>JAOCZM010000028.1:3475000-4675000 GCA_026122235.1 Vinca minor | reverse complement strand
AGAACACATGTTCTTCTTAAGAGAACACATGTTCTTCTTAAGAGAACACATGTTCTTCGTTAGAGAACACACGTTCTTGTATATTGAGGTGAGAGAAAAGTTGCGGCTGAAAAGTAACTTTTCTCTCTCCTCAGCCGCAACCTTTCTCTCTCCTCAATATACAAGAATATGTGTTCTCTAACGAAAAACATGTGTGTTCTTCGTTAGAGAACACATGTTCTTGTATATTGAGGAGAGAGAAAAGTTGCGGCTGAAAAGTAACTTTTCTCTCTCCTCAATATACAAAAACATGTGTTCTCTAACGAAGAACATGTGTTCTGTTAGAAATGTAAAAATACCTAAATATACCTGTTTTGATACAGCCGTTGGATCAAAAGGTACAAAAAGTACAATATCCAACGACTGACAGCTTGTCCCGTATATACTGAATTTTCTTGTCCCGCATAGGAGCCGCGATCCTGGTTGGTAATACTTTCACGTACGGCGTTTCCTAAAAAATAATTGTTAAATAAGAAATTATCCATTAATTACAAATATGGTCAAGATCATTATGATTAAAAGATAATATAAAAAAATAAAAAAATAAAATTTATACAATAGTTTAAACGATCATAATAATAGATAAAAATGCACAATATGTGACTGGGTAAAAAACACTAATAATTTATTTTGACAGTATAAAATTTATTTTGTATCATGCGTTCTCCTATTGTGCCGCCTGCAAACGTACATGTTTCTTTTGGTTTTTTTTTGGCACAAAAGGAGAACGCATGTTAGTTAAAAGTCTAACAGGCGTTTTCATGCTTTGAATGTCTATTTTGTCTAATAGGCGTTCGAAAGAGTTAAATTAGTGTTTTTCCTAAACATTTTTAACCATTAAATTTTATATATGATAGTACAAAATTTATTCTACATCTTCTAAATAAAATTTATTTCGCATTGGAACTGTGGCTGTCGCCATGAGTCGCATGAAGCAAAAGAAACATGTACGTTTGCAAGCGGCTCAAGTAGTTTTATCTTGGTAGGCTACTAAGTTTAAAACTTACATCCAAACCAATCAATACAGTACACGTAGGAAAGAGAATTGAACTTATTATCCGTCAAAAGATAATAATGTATCCAAATTTATTCATGTGGTGTTCTAAAGTTGACGTCAATGGTGTCAACTTGAATAATTATCTGCCAAACGACAATAACATATATCCAAATTTATTCCCGTGGCGTACTAAAGTAGACGTCAATATTGTCAACTTAATAATTATCAGTCAAACGATAATACTGTATCCAGTTCTACTCGCGTGATGCACTAAAGCAGACGTCAATGTGCCAAATTTAATAATTATCTTACAAAGGATAATAATATATCAAATTTTAATAATTAAGGGTACTACGAAAGGATCTCACATAACCCCCCACATGCGTTTTTTTAGAGCTCCATTTTTGCTCTAATTTCATATTAGGAACATGCGGATTTTATTTTTAAAAATTCCCAAAAAGAACGCCAGCCCAAGGAAAAAAAAACCCCACAAATCACATGAAATTCGATCATATGGTGCTGGATAGTATTTTTCTCAACATTGTACTAATTTGATTTTGTGACTTGGGAGTCTACCTATCTCTATGGGAGTGGGATAGGTAGTACAAACAAATCACATGTAATCCGCTTATAGAGCTAAAAATTGATGGATCTTAATTGTTTATTTTCGATATAGTCAGGGGTGAAGATAGGGGCGGCCCCCTAAATATGTAAAAATACTACTATTTATCGAAATTTTATGTGTATTTTGAAAAAATTTATCAGTTTCGCCCCTCAAGAATTTTTTTTTACCTTTTTTAGTGCCTCCCAAGAATTTTATCAATTTCGCCCCCAACACCAAATTTTTAGCTTCGTCCCTGGATATAGTGATGGAAAACCTATATTTTTTCAGAATATTTATTGTACCATTTAAGAGTGAAAATCTATTAACACGTTGCTAAGAGAGACATCCATGCCTCAACTTTGGTTAACCACATGACCAAAAGGCTTGTTTGGCCAGAATCACATAGAATTAGAAAATGAAACAACAAGGATCCTTTGAACATTTTCAGGTTAAAGGTGGACTAAACTCAATTTGAGACATAATTTTAGTAGAGTCTATTCTATATAGAAAAAAAATAAGTATAGTCCTAAAACCTGATAAGTATAGACCCCAACTTGATATTTCTTGCATATATTCCTCTTTCTTTCAATCGATAGGTCGTGCGTTAGTCATTAAGAAATTGAATTGAAGATTCACCATCAATCCTCTTAAAAACAATCCCTACTAACAAAATATATAAATACTCACTCAGTTCTATTTCTATTGAAACTGTTTGACTCGGCACGAGAATTAAGGATTGGAGTGTAAATTGCCATAAATAGGTTAATTTTACACTAAAAAGTCAAAATTAATTCATTAAAATTGTAAATTGTATTAAACGTAGTGTTTAGTAGATTATTTACACAAGTGTTAATTAAAATTTTTTAAAAAAAATTGTAATAATTAGGTAAAGTATCACATATTATGAGACATTTAAAAAAAATATAATAAGGTCAATAGAAATAGCATGGTTGGTGTAAAATAAATAAATAAATGCCCGGGCCTTTAGCAAAATGGGCTGGTTATCAACTTGTAACAAGGGGCCCAAATAGAAGTCTATTTAAACGTTTGTGGATATCTCGACAAATCCTTACCCCTCTCTCTCTCTCTCTCTCCCCTTCTGTAAATCAATCAACCTGTTATCGATGCTCACTCACGTATGAAGCCGTCATTTTAACTAGCATTTTACCCTTTTACATGCCGATTTAGTGCAAGCGAAGGTTAGTCTGGTATAGTCTCTAAAAATTAAAACCAATTATAAAACACCTCGTGCCAAGACAAAAAAACTGTTCCTAATTGCCAAATTCCGTAGTTAGTTGTAGAGAAGATAAGAGAAGGAGAGATGAAATGAATACGCAGACTAGTGAATAAACTACTTGGTTTGTCAGTTTAAGTCCTCCATGCAAAACAAGTGTATTCGAATGTGTTCGTTAGATAAATTAATAAAATGATTAAATTTTATTTGAAGAAAAAAAAATGTTATTAAAAAATAATTATTCACACAGAATAGCTAGCTATTTATTTTTTAAAAATAAAATTCAACTGTTAAATTAACACGTCTAATGACGCATAGGTATCTTATAGAGAAATGATTGTCCTAAATGATATCCCGTACTACTAGGCTATTTTCAGGTTCTGTAATCGATCCTTAAATAATTGAGCAGAGTGGTCCTAAATGGGTCCAGTTTTCAAACCAAGAGGAAATGTAATTCCATTTTTACCGATTTACCATTTAATATGTTTTTCGCAAATATTCCATCCAAGTAATATATTTTTCCAAATTAGGAAAATCCCTATATATTCATTCAATTCTCCCTTCTCCCTTCTCCCTTCTCCCTCCTACTTTCTTAATTGCTTTTTTTTCTACATTTTTTTTTCAATAAAAACAGAAAAAAATAAAAATGGCTACCTTCTTTATTTCCTTACTCTTCCTAATCCTTTCCTCAGCCACAGCTTGTGATCGCTGCATCCACCAGAGCAAAGTTTCCTTCTTTAATTCAGCATCACCTCTCCAATGTAAGAATCAAATTTATTATATTTCTTAGAGCAAATAGTTATTTTTGTCACAAAAGTAGTTATGTGTGATATTTTCGCTACAAATAGTTTTGAGGTGTTTTTTTGCCACAAAAGTAATTTTGTATGCTATTTTGGCCACAAATTGTTTTTCTGTGCCATTTTTGCCTCAATAGAAATTTTTCGTGCTATAAGTGCCATAATACGACATATTCATCTCAAGCCCGACCCGATCCGACCCGACCAGATCATTAAAACGAATTGGATGGTTTTTAAATTCTACCTCTGAATTAGAATGCGGTAGAGAAGAGATTGTCGGGTTAATGGTCGGGTCGTGTTGTGTCGAATCTGAATTTGATAGGTTGCATCATGAGACTTATAGCACACGAATATTTTTTTTGGCAATAAAGCATCGAAAAAATTATTTGTGGTAAAAATAGCACGCAGACCTACGTTATGGTAAAAAAAAATGCACTAAAAAATTTATTTGTACCATAATTAGCACATGAAAAATACTTTTTATGGCAGAAATAGTTATTTGCTCTATTTCTTATTATCGATCAACAAGTATTTATTGGTAATTCAGTTTAAGGTTGAGGAATATTATTAGCGTAGCTAGTTTAGCATTTTTTTACCGCTCTGACTTGATAATAATAAAATTTTGTTTTTTTTTGTTATTATAGAAAAGTTATTAATTTATGGAATTGGATTTTAATTACTGCAGCTGGTGCATGTGGCTATGGTTCCTTGGCTCCTGATTTCAATGGCGGATACATCGCCGCTGCTATTCCAAGCCTATACCGTGGCGGAGCTGGTTGCGGTGCTTGTTTTCAGGTTTGATTTTCCGGCCGACGATTTCCAATTTCAATTGGGAATAGTGATCAATTACTCACAACGTCTAACTCTCATTGAATGTTCACTTTCTTATATATTTTTTTTAGAGAAAATGTGACATTTAATTTGAGACGCCGTCTGATTATTAGTTTTAAACCATATTATTTGGTGCAGATAAGATGTAAGGACCCAAAAATTTGTTCGAAAAAAGGGGCAACGGTGGTTGTGACTGATTTGAATAACGATAACAAAACTGCTTTCATTCTCAGTTCAACAGCTTTCTCTGCCATGGCCCTGAATGGCAAGGTTCAGGACGTTACGAAACTTGGCATTGCTGACGTGGAATATAAGAGGTACGTAACGACTATAATATGTTTAGCTCTTTAAATTCAATAAATATGAAATATTTTTTGGAGAAGTGTTACATTTTTTTAGACAAGAGTTAAATCTAATGTAACATGTGTTCTCTCTTTATGAACAATTTTATTAAGACAACACCAGACATGCAACACAGGTCTTACATAGTAATTGTCTGAAAATCACAACATGTGTACCCACAAAAAAATCTTAGACAGTTTAAATTTTTTATCCAACAGCCCGAAACAGTAAAGAATGTTTAGTATATATTGAATTTTGACCGTTTTGCAGCATAGTCGAACCGTAAAAGGTAACTAGGTTCAAAATATGATATGTAACAGAAATTTAGATAGTTTAATTTTCTGAATTGTCTGAAAATCACACCAGGTGTTCCCATGAAATTTTTTTGGACAGTTTAATTTTTTTATCCAACAGTGCAGAACGGCAAAATGTGTTCAGTATATATTGAATTTTAAATTTTAGCCGTTCTGCATCAAATCGTATCGTCTATTAATAGGAATTTAGATCATTTGTCATGTTCATCCGTTCATAAGAAGTTATTACACGCCTTATCTTACCATAATTAAGATGGATTATTATGAGATAGGAAGGAGACAGAAGATTTGGACTAGTCATAAAATGATAATTTTTTTTAAAAAAAAAAAAACAATATTAATTTAGTTTCGTTGATGATGTGTTGCAGGGTACCTTGTAATTACAAGAAGAAGAACCTGGCTATTCGAGTGGAAGAATCAAGCCAGAAGCCAAACTATCTTGCAATTAAATTCTTATACCAAGGTGGTCAGACTGAAATTGTTGGTGTAGATGTAGCTCCGGTAAATAATTTTTTTACTAAATTCAAAACATAATTTACCTTTTTTTTTTCTTTTTCCGAAGCCCAACTAGGCGTACACCCCAAGAGGGAAGAGAGTAGCACCTCGTAAGAGGAGGAAGAGATAATCTTAGAAAGGGAGACAATTTAAAACATACCCCATACGCGGGAAGGGTATCGAACCCACGGTCGTGGGTAGACCGTCGCCCCACTGGGCTAAGGACCTTGTGATAACATAATTTACCTTAGTATCATGTTATTACAAAATGGGACTACATTTATATAAAGAATAATTTCATTTTTTTTTTTGGTATAGGTTGGTTCACCAAATTGGAGTTTCCTAAGCCGAAACCATGGGGCAATTTGGGAAACAAGTAAGGTACCAAAAGGGGCATTGCAATTCCGATTTATCGTAACTGCCGGATATGATGGAAAGAATTACTTAGCCAAGAACGCTCTTCCGGCCGATTGGAAGGCCGGAGTCGTATACGACACCGGAGTTCAGATCACCGACATTGCTCAAGAGGGTTGTTCCCCCTGTGATCATAGTAACTGGGAATTGAACGTATAATGAAGTTGTAGTTGCTAACTAAACTTACTGTGGATAAAAGAGTACATGGAAAGTTAAAAGAGTATAGTAGTCCTATACGATATTAGAGAATAATAATGAATTTTTGTTACCTGGTAAAAGTTGCTGCTGTAATTTTGCAATTTAATTTATATGTTTTTTTTTAATTCTTTAAATAATTGATAAAAAATTATTTTTTATCTGTATATTACATGATGCATTTTGGATCACAAATTTCATGATAGAATAAACTTATATTAAAGACAAGATCATTGAAGAAAATAAAGTTCATTTAGGATCAAGTTCATGATAAAGTAAATGTATATTGGATAAAAGGAGAAATCTACTTTTAGTCCATTTGCTAGCTCCGTCCAAACCAAGGCCGGCCTGTTTATTAAAAAATAATACAAGGCACTTCTCTTTTTTCTTTTTTTCTTTTTTGTGTACCAGTTGGGCATCCGGTATCCACCGACAACGTGGTGACTACATCCGAACTCGGCTCCACGGTTGGCACGCAGCGTTACCGCTCAACAGGGGAGAACCTATCCCATATTGCTCTTAAACGGCGCTCTTAGCCGCGGGAAATCCCGTAAGAGTCGAAGAATATTGACTCTCTCTACGATGTGATGACACGATGAATTGTGATCTACAAAGTCTATTGAACTAACTTCATGAATTGTGATCTACAAATAGTATTTGTTTTCTCAAGATCATCTTCCACTATTCTGCCTCTTCTCTTCCAGAATAGCAGCTTCATTCAGCAGCATCCTGGTTCATTCCGAGTTTTGCAAGTGCAACCGATTTCATATAGAAAGCTGTTGCCCAATCTGGATATACGCATTGCACGTTTTAAGTAAAAAGGAACAATTATTCTTTGATAACTGAACCGCCATCCAATTCTGCTCATCCACTCGTGTACTACAACATTACATGTGATGTCTGGTCCAAAAATGAAATACATATCCCGATCGAGCTTAGGCGATTTTCATGACTTGCGTCTCAAAATCGCCTATCCATATATTATTGTGCATTTTGTCCTAAAAAACTTGGTCCAGCCCCGTCGCCTTCTTGCTGGTCGCAATCTGCTGGATTATGTGACCATCTGATCCAGTTTCCCGTTTACTACTACTATACGAGGACGAGGGGCTGTTGTCTTCACCAATAAGTGCCGGATACAACAGTCTCAAGCAGTGACACTGATGAAATGTCTCATCTTTCACTTGAACCGAATAGAACAGATTGATCGTCACATGCTACCATTCAAGACCGCTCACATGAAATCCCATATTTGGCGTTTCTCCTTGAAGCCACTTCTGGATCCTCGGGTGAAAAAGAATCGGATCAAGATCAGCTAAATTTGATGTTCTGCTGAGGGAGGCGTTTTCCAATATCGGTGATCCTATGAAACCTTTTTAGGCTGTTGAGCCAGATGGTCTTCTTCAATGCGTTGCAACAACTCCTCGTAAACTTTCAAGGAGTTAGCTGTAAACGTCTCCATAGCTTCAAAAATGCGATGCAAATTCACCTGAAGGCTACCACTTTTGCTTGTATCGCTCTGATACACAACTTGACCGGATAACGCAAAAGAATTATCATCTCCAGAAACAAGAAGCGTTTTTTTGTCCAATGTCTGAATCTCCTTCTGTATCTTCTGATCTTCCCTCTCAAGATTCTTAACTTTCCGCTCCATATCTTTAACTCCAGTCATCCTTTGCCGCATCTCAACTCTATCTTGTTCCCAGAGATGCAGCACGCTTCTAGCAAAATCTCGCATGGAAGCAATAACTTCTTTCTCGGAAACTCTCTCCAACGATTGTGACCACTGATTACATATAACGAAAATCGGGGGAGCTCCTATTCTACCAGGAGAGAAAGGAGCTACTCCGTCAGGTGTTTCTTCAGGCACATATAGAAGACATTTCATGAGCCAATTATTTAACGCTCTCACATAACCTTTCTGGGCACTAATCCAACAAGAAAACCTTATAGTCCAATTCATGACCTCGTGTCCAAGCTGCGATGTTGCTTCAACATGAGCATCACTAAAACTGTTTATGGATGCAATGACATCTAACATTTTGGCTTCTCCGATAGCTTGACATTGATTATGATGGCATTCAAGCATGGATTTCCACATTCTGATTAACCTAAAGGAAACAACAATAAGATATAATTAGATTATAATTAAAGGATGTCTGTGGGCAAGGGATGAAATCGTTAAGAACTTAAGATATAAAACCACTCGACATATAAGCATAAAAAATAATATCCACATACCCATGAAGGAATTCATTTAGCTGCGGCCACAGCTCATCGTCTCTCAATGAATTTATCTTCACAGAGATTTTGTCAACAGCCTGAATTGCAATTCTAATCTTTGTCGACAGAGACCTGACCAGTGCCCTTGTTGCGTCAACTTTTTGGGTCTCGGCACCCCTTTCATCTAATCGCTTCAGTTTCCGAACCTTCCTCTCATGAAGAACCCTCATTTTTTCTTCAACCTGCAAATAGTTCAAAACTGTTACTAGTCTCTCCGCCCAAAAATGTTCCGTCAATTTTCAAGTTTTTTCTTGTATAAAAATGTTTCTCAATTTGTCAAATCAAGATGGCATTTATTATTTTCTTCCAATCTTACACTGATCTTCACTAATCCAGCAAACACAATATTAATTGTATTTCAAAGTTTCCAGATGGTTGCAATTCCTTTTTTGTAATATAATTCAGAAGTGTTCAATTGCTACAAGTCAAGCAACTACTGATGAAGCGTATTTCCAATAAATGTTAATTTGGCTATTTAACACAATAAATCAGACCAAATTAATAACTTTCTAAATCCGTGTGAAACTCCTAAATACGACAAACATTTTGAGATACAGGGAGTATTAATTTTCAACATTCCAAAAAAATGACATAAAACATGGAACCAACGTTGCACAACGCCAACTTTACATGACGACATCACAACAGCACTTGTACAACCAGCCATGTGGACTAATTAATAGCACGCAATAACATTTGGTTGGGAAGCAGAGGTGGCAGGAGCAAGAAAATGGGGAAAAAATAGGTCCACAATATGTAGAGTTTGCATACGTCTCAGAATACTCTTAACAGGCCGCACCAGAAGGCCGCAGGAACTATTATCCAGAGCATTACAAATCGGTCACGAGGGCACAAATATATACTTATTAAGTTGGAAATCATCAAGCATATGATGAATCTACCATTTTGTTAAGAACTTCACAGTCAAGACGAACGTTAGAAAAAATTGATGCTCAAGCTCAGATAACATAACAATCCAATTCAATTCATTGAATTAACTCCTGGGACAATTTGTTTAGATGAGGACCACATAGGACAAATAACTGGACCACTTCCATACCATCTAGAGAATCATAATTGAGCAATTACAGATATCTGACAGATTAATAAAAGCAAAATATTGCAGTTTGAAGAAGAGACAATGAAAGCAATAACAAATACTTAATAATTTACCTTCACTTCTTCATACAGTTTATTCTCCCAAAGGTACAGTTTCTGCAGTGTAGAAGAAAGGTTTCTAGATTTCAAATTTAAGTCCCCATCATCTAATGAAGCAGGATCAACCTTCTGAATGTCGGAAACTCTCGAAGTAGACGGCTGCGAGGTTACTAGCGGCATCGAAGGAGTTATCGCGTGTAACATCTTCGAAGATACTGCCCAAAGATTAGACATAACACTATTTACATGCCCAAAAATGAATCCCAAATCAAGCTAAATACGGCATTCAAAGAACTTTAATACATGCCCAAAACACAAAATTTGAAGCAATAAACTATTCAACATTATAATTTCGAGTCAAGTGATTCAAAACCGGGCATAAGTAAACAAAAAGATCATTCATTTACCTTGATAGGCAGCGTGTTTACGGTTATGTGGAAGCTTCCCAACCTCAAGGATCTTAGCAAGCTCATCTCCCGACTGAGATGCACGTTCGAATTGAACTTGGATTTCTCTCACAATCTCAGAATCTCCCTTGAAGCCGCCCCGAGCCGCAGCATTGCCCCTAACCCCTGATCCATCTTCATCATTAACAACTTTTTTATCCACCATATGCACTTCATACTCAACTGGATCACTTTCCATAGCCGCCACACTCGGCCTCGCCCTATACAAAGCTTCCGAATTATCCTCTTTCTCATCATCCTCATCCTCCAACGGAGCTGCTGCTTTCGAATAACTAGCCCTAGCACCGCCGCCACCATCCACAGCAAATTTCTGATCTCCATGAACTTCCTTCACAACCTCATGCTGATAATCCTCATCTTCTAAATCAGGAATACCTTCCTCTTCCCTTACTTCCCTCGAATCCCGACTACTCAGTGTATACAGCGGATAATACGTCTCGAAACTCTCGAATGGATTAAAAAAATCCCAACCTGAAGAACCTGGCGGCTGAGGCGGAGGTGGTGGTGTTTCTTTCGAAGTAGAAGCTGCTACTGCTGCTGATGAAGAAGTCCCAATTACTCCCGGCGGCCACGAGCCCGGAAAACCGCCCCCAAAATTATCATAATTATTATAATGAGGAGGATAAAAATTGGAACTTTGATTATAATAAGCTTCACCCATTTGTACAATTTCCGAATTCACAGGTCGCTGCTGGTAAGTAACAGACGTCGTCGTTTGATTTTTCATGTAATTCATATGCATAAACCCGCCGCCCTGGTATGAACCCGGAAATTGTTGTCCACCCGGATAAGAACCCGGAAATTGTCCGAAATTTTCGGTTATATGACCGCCACCGTAGTGATGAATTGGGGAGGAAGAATCGGAATGGTCATGGTGATGCAGAGAACCCGAAGCTAAGTCGTCATCTTCTTCCTCGGAGTCGGACTCGAATTTCAGATGCGAACCGGAATTAGAGTGGTGGTGGTGATTAATGGCGGCGGCGGGAGCCGGTTGTTTTGGGGAACCGGAGGAGTGTTCAGGGTCGATTTTTCGTTGAACCGGGAGATTAAGTAAATGAGAAGCTGGTTGAACCGTAAAAGAATCGAAAAACCGGTGAAGAGTAAATCCGACGGTTCTGAGGGAGTGAATATAAGCGAAGTGGGCTTCGGAAAGAGCGTAACGTTGGTGGATGGCTTCGTCAAGAAAGGTGCACCGTTCACCGCAGAGAGCCACCGCCGGTAAGTCGTCGAGCTTGGAAGTGGTGCAACCCATTAAATTAAATTAAAGAATAAACCAAACCCACAAATTAAAATTAAAATTAAAATTAAAAATTAGATTCTAAAAAAAAAACGCCTTAGAATTCAGTAGAAATATTGAGACTTTGGAAGGTTCTAAGAGTGATTAGAAAGAGAAAAGGCGTGGCAGCGAATTTTAGGGTCGAGTGAGAGTGAGAGGAGAGAGAGTTTCTCGTCGGATAGTTGCAGAGGTGGGAGGAAGAAGAGAGTGAAGTGTGTGAGAGAGAGAGAGGAGTGGTCGGTGTGAGAGTATTGTGCAATGAGATGTAGTACGTAAGTGTACACATATTACTTTGTGCCAAATAGTATAGAGAGTAAACTGGGATCCTGCATAACCGTTTTTTTCAGTACGCGCGTTCCGTATAGGTGTCTTGAGGAGGCTCATGACAGGTGTTTTGAAACTTAAAAATTCGACAGGTGTTATGAAGTTCAGAATATATGTTCGTTTTAAATAAATTTTAACCGTCAAAATTTTAATTCAACAGACTAGAGAAGTTCTGCACGTACAAAATTAGCCCTCGTTCTGCATAGGAGCCACCGTCAGTTCGGATCTATGCGCAGCAAATTTTCCGCACATACGATGTGTCTTGGGCTCAAGACAGGTGTCATGCACGGAAGGTGTCGTAAATCAAGATAGGTGTCCCGTTTTAAATCACTCTTAACCGTCAAAATTTGATCTATCAACAAAAAATAAGTTGCACACGTGCGAAACTTACCCCGTTCCACACTAGAGCTGTAGTAGAAGTGGAGGAGGTGGTACAGGCGGGGTTATAATGCTGAAATAACAAAATTAATACATACTAAACCTTTTATTTTTACTTCTTTTATTATTTTTATTTTTTTGGCTGAATAACATTTTACCTACATAGCATTGTAGTATATATTTCGCATGTGCGGAATAAACTTTAACCCTTAGATCATGCTTTCACCCTCCTTGAGAACGAATGTTAGAAGCATAGGTTTTCTTCCTACAAAAAGGAAAAAATAATCCAACCATCACATCTCACATTCGAAGCTAAGCTCAACTCCAGTCCGGTTCCTATGCGGAACAGTCCTTTTTCCACACTTGCGAAATAATTGGAGCCGTCGGATGAGAAAAGTTGCGGTTGATTTAAAAAAAAAAAAAAAATTCTCTCTCCAAATTTGGACCGTTAAAAAATCTCATTCGACGTCTGGGATGATATCCCACATGTGCGGAACATTTGGCCGTCCCGCATAGGAGCCGTGAGCGCTTAACTCAGTTGCCTTCGAGTCCTTAACTTTATCCATATGTTATACTCCCTCCATTCCTAAATATAAGACTCTTTAGACAATTTGAGAAAATTAAAAAAGTTATCATTTCCACTTAAACTTCCAATATTACCCCCACCCTCCCTCCCTCTCACTTCAATGTCATAACGAAAGGAAAATGTTGAGGGTATAATTAGAATAAATTGTTGACAACTAACAAAAGAACCTTAAACGACAATTAATTTAGATATCTAAACATCTCCTAAACGACAATTAATAGGGAATGGAGTGAGTACATTATATATGTCCAATTTCTTGGTCTGGAATCTCTGGATTGGGATTTTTATGGCGGATTTAAGAACTACATACCTTACTACTTCCTTGTCTCTGCCTAGTATGTACTGTTCACAAAATAAAGGCAACCCCTAATAGGAGAGGGTACGAGACCCCATACTATTTAATTGTTTTTTCTTTTCTTTAAGTGAGTTTGGTACTTGATTTTGGAGATATTTTCTTTTTATATTTTTATAATTATTAGTACGAAATTAAAATCTATATGTTGAGACTAGTTTAGCAAAAAAATAGATATTATAATAAATTTTAAACAATTTTAGTGGAACATGTAATATATTAAAATAAAAACTCGATTTTTTGGTCTCAAGAATCTTTATTTATTAGTGACAGACGTTCTTTACCTAATATTGACACACACAAAAATGAATATGATTTTAACTAATTATTCAAAATTATTTTTATGACTTTTCAAAAATTGAGATCTAAGTTATTATAGTTTCATTACTTAGTGGTTGTCTTTTCTTTCCTCTTTCCTTTTGAGTAAATCTGTCTGTTAATGGCTAATGAGTTAGTTGGTGTAGGATTTCCTCAAATGGTTAGTGAGTTTTTTTTTTTGCTAAATAAATTTAGTTTCCATTAATCACAAATAGCCGAAGCCATTACAATCAAAGGAAAATATGAAAATACAGAAAGTAAAAGTTATACAATGATTTAAAAAATCACGATAACAGACAAAAGACACACCCAGGAAAACTTGGATGGTTAGGAAAAACAACTAAAATAATTAGCCAACTAAACAAATACATAACTTTGTAGATTATATTGTATAGGAAAAAAGAATGTTGATTGTATATTAAAAAAATGAATGGTGTTGGTATAGGTTTCCGCATCAGTATAGTTTAAGAAAGTCTTGATATACACCGTCTTACCTTTATTTTTTCATAAAAATATTATTTTTGATATCACCTTTTTACAACAACAACAACAACAACAACAACAACAAAAAATGTGTTATTGCTACTATTTTATATAGGACTACCACTACTTTACAACGCGAGCAAGTAATAAGGTAAAACGTCCGAAAGGGCAGCCCACTAGCTTTCGGGTGGTAAATTGTGTACAATGACGCATCATCGAATATTAGCAGTTGTAGTGTAGAAGTTTCAACCTTTTAATGTGGGGGTGATTTCTTGTGGTGGGATAAGACAAGTCCTCCTACATGATCGGACTGTTGAGTCACTTTGATTTAAATCCTTCAAACTTTCTACTCCCTCCATTCCTAAATATAAGACTCTTTAGACAATTTGAGAAAATTAAGGAAGTTGTCATTTTCACCTAAACTTCCAATATTATCCCACCTCTCCTCTCTCTCTTACTTCTACTTCATAAAGAAATGAAAATGTTGAGGGTATAATTGGAATAAATTGTTGACAACTAATAAAACAACCTTAAACGACAATTAATTTGGATACTTAGATATCTCATAAACGACAATTAATAGGGAATGGAGAAAGTATTAGACTGGAGAGTAGAGATTATGCGGAGCGTGGATAACGCTTTTTGTGCACATGTAATAAGGTAAAACAAAAAGTAAATTCATTTGCACTCATTCTTAGCCCCCCACCCAAATGAATATTCAAGAACTTTTTTATGTACACTTTTTTTTCTTTTTCTTTTTCTTTTTCTTGATGGGGAAATCTTCACCTCGAATATTAGTAAAATGTATAATCTCCTTTTTTATTCTTTTTCTTGAGAAATCCATTAATAGATGAGCAAATGTGCCCGATTTGACCTTCCTTCCCCACAATAATTCTTCACTCATGAGTCATCATGACCCGAAGTGTCGTCCTACAGCATACTGGATGTCGTTTTGTTCTTACAATGGCCCAAAGCAGGTCGAATCTAGAATTTTAAGTTTGTAAACAATTTTTTTACAGAATTTTTTTGAGGAGGCATAATACAATATTTATAAGAAAAATTCAAATGTAATAAATTTGTCGTTTTAAAAAATGTTGAGGCGACTGCTACTCGTTGCTTCTGGATGAATTCGTCACACTCAAGAGAAATCGATATAAAGTTATATAGTGATAATTTTAGAAATTAGACATTGCACTTTCAAGTATAATAGTCATACGTATCATTCTAGGCTTCAAACTAGGATTGAACTCTTTTAATTGTTGTAGATAGTCGTGAAAATATTTCTCTTCCAATTAGGGAAAATAAATATTTTATGAGGATTAAAATTTACTTTGAAGCATGATTTTGCATTTAATTAATGAAGAACTCACATGAATATGAATGCTGCATTGCAAAATAGGTGTAGTTTTTTTAGGTATTTTTTTCTTTTCAAGTATTTTAAAAATGTAGAACATTTCCAAAATTAATGTACTCCTTCGATCCTATTAATTAGAGAGGTAGATAATACTCCTTTCGTTTTCAAGTATAAGATATATTTTTTTGGCATTTTCCCACATTAAAGAATAATTAAATAAGAAGTGTTTTTGTTATCGCTACATCTTTAATTAATTCAACTAATATAATAAAGAAAGTAACAATTAAATTTACGTATGAAGGTAATTTTAAAAAAAAAATCCTTAACATTTGAGCTAAAGTTAGACACGACATATTTTTCTTAATATATGGTGATTCATTATTAGATGTCAAATCAGGCTAATCAAACGATTAAGTTTAAAAAAATATAATAGCTATAATAATTAATTTTTAAGATAGCTATATTAAAAAGGATGAATGACTATTTTTAATTGTTAGATTAAAAAGCAACGCTTGAGATTCGTCTGCATCAGAGAAATATACATTAGATGTGTTTGCTGATTTGAAATACTACAAATTGGGTAGTGATAATGCCAGAGAAAGAATCCTCCTGCAAGAGCGATTTACGTGCATGTGACAAAATTACCCCTATAACATATTAGCTAAATCTTTTAATTATTTTTTCTATTTTCTCTCCCAATATTTTCTCTATATCCTGAATTGATCTTTCTCTCTCCCCTAAATTCTTTCTTTATTTTTCTCTCAATCTCACGTGATTTTTGTTTCAATATCTGTTTTTTTTTCGTTTTTTCCTCTCTCTCTCTCTCTCTTCGTTTTTTTCTTCTCTCCATCTCCAAGTGATTTTGTTTTCTTCTCTATTTTTTATTCTCTCAATTTTTCCTCACTGAATAGACCATTTTCTTGGATTGAATCATTCAACAACAATATAAAATCGAAAGCTCAATAAAAATAATAAAATTTACCTCTTTTACCGAAAGTAGTTGAAAATTATCTAGACATATATATATAAAAAAAAAAAATCAAAGTTAGACAAAAGAGCAAGAAGAGATAATGAAAGAGAAGAAAACAAAATCACTTGGAGATGGAGAGAAGAAAAAAAACAGAGAGAGAGAGGCAAAAATGAAAAAAACAACAAATATGGAAACAAAAAACATATGAAAATAGAGAGATTGAGCGATAAATAAGGAAAGAATATAGGAGAGAGAGAAAGATTAGGCCAGGATAGAGAGAAAATATTGGGAGAAAAAATAGAAAAAATAATTAAAAGATTTAGTTAATATGTTAGAGGGGTAATTTTGTCACATGCATGTAAATCGCTCTTGCAGGAGGATTCTTGCTCTGACATTATCACTACACCTACAAATTTATGGTATTAATCTCTACTAAAATATTTCAAACTTAAAACCTTATCTTTATCAAACTCTAAGAATTGCAGACATGACCAACTAAATTTGACAATGTGAAAACAAATTCTAAAAAGTAAATATTTTGAGTAGCGAAAAATGACCAGAATATATAAAGGGACAGGGGATCTGGGATTCACCAAACCAAAAGCAAAAAGAATAAAATAAATGACCTAGAGAGGCAGCCGCAGGATTGGGGCCTAGGAATTCCGTCGTGGCTCCAGTGCGGACCCTCAAAATTTCGTGCGGTGCGGGCCACGATCTCAGCCGTTGGATTTTATACTTTTTTATCCAACGACTGTATCAAAATAGGGGTATTTTAGGGATAAACTTTGCGTGTTACTTTTTGTTCCCGAGGAGAGAGAAAAGTTGCGGCTGAACAAAAACAAATGTTCTTCTTTAGAGAACACATGTTTTTGGTTAGAGAACATGTGTTCTCTAACCATGTTCTCTAACCAAAAACATGTGTTCTCTAACCAAGAACATGCGTTTTTGTTCAGCTGCAACTTTTCTCTCTCCTCCTCGGTAACCCAATCGATGTGACGGTTGCATGTTACTTTTTGTTCCCGAGGAGGAGAGAGAGAAAAGTTGCGGTTGAACAAAAACATATGTTCTTCTTTAGAGAACACATGTTTTTTGTTAGAGAACATGTATTTTCTAACCAAAAACATGTGTTCTCTAAAGAAGAATATGTGTTTTTGTTCAGCCGCAACTTTTCTCTCTCCTCCTCGGTAACCCAATCATTTATTTGTAAAATTACATATGTACCCTTTTATTATATAATTTTTTTTTTTGTCAGCCGCAACTTTTCTCTCTCCAGATTTGGACCGTTCAAAATTGCATCCGACGGCTAGGATGGTTCCGCAGGTGCGGAACTTTAGGGTTTCCGCACTGGAGCCGGACTGTAGGAATTCGGGCAAAAACAATAGAGAGAAAAAGATAGCAGACAGTAGCCGCGCTAGGCAAACCAGATTTTGTAAGTTTTGATTTATGGGCAGTCTTTTGAGAGATTATTGAGGGAGTTTTACTCGTCTATTTTTTACCCATAATATACCGATTCGAAGGCGTTTGAGTGACCGCAGATGGATCGGAATTTGGAGTACGGGATAGAAAGTTATCGCACCAAGAGTGGGATTGGGCAGTGCAGTTTTGGATTCTCTGCTATCAATTTTCTTCGTAAGAGGTGGGGACCCCTACGTCGCATATAATTATGTATAATCAGTGGTAAAGTTAGGTTTATGTTTGGGGACTGTTTGGGTGATTAATTAACGCATAAACTGTTCAATTTACGAAATAATTGCACAAATTGTGTTGATTGCTTTCGATATTGCATAAACTGCTTTGAGCTTGGTTTAAATGCATTATAATCTGATTCGTAAATAAAATTACTGCTTTATTACACTAGGAATTATGTGATTCGTTGTCGTTAAGTGTTATACGAGTATCGTGGATCGTGGATCGTTAATTGGCTATTTGATGAACTTGCTTAATTGGAGTCGTCCTTTTTAGTGTCATTATCTGAGTCATATGTGGTTTGGTCGACCGAGTCGTCGCCCCTACTGAGCTCTTGTATAGGAACGACAAATTAGCAGGATTCGTTCGCTACTGCATTCTGATACTGATTTTGTGACCCCTAGGGGTCTTTTGATATACGCGTCTCTGAGCTCTCACTTGATGAGGCTATCATTGGGACGTTAATGGCTTTGTGGAGTCCACCGTGGTGGGTGCTGATACAATATAAGAACGGATCCTTAAACCCTGGGCTCGTCATTTGGGGAACCGTATCAAACCCGCTCCTGCATTTTCTGAGTCGTTCTAGCTAGGATAATAGCTAGGGCCATTACCGTTATTATTGATTGAGATTGATTAGATAAGTCAACTTATGTCGTGGGATTGTTATGTCATAGCAGTAGCGATGCTCTAAGTATCTAGGCGGGGCTGTAATTGGGAGTACCGGATGGGCAACGCGTGATGCTTATCGTATACTTGGTTATTGAATCGTTTAGGTGCCAAGAATGTGGTTATTCGCATAATTGTTGTTTCATACTTGTTCGTTCTTGTTGGGTCATTAATTGCTTATTGGAATGATGTCTTTATGTGTACTTTTGAGTTGGATATTGATTGAGTGCATTTATGCATAAGTTTTAGACTCGTTTTTCTGAAAATTGCAGGTCGCAGACGAACCATTCGTCCTAAGTTTTGTCCGCAGAAAAATAGCGGCTACTTTCTTTCTGTGGACGATACTACAGATGGAACCATGCAACTGTGCAATGTCCTGTTCTGTTCTGTCCCATACTGCACTGTACTATTTCGTCCTGTATTTTGAGTCTTGAGTGACTCGAGTAGAGTCGTTTGCGTATATTTTCAACGAGGTATTTTGGGAAACGGGTATATGTTGTATTTATATTTATATATATATATATATGTATATATCTATTTGTGTTATATTCTGTTTATATCTGTTGTATTATTATTGGTCCCTATTGAGCATCGGAGCTCAGTCCATCCGGTTTTACTGTGCATATGATTTAGGTGACGAGCAGTACTACGGGGATGATGGCACCTGAGAAGGGGATTATGAAGAGTGATTCATAACCGGTCTACTTATATAGTTGTTATTTCATTCATTATTCAATTATACTTAGAGTTAGCTCATTCTTTAATATTTTGTTGAACAATTTCATTTGTAAAATTTAGATTATGCTGTTGCACTCTTATTTCAGATTATTTAATAATGAATTCACTTTTAGTAATCTCTGTATCGTGGGATTTGGACACTTCCATGTTATCATTTCGGAGACAGTGTGACACTCACTGATCAATTGATACAATATACGTAGATTAAAAAGTCAACTGTAATCAATTATCTCTTCCGTGAATTAATATTTTTTACCCTTACATGTATGTAGAAAAACATCATTCCACAATAGATTTGAATTGGAAAAAGAAGAAGATCAAAGGAAAATAAAGTAAATCAAAGTCCAAAAAAGTTAATCTAAAAATGAGAATATCCATGTATCACCTGTCCTACATTTTTTTTTTGTGTGACTTTTGAGCAGAATCAACAGGATGGGGTGGGGTGGGGTGGCGTGGGGATCTTTATTCTTTATACCGCACTAGTCAGTTCAGAAGGAGGGAATTTTAAGATCATAATTCATAATGCATGCTCTGTTGTAATTGGAATATGAGAAAGTTGAGGAACAAATAGTTAGTTGATAACCAATCAATTAAAATTTTCTTTTAATCTTACATTAGTAATACTCTCTCCTTCTAAAATTATCTGTTCACTTTAAAAACATCTGTTAAACTCTTAATGAACACTTATTCTTAGAAAATAAACGCGCGTTTGACTAATAAATTCTCCGAAGAAATAAATGAGTAAAACAATCTTGACCGTCATAATTTTTATTTAAATGTCAAAATTTATTCTATAATTACAAAACTTAATGCATTCTGTACCGGAACTGGAACGTATCAATCATTCTCCTCCCCTTATGTAACTAAGGATCAAATTGACATGAATGAGTGACTTCTTCCTACGTACCGCTTGGCTTAATTTGAAATTTTCTATTGCGCTCCATTTTCTAGTCTTTAAATTATCTGTTCACTTTATATTTTGTATTGAGATAAAATTTCATTAAATTCTATAATAAAATATGGTAAAATGTTAAATATGACCCTATTTAATTTTTTTTTCCAATTAATATTGAGGGAGTAAAAGGTAGAGGAAGACCGATGAAGACTTGGACGGAAGTGATAAAAGGGGATATGAATTTGATAGAATTAGATGAGGGTTTTGTTTGGGATTGAAAGAAATGGAGAGAATGTATATATGTGGATAACCTTACGATTCTTTTTTTTGTTCACGTAGTCGACCCCAATATTTTGGAATTAAGGTTTGGCTGTTGTGGTTGTTTAATTCTAGCTTGCCTCTCTCTATTATTTTCTCTCCAACCTTCAATGTAAGATGTATGATTGGAAAACTCATCATTAATGAACTATTCATTTAGAAAGTTAAAATTTAATTTAGGACATATTAAAAAGAAAATGTGAATAGATAATTTGGAATAGAGTGAATACTTCTTATTTTAAGTTTCCTCTTATTATGGAGTGTTTTGTTTTAAACTTATGAATAATTCTAATATGAACATAGTTCAATAGATATTATAATTCAGAATTAGGCACATCATTAAATAATGACGTGTCTAACTTTTTTACCATAATGTCCATATTAACCAGGTATATATCACAATTATCACAATTATGATTTACCGCAATTATTTGGTAGAACCCAAATCTATAATAAGTCTCGCGCATGCCTTGGTTTGACGCTGTACTTCACCATACTTTATGATTAAAGATAATTTTTTTTTGTATAAATTAGGAATGCATGCAGCAAAACTCATCTCAATCCATACTACGTACTTTTTAAGATGGCTTGGATATTGTCAAGGCAATATCGCTCATGTTAAGGACGAAGTAATTACTTTTAGGTTGGAGTGAAAAAACTGTAACAGTATGCCGAATTATATATAAAAATTGTTAAAAAAAAATATTGAGAGCAAAAAAAAATATTGAGAGCAAATTTGATCAAATATTTCGAACTATATATAAAAATTTACTATATCTAGTACAAAATTTAAAAATCTTGAGGGCGATTGCCCTCACCTGCCCCTGTCTTATCCTTGCCTCATGCCAAGGTAAATTTCAAGCAATTGGTAATTTTACCCTTTTCGAATAACTATTACTCAAAATGGTAAATGGGGTAATAAATGCAATTACCATGATTCAAGGTCATCAATCAAGAAGACATAAATGCATCTACACTATATGATTCATATTAAGATTAACCTTATTTGTTCACCGTCCATAGTTTGATTTTTATATGATCCTATCTCATCAACATACTCCTTACTCAGGTTTCGATACCTGTAACTTTCCTCACGGCCTCACATGTAACTTAAAGTGGCGTGATTTTCATATGAATTGCTAACAAACGAAAAAGCATGAAATTGCGAGGAAAGTAAACACTTTCTTGTCCTCACTCCCTAATTTACTCATAGTAAATAAATATATGAAAAGGCAATATAATTTCTTTGAGTTCTCCGTTTTTTTTTAAGACTGAACCTAAAGTCCTCTCGTATGAATTGGGTTGGACATACCTACAAATGTGGGCTCCGCTTAATTCATGCGAGGAGACTGTAGAGTCAGTCCCAAAATGACGGTCTTATGATTTAGTGACTCTTGGGTAATGGCTCTAGTTTCTGGGTCACTTTGGCATGGGGCGGTCCTTGTGGGACTGACCCCACACCCATCTCAAATGAATTGAGGTGAAACCTACCTGCAAAGTAGGTACCGGCTCAATTTATGTGAGATAGCTGTGGGGTCAGTCCCAAAGGACCGGCTCATATTAGAATTTTTTCCTAGTTTCTCATTACCTCCACGCGTACTGTCCAACCCAAAACGAAATTAAAGTTCACAAAATTACTACAAAAGCCCACTGGGCTGCGTACAGTTTTATATATGCGAGACCAACTGTTTAATCCATGAAAGATGATTGAAAAACTCTGTTACGGATCAACCCAAATGCACGTAAAGAAATGAAAACAAAGTAAATGTTCCTGAATTTTTTTCGATTTTTATTTTTAACCATGATTTAAAAAATGAAAAGTCCTTAATTATGATCTTTTTTGAAGTATTCATGTTGCTCATTCCATCAATTTTCACTGTTAAATTTGGACGGAATATGACCACATGACCAACCCCGAAGGCGTTTTAGAAAAAAAAGAATCAGGTTTCAACTCTTAAAAAATTGAAAATTGGATAAAAGGCGTTAGTTGGATAAAAAACAAATCTTTCACATGCATAACATTTTTTTCTATTTTCCTTATGTTTTTTCACATTTTTCCCATCTATAGTTTTTTTTAGCATTAGAATTTGTTTTTCCCCAAAATGCCCCTGATAATGTGAGAGTCATGTGGTTCCATTTTGTCCAAATTTAACAGCAGAATTAGAAGAAATGAGCAACATTAATATTACGAAAAAATTTAGGCTCAAGAAATTTATATTTTTTAATTTAGAATCAAAGAGTAGATGAGCACTTTTTACTCTTCCATCGCGCCTAATTCATTTTAATAGATTATTTTTGTTCATCCAACTTTGACCAACAAAAAAACATCCCAAGTGACATCCTAGACCTGGAAATTGAGTTAAGAAGGGTAGGCTTGAAATTCAGAGGTTGATGGGTAAGCTTAATTGGTTGGACCTCCAATTAACACTTCAATCATTTTGTATTTTTTTTTTAATATTCTTTTCTAGAGAAAATCGCTATATATGTACACCAACTATTTATGTTTTTCTCTAAATAGCACAAAGATAAAATTAGAGCCTACACGTACATGAACTATGCACGCGGCTGCTCTGTTTGTCAAATTAAGGATTTGGGCCAAATTCCGTCAAAAAAAGTCACGTGCCAGGCACATGACTCCGACGAGAAGGGCAAAATGGCCATTTTATATCCCCTTCCCCTTAAACTCCTCACACAGCACCACCACCCCCATCCCACCACCTCCACCTCTCACACCACCACCACCACCCCCATCCGACGAGAAGGGCAAAATCAGCCCCCATCCTCTTCCGCCACTCCCTCATCCTTCTTCCTCTTCCTCTTCCTCCACCGATCAAAACCTCACACACCACCATCACTCCACCCATCCCACTCCCCTTCCGCCACTCACTCCTCCTTCTTCCTTATCCTCCACCGATCAAAACCTCACACACCACCATCACTCCACCCAATTCTACAATTCACATATTCTCTAATGATAGTTCAATCGACGTCGCTTTCACTGGTTGGGTTTAATTCCCAATTTTACAATTCACATTCTTGTTTGGGTTTAATATGCAATTTACCAGCAGCGGAGGGTGGTTGGGCCGATGGGGTGGTGGTGTGGTTGGGGTAGGGTGGGGCTTGTTGAAGAAATGGGTATGGGTCGGGTCGGGTATTAATTATGGGTTTGGAGGGAATCATACAATCTGACCATTTTACCCTCCATTACGGCACCATGTGCGCGACACATGATTTTTTTTTATGGAATTTGGCCTGAATCCTTAATTTGACAAACAGAGCAGCCGCGTAAATTGTTCATGTACGTGTAGGCTCTAATTTTATCTTTGTGCTATTTAGAGAAAAAATAAATAGTTGGTGTACATATACAACGATTTTCTCTTATTTTCTATAAGTATATATTTAAGGATTGAATCTCAAACTTAAGTTGTGGTTTAAATCTTTAATTCAAATTAGATTCTCAATAATTTAATGTTTCTTTTTTCATTTCTAAACTTAATTAAAAAACAAATTGAATTTCAAAAAACTAATCAATTTTTATTAGTAATAGAAGGAAAAAAAAAACAACCCGATCTTTAGGCAGTTAGTTGGGCTGCTTAAATTAGCGCGGTTGACAAATGTTTGATTCTTTTAGGTGGGTTTCTGACTCATACGGGCCATGTAAACAGTAGTATGATCCCAATACTATCCGTTGAATAATAACATTGCAGTCAACCGTGCGAGTGAGTCCGAAAGTAATTTATTGGTGGGTACCGGATATCCAAACGGGTAACCAAAAAAGTCAGAAACACGTGGCTGTATCGCTTCGGTTTGCGTGAGCATTTTCTTCAACCCCAGAAATCCAACCCAACTGACTGATTCAGTAGAAATTAATACTAGCCGATGTTTGAGAAAATTTTCGATTATAGCCCACCACAAAAGATCCCATTTTTACCAAAAATTTGAAGCAAAAGAACCAGGAGGATGAGTAAATTGAATACATCAAGTTCGGAATTGGATTTGGATCGTCCAAATTTGGAGGATTATTTGCCTTCTGGATCCATTCAAGAACCCCTTGGCAAACTTCGTTTGTAATTTTTTCTTAATTCTGTGTTTACTTTTTGAACTTATATTTTCTTTTTGGTTAGTGATTCTTTAAGGTTATCAAATTTTGATTTTTGATTTTTTTGGGCAGGCGTGATTTGCTGGATATTTCACCTACTCTTACTGAAGCTGCTGGTGCCATTGTTGATGTAAAGTTCTTGGCTTTCTTCTCCCTTCACTATCTGGGACCCGTTTTTTTCGCAATTTTCCTGCATTGTGGTTCTTTGGCATTGATTATTTGTTGTATCAGTGTTTTTGTTCTGCTTGTGAAATTGGAAGCCAATTGATGAAATATAAGGTGCATGAAAGCATATTTACAAAAGGGACCTCATTAGAATCCTAATTAGATTACTATGGGTAGAATTGGATAGAGTTTGAGTTCGAGATTTTTGCCTCGGTTTTGTAAAGGTTAAGTTGGTTATGAGAGTAGATGTGGGTTCCAAAAGTTTGTTAAGAGTGTCTGTTGTAGTGCTATTTCTGGGGTATTAAGCTTTTCTCTTGATTGCTTTTGCTCTATGTAGTTGTTTGTGATGTTAATATAACTTATGAAAGAAATTGTTAGACTTGATTTTGATTTTAGTTTTAGCACATTAATCACCAGCAAAATGTGACAAATAATTCTAAGTAATTGGAGGGGACACTTCCAAGATTTTCTTCACGACTTGAGGCATATAGCTCTTGAGTTTCGATCTCTTGCAAAAAAAATTCATCTTAATTCAGATGTGGATATATGGCGAACTTGATCATTTGTAGACCTTAAGGGTGCATTCAGACTGATTTTTTTTTTATTGAAAAATGTTGGTTTGGAAATGAAAAAAGTGTATTGGTTAGTAAGAGGAGAAGTAAGACCAGAGTGAAGAAATTGGGGGAAAAAATGCATTGTTTTGTGGAATGAAAAAGTTCAAGTGCTCCCTAAGTTTGTAGTTCTTTGATCTTCTCCTGATTAATGAACAACATTTTTCTTTGAAGTATGTCACACTCTTAAATTTATGGTACACATCTATCTTTTTTTTTTTTTTACTTACCTAAGGTGAAATAATTGTTAGGTTCATTTCCATTTTTCGGTAGTTATTTTCTTGATTCCTTTACTAGTTATTCATTGTCATCAATTGGCAGTAGCTAAGTGGTTAATCCTCTCAATCTTCTGTCCTAGCTGAAGATATGAACTTTATAGATAATTTACTTAATCCTTGATGTATGACAGGACTCTTTCACTCGCTGTTTTAAGTCAATTCCTCCTGAACCATGGAACTGGAACATATATTTGTTTCCTTTGTGGTGCATGGGCGTGGTGGTCAGATACCTGATCCTTTTTCCTCTAAGGTTAGCTTTTCTGTTCGTATTTCTTTCTTCCTGTGAATGCTTGGGAGATTTTATTTGAAAATCATGTGCTTTTAGGAGGTGGTGCCAAATGTCGCATCATATACGTAGATGTTTTCCGATTTTATATAATTCTTATTCTGGTTGCAGGGTAATGGTACTAACTTTAGGATGGATTATATTCCTCTCTAGCTACATTCCAGTGCATGTTCTATTGAAAGGGCATGACAGGTTGAGGAAGAAGTTGGAGGTACGAGCTTTTGTGCTTCATTCAGCTCCTTTCCATTTCTAATCACTGTGCATTTCTTTCTTACTTGTTTACCTTCTGTATTGGAGATCGATTAAACTGTAAGGTCTCATAAATTTAATTGCTCTTTTTCAGAGGGTTCTGGTGGAGTTGATTTGTAGCTTCTTTGTTGCTTCATGGACTGGGGTTGTCAAGTACCATGGCCCACGTCCGAGCATTCGGCCTAAACAAGTATATTTTATCTTCTTTTTAGATGCCACATTAAGCTTTTTGTTGTTCTGGGTCGTTGGAATTTTGACTTTATGAACCTGGTTGGACAGGTATTTGTGGCAAATCATACATCCATGATTGACTTTATTGTCCTAGAGCAGATGACTGCATTTGCTGTAATCATGCAGAAGCATCCTGGTTGGGTTGGTAAGTATCTTTTATATTTTTTCCCATCTCGTTCAAATCTCTTACCGTTATTTAAGCACAATGATGCTGTTGATGAAATTTTGCATTGCCGGTGTGCTGAAACTTGTTCTTTTGTAAGACGTTGTCTCTGTTACTGGTATTGAGAACTTTAAAGTATCTTCTTTTTGACATTTCAAATGGTTATGCGTGAAATCCTTTGTATCTTTGGAAGAAAATTTTAGTTTAGGCCCGTTTGGTTTTTTATGGCATCTGCTGATACAAGTGAGGCAAAACTTTAAGCCCACATGGTTTCCGCAGTATTATCTGGAAAGCAACTTGTGAATTCTGTTTACTAGAGAATTCGTCGCAAGTGTATCAAACAGAAAAATCATATATTTGAATGTGGAGTTTAGAAGAATATGAATTTGGAAAGTGATATTTGCTCTTTTCTTATAACTTCTTGCACTCCGTTCCCCCTATTTTATAAATAAAAAGATTCTCATACACTTGGCTAGCTTTTTTGGAGGTTCTAGATTTTAGTTGGATTTATTGGATTTGGGGTATTAAACTCTTTTTGATGATAAAAAAAGAGGAGACGTGTGCAAGAAGTTAAAAGGGAGTGCGAATATTTTATTTTCGTAATTTTGGTGCTTGAAAATATAGTTCGATGAAGTGATCTTATTAAGTTTGTCTGCAGGTTTATTGCAAAGCACCATCTTAGAAAGTGTAGGATGCATATGGTTCAACCGATCTGAGGCTAAGGATCGTGAAATTGTAGCAAGAAAGTATGTGCTAACTGCTAAGGATCAGCTATGCTCATTTATCGTTTGATGTCTTCGATTAAAAAAATTAAACTTTTACCTTCAGGCTACGGGAACATGTCGAAGGAGCAGACAACAATCCGCTTCTTATATTTCCCGAAGGAACGTGCGTGAATAACCATTACACTGTTATGTTTAAAAAGGTAATTGCCGCTAGTTTCTATACAACAAAATTTGCATGACAAAGAAAGTAGTCTTGTTTTTCTTCTCAAACCTGTTCTTTTCACAAGGCTCTCGAAGAAGTTGTTATTCTCGCAAATTTTTGTACTTTCTCCGGAAAGTTCTTGAGGTTAATTAATCTTGTATAATAAAATTGCATTGCGATGGTTAGGGTGCTTTTGAACTCGGATGCACTGTTTGTCCAATTGCGATCAAGTACAACAAGATCTTTGTTGATGCCTTCTGGAATAGTAGAAAGTAAGATATTTAAGGTGCCAATTTCCTTTGCGCTCTCTTTTAATTCTTGTGCCCTTGACAATTAATAGTTTATTATTGGCAATGTACTCGCGCCATTTCGCAATAAGTATCCTAATTTCCGTTTTAGTTTGTTTCAAAATATTTTTCCTCTTTCTATACAAATGATTCATTTATTATCTTTTTTGCAACATTACCCTTTGTCTCCAACAAAACATTTAAGGACATTTTGGATATATATAAAAAAAATTCTATGAAATTGATCAAAACCTTAATTCCTGTAAAATAGAATTAGGACATGCATTTTCAAACGGAGGGAGTAGGACTATATAAGAGTGGATAATGTCGACTCTTTTTATTTGCAATAATTTTAGTTATTAGTAGTATCTGGTAAGTGTCGATAAGAGTATTGAAATCTAACTAGAACCTATTTATTTGTCTCCCTTGTAGGCAATCGTTCACAACGCACCTGCTGCAGCTAATGACATCGTGGGCTGTTGTTTGTGATGTCTGGTACCTGGAGCCTCAAACTCTAAAACCCGGAGAAACTCCTATTGAATTTGCTGAGAGGTAAATGACTTTTCTGACCTTCTATGCATGTATCCCACTTTTTCATCGAAACGGCTTTTCTTTAACCTTGTTTTTCACTGCAGGGTGAGGGACATTATTTCTGTTCGCGCGGGACTTAAAATGGTTCCCTGGGATGGATACTTGAAATATTCCCGTCCTAGTCCTAAGCTTCGAGAGAGGAAGTAAGTTCAATTCTTGTTTTATTTACTTTTGCAATAATTTTATTGGTCTGAAATTATATGTCCTTACTTTGGTTATTATTACTTCATTTGATGCTCCGTACCAAAATATAAGTCGTTTTAGTCTTCTGCACAAGAATTAAGGGTTGTGAAAACAATATACATTTGAAACAGAATACCATCCATGCCCTTGATAAATACGGAGAGAGAGAGAGAGAGAGAGAGAGAGAGAGAGAGAGAGAGAGAGAGAGAGAAATAAATAAAGGGAAAAAGAGGGGGATAGAATTGGAAAACGTACCATCAATACTTCTTGAAAGCTGCAAAACGACTTATATTGAGTACTTTCTATTTTGCAGGCAACAGTGCTTTGCAGAATCAGTACTGCATCGTCTCGAAGAGAAATAGACGATTTTTACACTGTTTTCTTCTTCTTTCGGTACATTTGAAGTAGGCCTTGTAGTAATTAGAGGTCTAGCGATCAATACAAAACGTCGTTGCATTTCTTTACATTCATGTATAAGTGTTCGTTTTGTTTATTGCGAACGCGATTTAAATCCAGTCTCTGTTATCTTGTACGCGTTCGCTAGACAATGTTTCGGTTAAAACTCTAGAGCTGTTTCTTCTCCCATGGCTTAATTGCTGCAATAACCTGTAGATACAGCTTTTACCGGGACCAAATGTTTTGGCCTCGTAAGCTAGGGGGGACATATGCGTTATTTCTTACTGGTGTCCTCATGCATATCCCGCCTTCTCTTCGCTCTGGACAGGAGCGCTAGTGGACACACGGAGGGAGCAGGCGAAGCGTGTCGTTCGTAATGGAAAGAAAGATACCACTACTTCGCCTCTTTCTTGGACCGCCGGCGCGAACACAGTGGTTTCTGACCAGGACCAGGAACCCATTCGAATTTGGATCTTGACATGTCGGTGGTTTTTTACCGTAGGCATTTTGCCAGGAAGTTGGTGGGTAATAATTCACAATTCGCTATGTGAATGTGAATAATAACAGCTGAAGAAGTATAATTGTAGAGGATATTCACGTGGCGAATTCTGAGTGGTTGGGACATGCACGAAGACACCGGTTGGAAACAGACCATTTCCCCTTATTTATTCTCTGTGTGGAAAAGCGGGATGAACAAGCACTCGGTGAGTATTGAATTTGAGACTTATTTGAACTAAATTAACCTTAATAACTAATCAGTCCTCCTTATTACTTTCTCCGTTCCCAATTATCTGTCACCTAAATATACTTTATCGATTTTTAATTATCTGTCACTTAAAGAAATCAAGAGAGTATCAAAAGTATTTTTTTCAAACTTACCCTTATCTTTCATTAATTTAGTCAACGACTAATTTTAATTATCTCAACATAAATGCATTAATTGAAGGGTAAAAATGTTTATTTATTTTAAAATTAATATATTTTAATCATTTTTTTTAAAATTCGAGTGTAATATCTTAAAGCGACAGATAAATGAGAACGGAGGGAGTATTTAATTAATTATAATGAGACCACTTCAAATTTAGGCATTACAAACCCACACGAAAACTATTGAATTTGGTCAAGACATAAGAAAAATATTATTGGTCTAATGTATACTTTTCCAGTGAATAAAAAAGGTCTATGTAAACCGATCCATATGTCATATTGGGGCCGAATTTCACATAAACAACTTTAGTTAATTTTGTAATTTAGCAAACTTTAATTAATTTTGTGAGAAGCCAATTGAGTCATTTAATTTTTAGATATATATTCTTCTTAAAATTTTGACATTCTATTATAAGTTTTGAAAAAAAAACTACATTTTTTTTAATAATAAAACCTTTTACATTATTACAAAGGAAATAGACAAAAAGAGTCCATAAGTATTTACTTTGAGACTTTTCAATTTTAAAATGAAATGAATATACATTTTTTGAATTTTATTACCAAAATATTTAACTCGACTAATTTAGATAGAATCGAATAGATAATAATAGACTAAACTGCTGATTAAAAATCCTGGTAATATTTCCGAGATTCGAATTTGCAACCTGGGTCAGTCTAAGCATCACTTGTGTCGAAATAACTACGGTACGAAACGAAGGGGTTAAATCCTCTACACTTTGTAACAACTTTTGCACAATCGAATTGAATGATCTGACAGCTAAAACAATCCTCTATTTCATGCATAGTTCTCTATGACACTTCTAATTATAATCAACGCTCCCATATAAGTTAATTCATTTTAATTTAGATTATATAAATAGATTATATAAATGAAAGTTTTCTTATATGGTAACCGAATCGTAAGTAGGAAAGCAACACCCTTTTCCACATCGTCCCCGGAGGTCTATTCTGTCATGGACCAGGTCTATTGGACCATACGGTCCAAATTTTACCACATCACTGCATTTCCTTCTCTCTCTTCATTTTACAGGGATGTGGCCAAATCTGTACCAAATGGTCCACATGGACCCGGTCCATATCAGATATTTCCGTCCCCGGATGTACGAAACCTAGTACTCCTCAGAGTATTATTATTATTACAAAGAAAGTTTTCTATCTTTTTAAGGTTTCGATAATTTAATTTATATAACCCTTTTCTTGTTATTCTCAATTCTTATGTTTTTTTTCTTCTTCTGATACTGCCTCTGAATTCCACGACTCTGTTTAGATATTTTTTTCCTCTGAATTACCTCTCTTTTATGACAATTCTGTTTCTAATTTCTATGGTCATATCTTAGAACTTAAGAATTTTTGCAAGAAAGAAAGCTAATTATAGAAAACCCTTTCGATATTAGGTTCATACTGTATGGAAAAATGGAATTGGTGTTTTATAATTCACTTAGATATGCATAAAGTTGTGGGCTTTTCTGGTTAATGACCTTTATTGCAATTTTTCTTCTTGTTTTTGTTTGTTAATATTAAGGTAGGCATTAAATTTTCAATCTTTTTTTGTGTTTCAAACCAAAGGGGTTCTGTTGTTTTACTGAATTGTGGTTTATTTTTGTTTATTATTCACTTGTCTAACCAGGGGAAAGGAGAAATAGAATCAGTTCTCTAGTATGGCAGCTGCACAACTAAACTGTGGTGCAACTTTAAGGATGGGATTGAAGGATAGAACTAGGAATTGGAGTTTGGTGAAGGAGAGGGAACTTTTGTTGGGGCGCACGAGAAGGGATGTTAAATTCCTTCCAATACTTAATTGGAGAAGGAAGATATGTGTAAATGCAGACGGGGGGCAGTGTGTGATATTATCTGTGAATAACAAAAAAAGACTCTTTCCTTCGCCACTTGTTCGCGTCAAGAAATCTGTTTTCTCAAGCGCGAATAGTAGGTTGAGTTCAGATTATGATGTAGAGGTTGAAGATGACACTGTTGAAGATGAATATGGTACTGATGAATATGGTTCTAATGGAGGGATTGGGTGAGAACTGGACTATTGTTCTTTTACTTTGATTAGTCTGAACTTTTTGCTCTGTATCTTATATAAACTATGGTTCTTTTTTATATGAAAGTAGCTGCCTATGTTGAATTGAACGGGATTGTCTTTGCTAGGATTGATCAGGTTGAAGATGACTCTAAAAAGATCCCTTCACGTCCATCTCAATCATACATAAGACGTGAACTTGTGATGCTTTCATTACCTGCAATTGCTGGGCAGGCAATTGACCCTTTGACACAGTTGATGGAGACTGCTTATATTGGACGTTTAGGTATGTGTATCTTGTCATGTTACAATGGTGTTAACCCATAATGCTTCTTGTCAAACGGAACACCTGATTTGTCTATTTGAATTCTTTGCACATATGCACATCTTCGGTCTCTATTTTTCTGTCTTCTAGTTTGGCTCTGAGGCAAAGATTTCCTAGTGCTTCTGCTTAGTATGGAATTGGGTGATTTATGAAGTAACGGAAATTTGATTGTGTACAACAGTGTATAGCTCTTAGGAGTCGTGTATGAAGTTTGTGATATTATATTGAAGAGTATATGGCTTATTTAGAAGTCGCTAGTAAGTTACAAATCCAACTCAACGGTGAAAGACAATGGTTAAAGCTGATTTTCCCTCATCTTTCGGAATTTAATCCCTGGTTATGAATTACTATTAATTAAGGAAAATGCAGAGCTTGAGGTTTGTACGGATTTCGCTTCTGCCCTCTGTCCTACTTCTCCATGATAGCTAGAAACTTTTGAGCTCTAATGGTCATTGCCTGTTCTATTTTGCATTTTTACTTTCGGTGAAAGTTACTGTAATTTTTTTTCTTTTATATCATGCTACATATTGCTGAATTTCACATTATCTATTAAGATGTGAAATTTGATGACACTACTATTTTTACATTTATTTCCAGTTTGTTTATTGAAATTATAAAAAGCACTGAATATCTTGCTTATTGTGAACCAACATACCTAGCAGCTTACTCGCTGTCCGTTCTTTCATGAGAAACTAGTTTTTCTTAAAATTTATTATTTTAGATTTCTTTCTGAAGTTGTATTTTTTGTCTTTAGGTTCTGTTCAGTTAGCTTCTGCTGCGGTCTCCCTGACGCTCTTTAACATCATCTCAAAGCTTTTCAATATGCCTCTACTCAGTGTTTCTACTTCTTTTGTGGCGGAAGACATCTCAAAGAACTCAGGTAGATTTTCTATGACATAGGTGGAAATGAAAGATGCATCTCTCTCCTTCCCTTTCTATCTTTCATCCATCTAAATACATTTCTGTAATGTTTTAACGACGTCAGGGACGAAGACAGAGGGGGGCGGGGGGTGGCAGTCGCCCCTGAGATTTCTAAAAATACTATTAGATATAGTAAATTTTATATATAGTTCAAAATATTTTATCAAATTCTCCCCCCCCCCCAATGCCAAATTCCTGACTTCGTCCCTGAACGGCATACTTTATTTAGTTGAACATACATACAGCTTTTACTGATGAACTATGAGTACTTGATCTATTAAACTCTTTTCCCTTCTCTATCTCTCGAATTCCGATGTACAGTGAAGGACGGGAGTGCCAATGGTAATCCCGGGAAAAGACAGCAGCTATCTTCTGTCTCTACAGCATTGGTTTTAGCAATTGGCATTGGCATTTTTGAAGCTCTAGCTTTGTTGTTTGGAGCTGGATTGCTTCTCAGTTGGATGGGCGTATCACCTGTATGTTTTTTGTAGTTCCAAAACTTTCCTTCCCTTGTTATGGACACGTTTCTCTCTGTGACGTATTTACTAAAACATTTTATTCTAATGACAGACTTCCCCTATGCATGCTCTGGCAAAACAGTACCTCATTCTACGAGCTCTTGGCGCTCCTGCTTTTGTTGTTTCTTTGGCTCTACAGGGCATTTTCCGTGGTTTCAAGGATACACAGACTCCAGTTTTTTGCTTAGGCAAGTTTTCTGAAAGTTTAACTGATAATGCTATACAAGAATTTGATTGTTTATGTAACTCAATCAAATATTGGAACTCAATCAAATATTGTACTTGTCTATGTAAGCATGAATCCAATTTCGTTGATCCAATGCCCCAAGATATTTTTCCTATAAATATTTTTAAGGAACTTTGAAATGTTTGTTTGCTGAGTGAATCTAGTTGCCGTTATATTGCATTTTGAAATATTTGTTGCCTCTCAGTTAGAACTTTGACAACGCTGCTGTGTGCAGGTTTTGGTAATTTAACAGCCATAGCTTTGTTTCCCTTATTTATTCATTATTTTCAATTGGGTGTATCTGGAGCTGCAATCTCTACCGTTATATCGCAGTATGTTCCTTTTACTTTTAAATATATTTTTAGTGTTTCATGCGTACCTTTCTTCACTTTATTTCCTTTTTGTTTATTTCTTCGGAACATCCTTTTCTTTATCTCTTAGTCAAGTACGGGCACTAATCCCTCTCTTTTTGTCAGATATCTCGTCGCATTTTCGATGATCTATTGTCTGAATGAGAGAGTCATATTAATGCCCCCAAAACTCAGAGAGTTGCAGTTTGGTGATTATCTAAAATCCGGTAAGTACACATACAGGGAATTACTCCTTTAGTTTGGTGATTAGCATACTTGATTTCCATTTGCAACCGATTGATTTGATTGAATATTCAGCTTCACAATAGTGCTATTTGATGGTAGTTCACCAGTTTTTGACATATATATTATGGGTTCTTTAGGTGGTTTTCTAATTGGGAGGACCGTTGCTGTACTAGTGACCATGACTATTGGTACTGCGATGGCTGCTCGTCAAGGTCCTGTAGCGATGGCTGGTCATCAAATATGCTACCAAGTATGGTTAGCTGTAGCGCTGCTTACAGATGCATTGGCTGCATCCTCTCAGGTTGTATTCTTTTCTTTTTTCTTTAAGAAAATTTCACAGAAAGATTGTATGGTTCCGCGTTTCTCCTTTTACACTTCCTCTCCATTTGGATATCTAATATGTTTTTTCATCCCGGTTTTATGACGCAACCATTTATACTTTCACAAGTGCCTTTGGAAGTATTCCGGGGTACACTAGATACATACTAACTACTAAGCCACGTGTGTTTCTTTGGTTGTCCTTTTTTTTTTTCCCGCTCATTATTGCCAACTACACTAGCTTTCCTTGACTAGTGGTCTGTTGATAATCTTTATATGACGAGGCTTGACCTATTTCTGGTCTGACATTTCTCCTCTTTTTCCTTAGGCCTTGGTTGCTACTTATCTATCAAAGCGTGATTATGGAACCGTGAAGGAAATTACACATTCTGTATTGAAGGTATTTATCACTTTACTACGCCTTTTGGGCTTGATATGTTGAACCCCACACGGGTTGCTTTCTAGATTATTTTTCATAAAAGGCGCATCTTCTTGGTTATGTATTCCTGTTATTGCTATATCCTAGTTCTAAAGTTGTGGTCCATAACTTGGTATCCAGATTGGAGCGTTCACTGGGATCACTCTAGCAGCAATTTTGGGTGCTTCTTTTAGTTCTATAGCAACTTTATTTACAAAGGACGCAGAAGTATTAGCGATCATTAGAACTGGTATACTGGTATGTTCACTTTAATGTTTTGCTAGCTTTGGTTTTATTTATTTATTTATTATTGAGGGAGGGTTACAAGTGCCGAACCCGGAACTTATAGTTCCGAGTCGGAAGTGCTGCTCCAAATGCGTTAGCCTTCCTTGTGGGGCTTTCACGTTCTGATGTCGAATTATTTAAATCTATGCAGTTTGTCAGTGCCAGTCAACCTATTAATGCTCTTGCTTTTACTTTTGATGGCCTCCACTATGGTGTTTCGGACTTCCCTTACGCTGCTGGTTCTATGGTAAACTAATAACGTATTTCTCGAGTGTTCGTATTTTTTGCACCTGAGAAAACTATTCATGAATTTCTTGTTAACAACAGATGATGATTGGAGCCGTGTCATCTGCATTTCTCTTATACGCTCCAAGGGTTTATGGTCTCCCGGGTGTTTGGGCTGGCTTAACCTTATTCATGGCATTGCGGACGTTTGCTGGTTTTTTCAGGTAAACGGCCAACCTCTTCTATTAAATGAAAAATAAGTATAATACACCGAAGATTTATGGAAGCATAACGGTTGAGATTTGCATGGAGTTATGTCCGAATTAGGAATATGATTTAAGTGATTACTTGTAATATCTGTTCCGTCTATTGGCGCTTTTACATATACTAATTTTATGGACTCACTTTTTTCCTTGGTAGAATAATGACAAAAGACGGTCCTTGGTGGTTTCTCCATGCCGATGGCGAAAGAGCCAAGGTTGCTTTGGATTAAGTTATGCATTTTCCAGTCCCAAGGTTAGTAGTATGCATTTCCTATTCAGAACCCCCGAAAGGAAATGGTCCGGGATGATTTTATCGCAGTCTCGGGGTGCTCTAGCAACAACTCTTTCACTGTGGCTCGTGCTCATCCCGTGATACTTTCCCCTGGAAAGGGGGGGCGTAAAAGGGAAGCGTAGCAGCCAGCTGAGCTGCGCGCTCCTAGTGAAAGTGGTTTCCGTTGGTTGGGGGGGTAGAGAGTTTGGAGTCTTATCATTGCATTTGCATGGCTGATCATTATACCATATATGCAATGCACCAATACATGATCTTCTGTAGTATTTTCCAGTGTATTGCTTCATATACAGTGCCGGAGCGCGGGGCGAACGTCCCCAATATTTTTAAAAACGTCATATTATAATTCATATATTCATTCCATTAATTCTATTGGGGCTTGAAATCACATGGCGAAGATTCTGAATTAATCAATGTAAGTTATTGATGGGCAGATCCCAATGAAAGTTTTTCTGGAAAAAGTGTAATTAACCTTTAAAATTTTAACTATCCATGTGAATGTATATCATCACACGCTATCTCAGTGGCGAAGTTAGAGGAGCGGGAAGGGACAACTGCCCCCCAAAATTTTCATAAATAAAGAATTATTTATAGGAAAAATTTTATTTTTATGAGATTTCTTTAATATTCCGTCTACTAAAAAATTTTCAGTAAGAAATTCGTCCCCCAATAACAAATATCCGACCCTGTCACTGCGCTAATGAATATAAATTATTTTAATCCTTTTTTAATTTAAGCAAAGAGTTGACATTCGGCCAAAATTAAATAAAATTCATTTCGATAATTGAAAAAAATATATTATCAGATTCATGTGACATTTATTGTTGGAAAATTTATCTATAAGTATAATAACAGCAGCAATCCTCTCTTAAGGAGAGAAAAAAAACAAGAAATTAGATCAATGAAGAGCTCTTTGGCTATTCTTTTTTGTGCCCTTCTGCTCCTCATCTCTTCCCCTGGTAAGAATATTCATAGATATGGTCATTTTTGTCTTTTCAAATTTTACAATCCTTTTTCTGCTTCATTCTAATACGGCAAAAAATCGTCTGTCCCGCACATGTCTCCATGTCTGTTTCTCGATCACTCATAATTCGTCACGTATATATAAAATTAGAAGAAATATCCACATGATAAATTTTGAGTGATAGAAACATGTATGAGTACAGACGATTTTCAGTTTGAAAACTTATAAACTTTCTCTAACTAATTTAATTTAATTTGCAATTTTTTTGTGGCCAGCATATTTGATTAATGGCGAGACTTACCCGAATTGTACAACTAATTTAAATCTGGGTTACCAATGTTGCAATGAGACTTCGTGCGGCATGGCTTGTGGCAAACTTGAAGCGGAAATGCATATTGTTTGGTATTTCATCACTTGCCTCAACGAACATACTTGTGGTTGTGGGTATTGCCCGCCGCGCCGCCACCTAAGTAAATAATTTGAATTCAGTGCAGAACATGTATTTTTTTTTATATGTAGAATACAATATTAATTTTTCGGATACGTTGATTAGACAGTTGAATTTAAGTATGATGAAGAATTATTCTTCGAATAGCAGAACAAAGAGATAAAAGATCAACAGTCCAAGTTGTATTGACATGCATGTTTAAAACAATACCTGTTTTGCAATAGATCTGACCGGTATAAAGAGAAATGATGAAGTTAAAGAAGTATAATAAATGTTTTTATTCCTCTTTTTCTTTTCGGCAAAATAAAATCGTGATGTAACAATTAAATAAGTATGGCATCATGTTTTCAGTAGCACTTTCCCCAACCCTCCATTGGCGGACTACTCCATCTGCTCACTATTCAATTGTTGAAATTTTATTTAACCGTTGAAAAGAAATCGATTATTCCATTTGCTTACTCAGAGAAACTCGATCATTAAATAAAAAAAATTGGTGACCGATATTTATTCCGCACGTGGAGAACAAATTTTCATTACGGATAGCAATTTGTGATATCCCCCTCAAGGATTCACACAAAGATCTAAGACAATAACTAACAAATAGCAGCTATGCGGCCTCAAGCCCCAATCAACAATGAAAATAAACAGAACAGGGAGAAATGCAGATGTATTATAGATTAACTCAGAAAAATGTTCTCAGTACATAGACAATACTAAACATATAACAACCCCAAGTACATAGACTTTGAATAGTAGCTGGCCCATTGGTTAGTCCAAAGGGCATTACCAAACACTCATACAACCCTAAGTGTGTTCTAAAGGCAGTTTTAGAGATGTCTTTAGCCTTAACTCTGATTTGGAAATAACCAGATCTTAAATCTATCTTGGTGAAATAAAAAGCTTATTGCAATTCATCCAGGAGTTCATCTATAATAGGTATATGAAATTTATCTTTGAGAGTGAGGGAGTTCAATTTCCTGTAGTCCACACAATACCTCAATGTGTTGTCTTTTTTCTTTACTAATAGCACAGAGGAGACAAACTGACTGTTGTTGGGCTGAATTATCCATTCTTCAAGCATTTCTCTAACTAATCTTTCAATTTCATTCTTTTGTGTATGAGGGTATCTATAAAGTCTGAGTTTAAAAGGTTGACTGCCTTCCATTAAGGTTATGTTGTGCTCATGCCCTCTAGATGGTGGCAAACCTTGTGATTTTTCAAACACTTCTTCAAATTCCCTGATCACCTGACCTACTTCTATGGGGTAACCACTTCCATATTCTGTGATTTCCATAAATAACAGCTGACCATAGTATATCTGCTTTCCCTCTTCCACAGATTTTATGATGGATTCTACAGTTGCAGCCTTCCAAGTGACCTTCCTCTTCTCACCTTACAGAATGATCTCCTTACCATATTTCTTAAATGTCAACCCCACTTCAATGAAGTCAAAAAGGATGGGGCTATACTTGCTCAGCCAATTTAGCCCCTAATATCATATCACTACTGCCTAACTTCAACACCATCAGTTTATACATGAAAATGTATCCCCCATCTTCCATACCATCTTTCTGCATATAGTACTACTCTTCATTGATGCTCCATTTGCTACAGTGATGGTCATAGGCTTGCTCATGGTTTTCTTAAGTTTGAGCTCTTTTATTAACTTACAATCTAAGAAGCTGCTACTAGTGCCAGTATCTATCAAGATAGACACTTCTCTCCCCTTTATCATTCCCTTAATTCTGAAAGGTGTTGTTAGTAACTCTACCAAGACATAGCATTGACTGAGATTTTTGAAACCTCCTTCTCCTCTACCTCTTCTTCATTATCCTGGTCATAAATAATAAATTCCTCAGCACTTTGCTCCTCCTCATCCTCAACCACTATAATGTTCAACTCTTTCTTGGGACAAGTGTGACTAGGGCTGAACTTCTCCCCACACCTAAATCACAGTCCCTTTTCTTTCCCGAGTTTATATTCACTATCAGACAACCTTTTGAAGGTTGAAGGTTCTCTAGAGTTAGGTTTCATTGGACTTCCTATGTTCCTACCATAATTTCCACCAGATATCATTTTGGGAGTATTATACTGGACCTTAGGGTTTGGTAGGAGGCCTGTACCACTTCTTTTGGCAGGTTTAGTAAGGGCTATTAGTGATTTCTGCAAGTGGATAGCCTTGTCACAAACCTTATCAAGGATATGTAGGTCAAATACCTAAATCATGTGCCTCAGTTCATCCTTCAACCCTCCAATGAATACTGAAATATAGTGTTCTTCATTGGCACGAGGCATGTTAGTCATGACTTTGAACCTTAATTCCTCAAATTTGTCTATGTAGTCTTCCACCTCTCCTTTCTGTTTGAGCACTGCTAAATTCTTCCATAAGTTGACTATCATCAGCTTCCCCAAATCTTTTGCATACAGCTGATGCAAATTGCTCCCAAGTTTCATTTGGGTGGGTGGCAACTCTAGCTCTACTCCAAGTGTAGGCCCTGTTCCTAAAGTTCAGCTTAGAGAGTATGATTTTTTCACTTTCCTCTACATTGTGTAGGAGAAAGTAATCTCTACATCTCCCCCTCCACTCTCTAGGCCCTTCTCCTTCAAACACAGGGACTTCTAATTTGGGTGCTTTGTAATCTATTATCCCTTCACTTCTAGGGGGCATTATTGATCCTGGGATGACCATACTCTATGTTTATAGGTGTGTTTAGAGTCTGTCTATCCCCAGTCACTTCACTTGACTGTCATATCTCATTCATTTCTCCCCTTACCTCATTTCTCTTAAGTTCATTAATAGAGACATTCATAGCAGCTAAACCAGAAGTTAAACTAGTCATCTGTCCTATCAGTTCTTCCACTTGCTTGTATAAGTTCTCTTGACCCCTACTGATAGAATCTATAGCATGCATTTGTTTCTTTTAGTTAAATGCCAGTTGATTTGTGGATCTCATCTGAGACTCCAAGTGTCAGGATCTCCTTGTTATCTTCTTCAAGTTTCTTAAGCATTTCATTTTCTAGGGTTTCTTTAGTTTGCCCTCTGGTATTACCCATTTTTCCCACAGCCTAAGGATGGAAGTGCTCTGATACCACTTGTGATATCCCCCTCAAGGATTCACACAAAGATCTAAGACAATAACTAACAAATAGCAGCTATGTGGCCTCAAGCCCCAATCAACAATGAAAATAAACAGAACAGGGAGAAATGCAGATGTATTATAGATTAACTCAGCAAAATGTTCTCAGTACATAAACAATACTAAACATCTAACACAGCACAACTGCAAATAACTAAAAAGTAGCTAATTTATAAATAACTAGATAAGATAAGGGAACTCAACAAACTCAGTAGTAATCCATTGCTGCTAAGCTTGCTTTCAGCATCCTGGAAATACCAATGAGAATTGCATCAGTTCAGAAAGACAATCTGGATGGACATGAGGGTAAGAAGTGATAAGATTGAAGGAATAACTCACAAGGAAGAAGAGAAGGCAGCTGCCCATTTTTGGATTAATATCTAGATGTCTTTCCATTTCGGTGAGCTCCCCTTTTATAGCTAGGGTTGAGATCCCAAGAGGGATCTTGTCCCTCAAGCTCAGCACTGTCAGAAATGGATGATGAATCAACAGTGGGAGTTGATTCTTGTCAGGACTCCATCGCAGCTCTCAGCAAAAGCTTCAGCCATTCTTTCCTCTTTTGCCCTATTCCCCTTTCTATTTATAACCTAACTGAAACGATACCGTTTAGGCATTTAGGATACTAATAAATGGAACGGTGTCGTAGAGGATAATTGAAAATAACTTCCTTTGGATCAAAGTGTTCATAGTTCAGTGGTGCTTGACACTGTCCACGAACGTGAGGTCGAGGGTTTGATACCCGCCTCCTACGTGGGGCTTAATAAATTCCACCCTTCTTGGGCTCCTCCTCCTGTGAGGCCACCTCCCTCTGTGAGGTTTAAAAAAACAAAAAAAAACTTCCTTTAACTAAGTCCCCCCCTCCCCCTCCCCCTCCAAACATATGAAATTTCCCTCCCTTTTACCAGCAAACATCACACAATTTCCATTGATTGGGGGATTTGCAAACAGAAAATAATTTTTTTTTATTTAACTTTGATGAGATTTGTGCAAAGAGTTGACCTTGATGCAATCAAAAAGACTCATGTGACATTTATTGTTCAAAATAGTATTTGTGTATAGGAAATAATAATTTGAAGCAACCCTCTCTGCACAGTCTCTATTTCCCTCATATTATCCTATTGGGGAACAATTTCATCGTTTACTAAATAATATATTAGAATATTCAATTTATTATAAATTATTTTCTAATCTTACAAAATGATATGACTCGAGTAAAAAGTCTTATTTTGTCATTTACTCTTTATATGTAAAAGTGAATCTAAAAAAATCGACATTGAATTAAAGATTAAATTAAGTAATAACTACAATGCGTATTCAATTGTAATGTAGATCGGACGTTGCACCTTATAAACTTAATTATTTTATCACTATAATTTTTCCCCTAAAAAATTCATCATTATAATTGATTATTTATTTAGTGTGGAAAGCTGAGACTTGTAATCCTACAAAATTTTCATTGACTTGAGCAGAAGGTCTAGTTTTATCATTTACTCCCTAAATTTAGAAGTGAATTTGCATTTTAATATGTAAAATAAATAGAAATGTAGAAATTCAATGTAGAGAGGTGATGTTAACTTAAATCAAGTTAAGATTTATGCAATAGCTTTAATAAAATGTCGTGTATGAAAATGTTTATATTAATGTGCGATAGAAAGTGAATGTCAATGTCTAGTTAACAAAATCCTCCAGAACGATGAAGATCTGATGTCTTCGTCTTCTGTAGGTCATATAAAGTCTTGTCAAAAATATTCTAGGTTATTTTTTTGTCAGTATTTTTTATATACGCTGTACGCAGGTTATGTAATATTTCTACTGATGTATTAACAAGATTAGCTACGAGGACTAGTTCCTCGCCTCAATGGATTTGGCCTCTGAATTTTCTCCAACCACACATATTTTCTGATATCAATATATGATCATCTATTTCTCCTAAAAAACACTTATACTAAATTACTTTACTACTACTTTACTTTACTTTTTTCTTCTAATTTTTCCTCTTTCTTCAGAATGATTCAAACTCTCGACATGCGGTTAAAAAGTAAAGCATCTTACCACGTAAATTACGCTTAGTTATCGAATACTACTTTACTTATTCAACTTTAATGTAGATTGGTCGTTAAAAAATAATAATATACTTGTACTTTTTTATTTTATTTTGCCATAATGAAATTTAAGTAAAGAGTTGACGTTTTGATCGAATTAAATAAGATTCATGGGAACTTCGAAAAATAAATTAAATAAATAAGATTCATGCATCTTATTCGAAACGTTGTCTATTAAGTACAATAACAGTAGCAACCCTAACTATGAGAGAAAAAAAAACAAGAAATTAGATCAATGAAGAGCTCTTTGGTTATTCTTTTTGGTGCCCTTCTGCTCCTCATTTCTTCCCCAGGTAAGAAGATTCATAGATATGGTCATTTTTGTCTTTTCAATTTTTACAATATTTTTCTGCTTCATTCAACCTTCCAGAATTAAATGTTTATTTTTGTATTCATTTTGTATAAAACAACGGGAGTAATATATTTAGAGTTTTCAAAACTTATGATGTATAATAAAGCTCATATTTATTTGTAACTATAAAAAAAAATCAAAATGTCAAACTTGTTATAAAATAAATTATTTTTGTTTCCACGAAAAAGTTCTTAAAATGTTATGTATCACTCTAAATAATTTTTTTTATGTTCAGTACATAATTATGTCTTTTTATGATTTCTCTCGACATATAACTTCTAATTTCCTGATATATATATGTAATCATCGAATGCTAAATTTTCACTCGCAAAAACATTAAGAGAGTTAAAATTATGTATATTTATTCATAATAAATTCGAATGTATTTGGATACCATTTCACAACTCAAGTTTTTACCCGGCCACACAGTTTCTCAGAAGTCCTATAATACAATAAGAAGTCATGCTTCTTTTGTGAGGAATGCGAGGTTTTATATGTTAGTTAGAGTGGTACATAGCTTGTTTTTTACTCACTCCATTCCGTTCAAAATTGAATATTTCATTTTCTATATAAATGACTAGAAAATGAGATATTTATTTGTTTTTTCCCCTAGCTTCTACAACTATAATTTCATTATTATTTTTTTCCAAAAAAATAATTATATACTTTCTCCAACTATTAATTTAATTTCCAATTTTTTGTGCTGAGCAGAATTAATTAATGGCGAAACTTATCCGGATTGTACGAATAACGCACCTCTCGATGGACAATGTTGCAATGAGACTTCGTGTCTGATTGCTTGTCAAAAAATACAAGATCATAATATTTGGTATTTTGTCACCTGCTTTGATGAACATACTTGTGGTTGTGGGTATTGTCCACCGCCACCATAACAGTTAGCAATTTGAATTCAGTGCAGAATAATACAATATTTGTTTGGATATGTTAATTTGACGGTTAAGTTTTAAGTAGGATAAATTGCTATTCTATATATAGCATGATCATTTTAACTGTTAGATAAAAATAAGCGAATGAAAAAATTGATAGAAACAATTTAGTAAAAAATTGACTGGAATCGAGATTATTCTTCGATAGAAACAATTGAAAATTTTGAGTTGATGGTTCCAAATCTGTGATAGTTAGTACACGATTTTGTTTGAATTTGACAAAAAATTGAGATTATTCACTAGTCGTAATAGTTGAAAAATCTGAGTCCGACGGCCCCAAATCTGTGATTATTATTAGTACACGATTTTGTCTAAAACTTTACTAAATTTGAGATTATTCACCAGTTGCAAGACTTGAAAAATTCAAACCCAACGACAATAAATCTGTTATGGTTAGTACATGATTTTGTTAGAACATTAATAAAATCACAATTATTCACCGTCCGTACCAGTTGAAAAAATTCGAGCCCGGCGGTCACAAATCTGTAATGGTTAGTATACGATTTTTGTAAGAATTTGACTAAACTCTAGATTATTCATTAATAGCAACAATTAAAAAATATGATACCGACGACCCAAAATCCGTGATAGTTAGTATATAATTTTGTTTGAACTTGATAAAAAATCGAAATTATTCACCGTTCACACCATTTGAAAAATATGAGCTCCGCCGGCCGTAAATACGTAATGGTTAGTACACAATTTTGTTCAAACTCGACTAAAATTAAAATTATTCACCGGTCTCTACGCTTGAAAATTTCAAGCCCAACGACCCTAAATTTGTAACATTTAGTACACGATTTTGTCTGAACTCGACTAAAATCGAGATTATTCACCGGTCAAACCAGTTTAAAAAACAGAACTCGAAGGCCCAAAATTTGTGGCTGTTACTACACTATTGTGTCTGAACTTAACTAAAATTACAATTTTCCTCGGTCAAAATAGTTGGAAATAATAAGTCCTACTACCATCGAGATTATTTACCGATCGCAAAATTTGAAAATTTTGGAATCCAACCATTCACGAATAATCCGGGATATGAAAAAACAACGTTCGATTGAAGCATACAATACAAGGAGTACTAATTTCTAACAAACAAGTACTTGGCACTGCTTGTTACTTGATTCTTATTGTAATTCCCCAAAAACAGAAGATCCGCAAAAATTATCTCAAAGAATAGCATGTTCTTTGGCGTGCTGCAGCAGAGAAACAAAAGTAAGAAAAACCCAAAATTTCATACGAGTCGCGTAAATCTTTGGACAAGAATGACATTTTTGCAGTCGGTTATCCATCAAATTAGAAGGCGGCTTCTAAACTTCAATCAAGATATGCGATGACAGCATCTACAATTTCTTGGGTCGTGCAATCTCCACCGAGATCTTTAGTCCTGTATTTACCTTCTGCTATTACACGCTTCACTGAAGTTTCTAGTCGATCAGCAAATGAAGGAAACTGCAAGTGTCTCAACATCATGGCTGATGAAAGAAGCAAAGCCACTGGGTTAGCCTTCTTTTGCTCCAGTACCTTCTCGTTTCCCACATTTCCAGCTGAAGCGCCTTGCTCAAAAACAGCATGATCAGCCCCAACGTTGCCTATAAAAAATCGAAAGAAGTGATCAGGCACCTAAGTAGTTGACTATTTTGAATCGTGCTAATCAAAAAGCTTGAAAATGTACTTCAGGTAAGTCAAAGGATACTTCAGACGGCCACACTTTCAAAAGATTGACGAAATAAAATTTTGAAATAACAGTACCTCCCGGCATAACACCCGTGCCTCCAGCAATACCAGCTGCAGTATTTGCCACAAGGTTCCCGTACAGATTTGGGGTGACCTAATTTGAATTTGAATGCACCAATCAAACATAGCATAAGGTGTGATAACAAATATGCAGAATAACTTGATCCCATACTTGTCAAATAACAAAACATCTATGAGCTTTATTTTAATTTTCACAAATTTGACTGCAAAAGAAGGATATAAAAGCTCATCAGTTATTACTCCAATAGTATCTATCATCCCCAGAGAGAAAGTGGGACTATTTTCAGCTTAGTAAATTTAAACTAAACAAGGCAAGATCAAGGTTCAAGCATTGGATGATCTGCATTATCACTCAAACTGATGACAGAATATGTTCTAGTACTATTTCAGCTGTGTATTAGAAGTAGGAGAGAAAATTAGTAGAAATTTAATCAATCAGGTAAGTCTAAATTCCAACTTCCAAATTACACGGATTGTTCAAAATTTAAAATAAAAATGAAAGGATTTCTTAAGAAAAATCAAGTTTTGCAGAGATTAAAAAAGGGAAGACCAAGCTTAATAAATGAGCTAAGTTCGAAATCAATTGCAATCCAAACAAAATTCCATCACATTGAGCAAAATCACATGGAGTGAAGTTCAACTCAGATAGATTTGATTTCAACTCTATATCAGAAATGGTTGCTCATATTAATCCACCCCTTCCAGAATCCATCTATTTCTATTAAAAGATGAGACTCATCTAAGTCTCGTAACAGATCAACATCAATCTTTACCATGTCTGAACTAAGAAATAACAGACTGTAATCCTTCACGACCAAGCAGCAATCAATAAAAACAGTACACAGCTAACAGCTTAGACAGCACCACATATAGCTGTGCCCTTTTATAGTTCTATAAATAAGAGACATCCACAATGACATGCATTATTCTGAAGAGGAACTCGTTCATGCAGCGACTTTAATGAATATAAAAAGATGTGATTGTTCCATACCATAACATCAAACTGCTCAGGCTTTGAAACAAGTTGCATGCAGCAGTTGTCCACAATAATCTCGCTATATTTGATACTCGGGTACTTGTTAGCAATCTCACGACAGGATTCCAAAAATAGACCATCAGCAAGTTTCATAATGTTCGCTTTGTGGACAGCAGTAACTTTCTTGCGATTGTTGAGATATGCATACTCAAAGGCATACTTTGCAATACGTTCCGAGCAGAACTTTGTCATCACCTAGCAGAATGGCTAAATGAGAAAGAGATAGTTTCCAGCATCATAAATTAAACAGTTTTTCCACAAGTTAAGTCTAATAAACCGTTTGCTGCAGAACAAATTATGATTGATGTATTAACTGTTAAGTCTGTTATTTCACAAGTGTCTGTTTGGCATATCACATACAATTGATCAGAAACATACTAATATTTCCTACAGTTGCATTTGTGATCCCAGAGCATTTTATCAACCTTCCCAGAGACTGTTCCTTTTTCTTTCTATGGATATTCAGGTAGATTTTGTCTCTTCTTAGTTCATAGATTTTGAACGTGTCTAAGCGAGTTTGCATGCCAGGTGGAAAGATTTAAGAGTTTCTTCCTAATAAATCAACTAGTTAAAGGAGTATTCGACCTCACATATGCAATCCTAAAGATGATACCACAGTTGATTCAAAGCAACCAATATAAAATTCAAATAGTAACCCCACTTTACACAGTACAAAAAGCTGGCATCTAAGAGCGAGTAGAATAACAAGAATTCTAAAAGCAATGTTATTTAGAACACTACCGTCTAAAAAACAAAGGGAAACATGTTGAGCTATTCCATCCCACATGTCCAAAAGATATCGAATCCCCCAGAGTCTACTTGATTAGATATCCCTAACATTCTCCTTCCAAATAATCAAATTCCTAATTCTACTATGCTGAACATTTACCATTCTTTATAACCAGTCAAAACTAGGTATTGAACATTATGAACCCCCATATCAACAAGGGAAGGGATGGAGAACAGGATGCTATACAAATCTTACTTCATGTTCGTATAAAAAAAACCAACCCTACTACACTTCAACAAGGGTGTAATCGATTCAGATGACAAATCAAAGCCCCAATCAGTGGTGCATAAAAGACTAGGACTTTCTCATTCAGTACAGAATTATGCTCCAAAAGAAACAACCACCGTGCAATTAAGCTCCATGTATTGGTTGAACTTGCTAATTCTAGGTTATCTAAATCCTAACTTTGCTCCAACGGTTCATTTAAAGACATTCTTTTCTCATTTTTTCCCCCTCACTTTTTTAGCATAAGATTTGAACCGAATCTTTTAAAATCAATTTCTGAACATGAATCCAACGAAAGGAAAATTAATAACCTAGTAACAATGCCCTAAACAAACATGATATTTTGAAATTAAAAACTAGCTGTAAGATTAACTGAATTAAAATTTAGCTATAAGATTAACTGAAGTAAAAAAAATAACTATAAGATTAACTGAAATTTACTACCTTAAGGCTTTCGACGACGCCAGGAACAACTTCATGTTCAAGACCGGAGTACTCGCCTTCAGTATTCTCCCTAATCACAACAATATCAACGTTTTCGTGGCGTGTAGGAAGCCCCTGGAGATTAAAGCAGTGAACAAGAGAAGCATAGAGATCGAGTTCTTTCCTCATCTGAACATTAAGCGATGACACACCACCACCGACCGGTGTCTTCAATCCTCCTTTAAGGCAAACCTTATTCTTACGGATCGATTCGAAAACTTCCTGAGGAACGCTCTTCATATCGCCATGGATATCATATTTCTCGAAAAAAACAGGCGCGTGCATTGCATCCATTACCTGTTCAACGGCGCCGGTGACCAAAGGTCCGATTCCGTCACCGGGAATAAGCGTGACTGCGCGAGGAGCTCCGTCTCCTGGCCGAGGCATATATGTGACGGATCGAGTTGAGACTAACCCTAGGAATGGATGGACATCTTGTACGGAGGAAACTCCAGAGGTGTTTGATAAAAGTTGCTTGAGGATCGGTAGAGTTCGTCTAGTAGTAGACATTTGGAGAATGAAACTTAGGGTTTCGGATCAAAGTATTTCAATTACGACAACGGCAGCGATGGCGGCGGTCATGAAAGGAGGGAAGTTTTCAGGCGAGGATTGGAATACAGAGAAATGCTGTTTTTCCTTTTCCTTTTTCTTTTTAATTGTTATTATTGGTTTGACCTGCTGAGTGGTGGCTGCTGCTGATAGGCTAAATGAGATTTTGGGCTTTTTTTTTATGGAAAATGATTTTCGTCCAAGTAAAATTGGCTAAAAATCCAAATTAAACACTATTCACCCCTGTTGGTATAAGGGATTCACCCACTTATTTACCATTCAATTTAGTCAATTAATTGACTAAAACTTAGCCACCTAGCACTACACTTTTTTTATTACGAGCCGACCGGGGGAAGGGAGAGATGTTCCACTTCATGAACTCTCCCTAGATGTTTCGAATCGAACTTTTACCTATTTGAACTTATTTAAATATTCGAGCTTTATATTAGATTCAAATTTGAATTGAGTTTTTATTGAGCCGATTTGAATAATTTGATAAAAAAATAAATTCGATTAAATTGCAGTCAAAAGTATAACCTGATAGCAAAACATGATTCATTTGCATTTAAAAGTATGACTAGCTAAACTAGGATCATTTCGACAGTTCCAGTTCTGCTTTGTATTTTGATAAAATTAATTTATTCAAGAATATTTTTTAGTGACTGATATAAAGTTATTTGATCCGACTAGAATTTAGATAAAGTTTTTATTTAAGAATATTTATTTGTGACTGGTATACGGTTATTCGACCCAGCTAAACTATTGCTCTCAAGATGTCTCGAATTCGTGACCTTACTTTAAGCCTTAAATAATTGAATGATCCTAGCACATCTCTAAATAGTCAAGTGATTTTAACTCAGTTGGTCAAATTTATGATACTCAGAGCAACTCATGAGTTCGAGACATCTCGAGCACATTTATATTATATATTTACAAAACTTACCGATTTTAACAAGATTAGTCAAGTCAAGTAACCGGATACCGATCACCAAAAGCCATGCAGTATCTCCTCCATGAATCATGATATAATAATCTTTATGATGTCATAAGGCACCAAAACAAATTATTAGTATCAGAAAATCACGAGAAAACTGCAATGAAATTGATTTTGCATGCACAAAGAGAATCCAAAAATTATGAAGTGAAAGTATAGCAGTAAAAAAAAAATATGTATTAAGGTGTCGGGTACTTAAATATCTAAAATAAATTGTCTAATTGGTGTTGACCAGATCCGGTAAATATGTCATACCCATACTCATCTCGTGTCGATACGGGTACAACAGACATAAACGAAGGATCCGACTAACATAGCCGTTTACATATTCCCGAAAGAGTTTTCTCAAAGAATTTTACATTACAACTCTCCATTAAATCTCAATTTGCTGGGGAGAAGTAGGACTACCTCCTAAGCCCATTTTGTGCCCCAGGAAGGCTAGTTGCTCAACAAACTCTCCTCCGCTTAGAATTTCTGTTGTCCCGTAAATTATATGCTTGGTTGGCTGCTGCTGCTGCTGGCGTTGAGTGAGCATTTGCAAACTTCCGTACTCCACGTAATTTCCACCACCAATCGTAAAGACAATCACTTCTTAAAGGGTCCTTTTAGGTGGCTGCTACTTGAACCGGAGCTTGACTTAGGAGCGCGAGGATCATAAACGAGATAAGATTCGATTTCAGGATTTGGTTTTCCCTCCATTAGTGCTTCAACTGTTCTTGACAAAGCCAATTGATGATCATTAGACAAAAGATTCTTCACTCCAGCAGTTACAGCCCTAATAGATTGCCCATAGAGTTTCTCGGCCCAATCAACAATGTTACTCCTGCTTGCGGAATTGGCTGATGCCAATGAAACATTCAAAGATTTAATCTTTTTCGCATACTGAAATGCTCTAGTATCAACCTCAGACTCCCTCAGGACTGTTTCGACCATTTCAACTTCTGATGGAGAGACAGTTTCAGTAGATATCAGATACATGATAGCAAATCGCAGCTTATCCATCTTGGAGCCCTTTCCTTTCAGCACTGCTATAAGCTCGTTTCGATCAATCCCACCTCTGACCATCATCTCACTTTCTTTTTTCGCATACGAGTCTAGAGACCTCTCCTTGATCTCGCCCAGCAATGAGGTGCAATATTTGTGTGCTTATCAATAACATTTTTCCGCTCAGTCAGTTCAGGAAGTGAATTCACTGCATTCATCAAATGTTTAGTGTTGCCATCAAAGTCCACTTCACCACTTCCCCCAGTCTTCCTATTCACTTCCTCGATATCCTTCTTGTACTTATTCAACTGAGTCTCGATCTCAACAGCTACCTCAGGGAACTCCAAAAATCCATTTGCTACCCAGAAGGGATCCAATCTATCCAGTTCGAACGATTTCATCCCGCCTTTCTCAGCCTGCACATTCAACCTGTTCAATCTCAACCCAAGTACATCATGAACCAATGGCCTATACCTAAAATCATGCTGTATAGCAACCGACAACTCAAAATTCCTATCAAATAAGCACAAAACCGGCCTCTGAAACGAGCTAGCAAAGTTTCCACCTTCAGTAAACAAATTATTCTTAGCCAACAAATGATCCTGCAATCGTTGATCCAACCGCGAAGCCACCATTTCCGCAGGGCCACCACGGGGACACCTAATAATTGGAACAACACCAAATGTGGCCAATACACAGAACAAACCACCTACAATTCTCTCAATAATCTCCTCAATTTCCTTATCTCCAGCCGAAGGATCATTCAACTGAACATAACAACTCTTATTCGCAAGCGAAAACAAATCATCCTTCAAAGTCACAAACTCTAAATACTGATCATGAACTTTCGAAATCCTCGAAATCGAGTCCGAATTAACCGCACCTGAAGCTAGATCTTCAAGTAAAGGCCTCGGAATCGACGAACAAAAATTTATATGAAACGCATCGTACAGAGACTTAGACGCATCGGAAACTATGCGTTGTATGTTCGATTTAGTTGCTTGGACGAAATAGACAGCTGGAACGTCGGCGACCGGCTTCCGTTCCTTGTCTACGAGAAGTAAAGAGTGACGCCATGCTTACGTAGGTCCTTAACGTGGATCAATGGAGAAAGAATGTCTTGGCAAAATCGATCGTAGATCAACATCTTGTAAACCTCTTCATTTGCAGTTCCGTCACCGCTAGGGTTCAGCGGTTGATTCAGATTCAACATTCGAACTATGCATTCTAAAAATCAAGAATCAAATTATTAGTAACAATTCAAAATGGAGAAGTTAGAAAATTTAAGATCTATAAAGGAGAGGAAAGAGTTACCGGTTTGCTTTTTCCGGAGATTGAGAGCCATTTTCCGGAGAACTGATAGATGATTATGGGGATTCCGGTGAGCGGTGAGTGAGTGACGGTGGCGCTTTGGGTGGACGACGACGACACGACGACAAGTGTTATTCCTTAAGCAGTAAGTGTTGTACGGGAAAAGTTAAAACGAAACTGAAAGGCAAGACGGCGTCGTGTAGTTTATGTTTCCTCTGCTGCTCCCATTGGCGAAGAGTAGAATTACATTCGAGAAATCTGCATAAATAATCCTTTAACTATGTTAATATTACAAGTCAATCTACATTTTATTTTTTTCAACGATTTTAGTCGTATATCTATTTTTCTTTTTTAGAACTGGTAATATCTATTTTGCTACAATGCTTTTGGTTAATAATAATTTATAGACTTGGTGTTTATTATTATTACTCTTCAGTCCCAAATAAAGTGACCACATTTGACATTAACAAAAATTAAGGGTAGTTTGACTATGAGAAAGTTATCTTAAATGTAGATGACTCATTTGTTAGTGAAATTCGCATCCCTTAAAATTGAAAGTTAATTATATGAGTTTTAATTAGAAAATATGTCAATCGGAAGAAATTGAACATTCATTTTAGGAATAAAAAGTGAAAAATTCAATTTTGGGATAGAGAGTATTATTATTCTTAGAGTTATTAGCTATTTTGGTCACTAAACTATTTACGTTTTGAGATTTTGTCACTCAATTATTTTTTAGCTAAAAATAAACTATCAAGTTTGTCATCACTTTGCAGTTTAGAGTGATTTTACTTTTCTACCAATCTATTTTTAGTCACATTCTCGACACGTGTCTAAATAGGCCAAAAATTGATGGCAGTTTATTTTTAGCTAAATGTAAATACTATATTGATATATTTAGCAAAACAAATAGTTAAGTGACGAAATGCACAAATTATATAGTTTAATGACCAAAATAGCTATTAACTCATTATTCTTATTATAAGGTTTCTCTTTTGACAAAAAAGAAAATAAAATAAGAATCGCTGGCAGTAGAAGAGGGAGAGAGTGATGGGGAGCAGAGGTTTGTTGAAGAATGAGTATTGGGTGTTGAGACATGGCAAAAGTATTCCAAATGAAAAGGGTCTAATTGTTTCTTCTCTGGTATTTTATTTAATTATCATTCTTGGGTTTTCCAGTTCTTTGCTTTAATTTTCTGAAAAAATGTATTCTTTTCTTGGGTTTTGGTTGGGTGATGATAAGAGACTTTTGATTTTTTAACAGGAAAATGGGACTCTTGAAGAGTACAAATTAGCTCCTGAAGGTGTCGATCAAGCTCGATTAGCCGGCGAAGCATTCCTAACGGTAAGTTTTTTTTTTCCCTGTCTTTATGTATTCATTCAAGAATTTACTGAATGAATTTGCCTGTGGAATTCTTTGATTTTGTGATTCCTTTATTTTATTATAATAAAAAGAAGGCCGAGTAACGTTCATGTTCGAAAACTTCAAGGATGGAGGCATGTGGTTGTTAGAGGCAATGAAGGCCGAATAAGGTTTGGACTGAAGTTATTAATAATTATATGAATTCAGTGGCGGAGCCAGGAATTTGTCATTGGGGGCGAATTTCTTACTGAATTTTTTTAGGGGGGTGAAATACAATATTTATAAGGAAATATCACAAAAAATAATTTTTTCCTATAGCAAAAAATTCGTCGTTTCTGAAAATGTCCCGGCCCGCCCCCCTTAGCTCCTCCACTGTGTGGATGTGAGTATGGTGTTTAATAGAAGGAAATTGAGGGAATATAATTATACGAACGATTACACAAAAATCTTATACTAATTCATGTAGTCGTCCACAATTACTTGGGATTAAGGCTTCGTTGTTTTTGTTGTTGTTGTAATGTGTGTGTGTGTGTGTGTGTGTATATATATATATATATATATATATATATATATATATATATATATATTCTGCATTACTTGAAAAAAATTAGAGTTTTGTGGGGTTCTTGGTTTTACGAGAATTTATTAGTAATTCATGTTTCTTGGAATTTTCTAACATATTCGTTCGACCGCTCCCCCCAATTGAAGTAAATGGTGTCACTCCCTCCCCTTCCCCTTTCGCGAACCCAAGTGTATTATTCATGTGTGCAGGTGCTTCAAGAAAACAACATCCTGCTTGAAAATGTAAGAATATGCTACTCACCCTTCTCAAGAACCAGTCATACTGCAAAGGTTGTTGCTTCTGTTTTGGATCTTCCATTTGATGGACCACAGTGTAAGGTAAGCCAGCTTTCCTTAAGTTATTAAAGCTGGGGAATAGCTAATTAGACCCGAAACGCTCGTATACGTGTACCAGACTACTTCGATTTCAAACAAATTGAAAAATTACATTTCAATTCTTGCTGTAGAAGTGGATTTGTTTTAGTTTATATCGCAGAAATGAAGGGCCAAAGGCGGGTGGATGAAGAAAAAGAGGATACCACAGTTTCCTCCAGTGAACGTGTTTATCAAGTTCTGTACTTCATCACATTTTCCAATCATCTCGTATCTAAGAATGTTTCTTGTCTGAACAGGTTATTCCTGAGCTTAGGGAGCGTTTCTTTGGACCTTCTTATGAACTTCTGTCACACGATAAAGTAAGTGACAAATTTTGAGAAATTACAACTTTTCTTGGAGATGTGCATTCTTAAGTACAGAAATGTGAATTCATGTCTGATCGTACTGTCTTTAATATTTTCGTTGACAGTACCATGAGATATGGGCATTGGACGAGAAAGATCCTTTTCTGCCACCTGAAGGTGGAGAAAGTGTTGCTGACGTTGTTTCTAGACTCGCTAAGGCTTTGGTTGACATGGAATCGGAGTTTCATGAGTAAGACGGCATCTATTTATCTTAAGATTACACATTTTCTACTAGCAATCAAGTGTTTATTGTCTTCTGTGCTTAATCATAATGATGTTATATTTCCTGATTGTGCCTGCATCTAGCGTCAATTGGCAGTACCAAAAAATGAAAGTTTTCTCTGATCTTCTTTTTCCCTTTTGATCTTGGAGATACATGTATTATCGACCATGTAACACATAAGTGGAGTATTAAATTTTGACAACGGAAGTGATTGAGACACCCGATACTTTTCAGTATGTTATGTTCAACAAGATGGTTTCTCTCTGATATACATGCTGGTAATTTTATGATGAACATTTTTAAATAGCAAGTTCCTAGTAATGATATCCAAGGAAAAGACGCTTTTTGATCATATAACTGTTTCCTATTCCATGCTCATGTTATGCTTATTTGATGCCATTTCCGTAGAGTAAGCAACCTAATGCAGACTCTTGTCATTGAAAACTTCTGCATAGCTTTTACTTCCCTTGAATACTTCATTCTGTCTCGAAATATGTACTCTTCTGGCGTATGCACACCCGTGAGGGGCGATCCTGCAACACTCCAGTCAAATAGCTCGAATAAAGTTCCTGAGTAATGTTTTGTGAGAGGATAAATGTACTACTTGATGAGTGAAGTTTAGACTTTCTTATTTTTCACAAGCTTTGTTACTGTCATTCTTGGATTATTGTTGTTTGTTGACTGAAGCTACAAAAGGACAATAATTTTCTGCTTTAGACCTTAAAAATCACTAAAGCACAGGAGCTAAGTCTATACTTACTAAGATCCTCCATCCAAACTGCCGCTTGATGTTCTTGGTGTTTTCTTCACAGCTTGTCGAAAGAAGTTTCACCATAAGTTCGTAGTCACTAGGCATATGACAGTCTTTTATCTTGCTATCAAACTTCATAGTTCTATGATAATGCCAAGGCGACCATATAAAATCATCATCTCTCTCTCTCTCTCTCTCTCTCTCTCTCTCTCTATAAATTTCTTTACTTCCAAACCTCCAACGATGATGTGAACTTATTCCTGAATTTCTTTAGTTTGTCAATTGATTACCTTGAAATGTTTGACATCATAATGTTTCTCTTCTCTTTCAGATGCACTGTATTGATTGTCAGTCATGGTGATCCCTTACAAATTCTCCAGACAATACTCAAAGCGGCCAAGAACCTTGCAACAGAACCCATTAATGACAACCTGGAATCGAAATTACAAGCAGTCAAAATACGATCTGTCCTCTCAAGGCATCGAGAGTGTGCACTACTCACTGGTGAACTTCGTCGGGCTGTATAATACTAGCTTAAACATAATGCCGAATTCCCATTCTTTCCCCTACCTTGTGTCATGATCGTTCTAACACGTAGGGCCATTCCAAATTTGAATCGCTAGGAATAAGGGTATATTTCCAGTTATTTTTACTTGACAAGAGTTGATTTCCCACCCGGAATAACATACATTGAACCTACAGGCCCCTGGATTTGGCCAAGGCTGAGAACCCAGGTATGGTATGGAAGTTGGTATATGCAATTGCAAACTGTTTCAAATGAAGATAGAAGTTTGGTGGGATTTTCATGTTCCTTTTATTTCTGCTGTCAATTTGGAGGAAGCTATATATAATAAGGGTATAATTGGATAGCTTTTTGTATTTAAGATTTGATGGCAATGACAAGCCTCAGTACCTTCTAAACCCCGTCTGGAACATTAATAAGCCTCAGTACACAAGAAGGTTGCCATCTTCTTGCCGATGTCAAAATTATGCCCCCATATGCCAATAAGCAAAACTTTGCATGGAATGACCGTAGTGAACGTTCAGGTGCAAATATTGTTAGACCATGGTTTTATCAGAAGGTATATTGCAGATGCAACTGGCAAAACCTACCACCTACATCCTCAGCTACCAATAATCCCCACAAGAGCAAAATCCATCCTGGAAATTATCCCTTATCACTATGCTACGACTCTCCATTTTTGCCAAAAACTTGGCAAAGACATGGCAATCTCCACAAATCCTGAGGTTCTTCCGAATCCTAATTGTCTGTTTGCTTGGTAAACTCAGTATTCCAAATACAATTGCTAGTTTCTCGCTGTGGTATTGAAGTGAGTCTTCCATCTGTTCCCCTTCAAGATCTTGCAAGACAAAATTTGTATCAGGATCATAACCCACTTCCTTTAATCCCCGGATTATCTGTTTGAGCTTCCTATTGATGCAACTTATTTGAGGGTGGGAATCGTCTCCGACTATAAATGTATGGATACATTTATTTACTTCAATCCAGCTACATCCTGGTTCCTTCTTTATTCCTTTATGTGTCATCGCATTTATCACCTTTGAAGCCTCTTCCCATCTTTGAGATTTAGCATAAATATTAGACAGTAGAGTGTAAGTTCCTGCATCAGAGGGATCATGTTTTATAACTTGGTTGGCAGCATATGCAGCAAAATCCATGTTGCGGTGTACTCTACAAACTCCAAGCAGCGCTCTCCATGGCACAACATCAGGCTCGCATTCCATTTCATGTATCAAATTTACCTCTTCATCAAGCTTCCCAGCTCTCCCAAGAAGATCAACCATACAACCATAGTGCCCTCTTCCAGGACTAATGCCAAAAAGCTTCCTCATTGAATTGAAGTAATACTGCCCATCTTCTAGAAAACCAGCGTGGCTGCAAGCAAAGAGAACCCCTAAAACGGTTATATAATTTGGTCTACTTCCCGAATATTTCATCTCCTCAAACAAGTCCAGAGCTTTCCTGCTGAAGCCATTCTGAGCCAAGCCTATGATCATGGTGCTCCATGATATCACATCCTTCTCCTCCAAGTGAGTGAAAATACGATTAGCATCATCTAAATTGCCACACTTGCAATACATGTCGAGGAGTGCATTGTTTAGAATCAAGTCGCAATCATACTTGAGAGCATGGACATGTACTTGCCTCCCCAATTCCAGGAGCGCTAATCCAGTACAAGCCCTCATAACACTTGTCAGGGTCGACTGCTCTGCCAAAAATCCAGCTCCCTTCATTCGCTTATAAAGATGTAAATCTGTATCACCATCACTATTCTGTGCAAATCCGCCTATAATGGAATTCCATACAACTAAATCTCCTGTTACCATCTCATTAAAGACACACAGAGCATTATCCGATTCGCCCCATTTAGAATAAGCATCAATCAAAGAACTTCTAACATAAACATCAGATTCCAACCCAACCTTCATTATACTACAATGAATTGGTCTAAGAATACACAAACCATGACACGAGCGCTAAACAGAAGAGTAAGTATACACATTAGGCATCACTCCATCTCTGAGCATCAACACTAAAAACTCCAAGGCCTTGTCTTTTAGCCCCGAATCAGAAGCATAAGCCGAAATCATCGTCGTCCACGCAATGACATTTCTTTCAGGCATTTCATCAAACAAGTCCCGTGCTTCATCAAGTAGACCAAATTTCACATACATATTCAATAGATTATTAATGAGGAATGATTTCGGCTCGTACCTGTAAAACCCGTAACTTTTACTTACGGAATATTTGACGTGTAATTAATTTTTTTTGCGAGTAACTGTGTAGGCGTAATTTATTTTGTGCGACTATTTGACTACATGTTTATTTAATTTTAAAACATAATACGTGTTTTATTTTGTGTACCTTTTAGTGGGGTATTTTGCACGTGTATCGTAGTTGAATTATTTTATTGTATGTCACCATAATAATAATAATAATAATAATAATAATAGGAATTAAATAAAATGGAAGGCCAAGGGTCGTGGGTTAATGGCATCAGGGGGTTAGAGAATTAAATACGAAATTAAAAGGAAACATAATGAGGCATGAGGCGTTTTTTTTTTCCCCAAGAAAATAGTATATATATTTATATACAGAGGTTACTTCGTGTGTGAGGGGAAAAGGAATGGATAGTATATAATTAAAAAAAAAAAAGAAAAAGAAACCGAAGACCAAGATATATTGGTACTCTGTGAAAGTACAAGTGAAAAGAAAAGAAAAAAAAAAGAAAGAAAAAGTTGGCTGCTAGGCCTCGGGAAACGCAAACCAAAGCAGAAACTAGGAAAGAAATTTAAAGTCGACGGCGATTGTTCTCTTTCCGGCACACTCTCCACGCGGCAGTCTCTTTCCGGCCTCGGGAATTGTGAGCGAAAGCAGAATATAAGGATTTTGGTGATCAGTTTCTATCCAAATTTTCATCAGCTGCTAGGCTGATTTTTTACGAATTATTTTCCTCGTATTATCATCGTGAACTGGGTAGGGGCGCTCGCTTTTCTAATTTTAAATTATGTCCTATAATATTGATCACTCATTTGAAATTTGCATTACGAAATATTTATTACCGTTAAATTTCTGTTCTGGCATTATTACTGTATTTGGGAATATTTTATTGCATAAATTGTTAGAAATTAATTATTTAATGTTACCCTTTATTAAATTGATTATGTCTTGAATTTGGTAATTTGAGCATGTTTAATAAACTGATTTCAATTGCTTTAATTAATTGTTATATATATCTATAAAATGTTTATGTACCGTTCTGAACTGTATGATATTCGTTTCTTTGATTAATTACCTTTAGGTCTTATTTAGAGTCGTTTAATTGGTGTTATTGTTTTTGTCCTAAATGGTTTGGTCGACCGAGTCGTCATCTCTCTATTGAGCTCGTATCTAGGATCGCTACTTAGCGAGGTTCGATCCGCCTTTATGTTCGATTTACGTTACGTGACCTAAGTGGTCTTCGATGCGTTACGTCCCCTGTGGCCCACACTTAATGGGGCTAATCATTAGGTACGGTGGTGGTTTTGTGGAGTCCCTGATTGGGGATGATGAGACAATGTAAGGATTGAACCTTAAAATCTGTGTCCCGTAGTTTGGGGGAGAATCCGAACCCACGAGTTTACTGAAACCGTCCTAGTTTGGTTGATAAGCTGGGACCACTGCTGATTATTCTTTGAATAGTAGAGATTAGATATGTGAGCTCATGTGGTGGGAAGTCGTGTCATAGTAGGTAGCTACGTTCTAAGCATCTAAGGCGAGTATGTGATTGGGTGTACCGGATGGGCAACGCGTGGTGCTTGTCGTATACTCAGTTATGGAATCGTTTAGGTGCGAAGAAGGTGGTTATTTGCTTAACTGTTGCATTCTATGTGTTCGTTTTGTTTGGTCATTATATGTTGTTTGCTTAGAGTCTATTTGGTCTCATATGAGTTGGGAATGTTGGGTAACGTTTTAGTGCACTTTTGCACAAGTTTAAAACTCATTTTTTACGAAAACTGCATGTTGTGCGATCCAGCATTGCATTGCATGCATCGAACTCTACGTTACGATCGCATTGCATGCTTGCATCGCATTGTCCCCTGCACTGAGTTCTGAGTCTTGCGAGACTTGGATTGAGTCGTTTGCATGTATTTCCATAGGGGTATTCTGGGAAAAGGGCATCTGCATCTGCATTATCTGTTTCTGTTTCTTCTGTCTCTGTTTCTGTTCTGTCTATATTACTGTTTTAGGTCCCTGCTGAGCACCGGAGCTCAGTCCGATATCCGGTTTTGTTTTTCAGGTTTTGTAGATGTTGATTATACCTGTGATGGTGGAGCATGGGATGGGGATTACGAAGAGTGATCCTAACTGGATAGTTCACACCGATTATTACTTTTATAGTTATTTATATTGAAACTTGTAGTTTCCTTTGATATGTAATAACTTAAAAATAATTTCATTTTTAGAATAACGCTTCCGCTAATTCTCTTATTACTATTTATGGGCTTTGAATAATGAACTCCTTTATTTAGTAAATCTCTGACTGCGGCTTTGGTGCTTCATTTTCCAATGGGGCACTGCCATGTCATCATTCTGGAAACGGGGTGTGACATAAGTGGTATCAGAGCAGGTCGAACCTTAAGGATAAAATCTATATTGAACTTAGGATAACAAGAATACTTAATGTGAGGTGTGTGATGGGTAGAGACCATGGATTAGGATATTCTGTTTACTTAAGCGTTTATATTCTTCTGCTAACTGATATGTTTACATGTTATGTGTTTACCTGGTTTATACCATGCTCTACTTGTTCATGTCTTACATGTTTACCTTGTTATTGTTTTTCGCATATCGTATTTATTATGCTATAGTATTCTATATGTTAAGCATGTTATATATTTTCTTGTTATACCATGTCATGTTATACTTGCATTTGTTTCGCATATTATCTGGTTAAGCGCTTTATTACTTATTTTACCTTATATTTTATACATGCGGGAGTTAAGATGAATTCGAGTCAATGAAGCAGTGACGACTACGCCTACCTATCGCTCGTTGTCTTATCGCTATGCGTTACGTGTGTTATACTATGCAATTTTCGTACTATACCCGATTATGCCCAACTCGTCTTTTGTTTCAAATCAAATATGACTTCTTTCTTTTCCCATTTATCCCCAACAACTCCAGTTTTATCAATCTCTGTTTAGCGTTCACACCGATATGAATCTGACTGCTTTGTCATTATTCATGTTGAACTTATTCGCAATAATTATTCCACACTTGGTTGATGGATAAAGATTATTTCTTTCATTTATTGGATCTGTAATCTCAAGAATAACATCCATTGACTTATCCTACTTATCTCAAACCCAGTTCGCATTTTGTTGGTAAACTATCATTCTTTGTCGTAGTCTCTAATTGTTGATCCAAATAAAATCTCATCAGCTTGAATTATCATTATTTGAATTCTTCAATTCTTAATGAACATTTCTTACCAACTTCACTTCTTGCGTGTCCATGCTTCAACATGAATTTGTTAAGCCTCTCATACTAATTTCTCGAGTGTTGCTTCAATTCATCAAGACCCCTTTTCAATTTGTAATATGATTTGAACAATCTATTTTCACATCATTTAGATGGTTTACCTACTTCTTCTTATAATACCCCATTTGCGAAAGTAGTCATCCCTCTGATAAAATTCAAAGTTTCTTGAAGATGTAGCGTTAATATAAGTCGTATAGACTCAAGTTTTGCTACATGAGCAAACTTCTCATCAAATCCGCTTCATGTACTTGTGTATTCTTTGACTACCATTTTTATTTGTCTCTGACAATATTTCTTAATTCGTTGGGCTTGTTTCTAAACACCCATTCAAATACATTGATGTTCACATCATCTGCTCTTGGAATGAGTCTCGGAACAACATTTTTTTTACGGTTGAAGTTCTTCTTGCATCGAAATATCAATCTCCAATTATCTACTCAACTGAATGACTTCTTCTATTTACTCGGTTGATACCCGTCCGTCTGTTGCACTCCTCAATCTGAGTGAGTATTACACAACATCTTGTTCACTCGTTGTATTTGTGAGCTTTTCTTGGCTCTTTGTTTATTGAGACTCTGTCAGCTCAACACGGTCAATTTCATCAAGTTATGTGAGACTGTCCTTTTTATTCTTCAACAAGATTTATCTTGTATCGGTACATTGTTAGTTTCCGTCTCTTTTTAAGTCCTTTTTCTATATACCTTTAATTGGATGATCTCATAAATCTTCTTTCATCAGTCCTTGCATCAAACTCACTCAACTTCTCTTAACCTTTTAAGGTGTAACATTATGTTTTATCCTTTTGTTAATTGAAGACAATTCAGCGAAACCTTCCTCAAAGGCGTCTCTTCTACCGCTATTTGTGTTTGTTATCTTCCACCTCTATTTGATGCCCTTCTTGTTTCCTCACATTGGTTCTTTCGGACTCCTAATTATTGGCTGCAGACACTTTTCTTGGGACCGAAATTACTATATTGATTGTATCACTTTTTTGAAGAAAAAAAAATTGCTACTCTTCCATTCTGTGCACACCCTCTTGGTGTACACATGTTTTAATTTTATTTCATTCATTTTCCCTTTTTTGCCTTAATGGAATTGTCGGTTCTTTTGTCCTTGGTCATTTGTACATGCACGTCCGTTGTACTTCATTTCTTTTTGAAAGGGGGAAATTTTAATTTTATTTGATTCAGCTCTAGAATCCTTGTTGAGCTTTTGGCTATTTGTCTTGGTCTTCACCTTGTTGACCTGTTAATGATAGATCATCGGAATTGGCCTTTCCATTATTCCATCTCTTGATCCACCGTTTAGCTACTTCTGATTTCTCGTTTTGTCCGGCTAATATCTGTTCGCGAATTGCAATATTTATTTCAATTGAATCAACTATCATTGTCATTTCTTGATTCGTACTCTTTGTTTTACCATTTGGTTTAACAAAATGAATCCACATCTCTTGCATTTGGTTGTTGTCTTCTTTCATCTTATTATATTTCTCCTCATCGAAGCATAAATTTGATATAGAAATCCATACGTTGATTTGCTAAAATTCTCTTCATTTCTTTGGCACTTTCATAATAATCATCTTCGTCATCAGTTTTGGAATCATCTTTGATTGAGGAGTATGATTTATCATCTTCGCCATATCTGCCTCACTGAGTTCTATTTTGTATAGAGATGTTTCAGGTTTTAATGCCAAACTCGTTTTCTTATGCTTTGATCTTCTTCGACATCTCATAGGTCTGCAGAGAAATAATAAGTTCATCAACTGTCATGTTAACCAATCATTGGTTTTCTCCATTGAGCACATTTGTACTCAAATTTTTCTGTCAGGTAGCTCAGAATTTAATTCATCAACTTTTCACTAGAATATTCTTCATTCAGTGAAAGTTTGATTTTTAATATCCCTCAGTTTGATATTGACATTAGCCATGATTTTATTCTCACCCATTTTAACGTTCTCGAATTCAATGATTCGACCATTAAGAGTAGAAAGCCATTTGAAAGTTGGACGGAAGAGCTCGGTCGAAGTATCATCATCCTATCAGCGACGGGGGTTAGCAAGTTTCGAGGACGAAACTTTTATAAGGGGGGAAGAATGTAAAACCCGTAACTTTTACTTACGGAATATTTGACGTGTAATTAATTTTTTTTGCGAGTAACTGTGTAGGCGTAATTTATTTTGTGCGACTATTTGACTACATGTTTATTTAATTTTAAAACATAATACGTGTTTTATTTTGTGTACCTTTTAGTGGGGTATTTTGCACGTGTATCGTAGTTGAATTATTTTATTGTATGTCACCATAATAATAATAATAATAATAATAATAATAGGAATTAAATAAAATGGAAGGCCAAGGGTCGTGGGTTAATGGCATCAGGGGGTTAGAGAATTAAATACGAAATTAAAAGGAAACATAATGAGGCATGAGGCGTTTTTTTTTTCCCCAAGAAAATAGTATATATATTTATATACAGAGGTTACTTCGTGTGTGAGGGGAAAAGGAATGGATAGTATATAATTAAAAAAAAAAAAAAAAGAAACCGAAGACCAAGATATATTGGTACTCTGTGAAAGTACAAGTGAAAAGAAAAGAAAAAAAAAGAAAGAAAAAAGTTGGCTGCTAGGCCTCGGGAAACGCAAACCAAAGCAGAAACTAGGAAAGAAATTTAAAGTCGACGGCGATTGTTCTCTTTCCGGCACACTCTCCACGCGGCAGTCTCTTTCCGGCCTCGGGAATTGTGAGCGAGCAGAATATAAGGATTTTGGTGATCAGTTTCTATCCAAATTTTCATCAGCTGCTAGGCTGATTTTTCCAATTATTTTCCTCGTATTATCATCGTAACTGTGAGTGGGACCTCGCTTTCTAATTTTAAATTACGTCCTATAATATTGATCATCTCTGAAATTGCATTACGAAATATTTATTACCGTTAAATTTACGTTTACGGCATTATTACTGTATTTGGGAATATTTTATTGCATAAATTGTTAGAAATTAATTATTTAATGTTACCCTTTATTAAATTGATTATGTCTTGAATTTGGTAATTTGAGCATGTTTAATAAACTGATTTCAATTGCTTTAATTAATTGTTATATATATCTATAAAATGTTTATGTACTGATTCGAATCTGTATGATATTCGTTTCTTTGATTAATTACCTTTAGGTCTTATTTAGAGTCGTTTAATTGGTGTTATTGTTTTTGTCCTAAATGGTTTGGTCGACCGAGTCAGTCATCCCTCTATTGAGCTCGTATCTAGGGATCGCTACTTAGCGAGTTCGATCTGCCTTATGTTACGATTTACGTTACGTGACCTAAGTGGTCTTCGATCGCATTACGTCCCCTGTGGCCCACACTTAATGGGGCTAATCATTAGGTACGGTGGTGGTTTTGTGGAGTCCCACGATTGGGGATGATGAGACAATGTAAGGATTGAACCTTAAAATCGTGTCCCTGTAGTTTGGGGGAGAATCAGAACCCACGAGTTTCTTTGAAACCCAGTCCCTAGTTTGGTTGATAAGCTGGGACCACTGCCGATTATTCTTTGAATAGTAGAGATTAGATATGTGAGCTCATGTGGTGGGAAGTCGTGTCATAGTAGGTAGCTACGTTCTAAGCATCTAAGGCGAGTATGTGATTGGGTGTACTGGATGGGCAACGCGTGGTGCTTGTCGTATACTCGGTTATGGAATCGTTTAGGTGCGAAGAAGGTGGTTATTTGCTTAAGCTGTTGCATTCTATGTGTTCGTTTTGTTTGGTCATTATATGTTGTTTGCTTAGAGTCTATTTGGTCTCATATGAGTTGGGAATGTTGGGTAACGTTTTAGTGCACTTTTGCACAAGTTTAAAACTCATTTTTTCGAAAATCGCATGTTATGCGATCCATTTGCATTGCATTGCATCTTGAACTCTCCGTTACGATGCATTGCATCTTGTCATCGCATTGTCCCCGCATCGAGTTACGAGTCTTGCGAGACTTGGATTGAGTCGTTTGCATGTATTTCCATAGGGGTATTACGGGAAAAGGGCATCTGCATCTGCATTATCTGTTTCGCTTTTCTTTCGTCTCTGCTTTTACATTTCGTCTATATTCTTGTTTTAGGTCCTCGCTGAGCACCGGGAGCTCGGTCCGATATCCGGTTTTGTTTTTCGGGTTTTGTAGATGTTGATTATACCGTGATGGTGGAGCATGGGATGGGGATTACGAAGAGTGATCCTAACTGGATAGTTCACACCCGATTATTACTTTTATAGTTATTTATATTGAAACTTGTAGTTTCCTTTGATATGTAATAACTTAAAAATAATTTCATTTTTAGAATAACGCTTCCGCTAATTCTCTTATTACTATTTATGGGCTTTGAATAATGAACTCCTTTATTTAGTAAATCTCTGACTGCGGCTTTGGTGCTTCATTTTCCAATGGGGCACTGCCATGTCATCATTCTGGAAACGGGGTGTGACAGTACCCGCCAGAGAAAACATGTTTATGGACTCTTTTTCCATAATCAACGGCTCTGGAAGCGACGCAACCCTTGATGAGCTCAGAGTAAGTGACGGAATCAGCAAATACTTCTAATTTTTGCATAATGTTTAATGTCTTTATAGCTCCGGCGAGGAAAAATTCGGATACGGTCCCACACTCCTCTCACATAAATTAGGGAGGTGGGTGGAGGACCCACCATATTGACTTGCGGGACCTACCCTGCAGGTGGGTCCTGTCTAAATTTATGTGAGAGGAGTGTGGGGGTCCGCCAGACTTACCCCTCCGGCGAGGTCTCTTTTAACTAACAAATGAACGTTTTAGTTAGGGGTGTTAACGGGTATGAAGAAGTGATGCATTATAAGAGTGAATTGGATGTTTATTTGGAGAAAAACATTTACCCAATAAAGAGTGGTAAACATTTACCCGAACCTGATTTACGTGGCTCGAAAAAATGTGAACGTGAGGCGAGCGTCAGCTCAATATTGAAGCTCGAATTTGATGTGAGCTGAGAGTGAGTTTGACCCCCACTCAACCCAAAAAAGCTCGAACCCGAATAAGAATTAAAAATATATATATATTACTAATTAAAAAGAATAAGACCTATATAAATTGATATTCATTAAAGAATTCTTTAAATTTAGTGAAGAGGAAAAAGTGATGCATTATAAGAGTGAATTGGATGTTTGTTTGGAGCAGCTCAACATTGAAATTCGAATTTTATGTGAGTTGAGCGTGAGTTTGACCCCGCTCAATCCAAAAAACCTTTAACCCGAATAAGAATTAATATATATATATATATATATATATATAGATAGATAAAATACTAATTAAAAAGAATAAGACCTATATAAATTGACATTCGTTAAAGAATTCTTTAAATTTAGTGAAGATGAAGAAGTGATGCATTATAAGAGTGAATTGGATGTTTATTTGGAGAAAAACATTTACCCAATAAAGAGTGGTAAACATTTACCCGAACCTGATTTACGTGGCTCGAAAAAATGTGAACGTGAGGCGAGCGTCAGCTCAATATTGAAGCTCGAATTTGATGTGAGATGAGAGTGAGTTTGATCCCCGCTCAACCCAAAAAAAGCTCGAACCCGAATAAGAATTAAAAACAATATATATATATATATATATATATATATATATATATATAATACTAATTAAAAAGAATAAGACCTATATAAATTGATATTCATTAAAGAATTCTTTAAATTTAGTGAAGAGGAAGAAGTGATGCATTATAAGAGTGAATTGGATGTTTGTTTGGAGAAAAATATTTACCTAATAAAGAGTGGTAGTGTGATGAAGACTTTCTTATCTTTGATTATTGGAATGCAAGTGCTCTTAAATTCCATATTTTGTCTATGATGGCAAGATATGTATTAGCCATTAATGTAAGTTTGGTAGCATCTGATAGTGCTTTTAGTATTGGGGTCGTGTTTTAAATCAATTTCGCAGCTCACTACTTCCCTATACAGTTGAATGATTAGTTTGTGGTTAATATTGGATTAGGAGTTCACCAAAAGGGAGTGATTATGAGGAAGAGTTTGATTATGCTTTTATAGGTTATTCTTTACTTAGCTTTTCTATTTTACTTGTCTAAACTATTTTTTCTTCATCAATGTTCCTTACTTTATTCACTTTTTTTTTGTTTGAAAAGAAAATAATATCATTAATAGATATTAGGAACTACACGAGGGAGGTGGAATTCCAATGGATCCCCTACCCTTTGAAATGAGGCATCAAGCCTTAGAAAAATTCCAGCTAACCAATGAGCCAGAACATTACAAGACTCGCGGTCATAGAAAAATTTAAAGAATAAGTGCCCTATAGTACAAAATTCTATGACCGTATAACCAGACACTACTACTAAAAAAGCAATAGCAAAACCGAGGTCACGCACAAGCTAGAGGACTTCCACAACTTCCAGAGTTCTTGTCTGCAAACTTTCAAAACACGTAAAATTAGGAGGGGAGATCAGCTGAAAGCCGCATAGAGTAGTTGGCCAGCGACCACACCAGATATGAACAGAATGTCCGCTCACGATCCTCCATTCGAAGCCATGTTGCAATAAAACTCTATCTTGATGGATGCTTCTCCAAGTTTGAGACGCTCGCCTTCTTTTATTGTTTACAAAAAATCCTAATTTAAAACATGAATTGAAAACTAATACTACCATGATATTAATCATGAAACCTGCAAACGACTTTATTATGAAAAATAAAATACTACTAGAGATATGCACCATTTTGAGGCACACTAATCCTTGAATTGTCCATAAGTTATTAAGTTCGGGACAATTCAAAATTAGGCGAATCATGGAATTTGACGGGACCAACATGCGACCTCCACCTTACCCTAATTAACGGCAGGAGCCCCGTTGTGAAATAACCATTAATACCAGTTGGGATCAAAGAAGGTACAGCATAATTTAAGTTAATTAGAAGCAGCCCAAAAATTTCCATTTTGAGATTAAAGTCTAGATCTTCAATAACCAGGCCAGTATGTATAGATCCAACCAAAGCCATAATAAGGTATGCTGGATCTTCCATAACCAGCCCAGCCCATAAAGCTTTCATCAGCCTAAAATATGACTTAATTAGGCCATCAGATGGCCCAATCAAGACAAAGCCCTTAATGTGAAAACCATGGCCAGGAAACCCAACCCGAGTACAGCCATCCTGGGTCATTCGCGGGTCTACAACCCGATCAACTTCACGCCACAGACCTGCCAATTCCCAAAGAGGCCGGTCTCCGGCCATCTTCAAAGTCTCCAACGACACTCCCACCACCTCATCTCTCGACTCCAGTTCAATTACTTGACCCCCGACCACCACACCATTCCTCTCATTAGGAGTCCGATTTGCCTTGACAAGGGACCCATCTCCCTCGCCGCTAATCTGGACGATTTTGATATTCTTGATCTCGTCGTTGAGACCAGTCCGACAACCCAACAAGGTGGCATACCACATCGGGATTGCCCTTCCGACTGTACTCAATTGGTGAACCGTTGTCGTATAAGCGGCAACACATACATCCAACACCATATAATTGGTGAAGGAGCCCAATACCTTGATGAACAATGACATTAATTGTCCATCAAACGTCCGGCCGATGATGGGTTTCTCCATCCGGCTAAAAGGCCCGCGCCGTGACATCGGAGAAAGAACCTATAAATCTAGGTAGAATACCGACAAAGTCAGAGTCTCACCGGAGGCGGAGGTAGACCTCTTAGGAGGAAAACCTAGTTCCAGAGACTGGGTACCTATCTTAAACAATTATTTTACTTATAAACATATTAAATTTACTTTATTCACTTATATTTTCTTTTTCTTTTGTAGATTTGAATATTGTTGAAGAATTCAATGGGATTTCACCAACAATGGAATTAAATCACTCTTTTGCAATTTGCAATTTCATCATTTATTAGAATTTTAAGTGCATGAGTTCTCTGATTTTTTATATAAGACTCATTTTATTAGCATAACAAACCATTCTGGAACTTCTGCTTCTATTGCTTTTCTCTATATAAGGCTTTTACAATTATGAGACTTCCGTTTCTTTTGTTTTAGTCTGTAGAATGATTTTTTGTCTACGTTGTATGTAGATTTTTTAATCTTTAACCTTTCTATGTATTTATCTTTTGTTATCTTTTTATAAGTTTATTTTGCTTCAAGAATTAAGTATGATTGTATTATGTATATTTGTATTCTTGTCAGAATTTAGTTTTAATGTTCATTGTATTATACTATTCTTTTTACATGATTTTTGTTTTTTATTAATATAAATTTAGCTCGTGAGGCTCAGCTCGAGAATGTGAGCTGACCGTGAGCTCAATGTTTGTGAGCTTTTCCGGGTTGAGCGTGAGCTGAGCTTTCCAATTTTTATGTGAGGTGAGTGTGAGCCAAGCCAAAATTGACTCACATAACTCGATTGACACCCCTAGTTTTAGTAGTATCTTTTAAGGGGTCACTGTTGGATGGATGAAGGGAAAAATTCAATCCTAAAACCGCTCTTATGGGACTGATCCCGTAGTATCTTTATGGATTTGAATGGCTGAAGATTGGGATGGATTGTGGTGTACTCTAGCCACCTATAACATATTTAATCTTGGGGGATTTCAAATACGAACGTGGTGATTAATTCAATTTTAGTCTCGCGATTGATATGTAACGTTATTGCTAAACATGGAAAGTCTGATTTATACTACTATTTACACGTAAGTCACAATCACAAAAAAAATTAATAAGAGCCGAAATTTACTAGGGATTCGAACCCTTGTCATCCTTATGGTATATGACAATTCCAATCAAATGCCCTAGAACTAAGAGTTGGAGGACTTGTTTTGCTGTATGTCCGTGAGAACACATTTAAGTATTTGATTTTCTCATCTCAAATTAAAAAATTTACTTTGTGCCCCCAATTTCTTTTTCAAAAATAATTTATTTTCAAGAGCAAATTTCAGGACCAAAAGACTAAATACAAATACACAAAAAAGGTAAAATCCGCGGAAATTCGTTTATTTACAACCACTAGTTGCACTGTTTATATTTACCGTCACCGTAAAGGAAAGAGACATTTATAATTTTTATTCCATTTGATTGATGATCATGAACTTGAAGAGCTCAATTGAAGCAATAATACTGTAAATTCCAAGGATTTCTCTTCATTTTGATACAATTCTCTCTTGATTCTTCTTCAATTCGTCCGGCAGAGGTACATACTCATCATTTTGATGTCTTAAAAATTTGTTTCTTTCTTTATGTTTTTTGAGATGTTTCTGGATTTACGCGAGCTTCTGAGAAGTTAGGGTTCCGTTTCGCTTTAATTTATTGATATTTGGTGATTTATTTGTTTGCAATTTACTGCTTGATCGATCAGTGCTCGTTATTTGTGTGAATTTGAGTCAGTGGTGGAAATTGGTGGAAACGTAATCTTATTAGCACCGCATTTTCGTGTTCATTTCGCATCATTAATTGAGAATTAGCTCAAACTTCATAATTTTTTCTTTGTGTTGTGTTTAGGTGGATGTTAATGGATTTCTAGGCCTCGTATAATTATTGTGTCAAAGTTATTTAGTTTTAAAAAATGCGTGGTGATTTGATGCAAATGTTACAAATTCGAGTTATTTCTAGGGTTGTATGAATACCTGGTAGCTTAATTTGCTAGGATGCTGGATATTTTCTTGCTACTGTTTAGCTTTGCGATCACAATATAAATAAAAGGAACCAGCTTATGAAATTTCAGTGATCAGTGGACTTTGTTGCTTCTATCTCCTGCTACTATTGAATAACTTTAAGTAGTGTCAAACGAATGGCTGAGCTTCATAATACCAGCTCTAACTGAGAGCACAAACTGGTCGAAAATTAATATAATTTTCTTTTCTTTCTCTGATATGGAATTGCAAACTAGTCTAAGTTTGGAAGCTTGTCTCTATTGCAGATAAAATTTCAATACAAAGTATACAAACTAAAATTGCAAGTCTTTGATACTTTATTGGGTAATTACTTTATACTTTTTTAGGTCTCTTTATCATGATTCCTCTTTATTATTTGTCATCTCAGGATTATCTCTGATTTGGAACATAGGATGATTGACATGGTTCAGCAGACAAAAGATTCCAAGTTCTGTGAATACGGTCTGGCCAATACTGAAACTAGCTTTCCCAATACAGCCAAGCAAATTTCTGCACCACTATCTACGAAGAAAACAGTTTTGCGGGATTTGCAGAATGAGAATGGTAAATTGGTACCCAAATCCAGCCATCCATCATCAAACAAAACTGGACCTACTAGTGAATCTTTTAAAACTTCTGGCCCCAAGAGACCAGCAACTGAGAGCCTGATAACCCCTTTGCAACAGAAGTTTCCAATGAGTAATGCAGGGAGTGGGCATCTTGTTTATGTTCGAAGAAAACCTGATACAGAACTAGGGAGGAGTGCTGCTTTTGACAACCAGAGAAATGGTGTTGATTGCTCAAAATCGAGAGAAGCCATTTTGCCGGATGAAGCCACTGAAAAGAAATCACATGTGGAGGAACCTAAGATTTGTGCTCCAGAAACTTCATCAATTTCAATGCCATCTTCAGTCAGTTTCTCATCTGCAAGACCTAATGTTTCACCTTCTATTGAGAAGTCGAATAATATTTTACCTCCAGCAAATTTAAATCTTCATGCAAGCCCCAATGATAATCCAGTTAGAGTCAGTATTAAACACTGGGAAGAGAGAAATATCCAACTGCAGAACTTACTGAGAAAATTGGACCAATCAGATCAAAATGATTATGTCCAGAGTATGTCTTTTATCTTACTTATCTTACTAGAGGTGCTTCACAACATTTATGCTGATATGTCTTTGTGCATTCCGTTTGAAAGACTTAAACTTTCTTCTTGATTCTTTCTACCAGTTCTTCGATCACTTTCGTCAGTTGAACTTAGCGGGCATGCTGTTGAACTGGAGAAGAGGTCAATTCAGCTTTCACTGGACGAAGGTAATACTGCACCATTTAGTCGTGTATTCTTCCTTTATTTTTTGCAATTTTCATTTAATACCTTGTCTTGAAATGAAGAAGATGAAATATCGATGTGGATAATGCTTGAAACAGCTAAGATGATTTTTCGAAATTTATGTATATTTACCTTGTGGAAATTTTCTAAATTTGTGAACAGGCTTCTATGTTCTGCTCATTTTTCCCAATTGCAATTCTGTATGACCTTTCCCTTTCCCTTTTTATTTGTTTATTTATTTTTCCTCCAACATGTTAAAACTTATAAGGAGTCGTGCCTTATTTTGGTAACCTATAGTGCCTTATATTTTTCTGAAAGGATTCATTCGCTAAGGATTTTCCTTCAGCTGTGAAGGAATTCATCATGTTTGTTGCTTTCTTATATGGTATATTTTGGAATCTAGTTTCAGAAGTTTCTCAAGATTTATTCAGCAGTAAATTAGTGAAAGAGGCGGTTCGGTACTCTTTAATGCGAACATGTACACCTTGTAATACTAACCGCCGTGGGCAACCATGCTGAGGTTGATTGTGCCTTTTGCGAATGTAATTAACCTACTAGAGAAGTTAGCTTGAGGGAGCCTCTATAGTTTATTGCTTCACAGTAGGTCTTGAACATGAGTGATTGAAATCAGGAGTCTTTGTTGCACCTTGAAAGCATATATGTTTCTGGAAAATGGAATTTTCCTCTTTGCTTGTCTTCTCTCCAACTTTATCTTTTCCTGAAATGAGCTATCAGGAGTTTAATTGACCCGTTCTTGTATGATCTGAAGAGTTTCCACATTGGATGGCCGATTCACGAGCCTTGAGATCTGTGCCTTCTCCTTCCACCCAAGAGCAACTATCAGGTTAGAGAAAGGACATATAGCTTTTTGACTTGATGGGTACAACAATTAAAACCTTAGTGGTAGTCAGCTTTTTCGACGTCTAGATTCAGGTAACACTGCAGATGTGTGGAAGTTTCTGCTACTACCATAGCTTCCCAATCCCTCGGAAGTTATCAGTGGAACAAGTAAATGATTTGCTATTCTATATTAGCAGCTTGTTGCTCTACTTTCTATTTCTTCCTTACTTGTTTATGTAATATCAGTGATTTGAACTTACTATGGTTATGTGCTTTTCGGTTTTCTTTCTATCTTCTGATTAAGTCGACTTGTGAGATTTATATTAGTTCTATTTGGGCCTGAATCCCACAATACATGCTCCCGAAATATTTTCACATCTTCTGACTTTTGCAGTAACAAGAACCATGATTATGACATATTATGTAAGTTCAGGTACTCTTAAATGATTACATAACACAGAACGAATTAAGTATTCTGGAAAAAAATTGCTCTTCTCTGAAGGCAGCAAGTGTTTGCTTTGTATTCAAGGCCCAAGAACGCCAATGAGGCATTGGTCTAGTGGTCAAGGCTGAGGCTTCATGACGTAGAGACGTAGAGGTCATGAGTTCAAATTCCCTCCCCGCTTCTTGAATCCCCCTATTTCTTGTAATAGATAGGTCCCCTCCCCCAATAATAAAAAAAAGGCCCAAGAACCGTTGTGATTCTATGGATTTAACTATTATGATGATGTGGATGGTGAAATACACACACAGACAGAGAAAGAGAGAGGGAGAGGAAGGGGAAAGGGGGAGAGGGAGAGGGAGAGGGTATGCTGCTTTTGATGTTTCCTTGGGAACAGAAAGGAACTGACTGGGAAAGTAGGGCCTGAAAAAGGTGCTTGGGCCTGAAGGAGGGGCTTGGGCCAGAAGGGGGGTAGAGAAAGGATTTGTTTGTAGAATTTTCTTTCTATTGTGTGTCTAAGAAGGGGGAGACATTATAAGAATATGTTATAACTTGGAACTGGTTATATGATGACGGAAAATTATTCGAGAAGATTCCTATATTTCACCGATTAAAATAAAAGGGAAATTCTAGTTGTTGCTACTTCAAGATCAACTTTTAGTTCGTCAAAGAAGCCTATACTATTACTTTGTTCCATTGTGATTGTGTAATTCTGTCCTAATCAGTTGTATTCTACCACTTCCCATTTTTGCCCACTGCGAAAGAATATTTTTAGTGACCTCTTCTCTTTTTCCTTCTTATTCCTCTGTTTTCAGCTAAAGAGCTACAAAGAGTTCGAATCTTGGATGTCTTGGATAAATACTCAAAGCACTCCCGGATGACTTTGACCCAACAAGACCACTCCCAGAAGTGAGTTCTTGCTGGATGCCTGTGACTCTATCTAGAACAGGGTAAATGTACTCCCTTTTGCTTGGTATGCATTGTAATATTCTAATTACAGGTTCTGTTTTATCAGTTCAATGTGTCTAAGATGTAGATATTCTGGAATTTACTAATTAAATTGTAACATAATGTTCCTATGATATTCATAATTTATATTGTTATTATAATCCTTTGTCTTAGTCTAAATCTTGATAAAAATACCCCCAATACATTGCCACATAATTAACAGCACATAAAGTCAATCAACTCACCATGACAAGATTCTGACTTTTAAGGTATCATCCACTATTCATATGTCATTCGAGAAGCCAAGAATTTTGTTTTTGGAGTGTGTTCATCACCTTTTTCTTTTCCCCCCTCCCCTTTTCTATTTCCTTTTCTGTTTAGAATAGCTGAGCAATATGAATAATGATCCAAGTATCTTTCATTGATTCAGTCAGCTCTTTGCATATACTCTTGGGATGCATCATTATGTAAGCCTTGACTTTGGAAAGGAGAAAACAGCTGAGATATGCAGGTTTAGATATATTTAATTATTATCTTTGTGTGCCCCCACTTAAAACTCCGCATTATTGAGAAAAGCAACCTTTACCTACTTGGCTACCACTTTCATATTATATTAGGGAAGCCAAATAGTTTAAGATCTCATGCACACTTTCTGAGAAAATATTACACAACAATAATGAGTTACTGTGTCATTCTATAACCATTGGATAACCTTCTAAGTATGAGTATAAGAAATTTAGCTAAGCAGATTGTAGAGTTTTGTTTTTCTACAGTGTTTAAAGCTAATAGTAAAATCACATGGCCAACCTTCATTCTTCAAAGAGAAAACCTAACTAAAGAGAAAACCTAACTTCAGAAATAAGATTATTTTCTCTCAAGCTGCTGTCTCGCGAATCATGTTATTATTATTCATTTCAGCAAGAGAATTATTACTCAAAATCTTATATAAAATTGTTGAACTTACTTTCATGATCTTGTATAGTTGTAGTTGGAAATTTTGATACTCAAGACTTGAATGCACATATAACCTGATATGCAATTTGAGTATTGACTATTCTTTCTTGGTGTGTGTGTATCTTTTTGTGTCTTTATGTAGTTTAATCAGTATTATGAACTGGAATAAACAAATCTGGTGAAGAATCTCTATGAAAACATATAAAAAAGTGAAAATATCAATATCGTGGAAGATGAATCCTCTAGGTATCTTGGATTGATTCCATTGGCTTGCGTGGTGCATTATCACTCCCAATATTTAATTTCTTGATGGACCTGTTCATCTAAATAATTGAGTTCTGACTTTGTAATTAACTGATAGTTTATTTGTTCTTTATTAATAACTTCTTGAATCACCAAGCAATAAAAGAGACCGTTGATCAGATTGAACCTGATTCCCAACGTAAGACAGTAGGGACTTAGTTTTCTTCTAATCCCAAACCGAAAGATTAGTAAATATAAGGTTAGATTCAACATCACCAAGTGGACTAATTTATTGTGAAATACTGATGGACCCCTAATGGTGAAGTAGATTAGTTACATTGGTTTGTGCACGATTTGTAGTTTATCGCGTTTATTCTATTGAGTTTTTCCTGTGTCACCTAATATTCTTGTTTTGTAAATTGTACTTAACGACGTGCCAGATTTGTAGTTTATGGTGTCTACTCTATGAATTAATCTGTGCTACCCTAAGGTATTAGTGGAATATATATATAATACTCCCTCCGTCCCAAATTATCTGTCCACTTTGTGTTTTGCACAGAGATTAAGGTTTCATCAAATTCTATAGTGGAATATGGTAAAATGTCAAACATGACCTTATTTAATGTTAGTCATAATTTAATTCTACCTTCTCTTTTCTTTATATTCTTCTCTCTCCAACATTTAATGTAAGGGGTAGTATTGGAAAAATCACCATTAATGAACCCTTTATTTAGAAAGTGGACAAATAATTTGGGACAGATTAAAAAGGAAATGTGGACAGATAATTTGGGACGGAGGGAGTAGTAGCAATATGGTCAAATATGATGAGATCCTTGATACTTTTTTTCCCTTTATTAATTTCTTCTGGAATGCTGATGTAAGAGAGCAAATATAATTGGATGAAATTAGAGGTCCCTTATCGATGAATCTATCAGCAAACCTTAGTATATTAGAGAATAATTAGGGGGTCATTGGATTTTGTGTGGAATGCACGTAATAGAAACTCATTAACCATTATTTAAGTTTGTGAGTAGCATTTAAAATAGTTTCTAATGTGGTTTAATTAACCGATAATCAGCTCTTTACAGCCGCAAAGGCTGACATTAGCCTCGGAGCAACTGTGACAAATAATGATATTAAACACTTGGAAATTTTATGTGTTGTCACAAGGGTTGGCTATTGATTAATATTAGGTCACATCACTTTCAATGACATCAAAGTTATAAAAAATAATTAAAAATATTAATTAATATTCATAAACTTGGTTAATTATTGCACTTGTAAAGACTCAAAAGGGGTCTAGTGGATGCTGCTTTCTTAAGCTTTCTCAAGACAAAGGATAGTGACTTTGATTCATCTCTGGATAAATAAAATTGATAATTTCTTAAGTTGAGTTAAAGCAGATTCTTGAAGTAGTGATAATTATGGAGTGCACAATTATGTATTGTGATAGGTTGTGTGGATATACGTTTTTCTGTACCATTCTAGTTGCTTCTGGGAGGTGGAGGTTGGTGGATTGAGATTTGTTTTGGGGTGGGGTGGGGGTGTTCAATGGCTTTACTCAACTGCAAGGAATAAATTAATGGTGAATTATGGGGAAGCTGACATAGACAAATTTGACAAAGCACCCTGGACCAGTTTTTTTTTTTTAAGTATCTCTCTTGCTTCCCTAGTCCGGCATCAGTCGGAGCCTTATGCACTGGGTATAACCTTTTTATCTCTCTTACTTATGGGGTTTGGACCAAGGTTGTAAAAGGTATGGGGAGACTAAGGAAGATTTGAATCGAAATCATCAATAATGATATGGATTTGTTAGACTTGGATGAAAGTATATTATTTGATAGAAGGAACCGGAGGGAATGTATTTATGGTAACGACCACACAAAAATCTTATATTAATTTATGTAGTGACTCTAATTACTTGGAATTAAGACTTTGTTGTTATCGTCTTGCTTCTGGGTTTTGCTGATTGAATATTCTGCTTTAACTATTAAAGTTAGACCTTTGAATAGTTTATATGATTAGTTTAGTGGGAATTTAGCCAAAAAAAGATTAGTTTGGTGGGTAAGTCTTGGTGTTTCCCTATAAGCAGCATGTGTGGCCCTGCTGGTTTAGACAAGTGCAGTAACTAAACACAAGAAGCGCAAAAGCCTCATTCTCCTGACCTTGATGGAATCTTGGGTCAGGATTCATTAGCCACTTTTGATGACGGAAGCCTTTATGTTAGTTACCCCTCTCTCATTTCCGTCCGGTTCTGACAGTATTTTTTATTAGCACCATATTGAAAGATTTTGTACGTCAAGTCATCGAGATGAATTGTTCATGGAACAATGGTTGAGAAAAAAATGATTATGAACAACTAATCGCAGCCATATGATTAAAGGATTCGACAGTTGAGTCAATACGGTGTTGAACATAATTAAATTTTAGCTCTCGCTTACTCTTTTCCTCTTTTCTTCCCCGCTGCGGTTCTAGTGCGGAACGGGGTATGTTTCGTACGTGCGGGACTTACTTTCGTCCTTCAGATTAATTTTTTTACGGTTAATATTGATTTAAAACGGACATTTGTCTTGATTTTACGGCAACTATCGTATTTTTTCACGTACTAAATTTTGAATGTTACGCATAAGATCCAGACTGCTTCTTCCCTGGGCTAGGTGTTGGCCTCATAATGGGAATGTGGCTAGGCGAAGCCGAAGAGCAAAGCAGGGACCATTTCATGGATCCGACTCTCCAGCATTTAGAGAGCCAGTTAATATTGAACGTGACCCTTTTCTTTTCTTTTTTCTTTTCTTTTTAATCTACCTAAGCTGAGGTAATCTTACAACTAGTTGTGGAGATGGTTTAAGTAAAGAAAACTATTTTCTTATAGTATCACATAAAGGGGACCCTGAAAGAGATTCCTCTATATTTATTTATATTATTATTATTATCACAGTAACCATGAAAGTTGTGCTGCTCATGAGTTGGCCACTTACAAGAGTGGATTTTGAACACAATAACTGAAATTTGTGCGCTGTGTTCACCCATTGTTGTTTGGGTTAGCGTTTGTATCTCTCAGTTAGGGATGAAGATTGGGGGCGGGGTTGGCAGTCACCCCGAAATTTTTAAAAATTGTACTATATATAATAAATTTTATATGTGATTCGGCATAATATTGCAGTTTTCGCCCCCAATCTAAAAGTTCTGATTTCGTCCCTGCTCTAAATGTACTATATAATGTATTAAGTGTACTTTTCTTTTTTTAGCCTCACAGGAGGAGGAGGAGGTGGTGGACGCTCTAGGAAGGGAGAATTATTTGGCCCCATATAGGGGGAGGGTGTCGAACCCGCGACGCCAACCCCACTGGGCTGTGACACTCTTGACGTATTAAGTGTAATTGATCGCTTGAAAGTATACTAAATAGACACATGTGGTACACTAGTGAATAGTGACTATGAGGTGTGGCGTGGTGTGGGAAAATCGGGCATTGGGCAATCCCAGTAAATACCTCTCTCACAAATTTTACGGGGGTCTCACGCTGAACTCCTATATTACTGCAGGGAACATGTGGATTTTTGCTCTTAGTACCCATTAGGACGGTATTAGAAGAAAGTTTTCCGACGTAATGATAGCTCACCTCGTATTTTATTTAATTAGACAAATGACAATAACATGGCCCAGGGTCCATAGTTGCGGGAGGGGTCACATAATACGAAGTAGTAACAAAGGGGTTGTTGTGTGTGTGTGTATATATATATATAAAATAAAAAAGTATGGTTCCAATTCGGGGCCAGTTATAAATAAGAATAAATTTTACATTGTAATATTCCATGTTTTTTAAGGAACATCCTTAATAAATTTACCTACATATAGTAATAAAATAACATTAAATTTTAAATATATTTATATCTATATAAAATATTCATAATTATTTAACTATTTACATTAAACTTTAGATGATATGAAATACTTATCTAAAGTTGTCTGTGACAATGACTTAATTTTTGTGGTTAATATTGCATGATTTAACTTGCATGTTCGTAGTAACTCATCAACACACTCACCTTCTTGTTTAATCCAAAATATTTTCAGTTTGTCCAACATGCTTAAAGTTTCTTAACACGAGATTTTTTCTATTTCTACAATATCATCCTCGGATTATCACCTTGTGCTTCTTGCCTGATTCGTACAATGATTTCTTCTTCAGTTAAAGCATACACTATTTGCTGCTCATTTGAATGATTGAGAAAAACATCCACATCCATATACATTTTTTTTTTCACATTTCCTATATAATGTATGTAAATTAATGAAATTTCTAAATCTAATATATACACAATGTACCTGCATGATGTACGTACATTTGGTTTTTTAAGACTCATGAATCTTAGATATTTTTAAAATTTGAAAGGACACATTTTCAAGTGTCGTATAATGTATATTAGTTATTTTTTAAAATTATAATTTTTATGTGTAAGCCTTTATTTAAGAATAATCTCCATATAGTAATATTTTTTCCGGTCCCGAAAGTATTACTGTATAGAGGTTTTACTATGTATATAAAATAGTTGTAGTAGATTTTTTTTTTAATATTTGAAATGTTAACCCTACAAGGCTAAAGGGGGCATTCATTCGGGACAATACTCAGACTGACCCTTTTTTTGCATAAAGGACAAAATATGGCAGTGAAAATTTGAGGGACAACATTTCTGTCCAGGACTTCCGTCCCGGGACCAAGACGGAAGTGGGACTTCCGTCCTGGGCTGACCTGGCACTTTTCAGACGCGCCTGGCCATGTCAGTCCAGGACGGAAGTCCCAATTCCGTCCTGTTCCCTGAGAATTTTGCTTTTGCAATTGTAGAATTGTAGTAGCAACTTTTGTCTTTTGCATGGTTTTCTTTTTTTCTCATTTAAGTAATTAACAAATTGTAGAATTAAGTAATTAATTTATTATAAATAAATATGAACTTATTTTTCATGGTTTGAAAAATTGGAACTCTATACGTACATAATTTGTTGCGTGATAACGTGGTTGCTCATTTAATTAAAAATATTCTTTATAGATGAGTTCGATTCAAATTCTTTTCAATTCATGACAACTTAAAAGAGTAAAGTATATATGTAAAATATAATTGTTACGATAAATCTATAAAAGTAAACCATATCATAATTATTAATTAGGGTTTTTTGTTAAAGCTTATTTTTGTTAATCCACGTAAAATTTGTTTGCTATTATAAAAAATACTTTTCTCCATTTGACGTATTAAAAAAGAAACACCCAATATTTTGAAAAAAAGATTAAACACATAATAAAATAAATGTTCGGGGACACATAATAGATATTTGCCACGTGTAAATTTTTACACCTGTGGACTCCACTATTTTTTTAGGTTTTCTTAGGATTTTGCACGTGCATATAGTCAAAGTCTAAATTGTTTATGGTTAATAGGGTTTGTTAGGGTTTTTTAATACTAAAACTAATAAAACCACCTTATTTTCATCAATGTTATAACTATTACATAGAGGGCACACATTACAGGTCATGAGGACTAAAAGAAGACAAGGCTCACTTTGTATGGATAACTACTATTGCGGGGGTGCATTAGGGTTTAGGGTTTAGGTGAATAGATGATGATGCCCCTTCAATTTTTAGAATATATTACCACTAGGAACGGTTCATTAGGGACCATAGTTTGTATTTACTTATTGAATTTTAAAAGTGGTTTGTGTTTGTCCTTAGTATTTTCTCATTTGGTTCCCCTTAAAGGATATGATAAACATTTATATATCTTTCCTAAAGTCAATTTTTTGTATGTATTAGGAAAATACAAATCTAGGGGTATGAAAGGGTTTTAGGGTTATTAGGGTTTGTTAGGGTTATCAGGGTTAGAATTTATACTCTTAAGTAGTTAATTTGGAGTCAATATTGAGACCATGTACTAGTTTTGCTCTGCAAATGTTTCATCTAATATACTCCTTTCAAACCAATAAATAAATAAATGTTTCATTTCATATTTTTAATGACATAAATACTTTTTCTGTTAAAAAACATCTCTTTTTATAAATAATCAACTTTTACATGTTTCAAAATAAATTATTTCAAACAAAACTCTAATTAATAATTATGATATGGTTTACTTTTATAGATTTATCGTAACAATTATATTTTACATATATACTTTACTCTTTTAAGTTGTCATGAATTGAAAAGAATTTGAATCGAACTCATCTATAAAGAACATTTTTAATTAAATGAGCAACCACGTTATCACTCAACAAATTATGTACGTATAGAGTTCCAATTTTTCAAACCATGAAAAATAAGTTCATATTTATTTATAATAAATTAATTACTTAATTCTACAATTTGTTAATTACTTAAATGAGAAAAAAAAAGAAAACCATGCAAAAGACAAAAGTTGCTACTACAATTCTACAATTGCAAAAGCCAAAATTCTCGGGGACTTGAGGTCCTCATCTCAGGACGGAATTGGGACTTCCGTCCTGGACTGACGTGACCAGGCGCATCTGGGAAGTGCCAAGTCAGCCCAGGACGAAAGTCCCACTTCCGTCTTGGTCCCCACTTGGACAGAAATGTTGTCCCTCAAATTTTCACTGTCATGTTTTGTCCTTTATGCAAAAAAGGGCCAATCTGAGTATTGTCCCCATTCATTCAGGTAGCCGCATACGCAGAGCAGAAGGTAACCCCTTCTCTTGCCCCCCTTCCCCCCCATCCCCCCACCCAACAAATGGGAATTTTGCTTTGATGCCAATCTTCCGGAAAAATTCGGCATGGGATGGACCCAATAGGTACGATTCCACACTCCTCTCACATAAATTAAGGAGGACCCACCTGATTGACCTGCAGGACCTACCCTGCATGTGGGTCCTGTCTAAATTTATGTGAGAGAAATGTACCGCCCATGCCAGACTTACCCCAATCTTCCTTCCATTCCATCAACTTGGTTAACCTCAATTCCTATCAAAATGAATAATTTACATGAGCGTCAACTTTCAAGAAATAAGATATTATTATTCCCCCAAAAAGGTGAAAAAAAGAAAGAGAAAAGAACTTGCTAGAAACATGACTTCCTAAATTTAAAATAAATATTTATTTTTTTATTTAAAAATTAAATTACTTTTTTCTAATCATTTTTAAATAGCAGGCACTAAAATTATGGCGCAGTACCAAATTTTTTTGTTGTATTTAATTTGTTCGGATAGATTCCGATTTATCAAACCACTAGTATAGAGAATCAATACTTTTCAAGTTTGGGGACCAAATAGGCAATTTTTCCAAAGTTTGAGACAGTATAACTATATGAAAGTTGAGAAGTTTTATCTTGGTAGGTGAGTAAGTTTAAAATTTACATCTAAGTCGATGAATACAATACACGTAGAAAAGAGAATTGATTTTTTTGCCTACGTGTATTATATTCATTGGTTTGAATGTACCTTTTAAACTTACTCACCTACCAAAATAAAAAATTTCAATGAGAGCTAGGCCAACACCAGTTGTGGTATACCTGGATGAGGACTCTTCCTCCCTTAAGAATGACTATGGTTCAAACCGCGACCATGACATTTGTATGAAGTTATTGATGTTGCCCCTTCTTGGACCTCTACAACACTCAGTCCAGATTAGTCAGGACTATCGAGTTTGAACACTGGTGGTCTAGAAAAAAAAAACTATATGAAAGTTAGCACTATAGCTTTATACTTGACCATCTGGAGTTTCCCTCTAAACTCGGAGTTGTTCTGGGCCCTTCCTCAGTTTTCTTCATCTTTCCGAGACAATCTATGGGACGGTTGATACGCCCATGGTCTCGTAGATTGTTGATTTCTAAGAAAGGTGTTGGAACTGAGCTTACTACTGCTGTTCAAAGATTTTGGAGAAGATATTGCGAATTTTTTTATTATGTATTTATTTTGTCTACTGTTTGTAGTATGTGCCTAGTCCGGGGTGTGGACTTTTATCTGTTATCATGGTGGTCTACACCATTGTATAACTTGTATTTTCTTTTTATCTTTTAATTGTAATGACTTCAGCTATTTTATGATTAATGGATAATTTCTTATTTAGCAAAAAAAAAACTTTATACTTGACCAAAAAGAAAATTGAAAAAGCGTTATACTTGAAGAGACATTATACCTTTATTATTCAAGGAAGTAAAACGTCAAAACATTTAAAAAAAAAAAAAAGATATTTGGATAGAAATTCCCTTACTTTTTTTTCTAAAATTAGCATAAAGTATCTCCCTCGGACCCTCCCCCAATTTCTGTTATTCTTCCCCAATTCCCAACCCAACCCTAGTCAACAAAAGGCTTGCCCAAGTGGGTAAGTCTTTGGCTTGGGACCGAAAGGTCCCAAGTTCGACACCCTCTCCCCACGAAATAGGGCAATAATATTTCTCCTCCTCCCAGTGAGGCTGTTCTCCTCCTCCTCCCGGTGAGGCAATACTCTCCCCGGGCATGGGGCATGCTACAATAGACCGATCCCAGTAGACTATCTCGTCGTAATCTTCGCCCATTAGTGGCTTCACCCAGCCGGACTATGGTTCAAAGCAAACCAATTTTTTTTTTATTATATTTTTTATGAACAATTCACACAAAACAAACAATAATATAGACAGCAAAAAGAGAATCAATTTTTTTTTGTTTCAGATTATGTTATATTAATATAATAAATTACTAAATATCATTTAAAAAAATTGAAACTCAGGAAAAAATTGTAAAATCTTAATGGAAGTATTGGACAATCATCTACACATGAATCGAAGACATGGTAGTCCAGTGGGTAACATTCACTGTCTGAGACTAAGAGGTCCCATGTTCGATACCAGGCCAAAGCGCCCAGCCAGCTAACTCCCCCCCGAAAAAAAAAAAAAAATCATCTACACATGAAGCAACTGGTCATACAACACAAATTATTCAGTAAAAAATATATTATTCGACAATAAAAAATTATTCAATATTTACTTAATTTTTATTATTCAACATTATATCCAATCAATTTTTGAGATAAATAATGAGACAGAAGATACGGATAAGTACTAACAAACTCGAGCATTTTAGTGGCAAAAAAATAAATAATAAAAAAATAAATATGAATTCTTAAAAGATTCCGCATATATTCTCGTAGTTTGTGGTCTGATGGAAGAGATTCTGCAAGAAGAAGACGAACAAAACCCAAACTCATTACTTCTTTTCTTCTGCTCTCAAATCACAGATATTGTATGTATATGTATAACCCCACTTTCCCAAATCATTTCACTCCCCATAACAACAACACTCTACAAAAATCTCTGCTCAAGTGAGTTTTTCTTTTCTTCTACATAAGTAGAAATTATTGTTTTTCAGTTTCTTTTTGAGAATTTTGCTTGATTTGATGGATTTTCTGAAAACCCCATTTGTCCTCGAGCTTAATTTTGTTATTTCTATCATAATAGTAGCCAAAGATAGTAACTTTTTTTTTTATTATTTGTAACACTATGTTGTTTGTCACTGATAGTCAATCAAGATTTCTAATAGTAGCCAAAGATAGTAACTTTTTTTTTATTATTTCTATCATAATGTTGTTTGTAACACTATCTTGAGCTTATACTGACTGAATATGATGATTTGCTAGCTAGTTTTTAAGTGCCCACTTGGTAGAAAACGCCTAAATTTTGTTTTGTTTTGATTGTCAAAGGAAACAAGTTGATTGCTCTTGTTTTACTTTGATTTTGGAAGTTATTTTGGTATAATCTAGAGTTTTCGTCGGGATGTTCTTGGATTTTAATGTTACGAAATGGTTGTGTTGCAAGTACTATGTGATATTGTGTGGCCTGTGGATTATATCCTCTGAAATCTATTTGTGGTTGCAGTTGCAAAGAAATATTTATTGACGAATGATGTATGTGCAACTCGGAGTGATTGGGTTTTGGAAGACAATCGAAAGGAATCCTTACTGGAAGTTCCTCTTTTTGTTTTTCATATTCACACAACTCTACTTTGGTTCCTGATCTCTCTTTTCATTTCGGTTGATTGATTTAGGATGTCTAAAATGCAAGTTTGAGAATACTTTCCGTTATGGGAGATGGTTCTTTTAAGCCGAATTCTAGCATGCTCGACAACAATATGGATTTCGGTATCATGGATGAACTCTTGCTTGATGGCTTCTGGTTAGAAACTACAGATGATTCCAACTTTTGGCAGCCTGGTCCGTCGTCTACTTCTTTAGATAACCGTTCATTCTACTCCCAAACTTCAGATATTAACATAGGCCATTTCAATTCCAACCTAAATCAGGCAAGTATTTCAGAAGAAGAAAAACATTCAAACCTTACTGAGATTAGATCTTCCATTCTTACCCAACTGGATCAAGTTTCAGCCGGACAATCACCAAACAAAAGAGGTAGCCTTCATTCAGCATCTCCAAGCTTCTTGGTTGAAGGAACTGAAATGAACAGAAGGGTGTGGATTGGACCAAACAGAAATCTGACTCCAAATGCCTTGGTAAAAAATAGACTAGTTCAGGCAATTGAGTACCTGAAAGAGTCTACGAGAGATAATGATGTCCTGATTCAAATATGGGTGCCCGTTAAGAGTGGAGGCAAGAAAGTCCTTACAACTAACAATCAACCCTTCTCCCTTAATTCCAACCATAAAAAGTCTAGCAGACTACCGGGATGTTTCCAAGAACTATCAATTTTCTCTAGAGGAGGACTCCAAGGAGTTTCTTGGGCTACCTGGTCGTGTTTTCTTGAAGAAGTTGCCAGAATGGACTCCTGATGTTCGCTTTTTCAAAAGGGAGGAATATCCACGTGTTATTCATGCCCTGCAGCACAATATTGGAGGATCACTTGCCCTTCCTGTTTTTGAAAGAGGAAGTGGAACTTGCTTGGGAGTTGTTGAAATCATCTCAACTTCTCAGATAGTTAGTCACCGGCCCGAACTTGAAAATGTTTGCAAAGCCCTCGAGGTCCTTTCTTGCTCTTAACTCCTGATAGTGTTTGACTTTGAATAGGAATAGCTTTATTGGTGAATTTTCATTTGAAAACAAAATTGTATTCTCATCAAAATAAAAGCTTGATACGTTCTCCGCGTGCTCAGTAACAATAAGTGTCTAGCCTCATGTAAATTGGCCAATCAGTTCATTGCACTTATGTTTTCTTCATTTAGATAAATTCCTTTTCTGCTCTGTTAATTCGACAATGCAATAAAAGTTTCTTTTTTCCAGTTTCACTTCTAAGAAAAATTCCATTCCTGCAGGCTGTGGATTTAAAGAGCTCTGATATTTTAATTCCTCCTGACGTAAAGGTAAATATGAACTGGCTACTAGAAGTTAATGTCATTTACCATCTCAAAGTTTCTTCCTAAAATTGCAAAGTATTATTTTGAATCAGGATTGCAGTGAGGCCTACCAAGTTGCTTTAGCAGAGATTAAGGATGTCTTGCAATGTGTCTGTGACCTGCACAAATTGCCTTTGGCTCAGACTTGGGTGCGTTGTAATCAACAGGGAAAAGGTGGATGCCGGCACTCTGATGAAACCTTTGCCGATTGTGTGTCCACGATTGACTTGGCTTGCTACGTGCGAGATCCCCATGTTTGGGGCTTCCATGTCGCTTGCTCGGAGCATCATTTACTTAAAGGTGAAGGGGTGGCTGGGGGAGCATTCACGACAAATCAACCGTGTTTTGCCACAGACATTACAGCCTTTAGCAAGACAGAATACCCTCTTTCTCACCATGCAAAGCTATTCAACCTCTGTGCTGCTGTAGCAGTACGTCTTCGAAGTATTAGCACTGGATCAGCCGACTTTGTTTTGGAGTTCTTTCTACCGCTTGATTGTAGAGATGCCGAAGACCAGAAGCAGATGCTGAGCTCATTATCTTCAGTGATACAACAAATTTGCCGAAGTTTACGTGTTGTTTCAGATCAGGAGTTAAAAGAAGAAACACCACCACCACATCTACCCCCCACACTCAAACGGGCTCTCTCTTTAGTTAATAAACCTGACAAAGAGGAATCTCCAGCGCTGTCATATCCGTCCAAGAAGTCGTCCCAAGGTACTTCTTCCTGGGTTCCTGTGTCATCATCGATGGGGGACGAAGGGAAAGGGAAAGGTAAAGGTATAGCCTTTTCTCTGGATAATCACAAGAAGGAACCTGAAGGAGAGTTCAAGTTGACACCCTGTTTGGATAAAAATTCACCAGATTTGCCTTCTATCACAGAGCATAATCAAATTCAGCAAAGTTCTGGACTCGGGGAAAATGCTTTGGGTAGTTGTGATTATTCAGTTTCGGGGGAGCTTCACTATTCCGGTATCAGAAGATCAATTGAAAGACGGCGGACAAAGACTGAGAAGACAATTAGCTTACAAGTACTTAGGCAGTATTTTGCTGGCAGTCTAAAAGATGCTGCAAAGAGTATTGGAGGTAGGCAAACTTCAATATCTTTCACATTAAAGAAACAGGGACCGCACTTCTAATTAAAGTTTATATAATACTTGCTTCCTCCTGCACTATTTCCCACCACTCCGATGCATATATATTGGTTAAGGTTTTACTCGGATGCTTGTCTATGCCTGGATCATCAACGTAGTACTCACTACGACTATATTGAATACTGATAAAAACAAGCAATCATTACACATATGAACTCTGGTGAAAGAGATAATTCATACTGTCAATTCCAATACTTTGCCATACGACTATTTTTGGTTTAGTTTAGTTCAACTTTTGAATCCAAAAAAATCCTGATTTGTTGGTGATGTTAGAAAATATGGGTATAGATTATGAAATTTTTCTCTGGTATTGCTGCTCATTATGGCGCGTCTCAATTTATCATGCAATGTGGTAGCAATAAATTTTTTGATGCAGTACTTTGAATTTTTCTTCTACAAGAGTATTAGCTGACTTGAATTCTGTTTGTTAATATAATTTAGTTTAAAGTTCTTTAATTATTGGGGGAGGGGGTGTCGAATCCGGAATTTATAGTTCCTAAATTGAAGTGTTGCACAGACTGCGCTAGCCTTCCTTAACAAGCTTAAAAGTTAGTAGTGACAAGATTAGTGAACTGAAGAAATTGATCTTATAGGGACAATGTGTTACTTTTAGCAACCAAGCAAATGACTTACTGAATTCAATTTGTTTCTCATGCAGTTTGCCCTACAACTTTGAAAAGAATTTGTCGACAACATGGAATCACACGATGGCCTTCCCGCAAGATAAAGAAGGTAGGCCATTCCTTGAAGAAACTTCAACTTGTGATTGACTCGGTCCAGGGTGCTGAGGGTTCTATTAAACTTAGTTCTTTCTATAACAACTTCCCTCAACTGAGTTCAACTAATTTAGCCAGTCCCAGCCAGTTTCCCACATCGTACCTTGACGATCCTCGGAAACTAAATTCTCAACCGGAGAGCAGCATCTTTAACCCTGCAAGTACTGCTTCGAAATCACCTTCTTCTTCGGGCAGTCATAGTTCCAGTTCAAGTTTCTGCTGTTCCGTTGGGGCAACACAGTCTTCTTTGCCTGTTAATCATTCTCAAGCTAAAAATGATTCATCGGCAGAAAACTGCACGGCAACACTAAAAAGAGCACACAGCGATGCAGAATTGCAGAACATAATCGTTCAAGAGGAAACGAAGCTTCTGGTACGATCACATAGCCACAAGATTCTTACTCGAGATGTTTCTCTTGAAGCTCTACCTCCCTTACCAAAGGCAAGCAACCAGATTGTTCAAGATGGTGGAAGCACATTCAAGGTAAAAGCTGCATTCGGGGAAGAAAATATCCGGTTCAGCATACAACCGAGTTGGGGTTTTGAAAATCTATTCCAAGAAGTTAAGAGACGATTTAGCATAGATGATTCCACTATAATTGATCTCAAATATTTGGATGATGACTCCGAATGGGTTCTCCTGACATGCGATGATGATCTTGAAGAATGCATCGACATCCACAAATCATCAAGAAGCAGAACAATTAAACTATCCCTCCATCAACCAAAGCATCCGAATTCATTTGGTAGCCGTGTCCTTTCCTAGAGCAAATGGCCTACTTCTAGCACCGCCGTGTTCTTGGTTTTCCGGTGAATATGCTTTCTTGTTAACTTTGCAGTGTGCCTTCAATTTGTTTTGAAGTAGCAACTACTTGGGGCTCTGAAGTTGGGACTTTATTTAGTGTTACAACTACTTAAGAGCCATTTTGCAAATTCTGTAGAATAATAATAGCATGCCATTATAGTTTTATTTGGCTTTTGAAAAGATTATGTATCATATCATCGTTAATATGAGTTTTGTCTCTTTGGCTAAGAAATCTGTTTAATTGTACAAATTTTAAAGATTATACAGCTTTGCTTTCAAGAGTATTTGATTTGAGTTGAAAGCAGAAAAGCATTACATATTTTTGACATATCTAAAGGCATTCTCCGGATAATTCAAATCGAAGCAATTAGATGTCCAACTGAGGCCTATATGACCTGACCGATAAATAGAAATACTCCACCTTTGTCATATATTCCATACAATTGAGCATTCTCCATACTATGCCTTGAAGAGGACTCGAACCTCCACGCTCTTTAGTACGAGATTTGTGCATCTTCAGATAATGTAGGGCACCATAAAGTTTCTGGATTTTATCTTAAATCTGTCCTTCCAAGTTTTGCAAATAGGGGCATGTATGACAAATCCTGTACAGCAGACTAACACAAACTCTGGCTTCTACAACAACAGCAACCGAGTCTTAGTCCCAAGTGATTGGAGTCGGTTACATGAACCAAAGAAAGGATTGTGCGGGGTCGTCAACATGAATACATTCTCTCCATTACGTGTGGTGTCTGGCTTCTAACTGGAGGAAAATGAAGGAAGAAGAAACAAGAATTATAAAACTAAACAGTTAGAAGGAAACAAACATATGAACCCATGATCTTACCTAGATATTAAAATTGCTTTCGAAAAGCCTCATTCCAGCAAGAAGCTGCTCCCATACTGTGGCTGATATAAAATCACTTCTTAGCAGAAACAAAAGTTCTCATCAGGTATTCCAGTCATCAAGAAAGTCATTTTTCGGGGCTTGTTGACTTAACACATCTCCTTGGCCCCATCCTTTTAACACACGTTTCAAAGTTTTCAACGCTGTCAAACTTCCGTCGTCTCTGTAACAAATGATGCACAGGTTTCATACGTTCCGAAAAAGAAAGTAATGCTGTGAAATAGTGCTTGATGACAAACATATTAACTGACGGGTAAGGAACTATTGAGACACATAAAAAATAAGCCTGAAAATATCTAGAGGAGTTAGCCCTTTAAACCGCCATGAGATTGCACTCGGGGTGAAGCTTTGCTAACTGTTAAAAGACTAAATAACACATTAGACTTACAGCAACTTTTGGTGGAAACAACAGTAGACTGATTTTTTACCATTAATTTGTTTCTGGAAAATCTATTGATTGGAAGTTGGTACACTGAAAAAATCAATCGACCAGCCCTCATCTAATTCATGTAATTCTCTAGGACAAAATGCAGTACCGAAATTTACTTTTTAAGAAGCAAGCAGAAAAAACCTCAGAATTCAGAACAGGCTGAAAACTGAACATTTCCAGCATTTGTCACAGACTTCAAAATGAGAATACAGCAACGAAAAGAATCTGTAAAGAAAAAAACCACGAAAGCATGAAAAGCACTTGGAAAGCTCCTGAAAGAAACGATACCTATGCAAAATTGTTTGCCATTCATTCCCGGCAAACCTATTTGGTTTCTGGCGACTTGAACCCCTTTCAGTCCGGTGACTGTAAATCTTATTTTCCACCTTACCTCCTGAAGCCATATCTAACATAGTCTCAGCAAGTTCATTAGCTTCGTGCTTATTTCCGCTCTTGGTTAATGCATCAATCACAGGCATAAATGATGCCGGGTCGAACCCATAGCCCTTTTCTATCATCTTTTTGAGCATATCATGTGCTTCTACAAACTTCTCTTCTTTACAGAGGATATCAATCAGATCTTTGTAAAGGAAGCTTCCCACATCAAAACATCTGTCTAATGCAGCTTCAAATAACTCCTTGGCTTCCAAAATTTCTCCTCCAGCTAGCATCTCATTAAATAATGTAGCATAAAGTACTTCTTTGTGACCACATACACCCAAGGAAATATCAAATACCTCTAGTGCAGGTCTAAATTCACCAGTTCTACAGAATGATTTTATCAGTAATTCAAACGAATAAATATTAGGGCTAATCCCTTGTCGTACCATTTCATCTAAAAGAGAAGTAGCTTCTTCCATTCTTCCTCCTTTACAAAGAGAGCTAATTATACAGTTGTAAGTGAAAACATTAGGGGGAATGCCTCTTTCTTTCATCTCATCCATCAGTCCGCACATTTCAAAAATTTGATTTTTGTTCCCCAGCCCTAAAATTAAAGAGTTATAGGTTTGTAAGCTCCTCTTGCAACCCCTTTTTTCCATGTCCTTGAGAACCTGAAATGCAGATGATACCTTTCCTCTCTTACATAAGTTATACAAGAATATATCGTAGACAATTGAATCCGGGTACAGATTTTTCTGCATCATCTCAATGAATTTCTTTTTAGCGTCATCTAGCCTCCCATGAATACACAGCCCATTGATGACTGTTGAGTATGTAATCAAGTCCGGAAAACATTTCTTCCTATTGTTTTCTTCATCCACTAGGCCAATAAATGAATTTCCAAGGTTGCCAAGAGCAGCACTGCCGTGATTCCACATTTCAGTGACAATTTCAACAGCTTTGTCTACTTTCCCAGTTTTGCACAGACCATCAATCACAATATTACAGCTCACAGTATCTACACCATAGCCTCTTTCATTCATCTTTTGCAGCAATTTCTCAGCTTCGAATATTTTCCCTTCTTTCCAAAGGCTGTGCAGCAAAATGTTGCATGTGTAAGAATTTGGATTATATCCACTCATCATCATCGAATTTAAAACTTTATTTGCCTCAATTGTCTTCCCCCTACTGCAGTATCCATGGAGCAGTGTGCTATAAGTGACTGTATCCGGAGATATTCCAGCAGTTGTCATTAGACCCATCAACATCCTTGCATCATAGAGCATCCCATTTTTGCACAGGCCGTCTATTACAATGTTGAATGAGTAATTATTTGGTTCCATTCCTTCGCCCACCATATCTTTAAGAACAGATTGGGCATCAAAGAGCTTCCCGTTTCTAACCAACCCATGCAGCCAAATGTTATAGCTATCCACATTTGAGAAAACACCATTTCTCTTCATGGTCTCAATCAGGTTCTTAACTTCCTCCAGCATTCCTTCTTTGCAAAAGCCTTCCAACATAACATTGTAAGTAACTGCATTCGGCTTAGGTAACCCAAACTCCTCATCCCTTTGCATGTCCCTAAAAATTCTTGATGCCTCTAGAACATTTCCCGAATCACAAAGAGCTGAAATCCTAGAATTAAACGTAACAACATTAGGAACAAGCCCATCTTCTTTCATCCGCTCCACCAATCTCTCCGCCACCTCCGTTTTACCTTCCCGGCAAAAACACGAAATCAACGTATTGTATATAACCAAATTAGGAAAAACACCTCTTTCATTCATGACATCCAAAAGCTCCACCCCCTTACAACCAAGCCCAGCTTTACAATAACCACGGACCAAAATCCCGAAAGTAAATTCATTAGGCATACACCCTTTCTCATGCATTCTATCGAACACCTTTCGTGCGTCTTCTAATCGACCCAAATCACACAAACCACTAATCAAAAGGTTAAAAGTATACGTTTCTGGCGAAACCCCTGCAAAGATCAAATCTTTATATAACCAAGAAACTACTTCAGCATTATTCCCTTTCATGGACGACTCAATAAGGAAATTGTAAAGCGAAATTGGGGGAGGGCAATCATTTCCGAAATGGGCTCGGAGAGATTGAAATTGAGACAATGCCTTATCAAAGTAACAGGAATTTGCAAGGATTTTAACAACGGCATAGGAAGAATTCCGGTGGTTTTTCTGGGGTTTGGAAAGGAGAAGATGATGGAGATCATTAATTTCGGTGAACATTCCGGAACTAAGGAGGATTCGAGTGATGAGAGTAACGGAGCGGAGGGAAAGACATGGAATTGAGAGAGAAGTTCGTTTGAAGAGTAGCCATGCGAGATTTGGATTGGTGGTGTTCTTGAGAAGAGCTTTTGTCAGTGTCTTCTTCGCATTCTCCATGGAAGTTTGGAAGCAGATAATGGCGGGAAAATGGCGCCAAAGAAAACGAGGATATAGGCTGGCACTCCGGCTCCTATGCGGAACAGGAAAAGTTCCACACCGTCCGGAACAATCTGGACCGTTGGATGATAGATTTGAACGTTCCATATTTGGAAAGAGAAAAGTTTTTATTTTTTTATTTTTTAGTCCAGACGCAACTTTTCTCTCTCCAAATCTGGACCGTTAAAACTATCATCTGACGGCCCATATTGTTTCGCACAGTGCGGAATTTACCCTGTTCCGCATAGGAGCCAGACTGGCTGGAACTCCGGCTACTATGCGGAACAGGAAAAGTTTTGCACCTGCGAAACAATCTGGATCGTCGGATGATAGATTTGAACGGTTCAGATTTGGAGAGAGCTGTTAACAGTTTATTGTTTTCCTTTTTTTTTTTTCGTTTTTTCCTCTATTGGAATTTGTATTTTTTTTCAAAGAAATTATTCTTTAGCTTATTTCATGAAATTGTAAATAATCTCGGTTTTAGTCTGGTTCGGATATATCGTGTACTAATCATCACGAATTTTGGGTTGTCGGGCTTGTATTTTTCAACTATTTCGTCCATTTAATAATCTCGATTTTAGTGGAGTTATTACAATATCATGTACTAATCATGGAATATTTGAGACCGTCGGGCTATGATTTTTTTAAATGTTGTGCCCGGATGAATAATCTAAATTTTAGTAAAGTCTGATAATAATATAGTGTACTTACACCATCATTGATTTGGGATCGTCGATCTTGAATTTTTCAACTCCTGCGATGAGTGATTGATCTCGATTTTAGTCAACTTGATACAAATCGTGTACTAACCATCACATATTTTGGGCCGCCGGACTCCATTTTTTCAATTGTTGCGGCCTGTTAAAAATCTCGATTTTAGTCATTTTTAAATTGTTGCAACCAGTGAATAATCTCGATTATAGTGAAGTTTTGACAATATCGTATACTAAGCATCATAGATTTGGGTCGTTAGACTCGAATTTTTTAATTGTTGCTAGATGAATAATTTTGATTATGGTAAAGTTTTGAAAATATCGTGTACAAATCATCATGGATTTGAGGCCGTCAGACTCGAATTTTTGAAATAATGCATCAGTTGAATAATCTTGATTTTTGGCAAATTTTAAAAACAAAAATCAGCGTACGTTGTCTTTGGCAACGCCGGACTCAGATTTTTCAGCTCTTGCGATTGATGAATAATCCTGATGTTGGTCAAGTTCTAAAAAATATTGTGTACTAACCATCACATATTTGGAGCTTCGTACTCAGAATTTTCAAACGTTGCGACCGATTAATAATCCTTATTTTAGTCATTCTGACAATATCATGTACTAAACAACCATCATGGATTTAAGGTTGTCAGACTCGAATTTTTTTTTAACTATTGTGACCGGTGAATAATGTCGATTTTAGTCAAATTCATAAGATATCATGTCACGGCTTTGTAGATGCCGGGTTCCAATTTTTTAGCTGTTACGAATGTTTAATAATCTTGATTTTAGTCAAATTCATACAAACCATCATGAATATAAGACTGCCGAGCTCGAATTTTAAACAGTTTCGACGGTTGAAAATAATATATTTTAAAAAGTTATTACAATATCGTGTAATAACCATCACGGACTTGGGATTTTGAGCCTATGATTTTTCAACTTTTGCGACCAGTTAATAATCGCGATTTTGGTCAAGTTCCGACAAAATCGTGTACTAACCCCATTAAGGATTTGGGTTGTCATGCTCGAATTTTTGAACTGTAGCTACCGGCGACTAATATCGATGTTATTAAAGTTCAGACAAATTCATGTACTAATCATCACGAATTTGGGGTCGTAAGATTTGAATTTTTCAACTGTTGCGACCAGTGAATAATCTCGATTTCAGTAAGTTCAGACAAAATCGTGTACGTTATCAAAGATTTGCAGTCGTTGCGCTCGAATTTTACGACTGTTGCGAACTGTGAAAAATCTCAGTTATAGTCTAGTTCTGATAATATCGTGTATTAACCATCGCGGATTTGAGGACGTCAATCTCAGATTTTTCAACTGTTTCGACCGATGAATAATCTCGAATTTAGTGAAGTTATTAAAATATCGTGTACCCATCACAAATTTGGGACCTTCGGGCTATGATTTTTTTAAAACTGTTTAAACTAGTGAATAATCTTAATTTTAGTCAAGTTCTAACAATATCATTTACTAACCATCGTGGATTTTCAATTATTCTGACTGGTGATTGAGCTCGATTTTAGTCAACTTCATATAAATGGTGTTCTAACCATCATAGATTTTGGGTCGTCGGTCTCAAATTTTCAAATGTTGCAACCAGTTATAAATCTCGATTTTAGTCAAGTTCGGACAAAACATTGTATTAACTATCATGGACTTAGGGTCGTCGAGCTCGAATTTCTAAACCATTGCGAGCGGTGAATAATCTCGATAATAGTATAGTTCTGACAATATCATGTACAAAGCATCACGGAATTGGGGCTGTCAAGCTCGAATTTTCAACTGTTACAACCGGTGAATAATCTCGATTTTAGTCAAATTCATAAAAAAAGTCGTGTTCTAATCATCAAATATTGAGGCCGTAAGACTTGTATTTTTTGACTGTTTGCGACCGACAAATAATCTTGATTTTAATAAAGTTCAGACAAAATCACGTCCTAACCATCACATATTTAAGGTAGTCGGACTCATTTTTTAATAGTTGTGATCGCTGAATAATCTCGATTTAAGTCTAGTTTCAAAAAATATCGTGTACTAATCATCACAGATTTGGGGTCGCCGGGGTTGGAATTTTTAACTGTTTCTACCGGTGAAAAATCTCGACTTTAACGAAGTTATTACAATATTGTGTACTAACTATCATGGATTTGGGATCGTCGGCCTCGAATTTTTCAACTTTTGCTACGGGTGATTGATCTCAATTTTAGTTAATTTCATACAAATCGTATACTAATCATCACAGGATTTAGGTCGTCGCGCTCCATTTTTTCAAATGTTACAACCTGTTAAATTTTTTTATTCTAGTCAAGTTCATAAAAATATCTTGCACTAACTTCATAGATTTGGGTTCATTTGGCTTGAATTTTTAAAATGTTGTGTTTGGTGAATAATCACGATTATAGTAAAGTTATGAAAATATTGTGTGACAACCATCACAAATTTTTCAACTTTTGTGACCATTGAATAATCTCGATTTTAGTCAAATTAATAAAAAAAATTGTGTACAAACCATCACGAGTTTCTGATCGTCGGGTTTAGGTCTTTCAATTGTTGCGAACGTTGAAAATCTTAATTTTAGTCAAGTTCAGACAAAATCGCATACTATGCATCACATATTTGGGGTCGTCAGACTCAGTTTTTTTAATTATTGTGACTGGTAAATAATCTCGATTTTAATATAGTTATGACAATATCGTGTACACGCGCGTACACATTTTTGTGACCGTCGAGGCTCAAAATTTTCAAGTGTTGCGACCAATGAATAATCTCGATTTTAGTCAAGTTCTAACAATATCATATACTAATCTTTACAGATTTGGGACCGTCGGGCTAAGAATTTTTTATTGTTACGAACAACGAATAATCTCAATTTTAGTCTAGTTCAAAAAATAATGTGTACTAACCATCATGGATTTGGGGTCGTTGGGCTCAGATTTTTCAACTATTGCGACCGTTTATTTATCTCAATTTTATTCATCTTCATACAAATTGTGTACTAACCAGTAAGTCAGTAACCATCATAGATTTTGGGACGTCGTGGTCGATTTTTTCAACTGTTACGACTTTGTTAAAAATTTCATTTTTAGTTGAGTTTTGAAAAAATTTATACTAATCATCACAGATTTGGGGCCGTCATGCTCGAGTTTTTGCAAATGTTGCGACTAATGAATAATTTCTAGTTATAGTGAAGTTTTGAGAATATCGTATATTATCCTTCACGGATTTTGGACTCATATTTTTCAATTGTTGTGACTGGTGAATATGCTTGATTTAAGTCAAATTCATAAACAATCGTGTACTAACCATCACTGATTTGGGGACGTCGTGCTCGAATTTTTCAACTGTTGCGACTGATAAATAATCCTCATTTTAGTCAAGTTCTTACAATATCGTGTACAAACCACACATATTTCGACACACGGACTCGGATTTTTAAACTGTTTTAACTGGTAAATAATCTCGATTTTTTAGTAAAGTTTGAACAATATCGTGTGCTAATCGTCACAAATTTTTGGCCTGCGACCTCAGGTTTTTAACTCTTATGACATATTAAAAAAAATATTCTAGTTCTAGTCAAGTTCAAACAAAATAGTGTACAGCGGATTTGGTTTGTCGGGCTCAGATTCAATAGTTGTTAATATCAGTCATTAATCACGATTTTAGTAAAGTTCATACTAAATCGTGTATTAACTATTACAAATTGTGATCCGTTGAGTCTCGATTTTCATTTGTTTTGATCGGTGAATCATCTAGATTTTTGTCAAGTTCAGACAATATCATGTACTAACCATCACAGATTTGGGGTCGTACCTCTCGAATTTTTAACTATTTCGAGCGGTGAATAATCTCGATTTTAGTGAATCGTGAATTTAATTTTAGTCAAATTCATAAAAAAAAATAATCGTGTGTTAACCATCACGGGTTTAGAGTCGCCGGTTTCAGATTGTTCAACTGTTGCGAATGGTGAAAAATCTCGATTTTAGTCAAGTTCAGACAAACTCGTGCATTAAACATTAAGTATTTAGGACCGCCGGGACTCGAATTTTTTAAATTTTACGATCAGTGAATAATCTCTATTTTAAAAATATCGTGTACCAACTTTTACGGATTTGGGGATGTCGGGCTCAGATTTTTCAATTGTTGGGACCAGTGAATAATCTCAATTTTAGTTTACTTTTGACAAATTGTTGGGACCATTGATTAATCTCAACTTTAATCAACTTAAGACAAATCGTGTACCAATTATTACAGATTGGGGGATGTCGAGCTCAGATGTTTCAACTGTTGTGACATATAATTAATCCGAATTTAGTCAAATTCAAACAATATCTTGTACTATCCATCACGAATTTTAGGGCGTTGGGCTCATATTTTTAAACTTTTGTGACCGATTAATATCTTGATTTTATTCAAGTTCGAACAATATCGTTTACTGATCATCACGTATTTGCGGTTGTCGAGTTCGAATTTTTTAACTCTTGTGACCTGCTAAATTTTTATATTTTAGTCAAGTTCAGAAAAATTGTGTACAACAGATTTGAAGTCGTTAGACTCAAATTCTTCAACTGTTACGATCGTTCAATAATCTCAATTTTCGCAAAGTTCAAACTAAATATGTATTAACCAACACATATTTTGATCCATTGGGCTCAGATTTTTCATTTGTTACGATCGTATTTGGGGCAAAATCATGTTCTAACCATCATGAATTTGAGGTCGCCAGTCTCAGATTTTTAAGTTGTTGCGTCCGATGAATAATCAATATTTTAGTCTAGTTCTAACAAATTTATGTATTAACCATCATAGATTTGGGTCCCTCGGGCTCGAATTTTTGAACCGTTGCGACCGGTTAATAATCCCCATTTTAGTCAAATTCATAAAAAAAATCGTGTATTAACAACCATCACGGATTTGGGGACGTCGGACTAGGATTTTTCAATTGTTGCGATACAATCACATATTTAGGGCCCTTCTTATCCATTTTTCAATTGTTTCAACCGGTGATAATTAAATATTTTAGTTAAGTTATTACAATATCATGTATAACCATCACGGATATGAGACCGTTGGTTTCAGATTTTTCAACTTTTGCAACCGGTAAATAATCTTGATTTGGGGCCGTCAGAATCTATGTTCAAACAAAATCGTGTACTAACCATCAGGGATTTGGGGCAATCAGAATCTAAATTTTTAACTGTTGAGACTGGTGAATAATCTCGGTTTTAGTATAGTTCAGAAAAAACATATAATAATCATCACGAATTTAGGGTCGTCGGAATCTAATTTTTCAACTGTTGCGACTAGTAAATATTATCGATTTTATTCATGTTCGAATAATAGCGTGTACTAATCATCTATGATTTCATACCGTCGAACTCGAACTTTTAAACTCTTGTGACCTTTTAAATACTTTTATTTTAGTCAAGTTTAGACAAAATTATGTAAGACATATTTGGGGATGGGTATTAACCCATCACTAATTTTGATCTTTCGGGCTCAGATTTTTCATTTGTTCCAACCGAATTTGTGGCAAAATCTTGTAATAACCATCAAGGATTTTAGGTTGCCGGTCTCGAATTTTTAAACTGTTTTGTATGATGAATAATTTCAATTATAGTAAAGTTCTGAAAATATCATCGCGAATTTGGGGCTATCAAGCTCGAATTTTTCAACTGTTATAACAGGTGAATAAACTTGATTGTAGTAAAATTCATATAAAAAAAAACCGTATACTAACCATCACGATTTTTTAGACACCGGACTCGAATTTTTCTACTGTTTCGGCTGATGAATATTTTTGTATTTTAGTCAAATTATGACAATATCGCGTACTAACCATCACATATTAGAAGTCATTGGTAGCACTGTCAAACGGGCGGTCGGTCCGGTCCGGTCCATCACAGATTACCCTAAAACGTACCGGAGCGGATTTGGACCAATTTTTGCGGACCAACAAAATGGTGGTCCAAGCCCGTCCAGTTGAAATCCGCGGGCCAACGGACCGGTCTGCGGACCACAACCAGTCCAGTTTCAAATTTTTTTTAATGGAAAAAAAATGGCAAAATCAGAAAAATAAAAATAAATCAGTGTTTTAAAACAAAATAAGAAAATTAAAACAAAAGCAAAAAATTAAACACAAATCAAAAAACAAAATCACAAAATAAAATAAAATCATCAAATAAAACAATATCATAAAAATAAAACAAAATCAGAAAATTAAAACAAAATCAAAAAATAAAACTCAAATAAAAAAAACAAAAAACAAAAACTGAAAAATCAAAAACAATTTACTAAAGGGAGGGGTTGGTGGGCGGGTGGGTGGCTGCTGAAGGGAGCGGCTGTGGTGGCGGGTGGGTGGAAGCTGAGGGGGGAGGGCTGTGGTTGCGGGCGGGTGGAGGCTGAAGGGAGGGGCTGTGGTGGCGGGTGGGTGCGGCTGAGGGGGGATGGCTGTGGTGGCGGGTGGGTGGCTACTGAAAGGCTGTGGTGGCGGGTGGGTGGAGGCTGAGAGCCTGAGAGTGAGAGAGAAAGAGAGGAGTGATTTAGGGAGTTAGGGTTTTGGTAGGGTAAATTTTTAAGAGGGGTATATATAGTAAAGTTAATTTGGTATTGGGTCGGGTTATCGGGTGACCCGGTGGTCCGTTTTGGTCCGTGTCCAACCCGGTCCGGTCCGCATTAGTCCGCGGTCCAAACGGAGCGGGCTATTTTGGCCCGCATTTATATGGACCAGCTTATACATGGTCCAAATCCGTCCATATTTTGGCGGACCACCGGCCCGTTTGACAGTGCTAGTCATTGGTAAGATTTTTCAACTGTGCGATCGGAGAATATTTTATATTTTACTAAAGTTCATACAAAGTTGCGGGCTCAGATTTTTTGTCTGTTGCAATCAGTAAATAATCTCAATTTTAGTCTAGTTTCAACAAGTTCTGATAATATCGTGTACTAACCATCACCGATTTTTAGCCCTCCGACTCAAAATCTTCAACTATTGCGATCAATAAATAATCTTGATTTTAGTATTGTTTTGAAAAAATCGTGTTTGAACCATCACATATTTTGGGCCGAATTTTTCATTTTCTTCCGACCGGCGAATAATCTTAGTTTTAGTCATGGTCAGGGTATATCGTGTACTAACCATCACAGATTTTGGCACATCATACTCAGATTTTTCAATTGTCGCGACCGATTAATAATATCAATTTTAATCAAATTCATTCAAAATTATGTACTAACCATCACAGATTTTGAGTTGTCGGGTTCAAATTTTTCAATTGTTACGACCTTTGAAAAATCTCGATTGTAGTCAAATTATACAAAACCGTGTATTAACCATCACAAATTTAGAGTAGTCGAGCTCGGATTTTTCTATTGTTTCGACGGTGAATAATATAGATTTTATTCAAGTTCGGATAATATCCTGTACTAACCATCACCAATTTTGAGCCCTCAAGCTCGAATTTTTTTAAATGTTGCGATCAGTGAATAATCTTAATTTTAGTAAAGTTATGAAAATATCGATATGAACCATCAAAGATTTGGGGCCCTCGGGCTTTAATTTTCCATTTTTTCCGACCAACGAATAATCTTAATTTTAGTCAAGTTCATGCTATATCGTGCACTAACCATCACATATTTTGGACCGTCGAACTTAGATTTTTCAATTGTCGCGACCGATTAATGATATCGATTTTGATGAAATTAATACAAAATAGTGTCCTAACCATCGCAGATTTTGAGCCGACGGGTTCGGATATTTCAAGTGTTACGTCCCTTGAAAAATCTTGATTCTAGTCAAATTCATACAAAATCGTGTACTAACCATCACAAATTTGGAGTCGTCGAGCTCGGTTTTTCTATTATTTCGACGGTGAATAATATAGATTTTATTCAAGTTCGGATAATATCGTGTGCGTTATCACCAATTTTTTGCCCTCAGGCTCGATTTGTGAATAATCTTGATTTTAGTAAAATTCTGAAAATATCGTGTATGAACCATCACAGATTTGGGGCCGTCGGGTCATTAATTTTTCGTTTTTAACGACAAGCGAATAATCTTAGTTTTAGTCAAGTTCAGGCTATATCATGTACTAACCATCACATATTTTGGCCCTTCAGACTCGGATTTTTCAATTGTCACGACCGATTAAAACAATCGATTTTAATAAAAAAAATACAAAATCGTGTACTAACCATAGCAGATTTTAAGTCGATGGGTTCGGATTTTTCAATTGTTATGACCTTTGAAAAATCTTTATACTAGTCATTCATACAAAATCATGTACTACACAAATTTTGAGTCGCCGAGCTCGAATTTTTCTATTGTTTCGACCGGTGAATAATATATATTTTATTCAAGATCGGATAATATCGTGTACTAACCGTCACCGATTTTTAGCCCTCATGCTCGAATGTTTTAATCTGTTTCGATTTGTGAATAATTTTGATTTTACTAAAGTTCTGAAAATATCGTGTATGAACAATCACAGATTTGGGGTTGTCGGGCTTGACTTTTTCATTTTTTTCGACAGGCGAATAATCTTACTTTTAGTCAAGTTCAGGCTATATCATGTAACCATCACAGATTTTGGCCCGTCGGACTCGGATTTTTTAATTGTCTTGATCGATGAAAAATATCAATTTTAATCAAATTCATTCAAAATCGTGTACTATCCATCACAAATTTTGAGCCGACGGATTCAGATGTTTCAATTGTTACGACCTTTGAAAAATCTTGATTTTAGCCAAATTCATACAAAATCGTGTACTAACCATCACAAATTTGGAGTCGTCGAGCTCGGATTTTTCTATTGTTTCGACCGGTGAATAATCTAGATTTTAGTTAAGCTCGGATAATATCGTGTACTAACCATCACCGATTTTTAGCCCTCAGGCTCGAATTTTTTTAACTGTTTCGATTTGTGAATAATATTGGTTTTAGTAAAGTTCTGAAAATATCGTGTATGAACCATCACAGACTTGGGATTGTCGGGCATGAATTTTTCATTTTTACGACAGGCGAATAAGCTTAGTTTTAATCAAGTTCAGGCTATATCGTGTACTAACATCACTAAGTTTTTTCAAGTGTTACGACCTTTCAAAAATCTTGATTCTAGTCATATTCATACAAAATCGTGTACTAACCATCACAAACTTCGAGTCGTCGAGCTCGGATTTTTCTATTGTTTCGACAATGAATAATCTAGATTTTATTCAAGTTCGGATAATATCGTGTACTAATCATCATCGATTTTTTGCCCTCAGGCTCGAATTTTTTAACTGTTTCGATTTGTGAATAATCTTGATTTTAGTGAAGTTCTGAAAATATCGTGTATGAACCATCACAGATTTTGGGCCGTCGGGCATGAATTTTTCATTTTTTACGACAAGCAAATAATCTTAGTTTTAGTCAAGTTCAGATTATATCGTGTACTAACCATCACATATTTTGGCCCGTCAGACTCGGATTTTTCAATTGTCGCGACCGATTAATACAATCAATTTTTATAAAAAAAAATAGAAAATTGTGTACTAACCATCGCTGATTTTAAGCCGACGGGTTTCGGATTTTTCAATTTTTATGACCTTTGAAAAATCTTTATACTGGTCAAATTCATACAAAATCGTGTACTAACCATCACAAATTTTTAGTCATCGAGCTCGGATTTTTCTATTGTTTCGACCGGTGAATAATATATATTTTATTCAAGTTCGGATAATATCGTGTACTAACCATCACCGATTTTTAGCCCTCATGCTCGTATTTTTTTTAACTTTTTCGGTTTGTGAATAATTTTGATTTTACTAAAGTTCTGAAAAATATCGTGTATGAACCATCACAGATTTGGGGCTGTCGTGCTTGAATTTTTCATTTTTTCCGACAGGCGAATAATCTTACTTTTAGTCAAGTTCAGGCTATATCGTGTACTAACCATTACAGATTTTGGCCCGCCGGATTAGGATTTTTCAATTGTTTTGACCGATGAATAATATCGATTTTAATCAAATTTATACAAAATCATGTATTATCCATCATAGATTTTGAGCCGACGGGTTCGGATTTTTCAATTGTTACGACCTTTGTAAAAATCTCGATTTAAGTCAAATTCATACAAAATCGTGTGCTAACCCCATCACGAATTTGGAGTCATCGAGCTCGGATTTTTCTATTGTTTCGACCAATGAATAATCTAGATTTTAGTCAAGTTCAGTTAATATCGTGTACTAACCCATCCCCAATTTTTAGCCTTCAGGCTCAAATTTTTTAACTGTTTTGATTTGTGAATAATATTGATTTTAGTAAAGTTCTTAAAATATCGGGTATGAACCATCAGAGATTTGGGATCATCGGGCATGAATTTTTCATTTTTTTTTACGACAAGCGAATAATCTTAGTTTTAGTCAAGTCCAAGCTATATAATGTACTAACCCATCACAGATTTTGGTCTGACGGACTCGGATTTTTCAATTGTCGCGACCGATTAATAATATCGATTTTAATCAAATTCATACAAAATCGTGTACTAACCATCGCAGATTTTGAGCCGACGTGTTCGGATTTTTCAATTGTTACGATTCTAGTCAAATTCATAAAAAATCGTGTACTATCACAAATTTGGAGTCGTCGAGCTCGGATTTTTCTATTGTTTCGACCGGTGAATAATCTAGATTTTTAGTCAAACTCGGATAATATCGTGTACTAACCATCACCGATTTTTAGCCCTCAGGCTCGAATTTGTTTAACTATTTCGATTTGTGAACAATATTGATTTTAGTAAAGTTCTGAAAATATCGTGTATGAACCATCACAGATTTGGGACCGTCGGGCATGAATTTTTCATTTTTTTTACCGAAAAGCGAATAATTTTAGTTTTAGTCAAGTTCAGGTTATATCGTGTTACATCACAGATTTTGGTCCGACGGACTCGGATTTTTCAATTGTCGCGACAGATTATTAATATCGAATTTAATCAAATTCATACAAAATCGTGTATTAACCATCGCAGATTTTGAGCTGGCGTGTTTGGATTTTTCAATTGTTACGACCTTTGAAAAGTCTTGATTCTAGTCAAATTCATAAAAAATCGTGTACTAACCATCACAAATTTGGAGTTGTCGAGCTCGGATTTTTCTATTGTTTCAACTGGTGAATAATCTAGATTTTAGTCAGGCTAGGATAATATCGTGAACTAACCATCACCGATTTTTAGCCCTCATGCTTGAATTTTTTTAACTGTTTCGATTTGTGAATAATATTGATTTTAGTAAAGTTCTGAAAATATCGTGTATGAACCATCACAGATTTGGGATCGTCGGGTATGAATTTTTCATTTTTTTTACGACAGGCGAATAGGCTTAGTTTTAATCAAGTTCAGGCTATATCGTGTACTAACATCACTGAGTTTTTTTCAATTGTCACGATCGATTAACAATATCGATTTTAATCAAATTCATATAAAATCGTGTACTAACCATCGCAGATTTTGAGCCGACGGGTTCGGATTTTTCAATTGTTATGACCTTTGAAAAATTTCGATTCTAGTCAAATTCATACAAAATTGTGGACAAACCATCACAAATTTGGAGTCATCGAGCTCGAATTTTTTTATTGTTTCGTCCGGTGAATTATATAGATTTTATTCAATTTAGGATAATATCGTGTACGTTTACCATTATCGATTTTTAGCCTCGGGCTCGAATTTGTTAACTGTTTCGATTTTTGAATAATCTTGATTTTAATAAAGTTCTGAAAATATTATGTATGAACCATCACAGATTTGGAACTGTCGGGCATGAATTTTTCATTTTTTTACGACAGGTGAATAATCTGAGTTTTAGTCAAGTTCAGGCTATATCGTGTACTATCCATCACAGATTTTTTTTCAATTGTCACGACCGATTAATAATATCGATTTTAATCAATTTCATACAAAATAGTGTAATAACCAATGCAAATTTTGAGCGGACGGGTTCGAATTTTTAAGTGTTACGACCTTTGAAAAATCTTGATTCTAGTCAAATTCATACAAAATCGTGTACTATCCATCACAAACTTGGAGTCGTCGAGCTCGGATTTTTCTATTGTTTCGACGGTGAATATTATAGATTTTATTCAAGTTCGGATAATATCGTGTACTAACCATCACCGATTTTTTTCCCTCATGCTCGAATTTTTTAACTGTTTCGATTTGTGAATAATCTTGATTTTAATAAAGTTATGAAAATATCGTGTATGAACCATCACAAATTTAGGGGCGTCGGGTATGAATTTTACAATTTTTACGACAAGCGAATAATTTTAGTTTTAGTCAAGTTCAGGCTATATCGTGCACTAACCATCCCATATTTTGGCTCGTCAGATTCGAATTTTTCAATTGTCGCGACCGATTAATACAATCGATTTTAATAAAAAAAATACAAAATTGTGTACTAACCATCGCAGATTTTAAGCCGACAGGTTTGGATTTTTCAATTGTTACGACCTTTGAAAAATCTTAATACTAGTCAAATTCATACAAAATCGTGTACTAACCATCACAAATTTTGAGTCGTCGAGCTCGAATTTTTTTATTGTTTCGACCGGTGAATAATATATAATTTATTCAAGTTCGGATAATATCGTGTACTAACCATCACCGATTTTTAGCCCTCATGCTCGAATTTTTTAACTGTTTCGATTTGTGAATAATTTTTATTTAACTAAAGTTCTGAAAATATCGTGTATCAACCATCACATATTTGAGGCTGTCGGACTTGAGTTTTTCATTTTTTTCGACAGGGGAATAATCTTACTTTTAGTCAAGTTCAAGCTATATCGTGTACTAACCATCACAGATTTTGGCTCGTCGGAATCGGATTTTTCAATTGTCTTGACCGATGAATAATATCTATTTTAATCAAATTCATACAAAATCGTGTACTATCCATGATAGATTTTGAGCCAACGGGTTCGGATTTTTCAATTGATACGACCTTTGAAAAATCTCGATTTTAGTCAAATTCATACAAAATCGTGTGCTAACCCCATCGCAAATTTGGATTCATCGAGCTCGAATTTTTCTATTGTTTCGATCAGTGAATAATCCAGATTTTAGTCAAGTTCGGATAATATCGTGTACAAACCATTACCGATTTTGAGCTCTCGGGCTCTAATTTTTCAACTGTTGCGATAAGTGAATAATCTTAATTTTAGTAAAGTTCTGAAAATATCGAGTATGAACCATCACTGATTTGGGGCCGTTGGGCTTTAATTTTTCATTTTTTTCGACCGACGAATAATCTCAGTTTTAGTCAAGTGTAATATCCATCACAGATTTTGACCCATCGGACTCGGATTTTTCAATTGTCGCGACCGATGAATAATATCAATTTTGATCAAATTCAAAAAATCGTGTATTAACCATCACTTATTTTGAGCCGTCGGGTTCGGATTTTTCAATTGTTACGACATTTGAAAAATCTCGATTCTAGTCAAATTCATACAAAATCGTGTACTAACCCTGACAAATTTGGAGTCTTCGAGCTCGAATTTTTCTATTGTTTCGAACAGTGAATAATATAGATTTTAGTCAAGTTCGGATAATATCCTGTACGTCATCACCGATTTTGAGCCCCCATGCTCTAATATTTTAACTATTGCGATTAGTAAATAATCTTTGTTTTAGTAAAGTTCTGAAAATATCGTGTATGAACCATCGCAGCCGTCGGGCTTGAATTTTTTTTTCCGACAGGCGAATAATCTTAGTTTTAGTCAAGTTCAGGCTACATCGTGTACTAATCATCACATATATTGACATGTCGGACTCAGATTTTTCAATTGTCGAGACCAATGAATAATATCAATTTTAATCAAATTCATACAAAATCGTGTACTAACCATCACAGATTTTGAGCCGTCGGGTTCGGAATTTTCAATTGTTACGAAATATAAAATCGTGTACTAACCGTCACAAATTTGGAGTCGTCGAGCTCGGATTTTTCTATTGTTTCAACCGGTGAATAATATATATTTTAGTCAAGTTCGGATAATATCGTATACTAACCATCACCGAACGATGAAAAATCTAAATTTTAGTTAAATTCAGACAAAATCATGTACTAAGCATCAAAGATTTGGGGTCGTCGGGACTCAAATTTTTTAACTGTTGCGACCGATGAATAATATCAATTCTTGTAATGTTCTGATAATATGATGTACGAACCTTCACGGATTTGGGGCCATCGGCCCAAATTTTTCAGCATTTGCGACCGGTGAATAATCTCGATTTTAGTCTACTTGACAATATTGTGTACTATCACATATTTGGAGCCATTGGGGTCGAATTTTTAAATGTTTCGACTAGTGAATAATACCGATTTTAGTGAAATTATTACGATATCATGTACTAACCCTAACATATTTTTTACCGTCGGGCTATGATTTTTTAACTGATGCGCCCGGTGAATAATCTCAATTTTAGTCAAGTTCTGACAATGTCATGTACTAACCAACCATATGATTTTTTTAACTGCTGCGACCGGTGAATAATCTTAATTTTAGTAAAGTTCTAACAATATCGTGCATTAACATTTACGTTCATCACGAATTTAGGGTCGTCAGACTCGGATTTTCCAACTGTTTCGATAGGTGAATAATTTCGATTTTGGTGAAGTTATTACAATATCGTTCTAGGATTCTTCTTCTTCGTAAGTCATTTGTGGCACGGGGGAAGGGTTCGTGCAGCTACAACAGGATTTGAAAAATGAATTGATCGTGATTTTGAACATGTTCTTTCCATGACCCCTCTTAATTGAGAAAATATAGGAGATCCAATGCTTGAAATAGGAATATTCATTCCATCATACGCCTTGGGGTCAGGTCATATTTAATATATTTTTTAACCCAGTTCACAGATTTGGGACCGTCGGACTAAGATTTTTTAACTGCTGCGACCAGTGAATAATCTCAATTTTAGTCAAATTCTGATAATATCGTGTACTAACCAAAATAAATTTTGGGTCGTGGCCTCAGATGTTTTTAACTGTTGCTACCGGTGATTACTCTCAATTTTAGTCAACTTCATACAATTCTTGTACGTTTGCCGTCAAGCTCCATTTTTTCAATTGTTGTGATATGTTAAAAATCTCAATTTTAGTCAAGTTTGAACAAAATCATGTATCAACCATCGCGGATTTAGGGCAGTCGAGCTCGAATTTTTAAACTGTTGCGGGTCGGTGATTATTCTCGATTATAGTAAAGTTCTAACAATATAATGTACTAAGCGTCACTGATTTATGGTCGTTAGACTCGGATTGCAACCGATGAATAATCTTTATTTTAGTTAAATTCATAAAAAATCTTGTACTAACCATCACGAATTTGGGGATGTCGGGTACAAAATGTTCAAATGTTGCGACAGATAAATAATTCTTATTTTAGTCAAGTTCTGAAAATATCATTTGCTAACCATCATGGATTTCGGGACATCAGGCTCAAATTTTTAACTTTTGAGACAGGTGAATAATATCGATTTTAGTCATATTCGAACAATATCGTGTACTAATCATCGCGGATTTTGGCCGTCAGGCTAGGATTGTTCAACTCTTGTGACCTACTATTTTTTTTTAGTCAAGTTCAGACAAAATTGTGTACGACGAATTTGTGCGAAGTTGGACTTGGATTCTTCAACTGTTATGACCGGTTTATAATCTCGATTTTAGTAAAGTTCAAACTAAATCGTGCATGTCCATAACAAATTTTGATCATTCAGGCTCAAAATTTTCATTTGTTCTGACCGATGAATCATCTCGATTTTATTCAAGTTCCGACAATATTATGTACTATCCATCACATATTTGGGGCCGCTGAGCTCGGATTTTCAACTGTTTTGACCAGTGAATAATACTGATTTTAGTCAAGTTTTGACAATATTGTGTACTAAACATCATGAATTTTGGACCATCTGGCACAAAATTTTCAACTGTTGCGAACGGTGAATAATCTCAATTTTAGTTAAATTCATATTAAATCGTCTACTAACCATTACAGACTTGGGGTCGTCGGGTTTAGATTTTACAACTGTTGCGAACGGTGTAAAATCTCAATTTTAGTGAAATTCAGACAAAATCATGTACTAAATATCACATATTTGGGATCACCGGCCTCAAATTTTTATCTTTTGCGACCGGTGATTAATCTCGATTTTAGTAAACTTCTGACCATATCTTGCACTAACCTTTATGTATTTGGGACTATTGTACTAAAAAAAATTCATTTATTGCGACGGTGAATAATCTTGATTTTACTAAAGTTATTACCATCACACTAAGATTTTTTAACTTTTTAACTGTTACGACCAGTAAAGTTCTGACAATATTGTGTACTAACCATCATGAATATGGGGCCGCCGGGTTCGAATTTTGTAACTATTGCGACCGGTGATTAATCTCGCTTTTAATCAATTATATACAAATAGTACACAGGTTAGTTATATGGATATGAGGCTCAAAGTGAATCGTATCTGCTCCCAAGTCTCGTATATTTACAGATGATAATGCAGTCATGTCTCGGTTAAAGCAGTGAATATTACCAATAGCATAATGCTAAACATCTTCCAAAGAAATTTTTCTAACATTTTCTATGGATTCTTCTTTCGCCTACTAAACATGGACCTATTACAACAGATTCATAACCACCTCCAACGTTTTGGTTTTCAAGGCAACTGCTTTGCAACATTTACTTTTCGCATCCTATTTCCCTCGAAAAAGACGCTTCGTGTTCTTCTCTTACATACAAAGAGAGATTAGCTCAATCCATTGATGATGATATATCAACTTCTCGCTGTTTTGTGTTGGGCAAATATCTTGATGGAGGCCCAAAGATACTCAACACAACCTGCAATAGATTGAAAATAAACTTAACTACGTCGTATCGTGAAAGATCAACAGAAAAGAGAGAATACATGAGGAAGAAATAATTATTTCATTAGAAGCATTATCAAGATACTTACAGGCAAGAAAACAAGTCCGTGTAAGAAACCGATAATAACCAGAGCCAGATACATTTGGAAATAGTAGACCTGCAAAGACGCGAGAATCATATCTAAAGGCACTAGGATACAACAACTCTGCTTTGAGTGTATTATAAACAGAAAGCTGAGATTGCGAGTCTGATACCACAAAAATTTCTGATTTTGCAAAGCACAAGACGACAACTCCAACTAGCTTTGTCAGTGTAATTCCACTAGGAAAAGCAAATAAGAAGTCAGCATCATGATAGGAAAATGAAATCATGAGGATATATAACATTCACCGTAAAAGGTTACAACACAAAACTAGTCCGAGTAGACAAATCAGACACGCCTTGCTGATCCGTCTAGAGAGGTTCAATAATCTTGCCAACAGAAAAGAAATAAATATGAAAACTGACCTAAATACAGAAGCTCCCATGGTTTCTAATGCATGTCTTGCACGTTGTTCCCTGCTCCCTTCACTTATCTAAAATGAAAGCAAAAATTTACAGAAAGTTCAAATTTTTCCGAACCAAACAGAAAAGCCTAAATTTATACACGAGATCAATGAGTTCAAATCTACCGTGAAGGCGTGTGATATATGCACACAGAACTCAACAGCAATCCCAATTGACATAATTATGTTCACCACTGAAACAGCATTCAATTGAATGTTCAAAAGTGCCATCACGCCCTGTACAAGCTCCACCGATTAGCCAATCTTAACTCCTTGGATTAAGTAAATTCATGAACAAAACTTTCCATGAGATCCAATACAATCCATACGAAGGGAAAACTTACCATGAGATCCAATACAATCATCGCCAGTACAAGTATAATGATCACAGAATTCCATAAACTGTTTCTCATAAGCCAGAGAAAGGAAATGAAATTCAGAAGAAAAAAGGAAGCTTTATATCAAATAGAGAGAAATGTTGCCACAAACAGAATTTCAGAAGAGAGAATGAGAAAAAAGGACCTGGATGTAATAATTAGGCAAACAATGAAGACAGCACCTGTCATGTGGTCAAGTTAGAAAAAGAGGATAGATATAGACAATAACAAGAAAACATCCTGTAAGTTCCTTGCTTGAACATCCATGGACATGGATATTATATATACAAACAAAATGAAATCACCATATCTAAAAAGATAGTAATATCAAGAGGTATTTAGCCAAAAAAAAAGTAATATCAAGAGTTTGAAAGCCAACCAAGTCCTATAGCAATGTTGACCAGAGCTGTCACCCCTATATCCAAGTATTGCTCAAAGAAAATATAGTGCACTGAATAGGGAAATATATCCATCTGCAAAAGAAAATTACTTGAGTTCGCATAGGCTACACAAGGTACTAAAGTACTAAATCATACTTCAAGATTTATTTTCTCAGAGACCTCTGAGAAAATAAATATAAAGAATATTATGACAATGACAACATTTGCTAAAAAAATATTAAAAGTGCATAATATCCAGTAATAAAATTAATTTCCAAGTAAACACCACAAAATTATGGTCCTCAAACCTTTAAAGAATCAGAGAGCCTAGCACTGAACTCTCGCCCTGCCCGTACTGAGTTAACAAAATCACTCTGTTAAAGAGTCCAAAATTAGAACAAGAGAATATTTATCCAAAATCAAATGAAAAAATAAAAGATTAGGAACTCTCTTTACTTGTTTGTTCAGAGGGGTGTGATAGGTACGGAACTCAGATGCTCTTATGACTCCACCCTCATAACCTGACATGATAACAAATGCTTTAATAATCGGTTTCAACCATCTAGGGCTTCGTTAACTTGTTGCAACATTATTTACGTACTGTGAACAAATTTATACAATCTAAATGTGATTCTGCGACATATACCATTTAGATCTAAGCTATTTGTGTAAGCTCCATGGCCACCCTTCGCGCAGTCGGCAGAAGGTAGTGCATTTAGGAACCACGGTAGCTTCTCCCTGAATTGTTTTGTAGATGGGCGACCTCTCACCAAATCCGAGTGGAGAAAGCACTGAGAACCATTCCACGTGATCAATTTTTAAAACATTCGTTTATCAGCAATAGTTAATAAAAATATTCCCATGCATACCTTTGCTCCATGCTACACTTTTCTAGAATAAATATCACATTATAGTAATGCAAATCTCTGGAAATGTAAATCTTACAGTTGTACAGTCAGCACAAACTCCACCAAGTTCACAATAATCTTCATCAGCTGGACAGCAAGGGGGCTGAAAAAAGAAGTCTCCCCATTTCAGGCCACAAAATATCATGTCTAAAGGATAAAAAAATGTAAAACACAAGAATATGGTAAAGGAATATATTCCGAATGATATCCTTTTCATGGATGGTACTACAAAAGGGATCAGTAATAATTGCAATTTACTAGACAATATTGCAATGCCAAAAAAATATTATATTTTGGACCACATCTGAGTTTCACATGGAACAATTCCCATCCAACTAGAAGTCTAGAACGAGAACGATTGTGATGTCATTGATCAGGTTCCCAAGGTGATATCACAAAACTGGACTAGTGTGATTAGTCCCAGTCTATACAAGGATTGTCGCTATGTAGGCATTCATCAGCACTATTTTATACCATACGCTTGAGAAGGAGGAGGGGGGGGGGAACTCATGGCTAGGAAGATCAAAATTCACATAAAAGAAGGGGAAAAGGTTGTAGTCAATGACCTGGTCATCAGGAGGGCAATAATTACCATCAACAAACTTCCGACAGCAACCAAAAGCTTCAGGTGATATCCAGACAAGAAAGTCGTCAAGCCATGAGGCGGCTGGCTTAGCAATGTAGCTTACTTCAGGTGTAAGAGAAGCGCTTGAGATCTGGCAAAAAAGGTTAAATGATACAGCACCCAGACTCAGGCCATAGACAATAGGTTCAAGAACAAGTGCAAATTGTATGGTACAGGTCAAAAAGAGGTGTTTCACAAATTGACGTTGGTCAAATTAATGGGCGAAGTCAAAGCACACAGAAAGAAACCTGAATGTTAACAGAAGTGCCAACAACAAAAATAAAATAACAGTTATAGTATCAGAGGTTATTATCAACAATGAATGTACCAGTTCACAGGACAAGATAGTCTTGATCATGAGATGAAAAGAAGAACCATAGCAATTTGAGTAGCACGATCACTAGAAACCCACTAAAGTAAAGGAAGCAAAGACTGGAAGGATGAAATGTTTCCATTATCCAAGTGACATGTTAACAGGTCCCGGAAAAAAAGATTTCAAAATGCTTTCGAATGGTACTTAAAATTCACTACCATGCTTAGATTCTAAAACTACGCAATGAAGTTGCAGATGATATCAAAGATAAATGGTTTGAGAAACAATAATAGGAAAAGTTTCAACTTCAACATTTATGTCATGGTTTGCAGCTTCTCGAGTGTCACATGCTATGAAGTTCTAATGATGAAAGCATAAGTTAAGAACACAAATTACCTCATTTAAAAGAGAGTTTGAGTCACATTGGCTGATTGAGCACAATTTGTTTGTATGATTGGACTCCAAGCTGAAACAAAGGACCATTAATATGAGGTCAGAATGCAAAATAGCATATACTTCAGTTACAAAATAACAAAGAGATCCTTACCTGTAATTATAGTTTTTAACAACAAAATAAACTGGGGGTCCAATTCTTAGATGCTCCTCAATATCGTTGAAGTACCCCTACAGAAAATACAAAATTAAAGCATGGAAATCAGAAAAAGAAGCAAATGCTTTATTACCTGAATGGTACAAGAGTAGGAAAAATAACCTGAAGATATGAATCACGAGGAAGAGCAATCTGTTGCGCTAAACCAGGTTCAATCCTAAAGCATAATGCCTGAAAAGCCGAGTAATAAGAAGTATAGATGATTATCAGGGCTGCTACCAAGACATACAGAAGCTACAACCTCCAATCAAGATATAGCAGGCCGTCACAAAGTATCTAGAATACTCACAATACTTGCTAAAGCAAGCCCAACAAAGATGACAATGACAGCACCCTTAACTGGCCAAAGACCCAGAATGCGCGCATGAACTTCCTAAAGAAGATAAGACGGATAAGTAGTGAGAAAAATAATTAGACCATCAGGTAACTAAAAGGAAAATGTGAAACTTGATAGTTGACTGAATCATAATTTCGTAGAGAGAACTAAAACACCAAAAGACTGCTAGCAAATAGTCTATAATCTGATATATATAGTTGTAAGAGGTCTAGATTAGTAATAACAGAAGTTGGTATATCAGTCATTAAAATGTAAGCATGTTGTGGCTTGTACATTATAATGAATCAGTATCAATTCACATGGTAGAGCAAAAGTTATGTTCAACAACAACAACAACAATAACATAACCCATTAAGTCCCTAATAATTGCGAGTATGGGTGGGGGATTGCCGATAAATTTACCTTCATATAACGAGTCAGCAATCCATCTTTGCTTGTGTTGGAACCTGCGATTCATATAAATTCTCTAGTTAGAAACTTCAAACTGGAATGTAGATTTAAAACATGTTGTACCAAATCCAAATGCAAAAGGAAGCTTAAAAATACCTTCCTCGTTTTGTGTACGGATATTCCTTACTTTTATACATGGGAAACAGTCCACCCTGCTATCTTCAGCTCTCCGAATGTCAAAAACGATCAATGCTACGAAAGCCGTAAGTTGCAGAAGGAAATCCAACAAAACGGCTAAAGCTGCAGGTAATGAAGTGCAGGATAGATTAAGTTCAGTGAGTCACAGCTTCAAGATGATATCAACTTGTGCAGACAAGAGCAGATGTCGTGGAGCTAAGTCTAATAGAATGTAACATGCAAGTTCATTAGAATGTAATTCAAAACTTCCTTACCGGCAAACATGGAGAAAACACGGCATGCTGGCATAGAAACAAAGCTCCCAACAGCAAAAGCTAGAACTTCAGATAAGCTGGCAAGTGTTATAGACGGACCAACTTCAACAAGGGCATTACTAATTCGCTCTTCTAAGGGCAACCCAATTTCTTGTCGCTTCACAGCATGTACCAATATACACATGTTGTCCACTCCAACCTGAAAAGGTAATTAAAAAACTCCTCATACTCATAACCGTATGCCAACCCAAAGAACGAATATAGGCACAGTGAATAAAAGCTACTTTAGACTGCACATGTTTTTTTTTGAGTGTGTGTGTGTGTGCAATGACCAAAATTGTTCACTCCTTATATCCATACAGCAGCCATCGATAACCTTACATATGCTCTTTATTTTCACAAGTTCATGTAAGTGTTATAAAGTAAACGCATCGCCGCATATCAAAATGGCCTAATATTCATCACTCGAGCAAAATTGCATACTTCAGATGCGAAATGTGCTAAAGAGTTTCTCAGGAAAGTGGAGCAACTACAAATTAAGTGTACCACAGTAATTAAAATGAACTAACTCCAAAGCACTGAAATTAAACATCAGTCCCGAGAAAAACTTACTGCCAAAACAAGAAAAGGAATGACTTCCATTATGATTAAGGTAGATTTAACTCCAAAAGCACTAAAGAATCCAGCAGATCCAAGCACTGAAAGCATCACCAATACCACTCCAGATAACCCCAGCATTACCTGAAAGAGAGAAACACTCCCATAAAAGCCTTTCTTATTTCGTTCTCCAATTTCATCATTGTTATAAAGCAAGCACCAAATAGACAAACGAACACATTGTATCCACATAATATACAATTACACAAGGCAGAAAGCACAGAGGAAGTGTGTAAAGAGGGTGGATTGGATAAATTAGTCGGCAAAGCTGTAAATCCTGTGGACCCCTACCTTTGAAGAAAGGAAGAATGTAGAGATATGTGAAGCATCTCCCAGTGTCAGTGAGATGTAAACAAACATCACAAGATAGCTGATCTGAATAGAATTGTACAAGAAATCAAAATAAAGAGTCAGATTTAGTTTGTGTCAAGACACATTTTTTTTCAAGAAATATAAAATTCTGGTATAAGAGGAGACCAGCAACAAAAGAGTATTGAGCTCCTACTGACTCACCAATATTGTCACTATATCTGCTGTACTTTCTCTTTTCAGTTCTTCCTCAATTGAACTTTCAGATGAGAACGAGAGGGTCAGATTATTAGATTGCACCAATGGCAGCAACTCAGCCTGGCAAAGTAACTTGATCAGTTGCAAGGACAGCAACAGATAAAGCAAATACTCCGTCCATTACAAATTAGTTCTCAAAAGTTTTTACTTTTTTTGCAGTCAATCTCGTAAATCAATAGTGTAAATATTATTTTTATTCCCGTTTCACCCTCAGTAATCTCTATCTTCTTTGATTTTAGAATAAATATTATAAAAATTTCAAGGCAAATGAAACAATAACAATGTTGCATTAAGATTTTCAAAATAACCTACTGAATAGTGCACATCTCCAGATGTTCAGTATTGACGAATGTAGCTAATATCAAGAAACTCAGATATGCTTGTTTTGGATTAAATGGTTTAATCCAATTGTTTTTTACACTTGCAAGGAAAAAAGGAAACTATTCCCCTCACCCCCAAAAGAAAAAGAAAAAAGGCAAAAAGGAAACTAAATCCACAAAGTGGAATCAACTCAGCATGAGCACATTCCTAGACAAACACTACCCAAATCTATCCAGAATTTAGATGGAATAGTTTGGTTACACCCTCATTCAATTGCAACCCATAACGAGACAGAATAAAGAGCTATTTAAAATAACTAACAGATTAAATGCAACAACTTAGGCCCGCTTAAATATATGTTTTAGCCACTATATTAAGACCATTACTTGTCACCACCAAACATAGGCACATTCAAGCAATAAACAGGTTTACCTCACCTTGCCAGTTCTATAAATGGCGCATAATAAAACAAAAACCTTTAACCTTAGCCAATGAGTTAGATGACTTAACCCAATGGCTAGAATTAACAGAAACAAGAATAATATAGTGAAACAAAGATTATATCCCAGCCACAATATAAACAAATTTTGATATAAAAATGATCCAGAGAATTCAGACCTTAGCCAATTGTATAAAAGCTTTCTCCCAGGCTACTGCCTTTGCATTTTCATTGCCCACTTCATTAATCGCATTATTCACTGGATAGGTGATAACGAATGCAGAAGCCTGACATAAAGATTTCATCATATATTCTAGTGATATTGTTAGAAAGTTTATACCAGAACCATAGCCTTATCTTGCATAAAGAAGAATCTTTAGATCGAATCTGCGAAGCATATTCAAAATCTAGGAGAAATGATGGAGTTACCTCAGTATAATTGTTATTTGAAAACCCTCCAAGAATAGTACTTGGGTCAAGAGGGGCCTTAAATGCACTCAGGCATGCGTCTGCGGAAGCATAATGCTGAAAGATGGTTTTATATCAATAAGAAAAAATCAGTAGAAATAACCAAACCAGTAATTTATTTTCTTTTTTTAAAAAAGGAAGACATTAGAGAACTTCATATTATGTGAACTCTCTAGAAGTCATGTTAACTATACACAGTGATGGAGGCAATGTCAAAGTCTCCAACTCCAATATAAGCACAAATAAGCTGACCATTCCAAGAGCAAAACCATTATCCCCGTTTTCAATATAGGTACTATTTGATAAACTAAATTTGGCTTTTCAATTGTAAAAGAAAATCGCATAACATAATAACCATCAGCCCACTTCTTCAACCACTGGCTCATACTACAACAATTAGGGCCCAAAGAGAAGGGTAATATGACCAATTGGACGTCTACGAGTATTCATTAAAAAAAGGGGGGAAAAGTCTACTAAGAGCAAAAACATCTGTTATTTGAAAGATAAGAAAAGAAAATAAGCATTATTTTCCATGTCACCCTTAAAAGATGCCCAAGGATAGAGAATATCAAGAACAGGACAAGACTAGTGTATACCTGAAAACAGTACTCAGCATGTTCAACTCCACCCAAATCGTAAAAGTTGTCAAGATCCATTTTAAAATACTGTTAAAAGAAAATGTTCTGCATCAGGACGGACCCAGGAGAAGCATAAATACCACCACTGAAAACTTATGCTACTTTATGAAGAACGCCATAAATTTTGCTAAAATGAGCGAAATTCTAAAAAAATGGTGCTGCCAGCACACACACACACACACACACAAAATGGCATGATAGAGGTTAGTTAATTAATGAAGTGCCTTAACAGTAACTATTTCACCACATTGTACTTTAGAATAGTTTCATATACAATTTATCTTACATAAACTCAGTCAAATAATGGTTTTACACAAGCAACGTGAAGATTTATCCAGCCAAATCAGATTGCCAGATTTTGAAATGAATGTCTAAATTGGAATATGCTTGTGTAAAAATTGCTCAACATTCGTCATTATATGAACAAATTCTTGACATTATCTTTGTGATTAAAAGTAGACGGTTGACAACATTAGACTGGACCCCACAACCTTATTCTGCAGGCGCCATGTGCTGCTCACCATGCCGTCAGATGGAATGCACAATATCTTATGGTCTCAATAGTACAGCAAAAACTCTCTAGACTGAACTAGAAAGCAGGCCATGCATGTTTCTAAACCATAAAACTATGCACAATAAATGCAAAGAAGAGGGCAATGAAATGTTACTAACCTGTAGGATACTTTGGATAGCACAATCTTGACCAAGAGGCTTCATGCAAATGTCAGTCAGTGATACCGGCACACCAGAATAATTTGCACAGATATCATCAACCTTCAGAATTAAGCAAAGAATATGCACATTGGTTATTTAACATGGACATTGTTCAGACGCGAAATTAGTGGCCTGGGTTTAGAATACCTTCTTTTGAACCTCAAAAAGTAACTGGATATTTTCTTCGGTTACAATTACAGGTGATTTCCCGTGCCCTGGGTCTGGCAGTGTAGCAATAATAAGCTGTAAACAAGTGGAAGAAAATGCCAACATAATCAAACTAACAAGAATTTCTGTGTTCCATCATATTGTAGAAAAGCAGGGTGAGAATGGTGCAAAGAATGTAGCTCAAGAAGCTGTTGTAAAAGAAAACTACAGGATAACATGCCATAATTACCAAGTAAAGACCGGAACAAGTCAGTGCCTATCATAGGATGCCATGACATGAGACATGAAAAACGAGAAAGAAATAAAACAGCAATTAGGAAAGACATGCAATGTTTCTCATGAAGATACCTGTTCTATTCTGTAGAAAGGAGCCAGGTGGGTGTCGAAAAAGTGCTTCTCTTCTGCCGCCCTACTCCCATGACCTACCCATAGCTGCAACACATCATAGCCAGGTGGCCAAGATTAGGGTTCAAGAGGGATATTCCTCAGGCCACTCTCACCCAAAGCTATATATTTCAGTAAACACAGAGAAAATATGCCAACAATATACCTTTTCAGGTCTTGTCTCCACCTTGAAACGAATTAAACCTAAACAAAATATCAAAACAATAATCAAGGATGACGCCAAGACAAGTGCAGGTTTTCGAGCAACCCATGTTCCATATGTCCTGCACACAACAAAAGCAACCAGTATGAATTACCAGAAAGTGAAAAAATTATTAATAATTTAAGGAAACTTTGGGATAAACCTGAAAAAATAAGCCATATAAGCTTGAATGGAAGAAAAGTGGATACTGCTTCCTGTTTGAGGACTTACTACCTGATTCTAACATAGTGAAAGTTCATACAGATTAGGAAATAAATGTAACAAAATAATACAAAATTTGTCCAGTGGTACCACAAAAAGCACGAGTATCTACAACCCAGAAGATAATGAAACGAAAACTGTAATAATAAGCATGCATAGCGAGGAAGAGATTTATAGCCAGGTGATAATAATAGGTAAAAGTAACAGCTAACCCACAATTTTTGGATCACTTCCTTCAAAAAATAAAATAAGATTTAACTATCCAATCAGCATCAAAACCATTAGAGCATAGAGATAGACTCGTTAGCGAATTAAAAGTAACCAATTGCTCTGTATGGCATTGTGAATCAAAGAGAAGATGTATTGATGAATTCATTCCCTCATCTAAAGAATAGTACTCCAGATTTCAACAATAAAGCATAAGTAACAATACTCTCGATTTCAACAACTTATAGAATGACAATGTCAAAGATAAAGAGTATAACTTTCTCAAACTAAAACAAATTTGGACGAAGAACAGTAAAATTTGGACTAAACCAAATCCTTGAAAAAGTGAATAAGCAATTAAAATCATTGAAACAAAGTTATGAAAAATAATATCCGGAATAGCAAATGTGGAATTGATTGTGTGAAAATGGGTTAAACCATTATGTGAGAAAGAATTCATATGATAGAGACATGACATAGCAAACATAAATCCGAAACTTGCTCAGAAAAGATATATTAAAATGGAGATTTAGCCTGTACGGTTGTCAAAACATTTGAACCAATTATATTCAAGGTTCATGGGAAAAATGGTAGAAGGCTAGAATAAAAGAGATGAAGAAGGTCTAGAAACTGATATCCCTACCTCATTTCTCTTTGGATTGGCATAATCATCTCCATCTTCATCAGTGTTAGTCAACAGAGGTTCTCTTACATACCCAGTTCTGCTACTTCCACTTCTTCGAGTAAACAACAGCCACCCAAGAAAAGAGAATAAGAAGATGATGTACAAAATGGTCAATGCAAAGTCAACGCATCCAACCTGCAAGCAACAAAAATTGAATACCGAAAACTCATTCAAATTGAAGAGTATATGTTACAGATACTTGATTCTAGTAATAGAGAAGTAGACAAAGAATTACATAAATAAAGAGAAATAAATAAAACCATAGAGCAGACTGTAAGCCCTAAGGGCGAACGAACTCAGTTTTTGATAATGGACAAACACTTGATGTTGTGTCTAATGTTTTATATCTTTGTGATAGAATATCGGAACTTATAATGGAAGCTCTAAGTACTTCAATCAAGCCAGGATCAAGATTCAAAGTCATATTATTCAAGGCTCATCTTTCAAGATTGAAGATTGAAGACTTAGGTTTGGTTAGATTAGCTTTGTCATTATAAGTCGTTATCTTATAAGCTCTAACCAATGCTCTCATAAACATAAGTTCTACACTCAAGTCTTGCATGTTTTCATAAACATGTTTTCATAAACACGTTTTCAAAAGGCTAAAGTTTCAAAATAATTCTCATATGTGTTTATATCTCGAAAGCCTTTGATTTCAAAGTATAAGTCTTTTAAAACGGTTTTCTAAATGCTCTTACTTGTTACCTTTTGGGAAAACCTTTTTAGACTTCAAAAGATTTCAAAACGTGTGAAAATTCAACATCTCTCAAAGCTCAGGAAGTCGGTCAACCGAGCTCATCCTCGGATCAACCGAGCACAAACAGAGAGTTGAACTTACCAAGGTCGGTCGACCTAAGGGGTATGTCGGTCGACCGAGCTAGACTTCGGTCATCCGAGGTGTTCTGTTCGGTCAACCGACCTCTGCGAGAACTAGCCGTTATTTGACCGTTGCAGAGTCGTTTTTCAGCCTATTTTGAAATGTATAAATACTCCAAAGCTAGAGAATGACTCAAAGACTTGCACTTCAAAGATACATTGATTTCTTATCAAGTCTAAACACTTTCAAAGTAAAATGCACTTCATTGCCATGATCTAAATCATTCAAAGGTGAATTTCAAAAGCAAGACAAAGAGTGTGCTTCATATGTTCTAAAGAGCTGAAATTAATGTACTTAAAAGGTATATATCTTTCACTTAGAAGAGTGAACAACCTTGTTCTTAAACTATCTCAATTCTCTTTCTTAGTGATAGGGTTATTCTTGTATAAGTCCTACTTTGTGTGGGCAAATTGATAAGTCCTACTTTGTGTGGGCAATTGACTCTTAGTGAGTTTTGTATTGTGGTTATGTTGTAAAACTCTTAGTGAGTTAGCCACAAGTGTAAAAAGTCTTCTTAGTGAAGTTGTTGAAAATCCTTGGGTGCGTTTCAAGGTAGTGGATGTAGATTCTGAGTGAATCGAACCACTATAAATCCTTTGTCTTGTTGTTGGGTTTAGTTTTGCTTTTGTTCATCTTGCTCAAACCTACACTAGCATTGAATAGATTCGAAAAAGTTTGCAAGATCGATTAAAACCCAATTCACCCCCCCCCCTTGTGTTTTACACAGACAGATATACTGGAGAATCCCACCTGTAAAGACCCTAGCCTTACAAAGCAAGAATCTTTCTTGTGTGGAGAAGGAGGTTTTGAGCTCGAGCAAGCAAAAGAGGAAGGACAATCACCACAGGAACAGCCCAGTGATGTGTCGCCACAAGTATAGGCCGACACATTCATAAGCCTCATTTCAGATGAATCTGGGATACTTAGCCGAAAATCAATGGCATAAGGTGAACCAGGCAAACCGAGTTCAGCTTGCTGACCAATAAAACCAAACCACTCTGTGAATATAAAAATAGAATGGATCAGTCCAAAGAACAACACACACTAGAACACAAGAAAAAGCAAAGTACAGATGCCACTCTGAGAAAGAATAGCATGCACTATTGACCAGCCTGTTGCTTTAGTTCTTTCTTGCCACAGTCGAATCAGATTTTACAAGTCGTCATCATGGATTTTCTCTCCTTTTGAGCAATGAAAACAAAATTCTAACTTATGTAATAGAAAGACATAGAGAGTTGTGCAACTGATGACTTGAAGAATAAGATAGATGATGCATAACAAAAGTGTACCTTTAAAGTTATGAGCACCTGCACCAACAAATTCCATAGCTCTTGTATTCATTGTCCCGAACTTTACATCTTTACAAGAATTATATAACCCCTCTCCAAAAGTTTCAGATATAAAATATTCAATGCCATTGACAGTGAGGTTGCCATTGATCTGAACTCAAAAACCAAATCAAAAGATTTTAAGTTAGCCAGCACTGGAACTCCTTCACCTAAAAGAAAGCCTAGTTAACATAAAGATATGCAACTCAAGCAATAAGAATGCCCAAGAGTACAAAAGACCAAAGGTCCCAAATCCCAATCTATAAATCGTCAATTGCGACAAAATAATGATACCACTCAGAGCAAAACCAAAAAAGATGCTGATTTGGATATGTCGCAAAAGACCTGCCAAGTAAATTGACAACTCTAACAAGAAAGTGATTTTAAAGAATTGTAAATAAAGGAGTACAAGCCACATTAGAACCAGGTGGAATGTATGCAAGGTGTTTCATACCAACTTCTTTAACATTGTCTAGCTTTTCAAATGAGGTTCATTTACCGATACCAGCTCTAGACATTGCATTTTGTTTAACAAAACTCTTGATATTCCCAGCATAAAACTTCAGTGAGGGAATAAACCACCTAAATTGTCTTAAAAGGCAGCAATAGGAATATACTTTAGAAAACATTGATAAAAAGCCTGAAATTGATAACCACATTCTCCATGTCTAAGTTATTCATTCATCAATATACAACTGTGAATTTTCGGGGCGTCCCCTTGAGTAAGCTCACCTCAGATGTAGAAGTCACATTAATAAACAAGCTCTGATCTGGAGAACATGAAAGCTCACAGAAAAGATCCAAAAAGTTCCTTAAGCAGGCTGGGCAACCCACAAGAAAAGGAATAACCTGCACGGAGTTTATGGCTTTAAGGCTGTTTTAATTGGCATCAAATTCGCAAGAATCAGGAAAAGGGTAGAAGATTGCATATGATACATAAAAAATAAGCTACCACAAGCACAGAAGTTTACATGAAACACTCAAATGTTGTAAAGAAGTGGTGGATGCATAGTTCCAATCAGTGAATATTCATAAATATTTTGGTAGTGAAATAGGAGTTGCTTCAAAAAAATTGCAAGCACTTGTACAATTATACAGATTACAGAACCAGGATATACTTCTAGTCCTTGCGTCCTATAACTTAATAACAATATCAGAATTGTGATTCAAAACTTCCCAACAGCTTTAGCTAGAGATGACCCAACAGGGTAGTAGGCTTCCGCAGTTGCATGTTATTATCATCTGCTCATAATTAAACTATTGTAGACATTAAAGATTCAAATTCCAGAGGGCAGCAGTCCCATAAGGCATTGTGAGAACTAGGTAACATAAGTATGATTAACCATTGACTGAAGTTTTAGGGAATGGGGAAAGAAAGAGGAAGGGCTACAAAAGCTTACATAAATCAGCTGTATAATAGACCGGAGAATAAAAATACATCGTTACGAAAGAATAATCTAATTTGGAGCTCAAAATACAATACACGTTCCTTTTCACCAGACACGAAAACAGGGTAACCAACAATGAACCACCTCTGAGAAGGGATATGTGTACTCACTCTTGAAAGAAACTCTTTGGCAGCATTACAAGTATGATAGTAGTTAGATATATTACAGCATTAAACAGAATAATAATACTGATAGAATCAAAACTGATTCCACTAAAAGGATAATCAGAAATATTCCTACCTGCTGGACTTGTTGCCTCAGCGTATCAAACTGAAATTCTGTACAGCAAACATTCCCACTTAGAGTTGGGCATAGGCTTTGAATCTTTGCAGAAAATAGGTCATCAGGCTGCATATGACATTTAAACAATGTTTTCTTAGCACTTATTGTAAAAAGACGATGGAATAGGTTTCAGAGGGTAATAAGCAAAAGATGAGAATAAAGTTCTCAGAAACAATATACGTACCTTTACAGCTGGATAGTTAAATGGGCAATTTAAAACTTTGCCATCACTGCGCTGTCCACAAATATCATACATAGCGCAGTAATTTTTTGAATGTTTTACCCTGCAGGTATGTCCATATCAATAAATAAATGAAGCCACTAGCAAACTCAGCCTAACCCCAGTACCAGGGAGAATATGAATCGATGTTTCATTCAACTTTTAAATTGATTATTTGGAACCATATATGCAAAATCACAAGAGTAGCCAAAAGATGATTTCAATTTTACAACTGTTTGCAAATATATGTTCCTCTTTGATAAAATCGACTTGTTCAATAGCTCTTTGCAAAAGAAAAGAGCAACAGGTATTTATTTTCTTCCTAGAAGATTAATGATGTCTGTTTATTTCATCAAACATGTTCCCTAGAATTTCATATACATAGAGACTGCCATAGCATAAGGGTAATAGTAATACCGGTGACATAAAAGGTAATACTACCTATTGACCCTTAGGAGGCAACTATATATACACGGCAACAATATTCTTCAAGTTTAGTCGAAATGGGTTTAGAGCTAGTGGATAAAAAGATAAGAAGACTTTGTATTTACTATCTTATATATTTTTCTTATCTTTTACGGAAGAGGGGGTTTAGCAGGTCACCGTTTTGGTGTTGAACTCAGGACCTAAGGTCACAAGCAGAAGTCCTGCATTAGTGCAGCAGGTTTCCTTGACCAACAATGCTTAAAACTTATCCAGTGTCAATAAGTATGTGAAATTCTTAAAACTTCAAGACTCGAAAGGCAAACCAGGCAAAACAAGCGAACAAGCCTCACTCCACTAAGGATCCTGGAAATGGGCTAGGCGTCATAACATTGCAAGTTGCACAAAATGAAATCCGAGAAGAGGCAACAAAGCTCGAGGTTTAGCAAACTAATTATAAGATAAACCCTAACCCAATAAATACACCGCCCTCCCGCCTCCCCTTCTTCGTTTAGAAGTAAACAATCCAGGAAATTATAATTATTTACCATCTCTTTTATAGCTACACAGATAATACCTCCTAAAGCATTCAATAGAAACCCCATAAATAAATAAAAGGTCGTAACCAGCGCACAAGGCTCCCGCATCAAGGTGGGGAAGGTCCATATGTACGCAGTCTTACCCTTATTTTGTCATAAAAAGAGGTTGTTTCCGGGGTTCAAACCCATGACCTAGGATAGCAAGTAAACACTTGATCATTGCGTCAAACACGGCCTTCAAGCACATAATAACACTAAAAAAAAATTAGCAAGCATCATTTAGCCTACAACTACTTAATTGTACAGCTAGGCCCAAAAAATAACAAATAAAACATACAAATACATATATAAAAATAATATATGGAACCAATTATTCAAACTTGTTAGAAAATCATTAGTATCAGTAAAAAAAAAACTCACCCGCTAGTTAGTACCAATCCATTTTGTACATCATAAGTGTCGGAACCGAGCGAAGATGCTAATGTAGAAACCTGAGAAGAATTAGAAACTGTTTCAGACTAATTGCCGGAAGTGTAAACCATACTTTCTCAAGAATATAATTACCTTTAATAGCAAGAAAAGGACGGCGATAAAGGTTAAGGATATAGTTGATCTCCATCTTCTGGATTTAAACATGAATTCGATCGCCATTTTTGTGTTCATCTGAAACTTGGAAAAGAAGAATTTATAGAAAATTGAAGATTTAGGGGAAAGAGAAATATCATATTATTGGGTGAGAATGAGATGGAGTAGATGGGAAGCAAAAGAAGGAAGCTTATATATAAAGACTGTTAGAAGGAGAGTCAAACAAGAAAAAGATAAGGACAGTTGATCAAGAATTAAATTTATATTAGCAAAAAAAATTAAAAAATTGTAAAAAAATGTGTAACAATTAAAAAATTTTCATCCCTGGCAACTTTATCATTAATTTACTCTTTAAAATTATTTATTCATGAGTTATAATTTTTAACTTTAATCTTAAGTTATTATGGAGATAAAAACTTGAGGAGATTTCTATAGCTAATGGCTATAGCTATATATTTATACAGTTCATTAGTTATATCTTAATCTCAAAGAATTCAATAATTTATTATAAATTTATGGTTTTGTTTCATATATTAATAAATGAAGTAGAAGAGTTTTGTAACTTTTATTATAGTAATTATATTTATTTATTGTTGCTTCTTTTTTAATGAAGAAGTTGAATGAGTTTTTTTAAATAAAAAAAGTTTAATGATTTTTTTTTTTTAAATGAAGAAGTTCAATAGTTTTCTTTTTCAATGAAATATATTTAATGTATTATAATATATAAAGTTAGGGGAAGTCGAGGTAGAAGCTTGAGGGGGTGACATTGGCATATTGTGGGATGTGGCCCAATAAAAAACATCCATTTGGCAACTTCATCATTAGTTTTCCCCTCCAAATTAGTGTGTCATTAGCTATAACTTTTAGTTACAATCATAAGTTATTATGTAGATAAATACTTGAACTCATAATTTATGCTATAACTTACCACAACAATAAATAACTACAATTAGTATTATATGTAAGTTACATAAACTCTTCTACTACATTCATATTTATGGAACAAAATAATGAATCTATTATAAATGACTAATGCTTTAAAATAAACATGTATCTCTTGAGTTCTATAAATATGAAACTATAATCATTAGCTTTAGAAAAATACTATTGTAAAAGAAATAGCTATAGGCAAAGCCAAATAGAATTCCAAAAGACACAAAAAAAAATGTAGTTGAATGGGTGCAATACATTAAATGTATCAATAATAATTGAGAAAGTCATGGCAATGGAGGGGTTTATTAAGAGACTTTTCCAATTCTCTATAATGCATTTTCAAATAAAAAAGAAAAAGAAAAGGATAACTGAAAAGGCAATGAAAGGGACAATTGGTATTTATATTTATACGTATTTATGGTGTACTTGGATTGGATTTGGGTTGGGATTGGTTTGGTTTGGTCTCAAAATTGGCGGGAGAAATTATTTTAGATGCCAAGCCAAACCAATTCCAAGCCAAACCCAATCCAAGTACACCCTTAATTATGAAATTATACATATTCCACACATATATGATTAGTTTTAAAAAAACTTACTCATGATTACTATTTATATAAATTAATGTATCGTGAAAAATTAATAAGAGATATTATAATTATTTTATGAATTTACTAATGCATAGAGCTAAAAACATTACCAAGAAATTATATATACAAGAAATTTTATGAAATAATATATATATATATATATATAGAGAGAGAGAGAGAGAGAGAGAGAGAGAGAGCGGAAAAAAGTATTTCAAAAGATTTGAATGATAATCAATTTTGATATTTTTAAGAGAGTGACTTTTGACTTTCTCGGGAAACCAAAAAGTTTAAGAGTTTCTATATTTTATTTATTGTTATTATTTTTCCATTTAAGAAGTTCAAGAGTTTTTACTTCTTATATATAGATAAATTGCATGATCAAACATGTCATGATCTTCTTGATTTCCATAGGTAAGAAATTCTTTTTTTTAATAATGTAATTCACGTCTTCAATTGAAATATTAATTTTTGTGTTTATAAATAAACATCTAATAATTTTGTTTCAGATATAATTTCTTCTTCGAGTATCAAGATAAGAGAACATGTGTCTCAGTTTCCATAATGAATTTTGGTTGATTGGAGGCAGCGAGCTTGCCAGCCTAACAAACAACGGTGAGAAACAATCTTGAGACTTGTTTCAATTATCTTCTTGCTCTTTTTTTTTTTTGCTAAGTACATATTTTTTTTTTTTTTTGTAATTATTTTCTTACTTTTATTTGCTTGAGAATGAGGATGTAGAACATGTAATACACTATGGAGGGTGAAAATTTATTTTCTTTCTGCATGGTTTAATGGCTCTTGAAGGTTTCCAAAATAAGGTTCTTGAAAGGGAGTAACTAGAGAAGGAGCGCAAGGGGCTGACGGGTAAGAGTGAGGGCACCAAGCAACTCTTTAGTGATAGAAGAGAAAAAAAGATGTAGGTTAGGGTTCTTGGAGGATTTTTGTTATTTTGTTATGTTTATTTTATTTGAATACATATTTTATTTTATATCATATGTAGAAACTTATCAAATTTTTCTACAAATTCATGATTATAAGAAATTCTCAAAGCTTATGGCAATGCAAAAAATAATGTCATTTCAAAACTTTTCATCTTCAATGATACTGAAGGAAACACTTGAAAAGTAATAGTAATAAAGATTAGAAATTTGTTTGTAATTGCACAATGAGTGGGACAAATTTTATAAAATATGAATGTCAAAAAGTATGACTATTATTTATTCTAGGAAAAAAATAATATTTATGATGGTTTTGTTCTTACTTCTTAGACATAAAGAATGAATAAGCATATGAATAAAAAAAGTTTAGTTATTATATATTGTCTAAATTTATTTTGAGACATATTATGAAATTATTGAATATAACAATATACACGTAAAAAAATACACCAATCAAACTTGAAAGTATACGCGCAACGCGCGGATTAGCAACCTAGTACTTAAATACAATAAGACATGAGACTAAATCCTAACAAGAATACGAATATATATATATACAATTATACTTAATTATTGTAGCAACATAAACTAATAAAAAGATAATCAAAGATAGAGTTTGAGAAATAGAAAAAAGTAAACTATACGTTTTGCAGGAAATTTTTATAGGTTTTTTTTAATTAGAAATTTAGTATTATATATAATATTTATAATTATATTATTTTTATTCGAGTGCAAGCTTTAATCGGGTTGAGCGGGATCAAGTTCACGCTCAACTCACATAAAATTCGAGCTTGAATATTGAGCTCATGCTCAACTCACCAAAGCTTAGCTCATATTTTTTCGAGTTATATGGGTCGAGTTCGGGCCCGTCCGAACCCGTTGAGACCTCTATGACTATGTGTCTGCCTGCAACTGATGTCTCATGCTTATCCAACTATTCAGAATTTGAGGGTGTTCTATATTTATTTCAATCACTTACAGTTCGCTATGCGAAATATGAATGATGAAGGTTGAAAAACTATAATTGGAAGGGATATTAACATGTCGAATTCTAAATAGTTGGGACAAGCACGGGGCATCATTGAGGATAGACGATTTTTTCCTATGTATTTTGATTCGTTTGGTAATGAATTATACAGATCCCATTTATAATTAAAAAACAAAAAATAGTAAAATAAACATTTAATTCTAAACTAGTATATTTATTCTCATATTATTTGTTTAATTATTTTTTCTTTAGTCAATTATTTGATTAGAGATCATTTATATACACTTTGTTTTATTTTACTTTGCTATTACATAACAAATATTTTACATAAAGATCATATTTATGTGTCTATCAATACAAAATAAGAAAAATGACTTAAAAAAGGGCAATTATACTATTAGATATGTAAAATATATTAATATTGGTATTTAATAAATTAAATTACACTACCATGTGAAATGTTTTAATAAAGATGATGTAATTTATTTATAATATTAGGGTTATTGTAGGAAATCAACGATTAAATATCACGTTTTTCTCTTTTATGTTATGAAAACGGCAAAAAAATTATCGGTTCCCATTTTGTCTTGTTCCCCCGTCCCATCAATGAAAAATTGATATATGTTAATCTTGCCCTTGTGAGTTCCACTATTTCTTTTAAGTTATAGTTTTTTAAATTAAAAAATTAACACATTTTAAATTTTTATTGATGGAACACGAAACGGAACACAGAATGAGGAGAGACGATATGGAAACAAGAAGCAAAAAGATGCCTGAGATTTCATTGTCCAAGCTGACTAGATTTTTTTCTATATAAAATCATCACTTGTAAAATATGTTTATACTTCACTATAAGATCTAAGGAGTATCTATATATACAAGGCACTGTCACTGGTCGGTCGTGACTTCGCACCCCGGGCGTCTCAAGTGCTAAGACTTGCGACCCGTGACAGCACCCAACTATATACAACATCAATTGTACCAAAATGCAGATTGCATCACTCTTTGTTGCTGGAAGAACGATCTTTCTTCGGTCCACCAAGGATACGCGAAATCTGCAGACCTCGACTAAATGCTTGGTTGAACAACATTCGAGTCTGGAACTCAGAAACAAACGGGAACCAAGCCAAGAATGCAACCGGAGTAAATAGTAACAATCCCATTATAATCTCATAACCACGTGCGAGTGTCCGAACTGATCCCCAGAATCCGGCTAAATGAACCCAAGGCTTCAGAGCTTGAGCAATCTTTTTTTCGTTTTCCAGATTTTAGGGAAGGGAATGTGGAAAACCAACAAAGAACAAGTTAAGACTGATAAAAGAATACGAAAAAGGCCTAATAGCTATGGAAGCAGAGACGGGAGGTAGAAAGATAGATACTAACCTGGAGCATTCCCCATCCAGTCGGCAAAAATGCGATAAGGCAAACTATGATATCTTGAAACGTCAAGTGAGTAAGCGCGATGAGGGTAATCAGTACAGCGAGAAATGAGAGAAATATAAGCACTTCGATAAAACGAAACACTAGCTGAAAATTTGCACTGAGTCTCCTCCTCCCAAGTGATATAACCTACAGTTTGATTATTTTTATTTTACGTATTGAAAGAAAAAACAAAGGGTAAAAGCAAAAATTTACTACTTTTATTAGTACTCATATCAAGTCTAAAAGACGAAGTGCGACGCGATGAAGAGACTCAAAATCAAGACACGGCATGAGAAACATGAAACTCACCTTCATGAAGAGTAATATCACAAAGATCACTACCCATGATAGACCGTAAACCTGAAAAAAGAAGAAAAACGAGGTCCGAAGCAACAATAAGGAGAAATAAACGAAAACAGATAGAAAGCATTCATTTCATAAACAGATGGAAATGAACTACATACCAGAACACTTTGGTGATTCTTTGTGATCGACAGGTGATATACGAGGCCATACTGATAAACAAAAAATCGTATGGACAATAAAATTTCAACTATAATACCACGCTTCCCAGAGTGACGAAGATGCTCCTGTTCTTTCTCCCACCAAGATTCCCAGCTCTTTTCCGGCGGTACACCAATTCCCCCGCGGTTGTATATCCATTTATTCCAGTCAGTCCAGTCATCAACAATCTTTTGCCATTCAAATCCGGAAGGGTTGAAAAGGAACGGAGCAAAAAGCCATGTTCCGACCAAGAACCAAATGGAAACAGTTATCAATATATATGCAACGACCCCTCTATATGCTTTACCGAATATGTGGTACACGAGAAGTAGCGTCATCAATTCAATTGCTTTCACGAAATGGCTCCTCGAGTATAGCCTATAGTTGACGGCAAACTTAGCATGAAACACGACAAACCCACGACCTGTACTTCTATACCTAGCACCACCATGAAGCAAGGTCCTTCCGTAATAATGGGTCCTTGTTCCCAAAGAAAAAGTGAAAAATACGGGAGCCAATTGTAGTTGCATCAGAAGAAAATCAGTTAATGCATTACGAAAGCCTCTCTCGAGTCCAATCTCCATCATCATAGGCAAGGCCATTAAAAGGCCGATCTGCACGAAAGACTGAGAAGCAAGAGCTACTTGAAGAGGTTTATTGTTCTTAATTGCTGGATGGCCACTTAATCCTTCTTCAAGACCACTGAGGACGAGATAGAGGCGACCATAGAGAAATACATAGACGATAATCACAGTTATCTGCCAAAAAAGGATCCTCGATAGATCAGATAATAAACTAGCTAAAAAAATATTTTAAAACGTTGCACATTAATAATTGAAATTTATAAGAAGAAATAAACTTGTGTAATTACCAAGGTACTAAAATAAAACCCGACAGTGGTGGCATAACAAGACAACATTCGGAAGAAATCAAATCTGTGACCAAGTCTATACACGTCACGGCTCATTGTCTGCTCGCCATTCCCATTGGCTATCTTCGCCTCAAAGAGTGAGATCTGGTTAAGACCGACATCCCTCCCTTTACCAACTTGTATGTATTCATGATGAGTGACATTACCACCACGTAATGTAGAATTGAAACCTAGACAGAAATGCAAAGTTGAGGAACACAAAGAAATTCAATTCATAATTCATCGCAAGGCCACTTATAAAGAATTAATTTTTAAAATAATTGAAAGACTTGTTCATGCCTGCGAATATGTCTTCACTTAAGTTGATGACTTTGGAAGCCTTGCTGACTCCACCTCGAGTAAGGTGAAATAATCTATCGAACACATCTGGGTGGCCATAATGGAAACGAACTCTGGAAAAGAAAATATTTAAAAAAAAATAAAAGGGGGGCAAATCACCTCAAGAAAACAAATCGTAACGTATCCTATTAGTGTAAGTAGACCCTTACTGTAATTTGCTAAATAAATGAGAAACATTTATGGAAATACGATGCATAACTTTGAATTAAACTTATTTGTCTTAGTTGACCTCATACAAACGAAGAGATCCCGTGACCTCTTCCATGTATAGGAGATGAATTTACGTCAAGTGAGAGTTCTCTAGAAAATGCTACGTGAAAGGTCTAGTCATATGAAGAACAACTACCAAAAGAACAATGCGGCCAGATTTAGCACTCCAACAAATTATGTCCTAACAGTTTATGTGCACTGCCCCATCGTTGAACTATCGACCCCGATCTCATACATCACCAGAATAAGCGAAATGTCATAAAGCGAGTTGAAAACTGACTTCAGAATTAGAGAAAAGTAAAACATATCAAGAATTCAAGCTAAAACAAAAGGCGTGTCGCGGCCAGGCTAAAGCTAAAGTCTTACTTCAGTGGATTGGCCAACAGTCTTTGGCCAATGGTAACAAAGCTGTTTTCCTGGTTGGACATGAACCATGCAAGTGAAGAGACACTGCAACAATAGAGTGTCGGAATAAATAAATAAATCGAAGTTTAGGAGCCAGAATTTTATTTTTTGGACAGCACGGGGACCACTGAATTAGACGTGTTAGTAAAACAAGAACTATCCAGGTACCTTCCAGTAAATACGTGCTCCCGCAGTCCCAGTATTGTTGGATTCCTCACCCCATGCTTTTTAAGAAACTCTTGCAGTAAATTTCTCATTTTGAAGGCTTCTTCCATATAATTATCCTATCGAGTAGACAATTAACACGATAATCACAAAAGGGTTTACAATATTCTAAACAAATCTCAAAAGTTCTGGTAAATACCTGGTTCATATCTATGGTCTGCAAACCTTCGCCCCGTGTGAAGATAATAGCATGATTTTGATTTTCTGGTTTCCCTTCACCTAATATTGCATCCCCTGGAAGTTTTATCCGATAAATAACCTAGGCAAGAGAATATTAAGGTGTTAGATTAATAAGATAAGAAAAGTTATGCTCTGAACCAGAGCACCGGAAACTTAACCCCTAGAATTTTGGATGCTAACTTGCACATATTCTTAATTATATAAGGAGTTGATATCACCGTCTCTGTGTATAAAAGTTTATTACCTGATCTAACTTTTGATCCGTCTCAGAAGTGTCATCAACAGACTTTGGTATAGCCTTCACAAGAGCTGAATAATACACCTTTTCGACCATCTTTCTAGATTTATCTGATTTATCTTTGATAGTCTCCTCAACCTCATCAATATAAGCTACGCGAAGAGATGGATACCTGCAACACAAATTTAATCTAATGCCAAGAAACCGAAAAAAGGGGCAATTCCAAATGAAATGGATCAAACAACATACTTTGTCATAAGCCTTAAAATATCAGTTGCACGAGCATCGCCTGATCTTTTTTGAACACCGTATTGTTGGCATGAAACCACATAGGTAAACTTCATGTCTGCAACAGCTTGACATTGAGCCCGCAGTGATCTTTCATTTCTTGGATGCTCCTCGGTACTCGATTCAATAGCCTTGTAGCCTTTCAACAATTCTGGATGATTGCGACAATTGAAATCATTAATAATTCAAGTATTCTGTATAAGAAGAGAACGAGATAGTATTTCCTTGGTCACCTTCATCTTTTGCCATATCAAGAAATGCCTGCAGTTCTAGAGCTTGTCGGTAGTACATCATACCTCGCACTTAATCAGAAGGAATACAAATACATAATTAGTCAAACATTCTGAAGACTAGAACAAGCACGAACTCGGTGAATCTTATACCAGTTTTTGTTAATGTCTGGCCTCTATAAGATGCCCATAGACGAAGTTCTTCTTCCAATCTTGTGTTTCCCTTGAGATCTTCTTCACCGCCGCACTCAACCCGTTCAAGAAAATTATCCCATTCATCTGTACGATGTTTCAAGAAGGTGCAGATCGGCAGCGTATATTAAAATATATAAGTATCTAAAATGTGAAGTTATCAACCTACAAAAGAGAGAAATGTACCTGGAAAAATCTTCTGCAAATAGAAAAGTATAGAAACGCCATCTTCATTAGGTTTTTCCAGAGAATTTATGGAGAAAAGAACCTCCTCGTTGAAATAAGGAGTCAAGGTGCTGTAAAATATAAGGATAAGTCAAGTAAGATGTACGATGAAGAAGATATTAAGAGATTACTGACAGGTTAAGCTAAATCGCTTATGGAGCAAGCATACCAACACTATGTTACTCGGACTCGGGGTATGGGTGTCGGGTACGGGTATGTATTTAGGTGTCGGGTACTTAAACATCTAAAACAAAGTGTCTGATCGGTGTTGACCAGATCTAGTAAGAATGTCATACTCATACCCATGTCGTGTCGACACGGGTACGACAAGCATAAACGAAGAGTCCGAGTAACATAGTACCAACATGCAAGAGTTGATCCAAGAAAACTTACGAAAATGAGAGCATGTTCCGAACTTTTGGAGCTTCAGGCATGTCCATAAACAATGAATTTGAGAAAAATGAAATGCGTCTTCGAGCTTCCAAATTTGACGGTACATCCATTGCTGACTCCTTGACAGTAAGCAGTAAATGTAGCCTTCGGATCTAAAGAGAACACAAGATTCATACAGACAAGTTAAATACTTTCTTTATCACACATATATATGCGCAAGCCTAGTCATCAGATTTTATATCTCGTATCCCAATGTGACATAACCCACAACCCAAAAAGGAACTAGAATTCGCAAGCAAATACATTAAGTGTCAAAGAAGACTAGTGCAGTTGACATAGCATTTCTGACTCGGAACAATTGGTCCGGGGTTCGACATCTCTTTCCCCCGATAATTAAAAATATCTTAAAAAACAAAAACAATAATAGGTACATTAAGCAACAATCAGTTGGAACTTACTTTCTCTTTCCATGCTTCTGTTTCTTCTATCACTGGGAACCTTAGACTGCCAAACAACTTATACTGTTTATCTAGAGGGGCCATGCCCTCCGGCAATTCATAAGAACCTCCATGATTAGAATCTAGAAAACTGTGGAAGATAAATATGTTAGCTTAAGGTTATTTTACTACTTTAAATGCGTGAGGAGATTATTGACATAATTCATTGCCTTGGAACGGAGTCTTCCATAATGTCTCTGATCACAACCTCTAGCATGTTGAGCAGTACAATTGCTACCTGATCTTTGTCCTCCTTTTTATTTTCTTTCTGTAAGGTTTAAAAGATTTTCTTAGGATTTGCGGAAGAATTTCTTAAATGCAATTCAAAGTTAGTTCCAAGTTCGGCATGCATACCAGGTATTCAATAAGCTGCACGAATTGATCGTAAAGACTAGGAAGGTTACTCATAGTAAGTTCAACTATTAGATCACCCTTCTCTACGTGCTCATCAACTTTGGAGAAGATCTCGTTTATCACTCTGAAAGAAAAAGTCAAATAAAATACTAGGACAAAAAAATTAATTTCCCATCATTTGTATCAGATGCAAAACTTACTTTTTTTCACGTTCGCCCATAACCAAAAAGTTTATGATATTTTTACATAACAGATAACATTCCCGAATAGCACAGCACATGTAGATGTCTGCATTCAACCTCTTGTTCAGTTCACGATCTCTCCCATTACTATCTTTAGCCATGTCCAATGCAATAGGAAGCTACATATAGGAAACGTCATATATAATCACCTTTCCCTTCAGAAGCTAAAAGAAGAAAACAAAAAGCTTTTCATCTATCTTACCTTGCTTGCTAATAGAAACGGAGGCCACTGGATAAGGTCTAAATCACGATCAGCCCAGTAAGGAACGAGCAATAGGTTCTTTTCCCTGTCGAAAAACTCAAAATCAATTGATTTATTTCCTATAACAACGAATTATAACCAAGTCATCATCAATTTAGTACCTGTTATTTATCAGATCCTCATCTCTAAAGCTTTCGATAATTTGGTTCCACATCTGAGCAAACCTGGCAGCCTCTTTTTCTTTATTAGATGGGATCTGTGGCAGTTAGGAGAGTTACCAAATTATTTAACAAACTATTTAAAGGTAATTATGCCATAAGAATCACACAATGCTGAGTTAAACAAATATATTAACCTCATCAAACTTTCGAGAAAATGTGGCCTTGAGTCCCTTCTTAAGCTTATTTCCCTTCTCAATAGGAATTAAGCAGGCATTAAAAGCACCTGGCAAAGATTGGAAGCGAGACCTAAGCATCCCCAAAGTCCGAATCTGAAAGCACATAGATATTCCAAGCGCATCAGCTTAAAACAAAAATCAATGGTGAAAATTAAGTTCAACTTAACAAAATTAACTTTTTAGTCCCACAGGAACTCCAACTAACCTCTCCCAGTCGACGAAATGCTCCATATATGCCTCCAAATATTGTCGAGAAAATAGCATACCAGATCTGTATATCCATGAAATAAACCTGGAAGATAAAAAATTAATAAGATATTGTGGAGAAGTAAGGATAATGCTGCAAGATACAAATTAAAAAAAAGGTTAAATCATGGAAGGAAAATCAGGAAATGAATCATTCAAAGAGAACAGAACATACCAGAATAACAGGAGCCCATAGAGCAATGACTACTCCTATGTTGTTCTTAGCTGCAAAATATACATAACGAAAGATAAGTTAGAAAATACAGAAATTCGTATTACGCCACATTGGATTAAGGAATATGAATTGACTACCAACCTTGAGGGAAGAACTCATGCCACTGATACCTATTAATGTGAACCTTCATTATTTCTTTAGTTGGACCGACAAGAGGCTTTATCTGCAGTACGGAGAAGAACCAAAGAAAATGATAATTATTGGCTAAATAATTGACTTAACATTGCGCGATTAGAAGTAACATATATTAAAATGGAACAAATAATAACTATCTTATGAAGGAAGAATGAATATAGGAATCAAGGCATCACCTCTATATAATAACTGAATGCTAGTTTTGTTGCTAAAAGGAGAACCCAAAACAGCGTGTAACTGTAAAAGATAAAAAATGTTTTAAAAACCAAGGGAGGAAAAAAGAAAAACCCAAATAAAATACATCCAAGATAAAGATTGAACAGAAGTTTTACTTGAAAAGAGAAAATGTACTCTCTTGCATCCCTCTGCCGACATAGAGGCGAGGCTGTGGCAAAAGAAGATATGAAAATAATATCATGTGAATAAAGATAAAGAAAACCAGAATACACTTATCGATATACGAAAATGAGATGTTTAATACCTGAGACCACCACATTATGAGCCTGATAATTTTGTAATCTGACCTCTCAAGATATCGGCGGATAAACGGGAAAATAAATAATAAACCCGAAAGCATATTTGGAGACAAGTAAACCAAAACTGCAATGATATACAAAGAAGGGGAACTTGGGCTGTTTCCAAACCAATCCTTGATCGTCTGAGCAAAACCGGGAGGGTTTTTCCAACTATACGCATAAGTTATTGGTAACACAACCATCCATGCAGCTGCTGAAACCGTCTTCAGTACATATCTTAGCTTTACATGCAGTGTCATGCTGTGCCTTGCTTTCCAGCTCATAATTACATCAAGAATAGCTGAACACATGAAGATTACATTTAACTAAAGAAAATTTACTAGAAGAAGTGGTACATGCGCAAACAAAAAACATGCCATAATCTAGGATATTTTCTCTTTTGGGGTGGGGTGGAGTGGGTTGGGGCTAGATCATGGAAAATTAATTTTAGAGGCAAAACAAATTTAAGTGGTAATAATTGGATTTGTGTTTACCTTGTGCAAGCTTTAGTATTGCAGCTGTTATGAACAGGCTCAATACTTTCTTGAATACATTTCCTTCAAATATTGAACTTAGATCGCCCGAGCCGTTCCAAGCAATGATGATCATGGCCTTAATAACATATTTACCACCATAAATTATGAAAAACATGGAAAGAAAAGGCATGACAAGATTAAAGTTGGGAATCATTCAACCCCTATAAGGTTGTGTTCAATGTTTTTTCTTTGTTTTTGGTATTAGTGTTCAATGTTGACAAGCAACCTGTGACGGTATAGGGGCTAATGTTTCAGTGGTATTCTGTGAGCAGCCACTTTGTGCATTCATTGCCAAAAGTTAGGTCAGTCTCCAATCCATCTGTTTCAGTGGTATTCTGGGAGCAACCACTTTGTGCATTTATTGTCAAAATGTTAGGTTTGTTTCCTATTGATCCTCCGCCCATACCCCAGTTATTGGGGACTTAGGGGTTATGTTATTGTTGTTGTTGTTGTATGAATTTTACTTTGGAAGGTTAGGTCAGTCTCCAATCCATCTGTTTCAGTGGTATTCTGGGAGCAACCACTTTGTGCATTTATTGTTAAAATGTTAGGTTTGTTTCCTATTGATCCCCCGCCCATACCCCAGTTATTGGGGACTTAGGGGTTATGTTGTTGTTGTTGTTGTATGAGTTTTACTTTGGATTTTTCACATTGCTCAGTCAGTTCAGATTTTCATTATTTTTATTTTCCACCTTTTCTTTCTTTTCTCCTAGTTGAAGCACCAGTTTGTTCACTTTTTTGCTTTTTTCCCCACCAGTTTCAATTACTGTCTAGTAACAGGAAAAACAGTGTAAAGAAGGATTTGATTAGGATGATTTCAGAAATTAAGTTATCGATTGAGAACAAGAAACCATTAGAGGAGGGGAAATATGCTCATTTATATATCTGATAGATACAGGCACACAAACTTCAGGGTGGTGGGAGATACTTTTTTACCCCAAAATAGATATTGTATAAACATCAAGAGAAGCTTACCTGTAGGGATAAAATGAAGAAGCTCCACATTCTATCGAAACTTCTAAATATGTGCCAAAATGTACGTATCTCTACAAAATTGATTTTGCCCATCCATCTGTCCCTTTTGTGTCGTTCACTCACCTGATAAAGCAAAACTGCCTTTTTTTAGGTCACACGTCTAGAAATACAACAATAACATAACTCATCAAATCCCCAATAATTGGGGGTATGACATTTTTTTTAAGAAAATGAAAAGGAGAGACAAAAATTAGTAGAAGTTCAAAATACTTGCCTCAATGGGTTCACCACGAAACCTTTTTTCGGCAGGAAGGTGAAAGAAGTCAGCATCAACACGCATGGGCCAACCTATCCTAAAACAGTTTACCGACCTGCAATACATACCTTACTGAATTTAGTTTGCATAACTAACCATAGAAGGCTTTGATCCTTGCATGTAAAAGACTTCTACCAGAAGTACTCATTTAAATCATCATAGTTCCTCCATTTAGCATGCTTTGAGTTTCCTCCCCTGCTCCTTTTTGCTTCCTGGGATGCAAAACCAAAACTTTTAAATGTAGAAGGCCTTAAAAAGGACCACTGGAACCCCCGAGAATAATGACAATAAATACCTTAGCTATGACGTGATAAATTGGAGTTACGACTTTCTTCAAGAAAGCTTCATCGCCACCGCCATAGGCAGGTCTAATGGTCTCACCTGTCATGGGACTAACACTTCCAGCCAGCATGCCGTACAGTTCAAACGCCATCTAACGCAAAATATCAGCAATATTTAAAGGATTTTGACAATATAACACAAGCATAAAAAGGCAAATCATTACATGTCAGCTTGAATCCTCAGTTTCCTAAGAACAACAACTAACAGTTGGCATAGTCTGAATATTAATTGAATATATAAAACCATACATGATGATATATGTAGCATAGGCATTCAGGCATAAATCTCAAGTTTGCAGCTTCCCCCCAAATAAGAAGATATAGACCCATGTATAACAACTTCCTTTGCTGTACTTCCTGTTGGATAGTTGGCAACCTGCATATGGACACAACCACAAAGTACGAGCATATCGGATTAAGTCCAAAGCATAGATAAGAAATCCACCCTCCACCCCCTCCCTCCAAAGCGCGCCAAAATATAGAGGCAAGAGATCTAAGCTAGCATAGGTAGAAAAATCAAAATACTTAGATAGAGGCAGAGTCACAGACCAAAGGCTACTCTTGCGACCAAGATACTTGCACCACTTCTTGTAGTTTTTGAAGAGTTTTTTCATAACATCTGTTAGGGCCTTATCATCCAACTGAGACATAGATATTACAAGAGAGCTTGTCAGCGAGAGGTGATACTTATTGACATAATATCATGGAATGGAAGGAGGGTAGCGGAAGTATGATACCTTGGGTTGCTGATCGGGCTTTGGAAATTGACGAATATGCACATTTGCCAACAATAAGATTAAATGTTCCCGTTGATTCGCCACGTTATCTTTCTGCAAATCAATTATAAGTACAAAAGAGACTCAGCATGATCAATGCCAGGAAAGATCTATTTAGCAGTGACCAAAGGAAGTAAAACGGAGGTTCTACTTCGGTTATCTTATCTATTCATATATTTCGAGGATTAAGTGTTAACTATTACCTGAAAACCAAACATAGCCTGAAGCCAATCTAAGATGTCTTCATCTGCCTTTTTCTTATAGCCCTTTGGCCACGGTAATCCTCTAGTATTACGAAGTGCAGAAACAGACGCTTGAATCTGTCAAGTAAAAAGTGATTAGAAAACTAAGTCGAACCTTCGAAAACCATCAAATACATGGCAGATGTCTTAAAAATAAACCTCCGGGTATCTCATAATTGCTTGAGTCGAACTATCAGGATCAAGCGGAAGTATATTGTAAGGTACATATATCGCGGTCTTCTCTTCAACCTTTGTGTTAGCTTCCAAGATCTAGAGGCATACAAAACAACACGATATTGATCAAGGACTTGGTTATATTTGTTATATCATCCATAACCCATGAGAAGAGCAAGTTAAGTTACCTCATCAGCCACATCAACAGACTCATTTAAATTAACAGCCTTCAAGACCTCAAAAAGCACAGCAGCTGTTTGATATGCTTTTGTGAGCCGGGCACTAGATTTGAGAGAAAAGTATTTTGAAACCAATCAGAAAGCATTGAATACAGATCGAAAGAACAGTTAGATATTATAGTCTCGGATGATCTACCGATCAGCTTTGTCAGCAGCATTCTGCAAAGCCTGAATATACTTCCTGTAGTAATCCTGATAAAAACTCTGCATTTCTCGAGAGTCACTTTTAGTCCTTCCTGCTAATGTTGTCTCATTTTCCTAGAAAAATCCATGAAATTTATGTGAAATCTCAACTTATATCATATTAAGTGGCGAGCTAATTCTTCTTATGCTATGTCAGAGTGTAAAAGACAAGAAATCCATTTGTCTCGACTCAACTAATATTTTTTTTGTAAATCCACCAACCAAATACTCCAGTTTTCCTTAAAAGTTTATGCATGTCAATACAAGTACCATAAAATCCTAAGCCTTTCTAGTTTGCATCTTTTTCTTCAAGATCTACTTTTACCCTGAACTTGTCAATTTTGTGAAATAAATGTCTTCTAAGTTAATTGTAACTTCATTTTAGTTTCCTGCAAGTATGGCGTACCCGTTCCAGACGTTGAAGAAGAGCAGTTTTGAACTGACGAACTCCACGTCCACTTGACGTTGGATCTAATCGATGAGCTTTCTCAAAGGCATAAAACCGGCCTGATTCAACCACAATATACAGTTTAACTAAATACAAACACCATTTGAAGATAAAAAAAATTCTTCTTTCCTGTCCCTTTTGCCCTAAAGTACCTAATCCTTGATTTCTTCTTCACAATAGTAAAAATCAGTTGTTAAGGTATCAAAGCTAAATATTTTATGCTCGTGAAAGACATTGAAGACCTACGGGGACATAATTGAACATGTCCGTTGAACATGCCACGGAAACAAAACATATAAAGAGCTAAAGTTCAAAAATTTGCTAGTCCTCTATTTTTTTATCCTCAACAGAATTTAAAATTATCATGATAATCAGAAAATAAAAGAGGACTCACAAAGGTAAGCAACCCTAGGGTTGGTTGGCTCAACTTCGTTGGCAACACGAAGAATTGGCGCAATCTCAACCAAGGATGATGGAACAACCTCACTATCCATCATTGACTCTCCTAAATTACCAGCAGTCTGCGTCCGCAAAATCCGCCTCTGCGGTTGGATGTCTGACGCCTTCCTTTGGTACGCCATCTTTTCTTTGTTAACACCCTTTAATTCAACAAAACAAAGCAACTAACAAGTAAATCTGTAGTACAACAAAAACTATATACTTCATAAATTCATTAAGTTGTTCAACACTAGGTACAAATAGCTCAATTTTCCCCAACAATTAATACTAATTTTCAACTAAAAAAAGGCTGAAATACAACATAGGGGCACGATTCGGACACAGTTCACCATATGATATTCTTTTCATCATAACCTTAAAACATCAGAAATGGAAAGTAGACTTTTACTGAACCTAAAAAAAAACTTTATTTGATCACTTAAAAAACAGGGCCCACAGAGCAAAAACCAGCAAAAACAATCTCATCTTTGCTAATAAGTCAAACCCACTTAATATTACCTCAAATTTCTTCAGATCATAAAAAAATAATCAGTCTTTAATATCACTCACTTAAAGGAGCTGCCTCCATGTTTGGTTCTCTTCTTTAATTTCAACCCTTTTATGTTAAAAGTAATAAACAAAAAAAAATGAAATACAAGTTTACAAGAAAGCAATTAACCAAAAAACAAACTAAAGAAAACCCAATTCAATTGAAGAAACTATGTTCTTGGAAACAATCCTTTTCAATTTTCAATCTTTCTCATCCTTAAACAATAAAAATAAAATAAAGAATGAAACTTTACAAGAATCCCAGTTCAGAGAAAGCAAAATTAAAAGAAAACCCACCTATAAATTCAACTTTAAAGTTCAAGAAAACTCGGTTCTTACAGAAAACAGACAGCGGTGGACTGCTTCAAGCCATCATCAGTATAAAAAAAATGAAAAAATCTGCAAGAACTAAGAAGAAAGTAGTAGAAGTAAGAAGAAGAATTCTGTGAGTGTTTTATTCTTTTGGATTTTAATATGGAAAAAAGTAGAATATTTTTTTAGTGAGAGAAGGAAGAAAGAGAAAGAGCTACACCACACACCTAACTGACATGAAAGTCGAAGTTAAAGGCGGGTAACAAACAAGAATCATAAAATTACATAAATACCCATTTCCAGTCATTTCTCTTCCTTGCTTCTTTTTGTCTTCTTTTTATTTTTGTTGGACTGCAGAGGTGTCAAGGGTTCGACCCGGTCGAACGCGGCTCAATATTCAAGTTCGAATTTTATGTGAGTTGAGCGTTAGCTTGACCATACTCAACTCGAAAAAAAACTAGAACCCGAATAAAAATGATTTAATTAAAATATTATACTAATATATATAATACTAATTAAAAAGAAGAAGGCCTATAAATTGGCATTAATTTAAAAATTCCTTAAATTTAGTGAAGAGAAAGAAATGATGCATTTAAAGAATGAACTAGATGTTTATGCGAAGGAAAAAATTTACTCAACAAAGAGTGGTAGTGTTGCTGAAGACTTTATTATCTTGTATTATTGGAAATGAAATGCTTTTAAATTTCCTATTTTTGTCTATGATGGCAGTATATGTATTAGCAATTCCTGTAAGTTCGGTGGCATCTAAGAGTGCTTTTAGCATTAGGTGTCGTGTCTTGAATGAATTTCGCAGCTCACTGCTTCCTAATGCATTTGAATGATTAGTTTGTGGTCAAGATTTGATTACGAGCTCACCAAAAAGGAGTGATTATGAGGAGGATTTTGATTATGCTTTGTAGGTTATTCTTTACTTAATTTTTCTATTTTAGTTGTCTAAATTATTTTTTCTTCATCTGCTTCTTACTTTATTTACTTATATTTCCTTTTTCTTTGGTAAATTTAAAACACACTAAAAATTGAAATATTGTACAAGAATTCAATGAGATTACCGAAATTGGATTTGGCACCAACAATGGAATTAAATCTTTCTTTTGGAATTTGCAATTTCATCATTTGTTAGAATTTTAAGTGCATGGGTTCTCTTGTTTTCTTTTATATAAGACTCATTTATTAGCAAAACAAACAATTCTGAAACTTCCGCTTCTCTTGTTTTTCTAGATATAAAGTTTTTATAATTATGAACTTTCGTTTATTTTGTTTTAGTCTATATAAGGATTTTTGTCTATGTTGTATGTAGATTCTTTAACCTTTGGCATTGCTATGTATTTATATTTTTATTAGTTTATTTTGCTTCAAAAATTAAGTATCATTGTATTATGTATATTTGTATTCTTGTCAGAATTTAGTTTGAATGCTCATTGTATTATAATATTCTTACTACAGGATTTTTGTTTTTTTACTAATATAAATTTAGCTCGTGAGCTTAGCTCGAGCTCACATTAAAATGTGAGTTGAGCATGAGCACAATGTTTATGAGCTTTTCCGGGTTGAGCATGAGTTGAGCTTTCCAATTTTTATGTGAGCTGACCGACGCGTAAGCTAAGCCAAACTTGGCTCACATAACTCGATTGACACCCCTATTTGACTGAACATTTCTCTTATTTAAAAAAAAATTTGAGTCTCGATCTGAGAGTCTCGTTGTCTTGTCTCTTATAATAGTTAAATTACACTATGTGTTTTAGTAAAAATTATTGGAGATATTTGTATATCGACAACTTATAAGAAGCTGATTTGGATTCTTGCACTTGACAGGATTTGAACGTCTCATCATGTTAGTGAAGCCTAACACAATACTACTCGTGGTGGATTTGTCTGCTGAATTATGCTCGAGAAAAAACATTTCTCTTATTTGTTTGGATTTATGCCGAAGTATATGTATTATTTGTCCGATTAATCTAATTGGGATTTTAAGAGCTTTTTGGCGATTTTAACATAAATTTACAAACATTTTGCTCGTCTTACACGGAAGAGACAACTTCTGACTTTTTTTTAATCAAAAGTGTCGAATTTTACCAGAGACTCTTTTGTAGCCTCTATTGGTTTATAACGAAGCTTTTGTAGTGATTCGAAGGTTCAGTAATTTTTACTCTTCAACTTGAAGAGGTTTTCCACTTAAAATTTGTTGTATTTGTTGTTTTTATTGTTGTCCTTTGATTGTTATTCCGCTGCATTAATATTTGTTATATGTGGCTTGATGATACTATTTTAGGTCCTCCAATATTTATTCAAGTTTGGGAGATAATTATATATCTTTCAAGTATATTTGGTCTTGTTTGTCAATTTATTTGAATAATTATGGTTTCTTCCCAAATAGAAAACAGTGGCGGAGCCAAAGGGTGCGAGGGACGATCGCTCCTAATATTTTTAAAAACGACATATTTCAAATGAGAAATTTTTTTTCACCCCTAAAACGTATATCCTGACTCCACCGCTGCAAAAAAATGACCACTTACATGCATTTTCCTTTTTTTTTCTCTCACTATTCTTATGTTTCATCACAAAGTTTGGGGCTAAAATGTAAGATGTATGATAGTGATCATTCTTATTGAGACTTATATAACATATAACACATGATTTGTATGACATATGACTATTTTTTTGAATTATTTTAAGTTGATTTTAAAAAATAGAATGTAAGGTCTAAAAAATTAAACCCATGGTTAACTTCTTGCAAGAGAAAGCAAACAAAAACATTTGGTTTGGGAAATGTAGAATGAATGAAAATAGTTGAACTTGTATAAAAATATAATTAGTTTTTAGGTTCCCCTAGTATGTCAATTTCTTTTCTTTAAGGGTCTAATAGGTCATTTTCAAATACATTTTTATTCTAGTTAAAGTAAACACATCTTATCTCAGAACTCAGAAATCCTAACCTTTGCATTTTTTTCTATATTTATTCATAAAGTTATCACTCAGTCTGCCTTTTTCAAAGATGAGAAAATAAAACCTTATTATAAATTAACTTATTATTATAAAATAAATTAAAGATTGCTTCTAAAATCCATCCAATAGAGCATAGATAATGCTACTTTTCTTTTTCTTTTGTGTTGTTTGATAAGACCTTTCAAAAATTGAATTACCATTAAAAAAAAATTGTTTTTTTTAAAAATACTAGCCTACATTTTTTTTTCTATTACAATTATTTATTGGACCTCACCAGAGGAGGTCGAGTAGTAGAAGCCCGGCTGAGCGAGTGCCCCGTGAGGGGAGTAGTAGAAGTCCCGTTGAGCGAGTGTCGTAGAAGCCCGTTGAGCGGGTGCCCCATGAGGGGGAGTATAAGACACGCATGAGGAGCCGAAAGAAATGACAATTAAATCATTCCCCTTGTGTGAGGTGGGTATCGAACCCACAACCTCAAGGTTGTGGGCAGGTCATTGCCCCACTGGGCTAAGGAACCTTAGATAATTACCATTAATTTGTTTAAGGTACAAATGCATTTTTAACTATTTAATATTATGATAACAGTTGAGATTATATCCACGTTGTTGAGACTGAATGGGAAGTTTTATAGAACAGCTATTAGACCTGCGTTGTTGTATGGTACAGTATTGGGCCGTGAAAAAATGTCATATCCAGAAAATGAGTGTAACAGAGATGCGTATGTTGCGATGGATATGTGGGCATACTAGAAATAATAGAGTTAGAGATGAGATTATCCGAGAGAAAGTAGCTTACTTGAATCCATGCACTTGACAGGATTTGAATCTCTCATCCTATTAGTGAAGGCAAGCCTACTATAATACTAATTGTGGTGAATTTGTCAGTTGAATTATGTTGTTTGGATTTATGCGGAAGTATTTTTTATTAGGGGAGGAACATATATATTATAATAAATAGAGGATTCAAGAAGTGGGGAGGGGATTTGAACTCATGAACTTTAAGTCATGAGGCCTCAATGCCGAAGTATATGTATTGTTTGTCCGATTAATTTAATTGGGATTTTGAGAGCGTTTTAGGGGATTTTAACAAACAAAAAAATCTACAAACATTTTGCTCGTCTTACACGAGATAGAGTCAACTCTCAGTTTTTTTTTAATTAGAAGTGTCGAATTTTACCAGAGACTCTTTTGTAGCCTCTCTTGGTTTATAGTGAAGCTTTTGTAGTGAATCTGAACGTCCAATAATTTTTATTCTTCAACTTGAAGAGGTTTTCCACGTAAAATTTGTTGTGTTTGCTTTGTTTTTTATTGTCTTTCTTTGATTGTTATTCCGCTATATTCATATCTCTTATATGTGGCTTGATGATACTATTTTAGGTCCGGTATTTATTCAATTTTGAGAGATAACTATATATTTGTCAAGTATATTTGATCTTGTTCGTCAGTGTATTTGGACTTTGTGATTTCTTCCCCAATAGAAACCAGTGGTGGAACCAAGGGGTATGGGGACGGTGGCCCCTAATATTTTAAAAAATGACACATTTCAAATGAGAAGTTTTTTCGCCCCTAAAATATATATCCTGACTCCGCCGTTGCAAGAAAGGACCACTTACCTGAATTTTCATTTTTTCTCTCACTATTCTTATGTTTTATCACAAAGTTTGGGTCTAAAATGTAAGATGTATGATACTGATCATTCTTGTATGAGACTTATATAACACAGGATTTGTATGACATATGACTATTTTTTGAATTATTTTTAAGTTGATTTAAAAGAAATAGAATGTAAGGTCTAAAATTGATTGTTCTACCAAGAAAAAAAATTAAACTCATAGTTTACATGTTACAAGAGAAAGTAAACAAACAAAATATTACTTTGGGAAAAGGATAATGAATGAAAAGAGTGAAACTTGTATAAAAATAGAATTATTTTTGAGGTTCCTCTAGGATAATAGAATTAATTATCTTCAAGTATAATACCACCTCTTATTTAAAATTTTTATTATATGTTGCGAAAATTAATAAAGTAAAAATCAAGATATTATTGTAACCAAAATACACTATTACTCTCTTACGTAGAATTAGTGATATATAAGTCATATTTAAAAGAGTAATATTAATATTTTAATTACAAAAATATTTTAATTTTCGCAACATTTAATGAAAGTCGTATATTTATGAATGGAGGGAGTATGTCATTTGTTTTTTTTTAAGGGCCTAATAGGTCATTTTCAAATACATTTGTATTCTAGCTAAAGTAAACATATCTTATCTCAGAACTCTGAAATCCTAACCTTAGCATTTTTTTCTATATTTATTCATAAAGTTATCACTCAGTCTGCCTTTTTCAAAGATGAGAAAATAAAACCTTATTATTATAAAATAAATTAAAGATTCCTTCTAAAATCCATCCAATAGAGCATAGATAATGCTACGTTTCTTTTTCTTTTTCTTTTGTGTTGTTTGATACGACCTTTCAAAAATTGAATTACCATTAATTTTTTAAGGTACAAATGCATTTTTAACTATTTAATATTATGATACCAGTTGAGATTATACCCACGTTGTTGAGACTAAATGGGAAGTTTTATAGAACAGCTGTTAGACCCGCGTTGTTATATGGTACAGAGTGTTGGGTCGTGAAAAAATATCATATCCAAAAAATGAGTGCAATAGAGATGCGTATGTTGCGATAGATGTGTGGGCATACTAGAAATGATAGAGTTAGAAATGAGATCATCCGAGAGAAATTAGGAGTTGCACCTATTGGAAAAAAAAATATGAGTGAAAATCGTTTGCGGTGGTTTGGACACATAAAAAGAAGACCTAGTGACGCTCCGATTTGGAAACTTGATGGATGTAGGCATGAGGTTGTCAGAGGTATGGGGAGGTCGAAGAAGGTTTGGACCGAATTCATCGAGAGTGACATTGATTTGTTAGATTTAGAGGAGGGCAGAGCCGAATCTAGTAGCCTGAATGACCCCAGTGATTTTTTTTTTTAATTATATATGATATATTTTACTCCATTTAGATAATAAATTTGTAAATTACCCTAGTGAATTATTGTGTATATCAGATGACCTCAGTGGATTATATTTCTGGATCCGTCACGGGAGGAGGGTATGATATTTGATAGAAAAAAATTGAGTGAATGTATTTTTGTGAATGACCACACAAGAATACTATATTGATTCATATAGTTGACATCAATTATTTGAGACTAAAATTTTATTATTATTGTTGATGAATTGAGATTATATCAGTACAATACTAATAGAATCCTTATCAACACTAAAATCTTTATTTGATAGATTTACCGATAATAAAGAGAAAGCACGATCGATAGCAACACAATATTAGTAGTGGATTCAACAATCAATGAAATTTCAATTTTCTTTTCTTCTTTAATGATATGATGTAATTAGCAAGATTGCATCCCACATCACCATCAGCATGAAATGAATTATGGCATCAAAGGTGTCCTATCCCACTAGAGCGGGCATTTACTCACGACCGTGAGGTTACGGGTTCGATACTCTACCCCTTCATGAGGCAAATTTTAAATTCTCCCTTTTTAAGCTATCCTCCTCCTCCTGTGAGACACCTGTCTTCCATATATGGGGTAATCGTCCAATCAGGCTTAAAAAAATAATAATAAATGAATTATGGTAAGACAAATAATTAATGCTAAAACAATTACTCATTCTTCTTTTTTACTTTTCAATTTGATTAAGACAACATTAGTTTTTTTTTTTTTTTTTTTTTGGAAAATAAGATTGCCTGTATATTATGAACAAAAATAATAATAGTATTAGAAATATGGGTGAAAATCCTCTGTCCTCATTCATGTTCCCAACCAATCAGAATTTAATTTATAAATATTTTTTATAATTATATATACATAGGGTAAATTGTGATTGGCTGGAGATAGAGATAAGGATAATAATGGGGAGATATGATTTTTTGCCTAGAAATATTAGAGTGGGACCACATAGGCATTTAATTTTATGGTCTAACAAACAAATTGTTTCTTTTTTTTAATGATTGTGATGTTCTATCTTACAAGATCAAGATCAAGATCTTACTAAACATTATTGCTAATTTCTTCAAAACTCTTTATATACATAGAAAACAAAAATTTGTCCCATTGGAACTCGTTTGAATTTCTTTATGGCTAATTTCTTCAAATCTCTTTATGCCTTGAATATCCAGCTCACCATGCATGTAAGAGTCTTAAACTCTTAATTAAACAAATGTTCTCCCAAACATGGTGGAGCACTCAATCAAACACAATCCAAGTATATTTGCTACCAAAAACTGATACTTTTTAAGTTGATAAGCCGTCTGGTGATAGCTCATTCGGTTTGTTACTATAATTTATTTTGGCAGCCAAATTTTTTTTTAAAAATTATTACACATATGTTAGCACAAATCGGGTTGATCGGCATGTCCGAACCCTAGTTTAAAAATATTTTTTGTCCAAAAAGACGTTGAAGTTTTTGTAAAGTGTTATAAGGATAAATTTGTCAAAATATCACTGTACCTATTAAACATAGGTTACACTTATCGATTGTGAAACAAAAATACTTTTTTTTAAAAGGTATTCATCTACTAACCGACTAACATTTTTTGGTCTTGCCACAAGGTGTTTTAATTGGTTCCGATATTTAAGAAATTATACTAGACTAATCATTACTAGCACTGAATAAGCTCATAAAAGAGTAAAATACTGGGCAAAATGGCAACTCTACACACGTAAATTGGAATTGATCATCACTCAATCCTCTTTTAAAAAATGAAGCTTGCGAACCATCTATAACAATCAACTATAGTTAAAATGAATTTGATAGGAATATAAAGTCATAAGAAAGCCCAACTAGCAAATCTTTTGCCAAAATAGTTATAGCAATTGGGCTAATAGTACAGGCCCATTACGACTCGTGGGCCGGCCCTTTATCTTAGGATATACCAAGACAATGGCGGAAGGAAAACCACCACCATCACCTGCACCTGATGCACAGCTCTTCGGCCTCCTCTCTAACCTACTCCAAGAGGTATTCAATCACTAGCTCACAATTTTGGAACAGAGAACTTGGTCTACTTGGATTGGGTTTGGCTTGAGATTGGTTTGGGTTTTGATTTTAAACTCAGACCCAAACCAGCTTTGGATTGAGTCTGAGATTGAGATCTGAAGTGATTGAGATCTGAAGTGTTTCCACTTCAGATCTCAATCTCAGACTCAATCCAGAAAGGCTTTTTAGTCTGAGTTTAAAAGCCAAAAGCCCAGACCAATCTCGGCTAAACTCGATCCAAGTAGATCTATATATATATATATATATATATATATATATATATATATATATATATATATATATATATATATATATATATATATATGGTGTTCAACTGTTGATTTATGTATTTATCATTGGTAATTGGGATCTTTTGGTGATTCTTGATCTGATTTTCTTCATCCTTCCGTGTAAATTTTGTTTTTTTTCTTCTTCTTATGGGCCAATGAGGAAATGCTTGTAATTATAGAAACCCCTAATGATCTTATAATGCTTTATTTTGGGTGGCATTGATCCAAGACGGCGGCACATCTTGACTCTCACCTCGAGGTGGTGACGGGAGCGTTAAAATATAAAGTAACATCCAAGTTAATTATAAACAATGAGAGCTGTTAACAATCCGCCAAGGCTCTAGTGCTGAACACAAAATGTTATCAATTAAAAATTTAGACGGCCGAGATCATTTGTCTTAAAATACCTATTATTCATTATTTTTTAAATAAAATGATCACAGCCGTTCGATACTTGATCTAACGGGTATTAATTATTTCGCACTAGAGCCGGACTGTTAACAATCATAGGGGTGTTAGCTAGTCGATGTTGGGCATTGTGCCCAACAAATGTTCACGCTCTAGATGTCCAGCTCTGAGCGTTAGAGGTGTATTGAGAATACCACATCGGAACTAGTTTGTTCTTTATAAAGATTGAACAGTCATTACCCTCTTCAAGTACCTTTTGAGGATTGAATGAAACCCGTGTCTATTTTTAACACCGTTTGTTCAAGATTATGGGTGTGCTTGGATTGAGTTTGGTTTGAGTTAATTTGGATTGAGTTTGGGAATGAAATTGGAAGTGCTAAATCATCCCCATACCAAATTCCAAACTCAATCCAAAGCTGGTTTGGGTCTGAGTTTGAGTCTCAAATCAGACTCAATCCAAGCACAGCGACTTCTAATGAGAGACGAAATTTTGTGGCGTCTCCAGGAGACGATGACGATGATACTCGTCAAGTAACAGATAAAAATCCCAAATAGAGTTGTACGCGCTTTCTTTTTCTGCTCCTAAACAGATTATGCTTCCACACAGGGCCGTCTCAATATTGAGGACCTTCTGTACTAGTTATCAAAGTTAGGCCCTTAATTTTTTTAAATAATATTAATTATAAAAAGCGTCAAAACATAATTATAAACCTAAGTTTCAAGAGAGTTGAACAATCACAATATTTGTTTTGGTTGTTGCACGCGTGTTCGAAATGATACAACAAGAGTGTGGGTATGAGATCTTCAACGAATGTGGTAAAAAAATATTGGATACTTTAAAGGATACTACATTATCTACAATGGTGATCCTCTACATCCGGGGTTATAGTGAGAGGGATATTATATGTCTATTTTCCCTTACAAAAGGTGGTTAATTCATTAATTTTATTGTATGCTCTTAATTATTTTTGTATCCACGTACTCGTATCCGAATTCCATGAAGTGTCCTCGTGTGCTTACGTTTAGAGGTATAAACATCCGACACATATATATGTATCTGCGTTCGAAATCCGTATCCGAATCCAAATCCATATAACAAAAATATTAAGTGGTTTTAAAAAATTTGAGACCCTCAAAATGAGAGACCCTGTTTCCACAGTCAGCCAGCAAACTACAATGTACTAAACCATACCATTGTTAAAGCTCAATGCTGAACCAATAAACTATGTAATGTCTGAAGTTGGCTGCAATTGCAATCTATGTCATTGCTGAGTAAAGGATAAAGGTGTTGGAAGTTAAGCTTGAATTGAATGAGAAATGATTTCTTGAATGGTTGGAAAATGGATGTTAAGTTAGTGGGTTAACATCTCATATGAGATGTATGGGTTTAAAATATCTTACCAAGATTATACCCATGCTCACGTATGAGTGCGAATCCAAAGCTCGTTGAGACCAAAATAGCTTAAACTTGTGTGCAGACGTGACTTGCGCACACGAATGCCGGATCAAAACTCGCGGGGGCCTAATTAACCCAAGTTTTGCTACTGATTTGAATTTTTTTCCAGTGAGAATTTTCTGTAACAGTCGAATTCAATAAACTTTGAATTATGCATTTGTAACGGTCATATTTATGCCGCATAAATTAGTGCAAATGTAAATGCCGAATTAAACCAAATTCACGGCAGCAATTGTAACAACTGAATTTATTTGGGTTACTATTAGTGCTAACGGATTAGTCTTTCTACGACAACTAATTCAAATGCTCTCTCCAGCCTTTAAATAGAGCTTCATTTTCCACTGACCTGCTGCACACTCAGAAACACTCTCCAATTCTCTGCATTTTCTGTATCTTCTAGTGTTCATCAACATTTCAGTACTAATTCAGGAGGAGGCAAATCTGTTTTAAGTAAATTGTGACCGACACAACATCGTTTTTTATCTTTCTGATTTATATGTTTTCCGTTTGTCATTTACGATTACTGTAATCTACTGATATTTTTTGTAATATTGGTGCAACAAAAGGTAACTGAGCATAGCTTCTCATATTTCATATTCTGCTAAACGGAAAGCCAAACAAAATCTCTGGTAAAAGTACACTCTTTATAGAAAAATGCGAGGGATACACAAGACGTAGACAATCTTCATTTGGATGGAGGTAGATGAAAAAATAGGCCAAAAAGCCACATCACAATTGATCCAACTAACCAAAACACAGCAAAAAAGACGAGAAAACCAGCTAAAATGGTGAGGAAAGGTGGCCCTTTTGCATCTTCAATGCTTTTACTTACATTATTAGACCCTTCTGAAGATGAACCTTTTGATGCACATACTGAATGTAAACTCCGCCTTAACAGAAATCTCACATTGTTCTTGGACCTGAATGAAGAAGAATTCCTAATGTAAAATACCCTTTTTCTCAGCCAAAAGAATGAATATATAACCGCAAAAACAGATTAATTGTTGAAAAATATAAAGTCTCACATCAACTGCCCAAGGAAGATTCGGGTGACTTATAAGCTCATGGGCTAACACCATGACAATTGATTTTGAGAGGATATGCCTTTAGGCGGATGTAGGCTCTGAATGTCCCCGTGTAATTCAAAATTAGGGCGACAGGCCTTAAACTATCCTAGTACATGAAGGCCAATGAATTAATTTTCACATTAAAGCATACAACCCCACTCAAATAAATGTACAAGTTCTTGTAGTTATTTAAGTTCTTGCAACCACTCATGAGAAATGAAATCAGAAGCCCACTACTAGTTGTTGCTGTTCAAGCAATTGCAAAAAGCCATTACAAATTCCATATATGTTACATACATTGTGACCCCAAGCAGAAACTACATTTTGATATATCCAACTTTGAAAATTAACAAGAAACAGGTAAAAAAGAGGCTAAACGGAAAGAGAGAAAAAATCCCAAATTCTGCTATATGATAAATCAGTACTACCTTCGTTCCATAATATATTTCGTTTAAATCATGTAATGAAAATTAAAAAAAGCAAAAAATAATATATTTTATTAGTTAAAATATCGATATTACTCTATTAAATATTACTTTTATAACACTAATTATATTTAAAAAAGTAATATAATACCTGAGAGTGAAATGGTATGGCGGAGCATTGGGTAGAAGAGAAAGATTCAGGGAAGAGAAGGGAGGAGTATATAAAGTGGGAATTGGGCGATGATGGAACCCTAGAACGGAACATTGCAGATTAGTAGCCATTTCCACCCTCTCTCTCTCCCTCTCTTCTTTACAATTTTTTTGTGAACAAGAAAAATCTGAGATATGGTTGAAGAAGATTAGGTACGGTGGCTCCACTGCAGAACGAGGGTAATTCTGTACGTGCAGAACTTATTTCGTTTGTTGGATTCAATTTTTTAAGATTAAGATTGGTTTAAAACGAATATTTATTCTGAATTTTAAAACACTTATCATGTTTTTAAGTCTCATAACACCTGTTCTAAAACAATTCGTATATATTAAAAAAAAACTATTACGTATAGAATCCGGACTGAAGATTAGAATAGAGGAGTACATCTTGCTTCTCTTACTGGACCACTCTCATAAGTCAAGTGAAGTGTGCTACTTTCACTTTTTTTTTAAAAGAATGCAAACGGGTCGATAGTTGTGTATTCGACTCGAAGAAACAATATAGATAGGATTAATATATACTTCGTCGTTTACCCAACCCAAATTCGTACATGTATTACTTTTTTTTGAAAATACATGTATCACTTTAAAGGTATATAAACGGATCATGGAAATCGGGTAGTCCGAGTGGTAAAGCTACCCGAACACGGGGCGAAGGTCTTATATCTCTCCATAATGGGGCAAATAATTTCTCCTCCCTTATGAGAGCTTTATCTTCCTCCCAGGGCGTAGGGGCGTGCTTCAATCTTACCCTATCTAAGGTACTTTTTTCGCTCTTTCCTTCGAAAGCAATCGCCCTGAGCGCTTAAAAAAAAGTATATAAACGGATCCGAATATGAAATATAGTGTATCTGTTAAGTTTTGGATCCATTTAATATTCTTATTTTTTTGTTTTTTTTTGATGAAACATTCTTATTTTTTTGTTAAATCTAAGTTTTTGCCCTTAATTCATGTGATCATTATACTATTTTTCACTTTCACGTATTGTTCTTTTGCAAATCTAGATTTTTGGATAGATTGCCTTTTCTAGATGGGTAGTGATAATGTCAGAACAAGAATCCTCTTGCAAGAGCGATTTACATGCATGTAACAAAATTACCCCTCTAACATATTAATTAAAAATTAAAAATTTATTTTTATTTTCTCTCCCAATATTTTTTCTCTATCCTGACCTGATCTTTCTCTCCCCTAGATTCTTTTTTTATTTTTTCTCTCAATCTCTCTATTTTCATATATTTTTGTTTCCATATCTGTTGTTTTTTCCGTTTTTTCCTCTCTGTTTTTTTCGTTTTTTTTTCTTCTCTTCATCTCCAAGTGATTTTGTTTTCTTCTCTATTTTTTTTCTCCCCTCTTTCAAGAGAATGGTCTATTCAGTGAGGAAATTGAGAGAAGAAAAAATAATAAAAAACAGAGAAGAAAACAAAATCACTTGGAGATGGAGAGAAGAAGAATAATGAGAAAAAAAAAAACACAGAGAGAGGGGAAAAAAACAACAGATATAAAAACAAAAATCACGAGAGATTGAGAGATAAGGAAAGAATCTAGGGGAGAGAGAAAGATCAGGCCAGGATAAAAATAAAATATTGGGAGAAAAAATAAAAAAAAATAATTAAAAGATTTAGTTAATATGTTAGAAGGGTAATTTTGTCACATGCACGTAAATCGCTCTTGCAGGAGGATTCTTGCTCTGGCATTATCACTCCCCTTTCTAGATAGCCTACTATTAGTTAATATAAAATATTAATAGTAACCTCCAAATATTAGCATTCTCTCTCTCTCTCTCTCTCTCTCTCTCTCTCTCTCTCTATCTATCTATATATATATATATATATATATATATATATATATATATATATATATATATATATCATATCATATCATATTTTAAATGGATATATCCATCCAAATACAAATCCTAAATAGTCGAACACGGATTTACATAATTTAAATCCATGATACGGTAATATGTTTGATTAAACGAATACGGTACAAAACACCCTGTCTCGAATCCGCCTACATCTATTTGAATGCCTAATTATCAAGAAGGGATATCGAATACGAGACCTTTAATTCCAAGTCGGGAAATAAATCAACTACATTAACTTATATGAGACCTTCCATTCCAAGTCGGAAACCTTCCATTCCTAGTCGGAAGATCACGCTAACATTCTTGCACTTCCCCACCTTCCTTGACAGTATTATATTTGTAAAAATGTTCATCGCCAAGATTAAAATAACAACATAAACTCAAAATACTCTCATATATTTTTGCACCAACTCAAACTAATATTCAATTTTGGATATAGATAATATGTTCAGAGTCATGCCGGGTTAAGAAACAACAACATATATCAAGTTCTCATCACCATATACGCTTTACAGAGAATATAACCGATTATTGCACAACATGATGAATCATGGGCAAAAATAAAAACTCTTGCTCCTGCGAACTTCATCAAACAGTTAAAAATTTTGAGGAAATATATTCCAAAAATCATCCTGTAGGTCAATTCTTCTATCACCTTATAATTTTTTTTCCCGAAAGGCAACAATTATTTCTAAACATGGCATGGCAGCGTCCTCTATCATCAAACTTTCGAGCCTCAGGCTGCTTTCTTGCAGTGATTTTCGAGCCACTCCATTGTTACACTCTTTGGCCTCTCAAGCGGCAATCCAAGAGCTCGGTCCCATATTAACTGAACAAAATAACCAGTAGAAGGTAAGTTAAATGAAAGTTTTAGACATACAAAATAGAATGGTTAAGAGGGCGAAGTTAAGACATAGCAAGAGCACCTGAGAGCAAATGCCGATTGACCTTGATACACCAAAGAGAACGGTAAAATACCTAGACAGGATCAGATTTAAAGGAATATCAGAATGTTTAAAAAAACAATGCTGAAAATCAACTAGCCATAGAATCCCAGTGTGGGTTAATACCTTGCTTCCGTCAAACCATAGTGATTCAACAAAACACCGCTGTGAGCATCAACATTTGGCCAAGGATTTTTCACCTAAAGGAGTATCAAATAAAAAAATACGATTATGTCCAGATTCAGAAATATCCAAGAACACTAAAGAAAATAATACCAGTTACATCTATAATGGTAATGAATTACCAAATTAAAATATACTAGTATAAAAATTGAAATACATTCAATCTTTCAGAATAAGAGTTTAAACTTAAAGTTGATTGATCATCATTAACAAAAGAGAATGTAAACGAACGAAGAAAGAAAATTGTATAGTTCAAATACATCTCACTCGGGCCATATTATTCTAAACAAACAAAGTTCAGGAACAGTAGGATGCTAGAAATTTACCTTGCCAAGCTGTGTTAGAATAGGAGGCACAACATCATAAAGCTTCGACACCTGCAAAAAGGCAGAAAAGGAAAGTGATGCTTAGGCGAACAAAAGGACCCAGTAATACATGGAAAAGGCTAACCGTATTACTACAATTTCATAACAAGGCTCATTAATTTACCAATTGAAATAGGGGATCATCAGGCAAGTGCTTCAAAGCGAATTCTCTTTGGCAGGCGTATCTTGGATCTGTTTTGCGCAGAACTCCATGGCCAAATCCAGGGACAACCTATAGTTTTGAAAGACGGGATAAGATAAAAAGATTGATCAGAGAGATGAGACTTAAATTAAACAGTTATTCCGCCTTTCTCAATGATTTAAAACCTAAGCATGACAATATATGGCAGGGCAATCTCAAGTAACAGAAACTACTTAAGAGTTAAGACGTGCTATGCCTATGATTTTGAGGAAGGGGAGGAGGGAGGGGGAAGTGAAATTCTATTGGCAAAATAAGAGAAATGAATTCAATTCCATTATTTAAAGAACAAAATAAAAACCCAAAAAATGTATAGGTCAATTTATCCAAGGATAAGCATCAATTAGAAACAAAATATTCAAAATGTGAGTATACCACATGATGGTGTTTGCATTTATGTAAAACCAGTTGAGAGACTCCAAGAAAATAATATAAGATGTGATATGAAAACAATAGTTACCTTGCCGCTGTTCAGTGTCTTCCAGACATAGTCTTTCAACTGTTCCTTGGAGATGTTCTCCCCACATTCCTCTACCACAGATTTAATCCAAAGCAACACTTCCTATAAATCATTGAGTATGTAAGTACAGAGGAAGCTACAGAATCTCTTGCAGGCAACAGGTAAGTCCATTACAAGTATGTTTGTGATTCAAAATGACATGGAATTTAAAAATACAATTGCTAAAGTCTTTCTAAAGTTTATAAGCAAAAAGAAATTAATATTATTTGTGTAGCTATCAATAGTAAACAAATTCAATAATTTATGCTTTGTGCCGCAAAGAATACATCTCAAGGTGTAATCAGAGTCGTACCACTTCAGTATTAGATCCATTTACTTATGGGCCCAAATAATCAATCTACAAAGAAAGATCTTAGGAGAAGCCACATGATCTATAGGATAGCACCATGAATGTGGCTTTGTTAATCAATTGCACGGGCATCTCAACTTGGCGCACGCGCATTTCATGAGTTGTAAAATATAGGGGACATATCATCATTTATTGGCTAAACTCCAATGAGAACACAAATTCATGCGGTGCTAGATCTTGAAACTAATTTTGCCAACTATATGTTGAAAAATGGACAGTGAGTAATTGACCAGAATTTTTTTTTAGGTCTGGGTAGCCAGACACCATTTGACTACAAAAACCACGATGCAGTGGATAGTGACGAGCAGCTTACAGGCAATATTAAGGGGAAAATGAAGAAAGCAAAGAGGATAAGCAACCTGATTTGCCAAACCATGCAGTGGTCCAGCTAAACCATTTAATGCAGCAGCAAATGAGAGGTAAGGATCTGAAAGTGCACTGGCAACCTAATCCAAGTGAACAGTATGATATCAGGAGGAGAAAGCACTGAATCAGTGGTCAGTCTTCCTGGATGTAAACAATTGTTCATATGGTTATAACTATAAAATTTTAGTTTCAGCAGGTGCATAAAGGCACTTACAAGATGACCAGTGTGAGCACTAACATTGCCACCTTCATGGTCACTGAAATGAGTGAAAGAAATTATATAAACAAGCAACGTGTAACATGAAAGATTGATATATCCATTGAGTTAGTTTTGACGACATTACGTATGGATGGTGACATAAAGCCTCATAAGCTCTTGCATTTGGGGGCTATCAAAGCCAAGCATGTAGGCAAAGTTCCCACCATAATCAAGGGAATCATGCATGGGTATTACTTCCCCATTCTTGTATATTCTTCAACAAGAAAAACAAAAGCAGTTATCAAACCGTATGGACCAACAGAAGCAGAGATAGTAAAGGCAAATGGTCAATTCACAAGAGCACAAAAGAGATGGATATAAATGTCCTGATCCTATTTTTCGTATTTTTCTTTCATTAGAGACTTTCTTTTTTCTTTTTTATCTACCCAAAAGAAAAAGATAATAAAGTGATGAATACATATTTCATATGATTTGCAGATAAAAACCCAAATAATTTGTCAAGAAAACAAGTTTTTCCTTTACTAAAGACACTTGTTCAAGTTTGGACCAACAAGATTTTAACTGATTTACAAATATTTTACGTAATCTTTTCCCTTTCTTTTAGAAACAATATAAATGGAGTCGTTATTGTAAGAAATGAACATGACCAAAACACTAACCTCCTATAGATATAAGAAGCCACAACTGGAAGCTGAGCAATCAAACTAAGGGAGTCCTCATAAGTTGGTTCCCAGTACCTAAAACATCAAACCAGTAAGTGCTTGTATTAAGATAGCAATGAAGTTTTCATAAGGTAAAAGCTTAATGAAAGCTCACTTCGATTTATGTATGCCCTTTTCATATGCCTTTTGAAATTCACTTTGAACCTGAAACAAAAAAAAAAAAAAAAGAAAAAATTGAGTTGACTTCTTCTGCTGCTTGAATGTATAAGTGACAGTAACTGCAGTTACCCTCCCTTTAGCAGGTTCCAGTGAATTTCATGTCATCCTCAATGAAATTAAGGAGGATAACAAGACTACCAAAATCTCAGACAAATAGAATGAAGGACTTCTGTGCCTACCACTCACTGCAAGATAAAAGGTCCATAATTAAAGGAATAACTGATTAATTTACCTGAAGAGCCATGACACCAGTAGCAAACTGAGTCATTGGATGAGCAGACACGGGTAGTGCATCAATAGCTTTATATACGTGATCTGCCACCAGGGGAAAAAAGTTTGCTTACAAGAACATATATCAGGCTGATAGCGAAATTGGAACGGCCCCACAAAGTCAAGCCTTTTTAAGATACAAAGACAAAGAACCCTGAGTATAATTATCTACTAATTAATCCTACAACTTGAGAAGTTAACAGAATCAGCTGCTAGAGACTATTAGTGCAGCAGGTTAGAATCAGAATGATCGCCAGTATACAGAAACATCCTACTCCTCGAAGTACGCTTTTGCATTCTCAACATTGCAGCAAAGCAATAAAAAATCTGACAAGAACTGTCAAGAAAATGTTAAAGATGGATACCTGGAACTGCTGCACGATCTCTTAGTTCCTTAGATTAGGAATCTACTTGCTCCTTTGTTGGCACCTGCATAAAGGTTGAATATACTTTTAGATAAAATAAAATAAGGATCAGAAAAATTATTGAGATAGAAAACTATTCTTATTATGAAATATCATGCTAGTTACGAGCATGTGTAAAAAAATCTGTATAATAATTGAGGAGTAGAACAGTTAATATTATCAGCAACACTGCTATAGTATAAAGATGAGGTTATAGACGCTTCAACTACCAACCTTTCCTGTTAGAAGAAGCCACAGAAGACCCTCGGGCAAAGGCTCTCCACCAGGCTTTGCCACTGGTAACACTTTTTGGCATTCAGGTATTGACAAACCCCTGAACCGGATTCCCTAAGACAAGCCACAAAAGAAAAGGGAGGAGAACTTTAGATTAGATAACAAATTTTCTGCTTTTGGCGTTGGTTGAATTACTGCATAAACAATTCATAGAAAAGCTAGTGTATAGACAGCAGTGTACCTCATCTGGGTCAAGTAATGAGGTTTCCCAAAGTAGTCCGGTCATTCCTCTCATTCCACCAAGCACCTTTAAAACAAATGAGCCATATTAGCCAGAGATCGTATGATAGTACCTTTTGAAAGACAACAACATCTAATAACTATCCTCGCTCCGGTTAGGAGAAAAGAGCAAGTAATTACCATATCAACTGTAATGTTCCCCAGTTGAACCTTTCCATATTCTGACTTAATTTTCTTTAAACGGTCCTGAAACAGTCAAAATACAAAATGATTCATCAACACCCTAGGTTTTGTCAATGTACGTGATTTAGCTGACCAACCTCACCTCCTTCAGGAAGGGGAAAATTAAATAAGTAGAGAAAAGAAAAACAGAAGATGACTAATGCATAAAAGTGCAGGTTGCACTCGAAAATAAGAAAAAATAATTTGTATACAAAGAGAAAGCCATGAACTATATAAAGCAAGACCATAAATATAAACATTTAAGTTGGTTCCAAACAATGAAGGTTACCTGCTGTTCTGGAATGAGTTCCTTCAGCTGAGATCGAAGATCCTATATGAAGAAAGTAGCAGAGAAGAGGTTTAAATAGAGAAATGAGATGTGATTCATACACCTAATGCAACAAAAATGGAGATAAGACAAAACAAAAGTAAATTTGGGAAAATATAGCAGCATTATAACTCATTGTATCCTAAATTCTGATACAGAGTTAACAGCATATTAAACTTGTACAAAGCAACACAAAAGGTAAACTGGCATTTTGCTCCTGCTAAATTTACAAAAGCATTTGATAAAGCACCAAGAGGAATACTATAAAAATATCATAGAAGCAAGCACAAAAGACACCCCGTATTGACACAACAAATAATACGTTGTATCACATTGACCGCATAAAATCAAAGGGGAATTAAACCAATGAGTAGCTCTGGATCAGAGGTATAAATCAGGTTTAGCACTAATCACTTGATTTTTCTCTTCTAGTAGAAAATAGATTCAATAGCTCAAAGCATTCAACTTTATCCTTTAAATCTTATATCACTCCAACATGCCAATAGTTCATTCTGTAAATTGTAAATTCAACACTTCAATGTGAAATTACCATTCCACAAACCAACTAAGACACAATTTGACAAAATACTATTTATCTCATCAGTAAAGTTGTAATCTTGGGGCAGATATTTGAAAATGTATTCTTACTAGATCAGGAGACGACGTTTGGAGTTGAAGCCAGCGCACTGAATTGCTGAGACTATTCTGCTGAACCTGAATGAAAATACTAGATCAGCCAAAACATAAAAAAAACAGCACAATCAAGTCACATAACATCAAACAGAATTTCAGTATTACACAAAAAAAAATCAATATAAATACTATATGAGCTAAAACATAAAAGCAACATAATAAAATCAAAGAATGCCAACGGTACAAAATTTCAACATTACACCGGAAACAAAAAATCAATATAAATACACATCACCTAAAACATAAAAACAGTATAATCAAATCATAGAACATCAACAATACAGAATCTCAGCATTACACAAAAAAATAATACAGATACTAGATCAGCTAAAACATACAAAACAACATAACCAAATCATAGTACTTCAGAATTTCAACATTATACAAAACAAAACAAAAAATCAATATAATTACCACATCAGCTAGAACATAAAAACAGCATAATCAGATCATAGAACGTCAACGGTACAGAAACTCAGAATAATCAAACCATAGGAAAATTAAACAATACAGAATTTCAGAGTTATACAAAAAGTCAATGTAAAAAACAAATTCCTCAAATTTACACAAAAAAGTAAAACTATAAAGATGCAGACAAATTTTAAAAAACTTACTGCGCGAGAACGCAGCTTCGATAGCAGAGAAACACTTCTGTAGAACACCATTGCTCACTGATTGGAAACGAATCCAAAACACCGATTAATTCAAACGCAATTATAAAGGTGAAGGATACAAAAATAACTATAATCAAATCACTAAAACAAATCGAATCGTGATCGGATATATAAGTATTAATTAATCATCATCATCATAGAGAATAGAGAGAAGAAGGATCGTACCTATACAGATGTGATTCAGGAAGACGGAAGAATTAGTAAAGAGAAGAGATGGAGAAAATGGTGGAGAACTTTTTTTGAGGGTGAATTTCATTTTAGACCCTATAAATGGCTCGGAGGTCAAGTTCGTCCTTAAACTTTCATAAATATAAATCTCGTCTCTGTAAATAGCTCGCAATGTCAAGTTTGTCCCTATAAATGGCTTGTAGTTTCAAGTTCATCCCTAAAATTATAGAAATATCAATATCGTCCCTAAAAATGGCTCACAGTGTCAAGTTCATCCCTGGAATTTTAAAAATGTCAACCTCCATACCAAGTGATGTTGCGATATGTAGAAGTTTTTGTGGATATATTTTTGCAGTTTGATTCTGGTTTCATTATAATCGGTTTTGGATTTTGTTTACGGGATTTTCAATTTTCACTTAGTTTTTGTTAGCATAGAGTTAGTTAACAACGTAAGACTTTTTTAGAACAAGATAGTCATTTCTAAGGATGAAGTTGACATTTCTGAATTTTCAGGGAAGAAACTTGAAATTGCGAGCCATTTTTAGGGACGAAGTTGACATATCTATAATTTCAGAGACGAACTTGAAATTGCGAGACATTTACATAGATCAAAATGAAATTCACCCCTTTTTTGAAGAAAGAGCTTTTCATAATTGTTTATTGATTTAGAACACTTCGATTGACCTTTGATTTTTTGTGTGTGTGTGTGTGTTTTTTAACTCTGATTTAGAGCACTTATTTAAATGAGATAATAATTTTAATAATTGACAAAGTAAATGAATTCAAAATCAATGAGTCAGATTTTTGTCTTAAATAACCATGTTAGGAGAGTTGATTCCAATCTTTTGAAATTTAATTATTTTATTCTTTAACAAAAATTCTTGAAAACCCTTTTGATATACCGTATTAAGCTTTATTCTCCAAAATTGTAGAAAGTTTTGTATATAACGACCGTTTGGATTGAAGAAATGAGAGGGAATTTTGATGGTTGGATTGATTTTTTATAATGAAAAGAAAAGTAATAGGAGGGATAGGGAGTAAATAGCTCGAGTTATAAAATGTCAGTCTCTTTCAATAAAAAAATGGATGGAAACATAAAGAAAGAAAATTAGCTTAAATGAAAAAATTTGATATAGACTAAATTATTGTTATTTTGAAATACTTATATTAACATGAAACAGAACAATTATGTAAATTAGTATTTTCCTCTCAATTTTTGCTCACTATCAATCTAAACACCAAATTAACTAAGTACTTTCATTCATTCTCTTCTCCTCTCATTTCCATATCATTACACTCCTTTCTCCCAATCCAAATGAGTACGTTAATGTCTTAATATATAAATTCGTCTCTAATCATAAAATTGCTAAATGTACCGTGTGTCTGCCATGCCTCTTCTGTCACTTGACTATGTTGCGGAACACAAATTATTTTATATACGTGAAATAAATTTCAACACTTTATAAAAAAATATCATAATTTTCGAATATGAAATATGACTGCTGACGCGAAACAAAACCTAGAAAAAAGCTTTGGAGCAAAAACCATGAAATCTGTTTTTGGCTTTGCGGTGAAAGGGACGCTGATTCCAGTGCAAAATATGGTAATTTTGTACGTGCGAAACTTATCTAATTCGTTAGATTAATTTTTTTACGGTTGACGAACCACTATTTTATTTTTACATCTCGGAACACCTATTATGAGTCTCAATACACCTGTTGTGAGCTTTCGAATACCTATATTGTGAACCTTCGAATATATATCTTGAATCTTATAATACCTGTTTTAAAACGTTTCGTATCTATTGAAGAAAAAAAAAAACTGTTCGGCATAGCATACGGATTGGGTTTTTTTTTTTTTTTGCCAAGTCTACGGATTGGGTTAAAGGAAGGACAATTGGTGCATATAGTCCTGAAACAATTTACTCTTGGCAGACTTGGTCCCTGATGATTGTTTGCAGCTTTGTAGATCCTCAATCAATTTACGGGGCGGGGAATTGGTCCTTCCGTCTCTTTTTTGAGATTTTGAATGTTAGTCAACAAGTAGTAGTTAAGTGATGTGAGCAAAATTGGAATTTCACATTTTTTTTAGATAATTAATACCATATGGACTTAATTGTAAAGATACTTAAAAGTAAATACCTAATTGTAAAAATAAACACTAAAAATATCTCCTCCCTCCTCCCTCCTCCCTCCTTGACGCCACCGTCCACCAATTTTCTTCTTCTTCTTATTCCGGCAAGCCCCAATCACCATTGAAAAAATCGCCGACAACCACCTATTCAAGTATGGCATATATCATTGTCAAGAGCAAACTTAATATGAGCTCCGAATTTCTTGAGCTTTAAAGGCTATGTTTGGTAATGGCTGTAATGGCTCTGTTTTTTGCCTCTTTATTCCAAATTTTTCGAAGTTCCACGGAATGAATCTTGCTACCATTACCAATATTTCATCCACAAGCCAAATTGGTACCCAAATTGGGCCGACGCCGAAAAAGAAGAAGTTGGGTATGGGTGGCGTCGGGGGAAGAAGGAGGGGGAGGGGGAAGGGGTGGGTTTTATTTTTTAGTTTTATAATTAGGTATCTATATTTATGTATCTTTACAATTTAGTTCATGTGGTATCAATTATCTAAACAAATATGTGAAATTCCTATTTTACCCCTATTCAATTGACCAACTTTTATTAACTGACGTTAAATTTTTCAAAAAAAAGGACGGAAGGACCAATACCCTGACCCATAAATTGATTGAGGATCTACAAAGTTGCAAACAATCATCAGGGACCAAATCTGCCAAGAGTAAATTGTTTCAGGACTATATGCACCAATTGTCCTTAAAGGAATGGACAACTTCCTACTTCTAAAGCCTCAAACGTCTTCCTAACCAATTGCTCCACTCCACCACCCCACGTGTTTCTAGTTTATATTATACTGTATATTATATTCTCGTGTCGAAGCCGTCATCTTTTTCAATCTTGTCCTATTTCTCGGGAAAATTTGGCATAGGGCGATCTTTATGAGTATAACCTCACACTTCTCTCACATAATTTGAGACAGAACTCATCTGCAGATAGATTTCGCAGGCCTTCATATCTCACATACCCACAAAAATAGTCTCATAAATTTTTTTTCCCTCTTTCTCGTATTCATTCAAATCAATTATTACAATAGATGTTTTTTCTTACCATTTTGGGATCGAAACCCAATTCTTACTGTGGCTCTTTCTATGTTCCAAGAGTCTACCTACGGCTACAAAAGAACACCCTAAAGCTTATTACCTGGTTCATTCATTCCTCTTATCCCAGATTCAATTTTTTTTTGAATTTTTTCTCAAGAACATGAGGTCCTCTTCCTTCAGAAGCCTTTATGGCCATCTGGGTCTTCGAAAGTTTACCTTGGTATGTTGTCCTTTTCTTGATCATGTACTTATTTTTTACTTTTTTTTGTTACTCTTTTTTGTGTATGTATATTTGGTGAAATTGAGATTTTAATGGGTTCTTTCTGGAGAATGTTTCTGTGATAATTTTGTGATTAAAGGGAGTAATTGATTATAAGGGATGTTGTTGAAATGTTTGTTGGGTATGATTTCAAGTGGTTTTTTTTAGCTTCCTGGTTTTGGAACTGAGTAATGGATGACTTTGTACATCAATATATCCATTGTTGATCAATGGAGTTTAAAAGGTCGTACCCGGCCGGGGTACAAGGTTCCTGCATTAGCAGGTTATGAGGAGTGAGGACGGATCCTTACCCTTCTTTTTTTGTAAAGAGGCTATTTCCGAAGTTGGAACCCATAACTTAGCGTATAGCACTTGACTATCGCGTCAATCACGACCTTATGTTGATTAATGGAGTTTAAAAAAAAATTATTCATTTCTTTGCTTTTAGGTTTAGTTCATTGGCCAAGATTGAGAATCAGAAGCTATTGTGATGAGTGTGTAGGTACAGTGCCTAAAAGGATGCCTTGTTCATTAAAAAACTCCACTCCCTCCATCCCTTAATATAAGTCGTTTAGGACATGTGGCGAAAATTAAGTAAGCAAAAAATAAAGTGTTTTTTTAATCAAAATATCAATATTACTTTCTTAAATAGAATTAGTAGTATACAAGTCCTATTTAAGAGAGTAATATTTATATTTTTATTAAAAAAGTACCTTATTTTTTGCTTCCTTGATTTTCGCTACATGTCCTAAACAACTTATATTATAAGGAAGGGAGGTAGTAACATAGTTCGAAGAATAAGATAGTTTCAGCTACTTCTCCAAGTATAGAATTTATGAACTTTGAGACCAACTGTGAAAGTTTCAATTCTAGTCCTTTTGGGAGTTTGAATTAGCTTGTATGCTGAATCCAGTCCCAAATTGAATGTCCAGTTTCTCATATGCAAAATAAATAGGAAAGTGGATGCGACGGGGGGGTATGAACTGTTTCAATATTAGTCCCAAGAGGGGGAAGCTGTGCAAATTTAATTTATATTTTCTTATTGTATGGTCCTTGTGATTAATCTGTTGTATTTGTTTGCTCAACTCTCTGCAAATGTAGAATGATCAAACTTTTTATTGACAGGATAGTTGCAAACTGAGATCAGTTTTCCAATCCGCGAATATTCACAGGCAGGGTCTGTTACATGAACGTCGAGATGTATCCCCACGTAAGCAGTATGCAACTTCTTGTGAGAAAGTCTCAGAAGAGTTACCAAAAGAAAATACTACCTCCGATATGCTAATTGATTCGTTTGGGAGGCACCACACTTATTTGAGAATTTCCTTGACCGAACGTTGCAATTTGCGGTGCCAGTACTGCATGCCAGCTGAGGGTGTAGAACTTACAGGAAATCCTCAGCTTTTAACACAAAGTGAGATTGTTCGGTTGGCAAGTCTCTTTGTCAGATCCGGGGTTAACAAAATCCGGTTGACTGGTGGAGAACCAACTATTAGAAAAGATATTGAAGAAATCTGTTTACATTTGTCGAATCTGAAGGGACTTAAAACATTGGCTATGACCACAAATGGAATAACTCTAGCTAAGAAACTTCCCAAGTTAAAGGAATATGGATTAGATTTGGTAAACATAAGCTTGGATACCCTGGTTCCAGCCAAATTTGAGTTTATGACTCGGCGTAAAGGATACGAGAGGGTAATGCAGTCAATTGAAACTGCAATACAGTTAGGATACAACCCTGTCAAGGTATGCTCACCCGTTTCTTGCGAAGTTATTTTCGAATGCTGCACATGAATCTTAAGATGATCTTAATGGGAAGTCCGTGTGTATATATTGATATGTGAATGTCTTTGCAGGTGAATTGTGTTGTTATGCGTGGATTTAACGATGATGAGATCTGTGATTTTGTGGAGTTGACCCGCGAGAAGCCAATAAATGTTCGGTTTATTGAGTTTATGCCTTTCGATGGAAATGTTTGGAACGTCAAGAAACTAGTGCCGTACTCAGAAATGTTGGACAAAGTGGTAAGGTAGAAGTTTGGCAGTATGTCAAGTGTTTTAAATTTCATAATATACTTGCACGCATTTCCTGAATCACCCAATGTTACCGAACAGGTTAAACGATTTACAGGGCTTCAAAGAATTCTGGATCATCCTACGGAGACTGCAAAGAATTTTAGGATCGATGGTCACCAAGGCACGGTTTCTTTTATTACATCGATGACTGAGCATTTTTGTGCTGGTTGTAGCAGAATAAGACTTCTAGCTGATGGGAATTTCAAAGTATGCCTCTTTGGTCCGGCAGAGGTAATTGTTCAGTAACAATGTAACATATTAATACTCGAGTTTTTGTCAACACAGTGGCTCAAGTAAACAATTTAAAGTCGATACACCTTCATTAAGATAGGGTGTACTTGGTTTCACTTCTCAATATTATTTTGACTTCGGAGTTCGGATCTCATATATTATTTCCGATCATCTACTTAATCATAGTTCTCCTTTTCAGGTTAGCTTGAGGGATCCACTTCGTCTTGGTGCGGATGATAATGAGCTGAAGGAGATTATCGGGGCAGCAGTAAATGCCTTTTCTCTTTTTTCTTTATAATGATGTTGGAACCAACGTGATCGGTCCTAGATTTTCCGTTCTTACCTCTATCGCTTGCTTTTACTTCAGGTGAAGAGGAAAAAAGCCTCACATGCTGGAATGTTTAACATAGCAAAGATGCCGAATAGACCTATGATACACATCGGCGGCTAAGAAGATCCTATTCATTACATAATCTTGTAAGTTGATGATGGGGGGATTGATTACCTGTGATGTTTTGATTTAACATCTGTAATTATTCTTGTTTAAAAGCTGCTTTTACATCTAAAGATGGTTCCGTTTATAGAAAATTACTTTCAAATTGTAATTGTCAAATGTTAGGTCCGTCTCCTATCCAACCCTGCCCACTTGGCGGAGCCAATGAGGGCCTGGTGGGGCAAGTGCCCCCATTATAGTTTTAGTTTTGTTTTTGTAACACCTCGTCCCTTGAACATTGAATCTTTAGTTCGTGAATTATAGTAATGACACCACTTATATCTTAACAATTTTGGTTAAAATTTTAACAAGCTTAGGGGTTTGGAAGTCTTGAGATATGTTAATCGAAAAAGTCACACTTATGTATATATATTCGAAAAAGTCAATTTGTATCCCTTTAAATTCTCTTGACATCATTTACAGGTAATCGTATATTATTGTTCATAGAAATTGTCATAGAAACCAACTGCCTTTGCTACTTCATGAATGAATTAACTGATGTTTTAAAATGACACTAATGAATCTCCCTTATATCTACTATTTTTCTCAATATTTTTTTTCTAATTTCTGATTTAATCTTCTTTCTGAATATCATGTAACCGTATTACTATGATGGATGAGCAGTGACGGATTCCGAACATTTTCAGAAACAACAAATTTTCTATAGGGAAAAAATATTTTTTGTGATATTTCTTTATAAATATTATATTTCACCCCCCTAAAAATTTTCAGTAAGAAATTTGCCCCCCACCAAAGAAAAATTCCTGGCTCCGCCACTGACCCTGTCCATACCCTCTATTATCGGTGAATGAGTTATGTTGTTGTTTATTGTACGAAGACTTGTTTAACCGGGAAATATTTTGCTGCTTCAACAGGATCTGAGAAGATTTAGTTGCAAGGAGAGAAGATATTTGGTTCTGATTCTCCTTCCATCCTAATTCACCACAAAGGTCACACAATACAAAGCAATAAGAAACAAGAGAAAAGAGGATATACTTTTTAGTTATTACTTCTGAGTCCATCTGTTAGCTTTACTGAAAAATTACTCTTTTTAAGATTTTTTGTGTTTTGAGATAATGGTGGATTTATATACTTCTATGATGCACAGAGAATTTTTTTTGTAATGAAGAGATGAACTGCTACTTATGATGATTACATCTACATTGTTGTAATTTTCCAAGAGAAGTTGCTTATGTGTTTGTGCATGTTCTTTTGTTTGGTTTGAGGTTAGGGATGAAGACAGAGTGGAATGATGACTGCTCCCAAGATTTTTAAGTTTGCACTATTTTCTTTTATAAAATTTGCACTACTGAAAAATTACCATTTTCCTTCCAAAATTAACCGTATATACGAGCTTCTCTTATTGCATGTAGGGTGGAACTTACACGAATAAATAATAAAATTAACAAATGAAAACAAAAATCAACCATAACAAGTAACCTCTTATTCCGTGTAGGATGAGACTTACACGAGTAAATAATAAAATTAACAAATAAGAACAAAAATTAACTATAACAAGTAACCTCTTATTTCGTGTAGGATGAGATTTACACGAGTAAATAATAAAATTAACAAATAAGAACAAAAATCACCCATAACAAGTAACCTCTTATTCCGTGTAGGATGAAACTTACACGAGTAAATAATAAAATTAACAAATAAGAACAAAAATCAACCATAACAAGTAACCTGCAAAAAATTATGGCAAAAATTTAAGAATTATAGAAGGCAGAAAAAAAATAGTATTAACGTATAACAATTTTCCAAACTGTTACAGTATAGTTATTACCTATTATTTTAAAATGAAAGGAGTTTGATCTCGCTTAATTAAGATTTTAATTTCGAGATTTGTATATGAAGAAAATTATATCGAGAGGTTCCTTTCACAAAAAGTATTATACAGAGTATAGTGAATTAATAAAATACTTTGTTTTTAATTTTTTTAATTTTTAGTATTATATTATAAAATTGATGGAGTAATGTATTAGAAAATTCAATAACAATATATTTACAATATGAAACGAAACAAAGAACATCACTCTAAAATAAACAAAAGAATATCTAATTAAAAGATCAATCCCTAAATAAATTTGTCACAAATTGAAATAAGAAAGACCCTAAAAATTAAGATGAGGAATCAAAGTCTTGATGAGCAGATGATTTCTCTCTGTTCAAAGACCTTCCATACTTGATAGTGGACGGAGACATTTCGCCGCCGGTGGGTATGTCGGCAAGAATCGCCGCCATCCGTCGGATACTAAGGGACCGAACTGTCTTGAAACTGAAGGACCTCGGCGTTTTGGAGAAGACGTTCGAAGACTCAGATAATATTAGATAAACCAAACCTTGGACTACAACGAACAAGCCAACCTTAAATAACAGATCTCCTAAGTTGCTGAAAAGTTCCATATTTATTGGAGAAAATTGATCAAAATCGACTAATAGAAAAGAGTTTTGTTGGAAGAGAAGAGAAAAATTGTGATGACGAGCTTAAGGTGTTTGATGAATTGTCTCTGACAAAAACTATGGCGGGCAATATATATAGACAGAGAGAGGAGGGAAAGATGAAGATATTGACTTCAAACTTCAAAGCCGGCGGCCTCTATGACCGGGAGTCGTGGAAGTATGAATGTTCAAAATTAACTTTGGGGACCATGAAATATAGTACGATTATTGTGCAGAATACATTTTTCTTAATACATAGGGAAAAATTTCATTTATTTTAGGTAGTTGATTAAAAAAATTTAACAGTCCAACTTTTTTTTAGGAGACACTTGACGTGATTTTCATATCTATTACGTAAAACGGATGTTACATATCTAAGCATATATGTTTATATTGAAAGAATAACTGTTGCGGTTCTTATAACATATGTCTGTTATGATAGAACATTTATTGTATTAAATTAAATACATGTCTAAAAGCATATAACACATATCTAAAATGTAATTTATATGTATTAAAAGACGTTCAACACTATAACCGTGACCAAAATGAAACTTCTTTAAAGGTATTAATATATTGTGTTAGTTATTTATTTACACGTGGTTTTGATGAAGAAGACCGATCATGTTCTTATCCCCTTCGTTACATTGACTTTCTCGAAAAGTTGGCAACTATAGAAGCTTTAAAGAATATTTTTTTTTCAAGAAAAATATGAAATTTACATGACTACATATCACATGGAAGAACCTTCTTTGTTGAGTGGAGTCCACTTCTTTTTTTTAAACTCAATTAGACGTACACTTGAGAGAGAGAGAGTAGCACCTCATAGAGGAGGAAGAGATAATTCTAAAAAGGGAGACAATTTAAAAGCATCTACTATACGCAGGGGAGAGTGATCAAGCCCATGACCTCGCCAGGTCGTGAAAGTCACTTCAAGAAAAAAACTAAAAACTCATAACTCCCTACGTACTTGTTGCGTCCAGCTCTTGATGTAAAATTATCTTATTTTATTTTATTTATAAAATAAATCAGGCAAGTAGGAGAAAAAAAGAGAAAGAAATTCTAAAATTACACATTTCATATGAAAGATGCTGTAACGATTATGAATTTATTTTACAAATTTGGACTTAGTTTTTTTAAAGAAAAAAATTAGGATTTGTCATTAATTTTACAAATATTTAACAATTATCATTATTTTACACCAAAAAACTGAAATTTCAAATATTGTTTAGAAGACTTCCGTTCTTATATGTTATTTTTCCACAAACATGTAACAAAACATTTTTTAGTTATCGAAAAAATCTTTATTATATTATTATTACTAGTTGCATAATAAAGATCGACACTTCTGTTTCAAAGAAAATGATGATTCTGAAGTAGGTCGAGATTAGTTATCATAATTGGGTAAATCTAACAATTTATCTCTTTCTAATTATACGATGAACAATAAATTAGGGGTTCTAAGTAACATTTTCCGTGAAGCAAACAAAAGCACATGGCCGGGGTAGTGTATTAATTAAAGAAATGATTGTTGGTTTAGGCCCATATTCACTTGACAACGAAGCATATCTCAAGATAAAACGTTTCACTCTCAACTGGTAAGTAAGGAGTTTGAGTCATACTGAAAGAACTGTGTTTGAATTAATTAAAGGAATCTCAATTGTTGGTTTTATGTAAGGGGAGATGATGCATTAAAGGAATCTTCATTGTATTGTTATTTCGCCATTATAATGAAACTACGACTCTACTTGGACAAGGTTTGATTTGGGTTTGATTTCAAAATTGGTGGGAAAATACAAACTTTGACCTAAAAAATTGGCGGGTGAATTTCAAATTCAAACTTTTTCGTTCAAATATTCGTTGAAACTGAAATTTTTGAAAGAAATAAATTGAATTTGAATTGCTCTCGCCAATTTTTTTTAACAAGCAAATTTCACAATGAAGCCCCCACAAAGAAAAATTGTTTGTTATGTGTTTGGCCAATTAGTGTAAAGTTTTGAGAGTGCCAAAAAGGTACTCCCTCCATTCATAAATATAAGATTTACATTACATGATGCGAAAATAAAAAAATAAAAAAAATTAAGATATTTTTGTAATTAAAATATCAATGTTACTCCTTTTAAATATGACTTGTATACCACTAATTCTATTTAAGAAAGTAATATTGATATTTTGATTACAAAAACATCTTAATTTTCACTTCCTTGATTTTTGTAAATGTAATGGAAGTCTTACATTTATGAATGGATGTAATATTTATATATTCATTATAGAATGCATATTCTGCCTGCACGTGAAATGTATGTATATCATTGAATAAATTGATTTGACAATTGAGTTTCGTCTAGAAAGAATGAACTATTGTTCAGTACGAGTATCTATTCTTGAAAGAATAATTGTTTACTTTTTTTTTCAAATATAGTTCAACTATTATATTAACTTGTTTAGAATTAATAGCCATTTTGGTCATCAACATAGTTTCGGGCAGCCACTTTGATCCTTTTTCTTTTTTTTTTTTACTTTTCACATCCCTAATATATTTTCAAACAGCCACTTTCATCCTTTTTAACTTTTTTCAGCCACTTTCATCCCTAATATATTTTCAAACTACCATTTTCATCCCCAATATATTTTCAAACAGCCACTTTCATCCCCAAAATTTTTTCAAACAGCCACTTTAAAAAGGATGAAAGTGGCTGTTTGAAAATATATTGGGGATGTGAAAAGTTAAAAAAAAGAAAAAGGATGAAATTGGCAGCCCGAAACTATGTTGATGACCAAAATGGCAATTAATTCAACTTGTTTAACAATGCGGGTCCCAACATTTGTTTACACGTTTTTATATGTGTTATATTATATTTTTAATAACATTAAAGTCGCTTTGGCCGAGTGGTTAAGGCGTGTGCCTGCTAAGTACATGGGGTTTCCCCGCGAGAGTTCGAATCTCTCAGGCGACGTATATTTTTCTTTTTTGGCCTTTGCTCTCTTTTCTGGGCCCTTCTCAGTTCTTTTTGACTGTTTTTTTTTGGGGGGTAATTTTAAGGGTGAATAATGTTAACTGGTTAAGGTTATAACTAATCAATAATTAAAGGTTATGCGGTTATAATCTTGACCGTAAATTTCATCGGAGATTACACTTTCAATTAGATATATTTTTAAGAGTAATTATTATTATTAATTAAAATAAATGTTATTTAATAAGAGATTAAAAAATTATTAAATATTTTTACGCTATTGTTTGAACTTTGAAGTATGTCTATCAAATTCTTAAGGTTGTAACATTCAGTTATTAATCCTAGTCAACGGTTAGATGATTATAACCTTAACCGTAAACTTTGTTGGAGATTATGATTATGGTTTATGGTATTTTTAACTGTCAAGGATTAACCTTCAATTAGAGATATTTTTAAGAGTAATTATTATTATTATTATTATTAATTAAAATAAAAGTGATTTGACAAGAAATTCAAAAAACATTAAACAATTCTACACTATTAGTTGAAGTATTTTTGGGTAAAATTCTAAATTATTTAAAGCAAGGGGTTTATAAAGAACAAGAACTATAAAGAACGAGGTGTTTTGATTTATGTATACCTTAAAAGGATAAATAGACAAATTAAGTTTATGTTTAAAAAATTAAATTCAAGTCATCTTTTATATTTGAAAACATTTATACAATTATTTGTTTATGTTATTTTTATTTAAATCTAATTTAAAATGGTTAATAACCGTAATCGTAACCTTAACTTTAACCGGCAGTAAATAACCGTAATCTTAACCATTGACAAAGATTAAGGTTAAGGTTAATGACAATCTATAACTGTAACTGGTTGTTTCCTAATCGTGGTCATGCCTAGGTTATCTTTTATTTCCTTTGTCTCAAATTGAATGTCCACATTTAACTTGTATATGAATTAAGAAGAAGAATTTAATTATGAGTAATTTATAACAATATCCTTAAATATAAGAGAACTAGATCAATATAGTTGATTTAACATTTCCTAAAAACAATAATAGATTATGTATTAAACACCTCATTGATATAAGCCTAGACCACATTGAATTATTGGACCACAACAAGCTTATACCCAGTTCGAAGGTCCATCAAGAAAGGACCGACATACCAAGGGCATAAAGGTAATATTGTTGATGGGCTTAAAACCTAATATACACCGTAGCGGCAAATAATCGTGCTCAATCATTCACAATTCACCATGTGTATGTAATCAAAAGAAATGTTCACATGACAAATTTTTTAGTGGTTGAGCACAGGAATGAAAATATACATGGATACCGACGATTTTCACCCCACGAGTAACTTTGTAAGTACAAAGGATATCCCTTGGTATTATTTCCTCTATACATGAATGAAAATCGACCGTCACTATATATGTTCTTATTCTTTTACCTAACAAATCATAATTTATATGTAGATATTTCGTTCAATTATATAACGAATTGTATATGACTAGGTTCATGAATAGAAAACCGTACGTAGACTGACAATTTTGTTACCTTACTGTTGTTCATGTTGGATATATTAGTGAATGCAAAATTTGTGGGTATCCCACATTGATTTGCTTGGAATCTTTTGTTCACTTAATAAGAAAGGAACCAAGAAGGTAGAGTAAATGTGTGAATGATAGAGCCCCGCGGGTGCACGCAAGGTTCAACCGGAGTTCAACCGAGACTAATATAAAACATTAGTTCTTGGCTTGAATTCGAGATGATTTTTTTGCATCCCAAACACACAATTACTGATTTTAATTGGATTCATGAATTCAACATTCAATTTTATTCGGATTCATGAATGCTAATTAATTGGATTCATGAACAAGGTTCACTATATATATTTCCTTCATTCTCCTGCAGATCACACAAAAAAAAAAAAAATGATTTACTACAATACTTTTACAAAGAATTTTTGGTGATAGTTGCAAGCTCGTCAGTCGGTTCGACATGGAGTTTCCAAAGTGCTTTGTGAAAAGCTCTACTTGCCGATCATCTTATCCTGGGAATCGAACACCTTCAAAATCCTAAGCACCAGAGGGAAGAAGGCGAATTCGGTTTAAGGATATTGTGTATATCACAAGATTTGATCCATTTTGTAAAGTTATCTGTTTCTCTTGATTTGTTTTAGTGTTTATTGTCTAACAGTTCACTTCCATATGCTTTACTATTTAATCTCAATTTCCTTTTCAACTTTGGCATCAGTGAAGAGTAGTTTTATTTTGGTTAGTAAGTTTAAAACTTACATCCAGACGAATAAAAGTAATATACGTAGACTAAAAGTGTCAATTCATAGGAAAGAGAATTGATTTTTTATCATACTTGTATGACATTGATTAATCTGGATATAAATTTTAAACTTACTCACTAACCAAGATAAAAAAATTTAATCATAGAAGGTCTGCTCAACCTCATCTCCTTCAACCCTTGCTTTGATTTAGAGAATTGGGTGTCACAGCAACCTGTATCCAGGAAATATCAACACGTCCGGCCACAACAATAATAATTTGTTAAAAAAAGTTATGTCTATATACTATAGTGTGGAAATGCCTTTTTCACTTATTCTTGTATGAAAAATGTGTTTTTTTACTGAATATTAACAAAAATATAACACTAAAATTAAAAAAAAGAAAAATAGGAAAAATCATTCAATTCAGTGTATTAAACCTGTCATTAAACTTGAATTGTATATTTTCCTCAAAAATATTTAAGTAATACGAAATTCCAAGATTATTGTTATAAGAAAAAAGGTTGGACGCCTCCTTCCCTCACATAAAATTAGGGAGAAGTCTCAATGCAATCTTAGAATACATAGATTTTATCAATTCAAAGTCTAATAAAACTCCATCGTCAAATAACAAAATATTTACATTATCTAATCCCGCATGAATAGAATTCAGTTTCACAAGAAAAAAGGATTAGTTCAAAGTTAATCTTTTAAGATTTTGCCAACAAGGCATTGGTCTAGTGGTCAATACTGAGGACTCATGACTAAATCCTCTCCCCGCTTCTTGAATCCCCATTTCTTATAATAGATATGTCCCCTCTCCAATGAATAAATTAAAAATTAAAATAAAAAATCTTTTAAGATTGTATCTCTCACATTTTAAAAAATAAAATTTATTAGGATTTTGTTAGAGAATTTCCACATATTATATAATATCTGGTTGTAAATAACAACTATTTGTTTTAAACTTGTTATAATCAACTATTTGTTTAAACTATTAGTTTCGGATTATAGTATTCGGTTTGTTTTTTTTCTTAATGTTTAGTTTCGCTATGTATTAACATTATCCTTCTATAATATATCTTCGTTTAACTCAAAAATACTATTCCCTTTGACTCCAAAACCATGGGTGAAGTAAAACTAAAGACGAAAAAAGGGACCAAAATGCTCAATAAATAAACTTCAGGGGTTTTAATTGTAACTGTTTCTGACTATAAGAATACTTTTAGACTCTTCACTCTTTCAGTAGGTTTCCACTTCACAGCCTACCTAGATCTGTAATGTTCTGCCGAGCAAAGAAGAACAAGCAAAGGAAACAATTGAAGAAGATAAGTAAATCTATCAGTTTTCCTATACATTTATATCCATTTATGCTCCAGAAAGCTCATTCATTTGCTTAAATGTTTTTTTTTTTCTTTCTATTATGTTCGAAATTGTTCTTCCTGAAATTTTTCTGAATCTTAAATATCTCTTATTTGACATTTTGTTTTGGGTGATTAACATGAAATCTAAGATAATTGATGAGGATACTGGTTAGTATGTGTAGAAAATATGATTATTGGTAGCACTGTATATTTGCAGTCCAGATCCAGTATGGATTGTGTTTTGTATACACATTTGGAAAATTACTTTTGAAAATAGAAATTAATAGTTATTCATACCTATTAATAGCTATTTACTCACTGAAGATTAACTATACTACGTGCTTCCTCATGTGCGGATAAAATACATGTTTGACACTGGATCTATATCCCTAATATGACTAGAAAATGAGCCTGTTTGGGTATTGGAAGTGAACAAATTAGAGATGGATTTCAGTGCTTGCCCATAAAGTAATGGGTTAAAAGGTAAAAAATAATTCTGATATGAACCATCATTCAATGGAACATGTGGTCTAGATTTATCCATATCAGGAGTAACATTGTTGTTGCTGGTGTGGATAAATCTGGATCACATGGTTTATTGGACTATGATCCGTATCAGAATTTGTCAAAAGACAAAAGGGCATGACAGGCGCCTCATCAACATTATAAACGTATGGCTAGTGATTATTGAATAAAAAAATTTGAATCAAACAAAGATCATAATGAGATATAATGTGTCTTATCAAATTTTAAGAATCATTTTCATTTTATACTTTTTTATCCATTTTGTTTATCTAACAATCATTATTGTAAACGCATAATGATGAAGCAAAGAGGAACAAGCATTGAAACAATTGAAGAAAATAAGTAACTATCAGTTTCCTATACATTTAAATCCATTATGCTCAAGAAAGCTCATTCATTTGCTTAGATGTTTTTTCTATTATGTTCAAAATTGTTTTGAATCTTAAAAATCTCTTAATTGACATTTTTTTTGGGCGATTAACATGAAATTTAAGATAATTGATGAGGAGACTTAATATGGGTAAAAAATATGATTATCGGTAGCATTATATATTTTTTGCAGTTAAGATCTAATACGGAATATGTGTTTTGTCTGCACATTTAGAATGTTATTCACAAAATAAATAGCTATTTTTTTAAATAGAAATTAATAGTTATTCATAACTATTAATAGGCTAATAGCTATTTACTTCTTGAAGAATAACTATCCTATATGCTTTCTCATGTGCAGATAAAATATATGTTCCGCACTGGATCTAATGAGTTATTTTCCTAGTCTTATTAGAAAGGAGTATTCTGATATGGATCAGGGCCAGAGGTAGGGCCCTGGTCCACTTAGTCATGGTTTGTCCACGTCGCCCCTCTTTTAAAAAAAAATATTTTTTTTTTCATCTCTCAGTCACACTTAAAATACAAAAAAGATAGTTCTGATATGGACACAGTTAAAAGTAAAAAAATATCTCTCTCCTCATTTTATAGTGATGTGACAAATTTATATATTTTTTGTACTTTTAATTGTGTCTATCAGAACTATCTTTTTTATATTTTAACTGTGTTTGAATTTTTTTTTATTTTTAAAGGAGGGGCGACGTGGATAAATTAGGACCAAGTGGACTAGGGCACTACCCCTGGCCCTGGTCCATATCAGACATTTCCTATTAGAAATGAGGTAGGTTGGGGATTGAAAATGAACAAATTAGAAATGGGGTTTAGTGATGTGCCCATAAAGTAATGGGTTAAAGATAAAGATTAATTTCAATATGGACCATGGTCTAATGGAACATGTGATCCAGATTTATTTATATCAGGAAAAAAATAGTGTTTTTACTGATGTGGATAAATATAGATCACATGGTTCATTGGATCATGATCCATATCAGAATATTTCAAAGATAAAGGGCATAACAGGCGCCTTATCAATAGTACAAAAGCATTCGTTTTGATTAATGGATAAAAAATTTAAAATCAAATAAATATCAATCAGGTATAATATCATATCAAATTCTAAACGTATAATGATGAAGATGGATAATAAAGTGTGTTAGGGATGCTTGATGGTGCGGCAGTTTCAATGCTTAATATGGGTAGAAAAATCGGCAGCATGGTTTATTTGCGGTAAAAATTCAGTACAAAATGTGTTTTGTTTGCATATGTAGAATATTTTTTATAAAATTAATAACTAATTTTTTAAAATAGGAATTAATAGTTATTCATAATCATACCTATTAATAGTGCTTAATAACCAATTAATAGCTATTTACTCCATGAAGAATATCTATCCTACCTGCTTCCTCATGTGCTGATCTGATATAATACCTGTTCTGACATGAAGACCGAGACAACTGCACCCCGTGACAAATACTCTCTAAGAGCACCAACCATAGAAAAGTTCAAAAGTTGGAATAATTCTGTTGTTGACCTGGGTTATATGTGGGTCATAGATTACTTGGTTCACATTGAGTAACGTCACTCTTTTTATTAAAAAAATAAAAACACTCTCCTTTTGGTGCAAGTAAAGAGGGATTTTTTTTTAGAAGTGATATGGCTCAAGTGATCCATGACCCCGCATATAGGCAGGTCCACAACAGAATTTTTCCAAAAGTTGTCTCTGCACCGCTTTTCATACTAAAGTCTTATTAATTTTTCTTCTACAATAACAAAAGTTAAAAAATTCCACGCTTTAGTGGAGAATTTTGCAAAAGCCACACAAAAAAAAAATAGACTGTTATTTTGGATGTGGCAAAATAGCAGTCCATTTTTTGGATTCTGTGATAACTTTTGGGGAAAATCCCACTACTCCAAGAGCCCCTGTTGTGAGTGCCCAAGGTTTTTTAGGAGATTTTGCTTAAAGCACTCACTCTTCCTATCGCCTTGGGCTTTTTATATAGGGAGTATTCTGATATGGCCCTGGTCCACTTAGTTGAGATTCGGCCACGTCGCCCTCTTCCTTTAAAAAAAAATTTATCTCTCAGTTATAGTTAAAATATAAAAATGATAGTTCTGATATGAACACAGTTAAAAGTATAAAAATTTACATCACTATAAAATGAGGAGAGAAATGTTTTTTTACTTTTAGCTGTGTCCATATCATAACTATTTTTTTTGTATTTTAACTGTGACAGAGAAAAATTCCTTTTTTTTTTTTTAAAGGGAGGGGGCGACGTGGCCGAATCTCAGCGAAGTGTACCAGGGGTAGGGTCTATATCAGAAATTTCCTTTATATAGTAGCAACTTGAAGCCCATGACGTGACATTTGTTTTTGTCTCTCTCTCTCTTATTTCTCTCTCCCTAATAAATGCTCTCAATCCTCTCTTCCTCTTAAATTTTCTGTCGTCGCCCGACGCCAGAGGGTTGGGAGCATTTATTAGGGAGAGAGAAATAAGAGAGAGGGACAAAAAAATAATGGGGATGTTTAAAATTAAAAGATGGGGTGCCTCTATAGTGGGCATGTTTATTATTGTGGGGGGAGAAAAATTGGTGGGACTTTAATATTAAAAATAGTGAGATGCCAGCTTTTAGACTTTTCTATTGCTAATACTCTCAAGTATACATTTGAATGGCGGTTATTTCTGAAATTTAATATAAAATTTTAAGCTTAGAACTTACATATTTTAAGCTTAGAAAAATAAACATTACTTATTTTACGAAATTCAAAACAAAAATCTTAAATAAAATATTATTAGGTTTTAGATAGAAACCTTTCCAAATGTACCCTAACACTCATATAGAGGACTCGTGTGGAACTAATGGTCTCGAATATTACTAAGATAGCATCGTGGCTGTTATGCGGAGTGTTTACAGGGACAAAAAACAGGTATTATCTTAGTAATATCCGTGTAAAATAGGCGTTCTCGATGAAATTGAATAGCTCTTCTTAATTTTTTCTTTTGAAACCATGCACAGAAAAAATTAAGTGTCTGTACGTATGGAAAAAAAATGTTCCGCATCATAGCTACGACGGCCAAGATAGAAGTGAAGATTTAAGAAATTATCAGTGTCTAGTCCACGGATAGACTCTCCAGTAGGTTTACTATTTACAATTTACCCCCTCCAATAGCCTACCTCCTTGAAGTGAAGTTGTTCTGAATAGTAAATCTCTTAATGAATTTTTAAATTGAGATAATTTCTGTGGATCAGGTTAAAATGACTTGGCTTCACATTCCTTTCATATTTACTGAGTGAGGGTCTACAACGTGCTTTTCGGAGTAAATGTGAGAGTTTGTGAAGTCAGATCCTTAAAAAATGGGGAGACTTCTTAACTAACTTCTCCAATACAATACCATATCTCTACATGCCTCCAAAAGGAGACTTGTGATAATGAGATAGTTCATAGGTTACTATTGCTTTATTGTTTACAAATGGCTGTAAACTATTTGAAGTTTACACAAACTTAAAAACTTATTAATTTGATTTAATAAGTTAAAATACCAAATTAACCATCTTAATAGCTAAAATCTAGTTAGATGATATTTAATTAGTCAATTGAGCTCAACCCTCATCTACATAATTCTTCGCGGGAAAGTTGTATGAACCATGTCTATATCCTTGCACATGAATCTTGTGGTCCTTAGTTCAAAGTTTATGGAAAAAAATTCCACCCTCTATTGTATGTGAGGACATATCACATATGCATTGAAGACTACAAGGGTTAAGTGTGGAGATGGATATGATCAATAACATATTTTTTCTTGTTTTTTTTTTTTGAAGCCCGGTTAAGCGATTGCCCCATAATAAGAGAGAACTGTCTCATAAGAGGAGGAGAGAGCCCTAGAAAGTGAGACATTTAAAGCTTGCTCCATGTATGGAGAGGGTGTCGAACCCATAACCTCACGGTTGTGGGCAGACGTCTGCCCCACTGAGGTAGGACAACTTTGGTATTTTTTCTTGTTTAGAATCCTATTTGTAGGATGATGAAGAGTTATGTGAAGATTTTTGAACACCTATACTAATAGAGTTTCACAATTAATTCTGTCATGCACTCTATCTATCTTTTAACACATGGTCCTTATGGTTCAGGATACACTACTAAGCACAGTGGTGAATTTTGAACCACAAGGTCCATGTGTAAGAATATGGACCGGATTCATTACAGGACTCGGATCCAAGTGGACTTTTGGAAGGTGCTTCTGACAGGAAAATTAGGGCAGAGCCGCACCACATTACAAATACACCAAGGTATTTGGAGATAAGTGTTCCTTTTTGTAAACTTAAGATAACAATCCAAATTTAGGATTCCCATATTTTTCCTTAAATAATTTACATTTTACGAAATACAAAACAAAATTCTTAAACAAAATATCATAACAACGATAGTTATAATGGCTTTTGAACTAAAAAATGTTGGGTAATCCAAATAGAAAGTTCAATAAATATAAAAATTCTAGCTAATATCAGAGCTTCATTATGGCTAGAAACAATGGTAGAAACAGTGAGATTTGCAGAGAAAATGGTTCTTGGGGAAAAAGAATATAAATCTATATTCTCGACTTCATTAGATACCTGATAAAATATCTAAAATACTCCTTCCGTCTCATATAGATATCGGAGTATTCTGATATGGATCAGGGCCAGAGGTCAGAGGTAGGGCCCTACTCCACTTGGTGCTGGTTTGTCCACGTCGCCCCTCTTTTAAAAAAAAAAAAAAATTCATCTCTCAGTCACAGTTAAAATACAAAAAAAAAGTTTTGATATGTACACAGTTAAAAGTAAAAAAATATCTCTCTCCTCATTTTATAGTGATGTGACAAATTTGTACATTTTTTGTACTTTTAACTGTTTCTATATCAGAACTATCTTTTTTGTATTTTAACTGTGTTTGAAAAAAAAAATTATTATTATTATTTTTTTTTTAAAAGAGTGGCGACGTGGACAAACCAGTCTCAAGTGGACCAGGGCCCTACCCTGGCCCTGTTCCATATCAAATATTTCCATAGATATCTTTCTTTTTTTTTTGCACGGAATAAGGAAGTTAGTTAATGGTATTTCTCTTATATGCCCTTCATTAATACTAAGATGATTTTGACTAGTATTAATAACATTTCCAAAGAGGGGAGATTTGTTGATACTCATTCACAATAAATAAGGGTATATAAGGAAATTAACAATTTAACTATCTTTTATATTGGAAATGAGTTTATAAATTGGAACGAAAGAAAAAGTAAATGCGAGTGTATCTTTATGGACAAGAGTGAGTATGTATCTATGTTACTCGAACTCGGGTACGAATATATATTTAGGTGTCAGGTACTTAAATATTTGAAAAAAAGTGTTTGATCGGTATTGATCATACACCGGATAACATATGTATGTATATATAGTGGTATTTTGATTTTTTTCCCTTGAGAGTAGTTTAGTCTTTATACTTTTATGTACTTGACCAAAGGGTAAAACCAACTTTGTATAGAATTGATTTAATGCAATCATTTGCAGTGAGAAGGCATAACTGAAGAATTATGCATCTCTTTCGTTTCTGTACTATAAAGGATTGTATCCTTTAACAAAGTATGTACATGTATAAAGGCTAAATTATCTCTAAGAAACAGAAATGTTTTTTTCAATAGTTAGCTTGTGTTATTGTATTGGCCTGAATACTTTTGTTTTGGACTTTGTGGTTCATAATTCTTCACATTATTACGGGAGTAGAAGTGAGAAAATTAACAATTAAGATAGATTGTCTCTCTTCTTATCCTGTAAAGACGTGGAGAATTCTGCACCACAAGGTCTATATCTGAGGATATGGATCAAGTCCATATCAAATTTTCCCTATTGGCCCTATCTATTTGTGAAGATTTTTTCTAGTATGGAGCAGGTCCATATGAATTTTGTGGTTTAGAATTAGTCACATTATCACAAAAATTTCTCTCTCCTTATTATGTGATGATATAGTTGATTCTGAACCACATAATCTATTGAACTTGGTCTATATAAAAACTATCCATTTGTGAAACACTAGAATATTGATGTGAAAATGACAACTTTCTTTGTCCACAAACTGATAATTTTCATCTTGTACCTCTTTTGTCATACCAATGCTCATTGGCAGACTTTCTCTTCAATTTTTCTAGATTAGTACTTGTTTATTCTTCTTCAAACTTATTGCTACTGGAATTAGATTTGGATCCCTGACTCTGATTCATATTTTTCTAGACTTTCAAAACCATTTTGCTTAAAGACTTTTTTCTCTCTTTCTAATAGATAAGATTAAACCGAGCATCCACATAGATGTCGGACGCAATGGAACACATGAGAAGATCGTAAGTGGACCCAACAAACTCAAATTGTCTAGACAATTTAGCCATGTGCACTTATATGTAGTTGGTAACTTTCCTCAGTTGCCCTTTGTATGTGCTCCAAGATTCATTTAATCTTACTATAAAAAAAAATATGATTAGTTAAAAGCTTCCATAGTCTTCTAGATTCTTGTTCTGCACAGGTGGACTTGAAGCTGAAGCTAATTTCTCAGTCTAAAGATGATGAGGGACATTTTGAAATTTTTGCAGAATGGGCAGATCGGAGGATCAGGGCAGAACGTATTTTTTATGTTCCGTGCGAAACGTAAATAAGCTGTGATAAACAACTATTTTTCACAACTTATTTGTGTTTTGTTTCGTACGGTGTAGAAAAAAGTTCCTTTCGCACTTAATCCTAAATGTAGAATGGGTATTCTTGCTGTACATGCAAAATGTTCTGTGTGTTTTGTCTATATTAATGAATGTATCCGCTTAGAGTTTTTATTTGAAGTGTTTGGCCTGTCATCTTATGCAATGTACATGTGAAAGAGAGAATTGAGTAAATATTTCTTCCATATTTTTCTAGTAAGAGTGATTATTTAAATTTAGATTACACATCTTATCGTAAATGGGTTTTGCTTGGTGTTTGGAAGTATGCAATTGATACCCTTCAGCAATTTAAGAGTGTACTTAAATAGAGTCTGGTCGTGATTTAAAATTTAAACCAAAACTTAGACTCAACTTGGATTGAATTTTTATTTGAATTTAGTTTTTAGCGGAAAAATCTAAAAAATTAACGGGAGAAATTCAAATTCAATTTTTTTTTCAAATAATTGTTCCATTCCAAACTTTGGCTACAAAAATTTGAAATTTGAATTTCTTTCGCCAAATTTAGAAGCCAAAATTTGAACTTGAACGATTATTTGAAGAAAAAAAATTTAAATTTAAATTTCTCCCGCCAATTTTTGAACTTCTCCCGCTAGAATCCAAACCCCAAACCAAAATCAAAATCCAATTCAAGTTGAACCTTAAATTCATTTTGAATTGAGCATGAAAATGAAATTTTAAACACTAAATCATTAAAAAATTTGGTTTGATTTAAGACTGTATGAGACTCTGATTTGTAATATCAAATTGAGAATCAATCTATCATAACCTAAATATGTGATTGAACTTAAAAAACATTTAAGGGAATTGAGTAATGATTTATTCTTTCTTCTGTCAGAATTGAATAGACAGATCTCTTGCAAGTAATTCAGCTTTTGCAAACTGGATAATATCGCTCCCGACTCTTATGTCCTGCTTTGGTGCGAGACGTGCGGGACACCATCCCAAGCGTCGGATGAAATTTTTTAATGGCTCAGATCTGAAGAGAGAAAAGTTCAACCGCAATTTTTCTCTCTGCAGATCTGACCGTTCAAACTATCATCCGACGGCTGAAATTATTCTGCACGTGCGGATTTTTCCCTATTCCGCATAGGAGCCGGACTGGATAATATCGCAAACTCAAAAGCCAAATCTTAGATTTGAGATATTATCCAGTTCCATACTAAGTTCCCCACATAGAAGAAATTGAGAGGGTGGCTTATTGTTCATTAAGTAGCAAAACTTAGCTTTTGTTATGGTTAACCTTAATTTAATCAGTTTTATTACCGCTTAAACATTGATGAAAGAAATACATATAGTTAGCATGTAATATTGCCTATTAGATCTCAATCGAATTAATGAATTAAATACCGAATATGTCTATTAGACCACAATCAAATAATTCAATTAAGGGTGTGATTGGATTAAATTTGAATTTGAGATTTTACTCTCGATCTCAAACCCATACCAAAATCCAGATGATTTAATACTTCAGTTGCATTTTCAAATTTAATCCAAAACTGGTTAGGGTATGAGTTTCAATCACAAGACAAGTCAAACAAGCACATGAATGAGAATATAGACGGGTACAAACGATTATTTGTCAACATTTACCATACATCAAGATGACAATTTATTAAAAAAAAAAAAAAACCACCATTAATTAGTATTATCACAAGACAAGTCAAACAAGCACATAAATGAGAATATTGAAGGTTACAACGATTATTTGTCAACACTTACCATACATCAAGATGACAATTTATTCAAAAAAAAACCCACCATTAATTAGTATTACCATTAACCTTAGAAGCTTCAAGATCAGCAGCCTGCTTAAGAAAATTACCATCATCATCATCATCATCATCAAGCACCATTTGAATAGGACAAGTCCCCAGTCCTTCTGCTATAGCTAACATTATCTTCTTCATCTCACACCTAAACTCTTCCAAATCAACAGTTCCATTCTTATCTCCATCAAACCTCTCGAAAATCGAATCGTAAATCTTCGTCAGCTCTTCCGGCGGAGTGGCTACGTCGGTTCCGAAGTGAGATTCGATTAGCCGGAACGATTCAAAGGCTTTTCTCATCTCTGATTTGGATAAAACGCCGTCGCTGTTCAGATCTAGAGTTGCAAATCTTTCGTTTATGCTTTTGTTGAATTGATCGTCGTCGCTTACGAAATCGCGAACTGTTGATCCGTCGATGATTACTACTCCCATCTTGATCTTCTTCTTCAGTTAGTGACGGGGAATTTTGATTTCAAAGAGGGGTATTTTTTATAGTTAAGAAGTAAGGAACCGCCACAAGATTATGAGCCGCGTGTTGGTTTGCTTGACTCAATGATTTGGACCTTCTCAGGCTGGGCACGTGGTTTTCCATTTTTGAGTGTTAATGGTTTCTAATTCGAAACTATGGCTCACAGCTCCTATGCGGAATAGTACGGATTTCGCACATGCGGAACAAAAAGTCATCTGTTAGATTAAATTTTTGACAGCTGAAATTGATTAAAAAATGAACAGCTATTCATTTTTATGAACAACTGTTCAATGAACAGTTATTCTTAGCTAAGAATACCTGTTCTCAAGGCCAAAAAAATGTTCCGTATGTGCGGAATCCGTACTGATCCGCACAGGAACCGGATTGGAAACTATGTGTTTGTCTGTAAATGCAGAGTAAGTGTCAAAGATTAAACGGGTTGAGGAGGATTGAAAATCCTCTGTCCCTGTGTATGTTCTTATTCCTTTCCCCAACCAATCAGAATTTACTATAGCTCCATTTAGATTGAGTTTTGGTTTTGGTTTGAATTTGGATTTGGGTTTGAGTTTGAGTTTTGACGGGAGAAGCTAAAAAAATGGCGGGAGCAATTCAAATTCAATTTTGTTCTTTAAATAATCGTTCAATTTCAAATTTTGGCATATAAAATTGGCGGGAGATGTTCAAATTCTAATTTTTGAGGGCAAAATTTGCAATTGGACGATTTTTTGAAAAATTTTTTTTTGAATTTGAATTTCTCCCTCCAATTTTTTAGCTTCTCCATATAAAACTCAAACTCAAACCCAAACAAAACCCAATTCAAGTTGAGCATATATAAACATTTTTTTCAATTATATATACACAAGGTATGGGGACATATACATTGACAGAGATTTTTTTGCCGTTGAGGAGAATTTAAGAACACCTATTTAAAATAGATGTCCTGATTTAAACAAGCGTTCTCAATTATCAAATATCTTATTCAACTGTCTAAATTTAAAATTATGTTTTGCGCACACAAAATAAAACTCCTTTCTACACTGGAGCTGTGCGCGATATGTTGGTTATTTCGTGATAAAATATTTCGTACATACTGAACAAAACTCTGTTATGCATTAGAGACGTGCCCGATATATTGATAGTTTCGTGATAGAATATTATTATTTGAATGTCCAATTACAATTCCCTAAAAGAAATCTAATCCAAATCTAAATTATAAAATTTTCATTTCTAAATATAAAACTTTCATTACATGTTTTTGCGAAAATTAAGGAATAAAAGATTAAGATACTTTGTAATTAAAATATCAATATCAATATTTATTTCTTATATAGAATTTGTACACTACTAATTATATTTAAGAGAGTAATATTGATATTTTAATTACAAAATTATTTTAATTATTTTTCCTTAATTTTCATATAATGTAATGAAATTATTTATTTAGGAGGAATGGAGGCAGTAATGACTTATCCATATTCCACCAGCTTGTCGGGTTGGGCTTCAGCACTATGTTCTTTATATTGTTTTTCATGTTTATATAAAATGATTGAGCTTCAATTTAAGTGTCCATATTTCTAATACTCCCTCCATTCCTAAATATAAGACTCTTTAGACAATTTGAGAAAATTAAGGAAGTTGTCCATTCCACCTAAACTTCCAATACTACCCCATCCTCCCTCTCTTTCTCTCTCACTTCTATATTATAAAAAAAGGAAAATGTTGAGGGTATAATTGAAATGAATTGTTGACACCTAACAAAAGAACCTTAAACGACAATTAATTTGGACTCCTAGATTTCTCCTAAACGACAATTAATAAGGAATGGAGGGAGTATTAATGAATGAGTTAAATTGCGAGATGTGCCTCAAATGACATCAGTTAGATTGTACACAAAAAATTCACATGGAGTTAGTTACTTAAATTGAATCCTCAAAAAATTCCTTTTGTCACTGAAAGAATCTGTTGAGAATTTGTGTTTGTGAGAATTTTTCTTATTATAATTTGATCATGTTAATATAAGAAATATTCAATTCGTAATGAACCCTTGGAACAAAATATTTTTCAGGACCAAATTATTTTTTATTCGTTTAGAAATATGAATTCATAGAAAAGTGATACTCCATCCATTTCATAATATATGTAGTTTTTAGTGTTGGGAAATAAACTACAATAAAGAGAGAGAAACGAGACTGAAAAACGATAAAAAAAAGACATAAGAAATTGTTAACTAGTTTGTCAAACAATTGATTACGTCTCGTGTGTTGTCAAACCATAATATTTCACTATGCCAAGCTATCATATTTATGTTAAATAAGTACACTATTTATTAGAAGAGATGAATCTCAAATTACAATTTTACGTGAATAGAAATGTCCACTTTTTTTTTGGCTAATATGGCTTAAAAATTACCTTAAAATAAATTATTTTTTAATATTTTTGAAATGTCTTTCACAATTTATATTATGAACAAATGTAATATTAAGACGTTATTATGACTTTTTTTTAATATTTTTGAAATATCTTTCACGATTTATATTATGAATAAAAATAATTTTAAGTCGTGATTATATCTTAATTGGTGATATTACGGGTGAATTTTATTTTGATCCCTGTAAATGGCTCATACTATCAAGTTTGTCACTAAAATTTTAGAAATGTCAATCTCATCCTTAGAAATGAGCTCATAGTGTCAAGTTCGTCCCGAAAATTTCGAAATGTGAACCTCGTCCCTAGAAATGGTCCTCTTGTTCCAAAAAAGTCCTTACATTGTTAATTAACTTTATGCTAACAAAGACCAATTGAAAATTCCCGTATACAAAATCCAAAATCGATTATAATGAAACCATAATCAAAATGCGAAAATATATATACAACAACTTCTATAGATCGCAACATCACTTGGTATGGAGGTTGACATTTCTGAAATTTCAGGGACGAACTTGACAGTCGCGAGCTATTTATAGGGACGAGGTTGAAATTTCTATAATTTCAAGAACGAACTTGAAACTGTGAGCCATTTACAAAAACGAGATTGACATTTATTAAATTTCAGAGATGAAATTTTACACTATTAGCCATTTACATGAAGCAAAATGAAATTCACCCGTGATATTACTCATGTATGGGACCCAAACTTCGATTTCATTTAAATTTTCCAATCGCAAACACTCTCCCAACCCAAACTTCTATTTCATTTTCGGAGTAATCGGCGATTTCCCCAATTTCCGATCCCACTTTCTTGAGATATAAGGATACGGCGGAGGCTGGTGGTGGCGCCGGCGATACGAAGAGTAAGAAGAAGATGAGTGATTCGGATCTGACGGCGCCGAGCTCACATGGAAATCTAGATGAGCAGATTTCTCAGCTCATGCAGTGTAAACCTTTGTCCGAGACCGAGGTACGACGTCGCTTCCTTGTTACAAATTTTGAAGATTTCGTTTTGGTTTTATATTTGTGGATCTGAGCTGAGAAGAAGTATTCGATTTGTATTGGACTGTTCATAATTGTGCATTCGTAGATTTATAATAGTATGATGAAATTTATACGGAATAAATAGAGACTTAAGGTTTTCCTTTGGATAATTATAGTTGAATGAAATGGAAAAGAGCTGTTCATGTAGGTACGGATGAATATGAACCTTGATTTAATACTGCAGTATATATTATTATTTTCTTTATGACAATGGAGAGCGTTTACCTTATTTGTATGGGCGGATTTATTTATTTCGGACTTTGAGCTTTATTTCTGGTGTTTAATGGAAATAACAAAGGCTACGAGTCTGAAAGGAGTATTTTTTGGGTCACTTTTTGGTGAAGTGTAGTAAGTTTGAGGTGGTAGGCTGGAATGAAAGAAAAGACTTTGATTAAGAAGCGAATGATTATTGTAAGTATATGCATGAAACTTGTTTGGAATTTTGTTGTTGTAACTATTTAGGTGGCAGGGGGATGGCGTATGTCGATGACATTTATGGTCATTTTCTAATATTCGGTAGTAATTGGAACTACTTGGGTGGTGAAAATCAGGGTGACGACCTATGTCGATGACATTTATAGTCATTTTCTAATATTCAGTAGTGATCGCATCCTGTCAAAGTATAGTTGCAATATGATTTTATTTAGTTTATTCCCCCCCCATCCCACCCCACCCCACCCCACAAAATTATAACAGAAGTATTCGCTCTTTTGAAGATTACAAGTGTAAGCCTGTACTTGTAATTTGGCTCTAGAAAATTAAAATTGATGTTTACCATTGCAACCAAGGGATTTGTCTTTGATTTTAGAACATTATCTGTTTGTCTGTAGGTTAGAACATTATGCGAGAAGGCCAAGGAGATACTGATGGAGGAAAGCAATGTCCAGGTATAAAAGTTTGTTCTTTTCAAATGGCATTGCATGCTATCTTATTGCTGTTTGAAGATCCACTTTTCTTTTATTTCTTTTTATCACTTGTGAGAGTTATTTACAGGAAGTTAAATCATAGATCCGTAAGTGGGTAATGGTGAATAACTCTTGTTTTAGTCGAATTACAAGTATGTATATGGGCTTATTGCCTGTAAACGAGTGGAAATTATACATGTCAAGTTGTGAGGACTTCTCAAATAGACTGGGATGTTATTTCCTTCTTTGTCCCGTTTCTTAAGAATATTCCATTGTGGGTTTTCTTCATAGGAAATCGTTTAGGAAGTGTTCTATGTCAATGTGGATTTGGGTCTAAAAGTTACTTTTAACTATTCTATTTTTCTTAAACTCCGGGTGACAAGTTCTTCATGCTGATATGCAGCCAGTAAGAAGCCCAGTGACGATTTGTGGTGATATTCACGGGCAATTTCATGATTTGGCTGAACTTTTTCGCATAGGAGGGAAGGTACTTTTCATCAGCTATGGCAAATGTGCTCGTCTTTTGTCTTTGAGATAGCAGATGTAAATATTGAGCCCAGCTAAAGTAATCTCACTGGGATGGAAAAGGGTCCTCTAATTTTATAGCAGGTTTAAAATTTTCAAGCAATAAATTTCTTTTCACAATTTTGCTTCCCGATTCCGCTTATTTAGTGTGTAACTTGGTATTTGCATGTTATTGCAAGAAGATGCTTTTATGTTTCTTCGTAATTCATTTTGGTATATAGCAATTGATGCTTTTACGTGCTAGTAACATAAGATTATTGTAACTTAATCCACTGAAAATTGTAATTTACAAATGTCGATATAACTTATTGTTGACTTTTTCAGCTATGCACTTCCTCTACCGTTTTTAGACGTGATAAAATTAAATTGTATAAGACAATACTGTATTTAATATAATGCTTTCAACAGTTAAAATGAAAGATAATGTCTTCGGGTGCGTGTTGCATGTCAACGAGCAACGCCATCAGATGCTTAGAATAAACAGTGATGGAGAATGATGGTCGTGGCTGTGGTTGTTTTCCCTTGCATATACATCAAGTTAATATGATTGAAAACATGCACCACCTGAAGTGTTAACTTTATTGCATTCAGTATTCGCTCTTGGGGTTTCATGTTCTTGTACTATTTCCAGATATAGTGGCTAGGATTGATAAACTGGTTCTTAAAGTGTTTTCCATTCTCTTGATTCTTTCCATCGAAGCTGTTCGGTGTATTTGTGAGTCATGTTGGGTATTGCATTTGCATCCAAAAGATCACCTAATTGCCATTTTTATTCTTTCTGACAGTGCCCAGATACAAACTACCTTTTTATGGGAGATTATGTGGATCGTGGATACTATTCAGTGGAAACTGTAACTGTGAGTAAAGCTAAATCCTTTAACTTGGGGAATTGTTATTTTCTCTTTGATGTAATTTCTATGTTCAAATATGCAGAGCAGCAGGTATATTTCCAGTTGTTGGATGTTTTGCATTTTTTATGTCTAGAATTAATGTTTCCTGAATGAAAGATATGCAAGAGAGACGTTCTGGATCCAATCCTTTGAAATTATTTTCTCTATTTGTAATATGATTCAAACAAGGTCTTGAGATTCATTCAGGATTTGATGGTAGGAAAATGTTCTCCTTTTTAGCAGTTGGAGTTCTTATTCCCTTTGTTTTTGTTTCAGTAAATTTAGATATTTTGTTTATTAACTATATACGCATCTATTCTCTTTACCTTCATGCCAAATTATCAAGGATATTTTGATCTTTCGTTTCTTATTCAAATTGTACTTTGTTTTGACAGCTATTAGTGGCCCTGAAGGTGCGCTACTCCCAACGAATCACCATCCTTCGAGGAAATCATGAGAGTCGCCAGGTAGTGAATTACTTCATGTTTCCCTTTCCTTTTTTGGAAGTATATTTTTTTTGTGTGGGACAGGAAGTTTAGTGTTCCCCTCTGTCCCAAATTATCTGTCCACATTTCCTTTTTAATATGTCCCAAATTAACTGTCCACTTTCTAAATAAAGGGCTCATTAATGATGGGGTTTCCAATCCTACCCCTTACATTGAATGTTAGAGAGAGAAGAATAGAGAAAGAAAATAAAATAGAATTAAATTGGGAGTCAAATCAAATATGGTCATGTTTGATATTTTACCATATCCTCATATCCTACTATAGAATTTGATGCAACATTAATTCACGCGCAGAAACACAAAGTGGACATATAATTTGGGACGGAGGGAGTACGTGGAATGAAAGAAAGCAACTAGTTTTCCCCTGTTGATTCTTTTAAAAGTGTCTAGTCTGAATATACAGGTGGAGGCAAGAATGTTTAGTTTGAGGACTTGACCATGGAGCTGCTATGGAGCATCTAGAATACTATAGGGCCTATGTATTAGTCTGTATCTGTTTCTTGGAATTAGATTGTTCAATTCGTACACAGTAGTAACCAGGTCATAGGTCACTGGTTTGCCATAAACGGACTCTTTTGGTGCTTAATGAAAGATGCATATTTTTTCACATAAGGTATCTGCACTTGCTATTCTCTAATTCCCGGTGAAGTTGTGTCTTTGTGTTGGTGTTGCAGCATATGCCCCCTTCTGCTGATGTTTGTGTTTCCCAGTCAAGCTTCTTTCTATGATGATTATATGACTAGGCTAGGCTTGTTTCTCCATCACTTGGATTTTATGCTAAATTTTGTTTTGTTTCATATAGGAAATACTGGAGACCCGTGATTTGTTATTGGGATCTAGTACTGGATTCTAGTTGCATTCTTTTGTTTAACAAAGCTTTCTAAACCTTAATTTTTTGATGTTTTGAACTTATGAAATGTTTTGTACCGAGGCAAAAAGGAGCTGATGTGTCTTTTGTTTATTTTCATGCAGATTACCCAGGTTTACGGGTTTTATGATGAGTGTCTGCGCAAGTGAGTTCTTCACTTCTTTCTACCACCATTCTTTTTCTGGTTCAATTCAATTTGTGTTATTAAAAGAGAATCTGGATTTAAAACTGTATGTTGTCTCTTATTTTGCCTAGACAAAAAGAAAAAAGAAGTCTCATCTTTTGATGAAACTACAACAAATCTGCATGGTATTGCATCTTACTTTTGGGGTGAAAATATTGCATCTGTTTTTATCAGCATAAGTCTGCAAAAAATGGAAAACACAGTTCTGGGTATATTTCAGGTGAAATTGGTGTTACTGGATCATTTCTCTCAGATATCTCTGATAGTCTATGGATAAGCTCTATCAATTAACCCGGTGAAGTTCACTTCATATTGCTTGGTGCGTCCGGGTGTAGAATATTCAAGTACTGCAAGTCTTTTCCAGTACCTTTGTGGTTACTTATGTGCCTTGCTCTCCTGGTTTCCGTCAACTTTCCTTCATTTTTCTTTTTCCTTATCTATTCCATAACTGGAGGAGATGAGTTGTTATATGGATATAGAGCTATATTAGATCCAGCTAGCATGTCCTCTAATGACGGACAGCCATTTAGTTCAGTTTCATATTAAATTAACACATGTACACATTGGACCAAGCTATATGTCTCAAATGCTTTTACTGCTGCAATTCTTTAGTTCATACTTAAGATATTGATCTCTTATTAATTCTTGGTGCCCTAGCTTGATAACTCTATTTTTTCCTTTGTCAGATATGGCAATGCTAATGTTTGGAAGACATTCACAGATCTTTTTGATTATTTTCCACTGACAGCATTGGTTAGTGGGGATTGCTTTTTGTACCTTATGTTCAAAAATTTCCTTCTCTCTATAATCTAACTTCAAGGTGTACCCAGTTGCGTCCAGTCTGTTTTGGTGTCACCAAATTTCATAGAATGTCAATTCTTGTTGCGTTTTTTACTGTAACAATGTCCTGATGGAGTGATGTTTCTTATTTCAATTTCTAGGTTGAATCCGAAATCTTCTGCTTGCATGGTGGATTATCACCATCTATTTCAAACACTTGATAACATAAGAAATTTTGATCGTGTTCAAGAAGTTCCACATGAAGGTCCTATGTGTGATCTCTTGTGGTCTGATCCAGATGATCGCTGTGGTTGGGGTATTTCTCCTCGTGGTGCTGGCTACACATTTGGCCAGGTATCTTTTGCTGGCAGTTCCTATAAAAATTTGTACTTATTCCTTTCGAATAATTTTCTGATTCCACATGGGTACTGTTTTTTCCTCTTAGGATATATCTGAGCAATTCAATCACACCAACAACTTAAAGCTGATTGCTAGAGCTCATCAGCTGGTCATGGAGGGCTATAATTGGAGCCATGTAATCAACTTGCCCTAGATTTTCATGTTTTACTTCAGTAGATGTGGTTTCTGGTTTGTTAATTCGATTGTGTATTGCAGGAACAAAAAGTGGTTACTATATTCAGTGCACCAAATTATTGCTATCGTTGTGGAAACATGGCATCTATCTTGGAAGTCGATGACTGCAGGCAACACACGTTCATCCAGGTCACACCCCTCTCTCCATTCTTGTTTAAAAGAGTACAGGCTTATGATGGTGGTGCTGTTTCTCCTGCATCACTTTTCTTGCCTGCTCGCAATTTTTTTATGTACATATGGAATTTTTTCCCTAGTATTTTGAGTGTCTTGTAATATTTGGGTTCATTACATTTTTGCAGTTTGAGCCAGCTCCAAGGAGGGGAGAGCCTGACGTGACCCGGAGAACACCTGATTATTTCCTGTAAAGCGTTCGAGGTTGCTGATTAGATGATTTTGCATCTTCTGTTATTGGAATTGAAGCTTCTTCACAAGAAGTTACTAGGATTCTCGTCTAGTCGTGTGTGGCAGGGACCAGGAGGTCTGTAAAATATTAGCCCATTGGATGTCCAATTTTAAGGGGTTACGCAATCCTAGGACCGTTACATGAATCTGTATCATTTAATGGAGACTGGTCACACGGTACCTTCACATGAATTTAATGGAGCCTACATTGCAAGTAGATCCCGTCCAATGTGAGGGGACTGTGTGCTCAATCCTATAAAGACGGACGTATGATTGAATTTTTCAATTTGAAGCTATATTCCAACTGATGAGAAGTTGAGAGAGCTAGGCATATCTCAGATAATACTATATTGTATCATTTAAAGTAGAGAACTTGAGATCTCGTCCTTGTTAGCTCTTTGTTTTCATTTATTATTATTATTATTATTATTATTATTATTATTATTATTATTTGGTTATATTTGTTTTTGTTAGAAAAGTTCCAAATGGGTGGGATGTAGATGCAAGGATTCAGTCTTCTACTTTTTGAGCTCATATTATTAGCCGGTAACACACAACAATACTGAAATAGCAGCATGATTTTGAAATGTACTAATTCCATATGGAGGCTACTCTCCACCCTCCCTATATATTGTATGTTCACATCCCTCCACTTGCAACTCAAAAATTCTCTTCTCTTTCCAAAAAATTTCTCTCCCAAATTTTTTTTGTCCCCTCCCTCTACCGGAGCCCACTGCCTGTTCGCCGGAGTCTCCACCGGAACACTTACCGGATCATCGGATTTCGGCATATTTTTTTTCTATTTTGAGCTAATAGGACTAGATTCACCACAAAATATTAAATTTAAACAAATTTGGAGTTCCGACAAGATTCTGGCTAAATGGACTCCGACGATTGTGGTTATCTGGAACACATTGATTTTGAGGTAAATACTTACCTATACATTTCTTGTTGTTTTAATAATATTTATATTTTTTGGTAAAAAAACAACTTTTTTAAATTGAAAAAAATTGGAAAAAAACACACCGGAATGGAGAAAATAACACTAGAATCACACTGGCAAAAACTAGCCGCGTGCTGACGTCATCATGCGTTGGATGACGTTACCGCTTACTCACGTGCCTACGTTGACGTCACTCAACGCAGGGTGACGTTGGCACGCGGTTACTAATTTTTTATTTTTTTTATTTTTTTGCGAGCAATGTCCGCGTGCACGGGAGTACGAGGCTACTGGCTTCTACCGCGTGTCAGTTTGCACGCAGCGGAAAAAAGTAATTTTTGTTTTCAGTGGCTAAGATTTATTTATATTTTGTGCAGTTTTTATTTTCTAAATTTTTTTTTTATGTTTTGTATTTATTGTAGGTTCAAAGTTCAGACGAACCCGATAGCGATCTTAAAGAATTTCTTGATAATGAGAAAGGTTGGCCTGATACGCGGGGAATTTTTTTAGTCTCTACACTGATTATAATTTTGAAACCAAGGAAGGGTTAGCGTATTGGGTAAAAAAAAATAGAAAATAAAGTTTATATTGTGATTGGTCGCTCAAGAGAGGGACAAGATTATAGTGCACCCAAAGTCTATTTACAATGTGAGCGTTCTGGTACATTCGTTGGGGCACCAGTTGGCAAGGGCGGTGAAGGGAGGAAAGCTAACCGGACTAGGAGTACTAAGAAGATAGATTGCCCATTCAAGATGGTAGGGAAAAAAAGACTAAAAATAAGTCATGGAGATTCCAGTTTAGCCAAGGCAAACATAACCACTTCTTGGAAATTTATCAGTTTGGTCATGCTGCGGCATGTCGGTTGGATAACGACCAGATTAAGTTGGTTGAACAGTTGACTAAGTGCAGTATTGGGGTAAACAACATATTTAACACATTGAAAATGAAAAATCCTAATTTTTTATGGCGGCAAGTTTACAATATATAATGCGAGGGCAAAAATCAGGAGACTTGATAGAAATGGTAAGACTGAATTACAAGATCTGATGTATCGTCTTACTGAAGCTGTCTATGTTGTAGAGTGTCGTCGTTATGTAAATAGCGGGAGTGACGGGACGGGTGTAGACGAATCTCAACAATATGTTGGCGACTTATTATTTACTCATCCGGACTCCATAAGATTTGCCAAGGTTTTTCCCTATGTTATCCTTATGGACAACACCTACAAAACAAACATGTATTTTTTAATTTGAAATTATTTAAAATATACTGTAAATATTTATATTGTTTAGGATATTGTAGATTTACCGATTTAAATAAATACATATACAAAATGCCTATACTTGCTGTTATTGAATTTACCTGCACCAGTCACAATTTCACTATTGCATATGCATTCTTGCGTCAAGAAAGACAAGAAAAATTTACTTGGGCTCTTGCTATGATTAGGGGATTATTTGATCCCAACCGAGTCTCTGGTGTTGTTGTAACATATAAAGATATGAAACTTGTTAAGGCAAGTATTGAGGTATTTCATGAAGCCAAACACATGTTGTGTAGGAGACACATTGGGAAGTGTGTCAAAAAGAATGCTATTTCAATGCTTGGAGAAGAAAATGGTACATAATTCTCTAAAACCACTTGAGGCTCACTAACTTATGCTCAAACAGAAGAGGATTATTATAAGAAGTGGTATGCTATTTTAACTGGTTCTAAAACGCAACATGGAAGCGATTTGATAAGATATCTTCGAAAAACTTAGGTTGATAACTACAAAGAAATGTTTGTTCCAGCGTGGGCAAACAAGTATATCCATTTCGATTCAAATACCACAAATCGGGTTGAGAGTTCACATTCCGTGTTTAAGAGGTATTTGAGAACCTCTGTTGGAGGGGGTTTTGTATTTGTTTGGGAGAGGATCCACTCTATGATTGTAAATAAAATTGATGAGATTAAAGGGGCAATGGAATCCTCACGTATTTGGGACAAAAATTTAAATGACAACATCTTTCTGAGGAGGTTGAAATGTAGGGTTAGTTTTTTGGGTTTAGACATTTTGACGAAGGAGTACAAAAAGATTGAGGATATATGTGATTCCACTACTAGATCAATTTATGGAATTCCAAGTGCATGTGAACTACAAGCCATATTAAGGAAGACGGGGGGTAAAATACGAGTTATGGATCTTCACCATTTTTGGAGTTCTCTCTCAGTTGATACTCTTCCTAAACATCCTATGTTTCGCGATATACCGCCTCTCGAGGATCATTTAAAGGGGCTTATGGACATGTATGACGAATTTTCTACAAGAGATCCTGAACAGATAAGACAATATAAAAGCAAGTTTGCCGAAATAATCTACCCTTACGATACACACTTAGCTGATCCACAGATCGTGGTTACCAAAGGTAGACCAAAAGGATCGAAATGATCATCTACAAGGTGGGATCCATCGTGATGGGAGTACAAATCGAAGACAGGGAAAAAACATTTAAGAAAACATCTTCGGGTAGGGGAGGAAGAACTTTCTAGTGGCTCCCAAGGACGGGGTTCAGGTCGGGGGACTCCTGATAGCTCATCGGGGCCTCGTAATGTAACTGATGATGGTGAACCTTATTTTTTATTCATTTGGCCAACATAGTTTCCCTCATTAGCCTTGTCATTTATGACTGGATGTTTGAACGTGAAAGATAACGGTCACTGTGGTTATCGGTCTATAGCTCATCAAGTGTGGAATGATGAAGATCAATTTATATCCGTCAGATTGTTAATGCATAACCGTCTTAAAGAATGCGATAATGATTTGAACCATAAATATCAACTTGCGTTCGGTGGTGAAGATATTTAGCTCGAATTCTTACGAAACTTACATGGTGGGTATCCCCTGCACACCTGATTACTGGAATGGACTTTTTAGACATGGGTTTGATTATTGTGACGGTTTTTTATGCAATATTTGTATGTTTTTGTCGGGGAACTTCGCACACATTCTTACCACTTGAAACTAACTTGCCATCTCCCAGTACTGAAAATTACGATCGCTTATATACCATCAAAACGCCACTTTGTATCGGTATGTTCATTAATTGCGTTGACTAAGAGCTTATTTGCAACGTACTTCTCATTAATTGCCTTATTAAGGGTTTGAAGATCTACTCCAACACACTATGCTATGATCTCTAGTATAATATTCTTTTTAAGATGGTGAGGGTCAAAGATTGCCTTACCAGAAATAGGAATATGAAGTATATAATATACATCATGAAGTGTGATCGTCATTTCACCCAAAGAATGTGAAATGAGTTAATATCCGGTTGTCACCTCTCCACGAATGCAAAAATAAATGCATCATCGTGATGCTTATACATGGAAGTACGGAGGTGTCCTAAACCGGTACTGTCTAAATGTTGGAGTACATTTAATCTAAGGTGCGCCAATTCGATTGGGCCGGACCGAGATTAGATTGGGCCCTTAATCGGGTTGGGCCGACCAATATGATTGGGCCGACCAACCCATTTGGACCGATCTTATGGCTGGGAAATAGGACCTTTATTTTCATCTTTTATCTCTGTAAGGTGGTTGAAGTGGTGGAGTGGTTTCTCCATGATCTCCCCACTTCCCCCTTTTTCTCTCCCCACTCTCCCTTGAATGACTAGGAAGAATACTGATTTTTCCTAGTATTCTAAGTTAGTTTTCTCCAGCTTTTGGAAGCTTAGAGAAGAGGAAAAAGAGAGAACATTTAGTAAGAAAAGAAAAGACAAGATTTTCATATACTTGTTTTCTAGCTTTTGCTAATAGAAAAGAAGTAAGAAAACTGTTTTCTTGTTCTTCTAAAAGGTCATAGATTCATACTCCATCTTGAAGAGTGTCTTCAAGACTTCTACGAGGCGTTGGCTAGCACTAAGCGATAGAAGACTCATCCCCGAAGATCGAGTGGATATTGGGAGAGATCGGAGCTCGCGCTGGTGGCGCTCCGTTCGTGACAACAAACTCGCACTGAAACCGCTTTCAGCTATCCTAGCACTTCTAAATGTATAATACTATCCCATAGTCTTAGGTTCTTACTCGTGATAGATCCTATTAGAGGCAGGGTCACTTTATTTCAGCCGCACATACCTAGCTTTTGACCCTGTTATTCCTCTAACAGATGGTATCGAGCCACTCACGAGTACCCTATAGACTTAATGTGCTATAGTATTTGAATATGGATTATGAATCTATGTTTTGCATGCCTTAGGATTGCTAGAAATATTGTATATCATGTATGACATGTTTTTTGCATCATTTTGTATGTATGAGAGTCAAGTTTTACTCTCAAAGATCTCTGCTCGGATTGGTATTCTAGTCGATCGCAGTGCTCGCTTTTTGGTCAACCGAGTACTCTCGCACTTTTTGTTGCGACTGCTATCCGTTGCCAACCGCAGATATTTTTTAGTCGACCGAAATGTCTCGGTTTGCACAACCGAGTACTCTCGCATGACTTTGTTCTGATCGATCATGAGATATGCTCGTCAGCTCGACTAATTACACCTACGACCAATGAGTCGATGGCTGTCAACCGAATCGAATGAATATGAAATGTTCTGCTTTCGTCGTTGCTCATTTTTTCCATAAATTGTTATGTTAGTTGAGCATGATGCATAGTAATCGCCTTTACCCTCGTTGGTTTTATTTTATAATACTGATCCGCGTATCTTGCCTATCTTTTTCTATCAAAAGTTGTAATTCTCTTCTCATCAAATCCCTCGAAATGTAACTCGAGGTTTCCTTAGAATTATGTAATTCTAGATTAGGAGAAGGAACAACTGTGATGATGATTTGGAGGCAATCACCTGAAGGTCAAAACGGTGTAGAATAGAATGTTTTCTTTTCACACCCTTAGATTGACTTCACGGTTTTTCCATGAATAGGATATGGCGATTACTATTGCATTTTACTTTTATGTATTGGATGCATATGTATATAAGCACAAACTGTTTTATTTTATGCTTTTCCCAAAGTAGATTGTTAAAAAACAAAACCCCTCAATTAAATATTAATTAGTGTCTTCCTAAGTTTGGCCCTCGTCAAGGCCTAGATCGACATTAGTATGGGACATGCCAAAAGTCGTACATACGTGTCTATCCGGGTGAGCGCGAAGGATAATTTGTGATATCCGTCGGCTAAAACTTAGGGGTCCTAGTTAACTCGGATTATCTCAATAAATGGATTGAGGATCTAGAGGCAAAAGAGTTGAGAAAAAGTGTATAATGATACGCTTGAATAAATGTTATTCACTCAACTAACCAAGAATTACATAATTTGATGTAATTGGCAAACGTTGCCTACCTAAATAACTAAGTTTTGGGCGATCACCAAAGTCGACTTAGAACGAGGTGAAATATGGATCTTGGCCCGCTAGAAAGTTAACGAACTTTCCGAGTTGATAATGAGGGTTATTCACTCGAAGAAAAGATAGTGGGAGAAATCATTAAAAAGATAAAGACCTAATAATGATTTTAATCGGTACTTACTTTGTATATGCATATTTTTGTTGTAGAAAATGGCAAATTCAAACCAAACACTATCATCGCGTTTTCGTCCCTTGAGAAGGACAAAATTAGAGGAGTTAACTTCCTCGATCTGGTTCAGAACTTGAGAATCGCTCTCAAGCATGAAAGAAAGTCGTATGTTCTAGAACAAACTTTATTCTCGCTACACTGCAGGCTCGCGCTTTCGACCACTGATAGAAGTGCTTATCGAAGCATTGTAGTGATGCTTTAGATGTGTCTAGCCTCATGCTTGTCACCATGAACTCGAGCTTCGAAAGCAACATGAGGACACGGGGCTTATGAGACGCCGCTCACCCGAAGCAACTATATCGTGGCAAGCACGCCAGAGAGATTCGATGTATCGAAATCTCTTTTTCGAGGCAAAATGTCCGAAGGAATGCCGAGAGGAACTCACGTTCTAAGATGATAGGTTATGTTCGTAACCTTGAAAAACTCGGGATTTCCTTTCGGGGACAAGAGTCTGCCGACCGATTTGATCTCGCAATCGTTGCTCAATCATACAATCAGTTCATTCTAATTATCACATGAATGAAATTGACAAGCCATTACTCGAGTTGTTGAATATGCTGAGGACCGCCGAGAAGGAAATAGTAAGTCCAAGCCCAACACCATACCGATGGTGCAAAAGTGGCAAAGGCAAAGGTTTTGTGAAACCCAAAGGCAAACCGAAAGGTAAGCCCTAATGGCAAGCAAACCACTTTCAACAATGCAATCGAAACCTAAGGGTGGTGTAGCCAAGGACTCTATCTGTCATCATTGTGGTGAGAAGGGTCACTGAAAAAGGAACTGCAAAAGCTATCTTGCAGGGAAAAGGTCGGGAAAAGGAGAAAGCAAATGTTGCTTTCTGCTCAGTATTTATGTTGTAGATATTAATATGATTGATATCAATTTAAATACAACTACTTCTGGGGTATTTGATACCGGATGTGGTTCTCACATTTGTACTAATGTGCGGTGGACCGCAAAGGAGTAGAGAGTTGGCAAAGGGTGAAGTGGAACTACGAGTTGGCAACTGAGCACGTGTTGCAGCCCCTACACTGTAGGGACTTGTACTTTTACTTTGCCTTCGTGGCTTGTTTTGGGTTTAGAAAACTGTTTCTATGTACCTAGTTTAATTAAGAATATTATTTCGCTTTCTTGTTTGGACAAGAAATGTTTTGAGATTTCGATCAAAAACCAACGATTGTCGTTATTTCCCGGATAATATGTTTTATGCAAGTCGCTCTCTTTGATTAATGGTCTATATGTTTTAGACCTTGATATGCCAATTTTAAATATAAATACCAAAAAGGATTAAGACTAATGATTCTAATCCGACATACCTCGGCATTGTCGCTAGGCCATATAAACGAAGACCGCATATCCAAACTCCATAAAGACGGGTTGTTGGAATCATTTGACTTCATGCCTTATGATCGATGTGAATCTTGTTTGTTGGGTAAGATGACGACATCACCTTTCACTAAGCTAGGTGAGAGAGCCGATGCTTTATTAGGACTAATACATAGTGATGTATGTGGCCCTTTTAATATACATGCAAGGGGTGGTTACCTCTACTTCATTACCCTTTACCGATGACTTCAGTGAGGTATGGATATGTGTTCTTGATGAAACACAAATCCGAAGCATTTGCTAAGTTTAAAGAGTTTAAACTAGAAGTAGAAAACCAACTTGGCAAGAGTATTAAGGTTCTTCGATCCGATCGAGGAGAGAGTACTTGAGTCAAGAATTCCGTGACTATCTAAAAGATTGTGGAATCGCTTTCACAACTTTCTCCTCCAGCTACTCCACAATGGAACGCGTGTATCCCGAAGGAGGAACGTAACCTTATTAGATATGGTTCGCTCTATGATGAGTCACACGAGCCTCGCCCATTCCTTTGGGGGACACGCACTAGAGACAACAACTTTAACACTTAACCGCGTTCCATCTAAATCAGTCTGCAAAGACGCCATACGAAAGCTATGGATCTGGGAAGCGTCCCAGCTTTGTCTTTCCTCAAGATTTAGGGGACGTGAAGCTTTGTAAAACGCTCAGCTTCCGATAAGTCGGCTCCAAAAATCGAAAAGTGCATATTTGTAGGTTATCCTAAGGAAACTAAAGGATACTACTTTTTATATCTCTAACGAGAACAAAGTGTTTGTTGCTCGTACTGGGAGTCTTTCTAGAAAAAGAATTTGTTTCTAGAAACACGAGTGGGAGTAGCGTAGAACTTTCACGAAGTTCCAATCTCAAACTAGCACTAATGATGAGATGGAAATCGAACAGACTCCACAAGTTGTTATGCAGACAGTGCACAAATGAGTCAGTGCAAACGACTACCAAGAAACGCAAGAATCGCGTAGGTCCGGTAGAGTTCGTCAGTCCACCTCCTGAAAAAATTTGGATTTTTTCATACGTGAACATGGTGATGTTATGTTTGTGGATCACGATGAACCTTCAACCTACAAACAGTGCAATTAATAGCCCAGATTCCGAGAAATGGCTTCGAGGCCACGAGATTCGAAATGGACTCTACGTACACAAACCAAGTCTCGGGATCTTGGCTGATCCACCCTAAAGCGGGTAACTCCCATAGGGGTGCAAATGGGTTTTTAAGATTAAAACCGACTATTGAAGGGAATGTACAAACATACGATGGCGACTGGTCGCGAAAGGTTTCAAACAAGTTCATGGTATCGATCTATGACGAGACCTTTTCCCCCGTAGTTATGTTCAAGTCCATTCGATTTTACTTGCTATGTCACCTACTATGACTATGAAATCGCAAACGGATGTCAAAACCGCTAATGGAAAAATTGAAGAGGATGTGTATATGACACAACCTGAAGGTTTTGTCACTCCCGGGAGAATGTCGGAAAAGTATGTAAGCTTCAGAGATCCATTTATGGACTCAAGCAAGCTTCCGAGCGAGAACATCCGATTTAATGATGCCGTCCCGTGAGTTTGGCTTCATTAGAAATGAGGATGAGCCTTGTGTTTACGTGAAGGTTAGTGGGAGCTCAATCGTATTCCTCGGTTTTGTATGTAGATGACATACTACTCATTGGAAACGACATACCAACCTTAAAGTCTCAGTAAAGGCTTGGTTGAGTACGTGTTTCTCTATGAAAGACTTAGGCGATGCCAGCCTATATTCGGGAGTCAAGATCTATAGAGATAGATCCAGGGAGACTCATTGCCCTAAGTCGAGTACATATATAGACAAGGTGCTAAAGCGGTTTAGCATGCAAGAGTCTAAGAAGGGCCTTTGTCCTATGGCACATGGTACTGTTTCTATCGAACAAACGAGTGTTCTAAAACGCCCGCCGAATTATAACGCATGAAAGAGATCCCTTTATGCTTCGCCATAGGATCCATCATGTACGCCATGGTATGTACTCGCCTGGATGTCTCGTTTGCCTTAAGCCTTACGAGCGGATACTAGTCTAATTACGGTGAACGCCATCTGGATCTCGAGTCAAGAATATCCTAAAGTACTTACGAAGGACTAAGGATACATTCTTGATTTATGGAGGGCGGATGAGATCGCTGTAAGTGGTTACACCGATGCTAGTTTCCAAACCGATAGAGATGATTTCCGATCGCAATCGGGATATGTGTTTAACTTGAATGGAGGTGCTTGTGAGTCGCGCAGATTAAAAGCAATCGACTATCGTAGATTCTACGACAGAGGCTGAGTACATAGCGACTTGTGAAAGCAGCTAAGGAAGCGATTTGGATCGAGAAATTTATTTCCGACCTCGATGTGGTTCCTAGTATTGCAAAACCCGATAGACCTCTATTGTGACAACAATTGGGGCTATTTCCCAATCTAGGGAACCTAGATCTCACCAGAGATCCAAACATGTACTACGGCGTTTTCACCTAATCCGCGAGATTATAGAAAAGAGGTGATGTGCATATATGTAGAGTAGATTCGGCAGACAATGTCGTCGATCCATCGACGAAGCCACCGTCGCAGCAGCACAGCATGATCGCCACACTAGCTCCATGGGTATCCGATATCCGGGAGGGCTGATCTTTAGAGACAAATCATTAGTATGCCCTAAAGACCATTTATTGTAATTTGGGTCTTTAGTGCAAGTGGGAGATTATTGTAATTGTACCGTATTTATGTAATTTTCATTTTGATGAATAAAAAGGCATTAATTCCAGTATTATTCATTATGTTTCTGCGTTCTTAACAACATAAATAAATAATATGTCCTTCGAATAGTATTCATAATTGTTATGAGATACTATTCTGAAACATCCCTAGTCGAACATTATTATGGAATCTTCAAGGACAATAATAATGCGTAAGATTAGTATGTGTAGTGATTGATATAAGATATCGGATCGTCACATAGGTATATATGATTAGAGAATCATTATAATGGACAGACCCGACATGAGAAACACACCATGGGTTGTTATATAATAGTCAACGGTGTTTCTCAATTTTTGACTGGGTTGTATAAAAGATCCTTCGACTTGAGGTCTCACAAGAGTTCTTGCATGGCTAGTGTTATGCTTTGATAATGTTAAACGCTATCCGTAACAGGGTGAGCAATAAAGGCATTTATTGGGTATATCACGAATCTTGTTCAGGATGAATGAGATGCAGAAAGGATTTGTCCATCCTATATAGCAGGAGCGATATCTTGGGCCCCTTGATGGAGTCTGACTAATTCATGGCCATGAACAAATGAATCAGTATATGATATTGATATCATTTGATTAGTCTACTCGCGAATCAAGAAACTAAAAGATTGGACAATACAAGTGTGACTTTTTCCATTACTTGTGTTCAATCTAGATATCAAGGACAAAAGGATTTAACTACAAATGTCAAATGTTGTGATTATGATAAATCACCAGATATTTATGAATTGGGGGTAATGATGCGTTGCTAGATACCTCTCATTACCTTTGACATATGATGTCACGGCCAACATCATAGATACCTCCTGGGTCGCACTCATAGATCAACTGGATTGGGCTTGTTGGAGTACATTTAATCTAAGGTGCGCCAATTTGATTGGGCCGGGCCGGGACGGGATTGGATTGGGCCCTTAATCGGGTTGGGCCAACCAATATGATTGGGCCGACCAACCCATTTGGACCGACCTTATGGCTGGAAATAGGACCTTTATTTCCAGCTTTTATCTCTTAAAAGGTGGTTGAAGTGGTGGAGTGGTTTCCTCCATGATCTCCCACTTTCCCTTGAATGACTAGGAAGAATACTGATTTTTCCTAGTATTCTAAGTTAGTTTTCTCCAGCTTTTGGAAGCTTAGAGAAGAGGAAAAAGAGAGAACATTTAGTAAGAAATGAAAAGACAGATTTTCATATACTTGTTTTCTAGCTTTTGGCTAATAGAAAAGAAGTAAGAAAACTGTTTTCTTGTTCTTCTAAAAGGTCATAGATTCATACTCCATCTTGAAGAGTGTCTTCAAGACTTCTACGAGGCGTTGGCTAGCACTAAGCGGTAGAAGACCATCCCCGAAAGATCGAGTGGATATTGGGAGAGACTGAGCTCGCGTTGGTGGCGTCCCGTTCGTGACAACAAACCGCAGTCGAAACTGCTTTCAGCTATCCTAGCACTTCTAAAGGTATAATACTATCCCATAGTATTAGGTTCTTACTCGTGATAGATCCTATTAGAGGCGGGTCACTTTATTTCCGCTGCACAAACTGTTTTGACCCGGTTATTCCTCTAACACTAAAATGGAATATGCCTCATCATATTCCTCTAGTCCTGTCCATTGTCTGCCAAGAGATTCTTTCTGTGTGTTGGCTTATAGAAATTCCAGCTTTACCCTGTTCCAAATATCAACATATACATGACCAGAATAAGATGAAATCTCCTTTGGAATCTCGGGTCCACCGCTTGTTGGAGTCCTCTGCTCCCAATCTATCATCGTTGGATTCACTTGAGTGAGAATAGGAAACCTCGGAGTCTTGGTACTCTGAGTAGTACTCTGTGAGACATAATGTGTGTCATCAGATACATAGTCTTTAGTGGCATGATAGGAAAATGAAGGTCTAGCTCCTGAAACTGAAGGTCTTAACACCTGAAACTAAAGGTGTAGCTCTGGAAACCGACGGTCTAGCTCCTAAAACCGACGGTCCATCTGGTGCATCTGTTGGGGTAGCCCTACTAGAAAATGATCTGCTTGAAGATTGGTTAGACGATGATTGAAATCTCCCTAATACTCTTTTAAGTATCCATGGACTCCTTTGTGGTTCACTTGCAGGGGGTTGGGGAAGAGGTGGTATCAATGTAATCCTCCCCCTCATCAGTAGATGACTCATCAACATAATCCCCTTTGTACCCAAAAACCCTCCCCTGTGAATGCATAGGAATATCGAGAATTGAATGAGTTGGTTGTGAACTACCACTAGTCATCCATTGGTGGGGGCTCGCTATATGCGGGGTATGGTATAGGACCCAAAAAAGTAAAGTCATATATGGGTGGCTGAATAGGGGTACATAATCCAAGGGCGGTGGACTACCCGTTGGGGAAATAACGTAGCAGGGGTGTCCTATGTCTACGATGCTTTTGACTCAACTTAACTGAATGAGTCAATGACTTGTCAAACACTCTACCCTCGCGGTCTTTATTCAGGCCTAACTCATCAATATTCTTTTCTCCGATCTGCCATCTACAATTTTAAAAATAAATTATAATTATAACTCTCTAACATTAATTTAACAAATTTTTTAATAAATGACAAAATAAAAAAATATAAATTAAATACATTATTTATAATAATTGAAAACTGCAAATTAAATAATAAAATATGCAATAACTAACAATCTGGGAAAAAAAATTGACCGCGTGCTGACGTGTACACGATTGACCTGCTGACGTCAGCAATCAAATGTAGCATTCAGCACGCGATCAAATGTAGCCGTTAATGCCCCACGCGCTGCTACGTGCCACCACAACCCAGTCACTGTTTTTTGGCTTTTCAGGCCATTTTTGGGTATTTTTTTGGTAAAATAAGCCCAGATCTAGTCTAATTTTAAGTAAATTTTATAACATTTATCACAAACTGATTTTTATTGTGTTTTGTTATTGATATTGAGTTAGATCTACCTATTTTCAAGTAAAAATTCAAAATTTTAAAAAATAAAACTCATATTGTGTTAAGTTGTGATGTTATTTTGACGTTGGGTCTAGAGACAAAGTTGACGAGGATGACGTTTGCAACAAGATCCGGCAGGCAGCAGCAGGCGGCACCGGCTGCTGAGGCAATGAAAATATGATTTGAGAGGATATGGCGCTTGACAAGATTTGAGAGGAGAGAAAGAGAATTTGTGTTGTGAGATGTGGGTGAGGGGGTGTAAACAAATAAATAGGGGGTGCTAATGGGCAAATAATTGTCTGTATCCGTCTGTGTACCCATTCTTGTACCCCAACCAATTATAATTTATCATGTGTGTATATAATTAAAAAAATGATCACATGCCAAATTTTGATTAATTGAGCACATAAATGAAAATATACACGGATACAGACGATCTTCACCCGTACTAATGACCCACATTATTTCTCAAAGTTCACACCCCTCACCATTTGAGAAATCCTCTATTTATGACACCATCTTTTTAGCTTACTAGCATAAATAGCAAAAAATTTTAATTTAAGCTTTTTTTTAGCACCAACAATTCACGGATGGTTAAAACTGTCCAATTAACGAATCCGACCAAAATTTCGGCCAAAAAGTGCACGTGTGACCGGCTAAAAAGGGCAAAAAAATCTAAAAATTTGACCCATCAACTCCACCACTCCTCCTCCTCCCAACACCACCAACTCCACCACTCCTCCTCCCAACACCCCCACTCCTCCTCCCAAAATTTGACTCATCTTCTTCACCATTCCTCCTCCTCCCAACACCACCAACTCCACCACTCCTCCTCCCAACACCCCCACTCCTCCTCCCAAAATTTGACTCATCTTCTTCACCATTCCTCCTCCTCCCAACACCACCAACTCCACCACTCATCCTCCTCCCAAAATTTGACTCATCTTCTTCACCATTCCTCCTCCTCCCAACACCACCAACTCCACCACTCCTCCTCCCAAAATTTGACCTATCTTCTTCACCACTCCTCCTCCCAAAATTTGACCCATCTTCCCCAACCACCCCATCCCAATTACCCCCATACCCACCCATTCCCACCCATCCCGCAGCAACCCCCACCACCCCGCACCGCCGCCATTCTTGGCCGCCACCGCCGTGGTTATTACTACCCTTCCCATTTCCATTACCCTCCATTGGCATACCCCCATCATTCTTGCCTCTACCACCACCCAATTTCCCATTTGCAAATTGTTCATCATGCCATTACCCCCTCCATTCATTTTACCACCGCCGTTCTTGGCCGCCACCGCCGTGGTTATTACTACCCTTCCCATTTCCATTACCCTCCATTGGCATCTTGATTAGAATGAAATGGGTTAGATTTTGCCCTAATTCGCAGCTTTTTTGTTGAAGTGGGGAAGAAGATGAACTCTTTTAGGGTTTTAAATTAGTGGAACCTTTAAATATTGTAGGAATGGACAATTTTGCCCTTTGCTCCGGTCACATGTGCGACTCACGTGTTCACTTTTGGCCTGAATTTTGGCTGGATTCGTTAATTTGACAAACGTAGCAGCCCGTAAATTGTTGGTGCTAAAAATAGCCTAAAAAATAAAAGTTGTTATTTATGCTAGTAAGCTAAAAAGATGATGCCATAAATAGGGGATTTCTCCTCACCATTTTTTAACTTTTATTTTCTCTCATTGCTTTAATTTTTTTCTCTTTACAAAAAAATTATCTCCTAAACAATATTTCTCCAACCTGCCCGCTCAACCGCTAATCTGCAGCAGTACCATCGTTGACCAATCGAAATCCGGCCATATAAAAAAAATCGATAATTTTTTTTTTATATTCTGTCCAATTTTTTTTTTTTAACCTCACCAGAGGAAGAGAGTTATTGGCCCATGAACGGAAAGATACTGGAATCGAACTCAGAACCTCAACCCCAAGTTAGGATAGCCTTACCCACTTGGGACTATTCGATTCCTATATATTCAGTCCAATTTGAACTCAAAAAACTCAAAACTTTACTGTCAACAATTCCGAAAACTTGTAAAATTGTGATTATTTCATCTATTATTGTCATTTTAATCAAACTTTAGTTGGAAAACAACTATGATCAGATCTGGACAAAAAAAAAAAACCCGGCCAGAACCAACCCGCGCAAGTTGTACCATCTGCGGTTCAAACGAGTGGCGCACGCGGCCAACTACGCGGCCCCTACTCCAACATGTTCCCCTACATGCTTTTTAGAACGTTTGCACTGTAAATAACACTTGACTGCACTATAATGTTGAACTTTCCTTGAACAAACAACAACAACATACACTTTATCTTGTATTCCGTGTTGTTTTACCCATTCCCCCATCTCTTCATAAAATCTAATTGCAGAAGAAAATAATTTCTCTTCTTACTTGTGTGGTTAAAATCTATTTATATTTTATAAAAATAATATGCCAAAAAACAAAATTTTCCTTAAATAATTCCATATTTATTTCACCAAATTTTATTTATGACTTTTTCCCTAAATCCCAAGGATTTGTAATCGAATATATATATTTTTTTTGCCAAGTAATAATTTCTAATCGAACATGATAACAATTTAAAAGAAAAGAAGAAAAAAAATGGCACGGGGCTGCAAATTGAGGTTTACTATTTTACCCCTATATACCTGTTTCTATTGAACTCCCCAAATTACCCTCACTTTCTCTATAGTCTATACACAGTCGCCATAGTTCACAAAGAGAGTTTGCAGAGTAGCAAGAAAATGGCGTCGGCATTGAGATCGAGCATTCTTCGTCACTGTAGAATCCCATTCTCAAAAACCATAACCCTAAATGGATCCAAGCTCGGCTGCGGCGGCTTCCGATTAATGTCCTCTCACGGCGACGATCACCTCGATAAACAGGCAGTCGTATCAAGAGTTCTCGATGTCGTCAAGAGCTTTCCAAAAATTGACCCTTCTAAGGTTATATTGTTTCTCATATCTGTCTTTCCTTTACATTTCCGGTTCCGGTTTTGAACTAAGTTTAAGAAAAATAATTTTGTACGGTTCATGTTTTTTTTTTTGGTTTGATGTCTGGAAAGCTGTGATTGTAATTTTTTAAGAAATTTTCCTTAATTGTTGCTTTGAATTTGAATGTGGAGCAGTTTATCAATTTACTCTCTCCATTCCATAATATAAGTTGTTTAGGACATGCAACTAAAATTAAGTAAGCAAAGAACAATGTATTTTGTTAGTCAATATATTAATTTTACTCTCTTAAATAGTACTCCCTCCATTCCATAATATAAGTCGTTTAGAAAATGTAATGAAAATTAAGGAAACAAAAAATGAAGTATTTTTTAATGAAAATATCAATATTAGACTCTTAAATAAAATTAGTTGTATGAGGGTCCTACCTAAGAGAGTAATCTTGATATTTTAACTAACAAAATACCTTGTTTTTCTCTCTTAATTTTCGCTACATGTCCTAAACAACTTATATTATGGAATGGAGGGAATGCTTGTATACAACTAATTCTATTTAAGAGAGTAATATCAAAATGCTTGTATAATGTATTTGATATTTGATTTCAGAAGCAGGAAAGTTGCAGGTTTGATTTTCTAGAGTATTAGTCAGTTTGGTAAGTTGTGGTTGAAGCTTTGATCCAAAAGCTTTTGATTATTTTCAGTTTCCTTCTTAAATTCCTAAGTTTAGTAGAAAGCTTTAGCTAGGTATTGCAGATTAAAAATTTACTGTATGTGTAGTCGGCCGTGGAGTAAGAAAACTATGGATTCTGGAAACTAGGAGGGGATATAATTCTTACTCAAGCCTGATGTTGTTGCGGCTTCCTGTATTCCTGTTAGTATCTGTCCTTAGTTATGCTTGGGGCGGTTGTTAATTATCTTTTCTTTTTAATACTTTTGTCTAGAGATGGTTCTCAAAGTCGTGCTGAAGATGACTCCACTAAACCTACTTCGATCAATCAGTGAGAGAATGGCCTGAGAAAGAATAAAACGAAGAAATAATGAAGTATGAAATTTCCCTGAGTTATAGCTAGCATCTTCTAGTATTATTCAAGATCAGGTCCTTGAGAAATGTAATTTTTCTTTTTCTGGGGTTGGGCGGGAGGCAGCCATTAGACTTGCTACTGGTAGCTTTCTGGGATATAGGGAACTGAATTATTCTACTGATGCCACCAAATATCAAGGATGTTTGAGCTGAATTCTATCTTATCTTCCACATGACATAATCCTTCATACAACATTTCTTGGATACTCTCTCTCTCTCTCTCTCTCTCACACACACACACACAGAGAGAAGGGACTGGAAAACTTTCTGCGATCTCTTGGTGATGTTTGATTGTGTATGTTGTCATGAGCATCTCGCTAACGTTCTATCAAGTTTGACACTGTTGTCTGATAAAATAATTCTCAAAGAAGGTAGATGTAATGTGAGTTTAATAGCTAAGTCGGGCTAACTGATTTTTTATTTATAAAGTGTTTCTTCCTATCTGAAAATTTAGTTATTCCCTGAGAGAGGATCCAATCCCACCCTTTCTGAATATATCTCTGTAAGTATGTTTCCAGTGTAAACAGTGATTTATTTCGTCTTTTGACTATGTTACCCCCGGACCCTTCGTTTATGCGTGCCATACACGATACGACACGGGTATGGTATGAAATACTTACCGGATCCGGTCAACACCGAGCATACACTTTGTTTTAGATGTTTAAGTACCCGACACCTAAATACATACCCGTACCCGAGTCCGGGTAACATAGCTTCTTGACTCAGGGAACCTCATTACATGAAATGAATTCTGTGATGAAATCTTTGTAAGGCTGCTTTTTAAAATTACAAACTAATATGGAAACATGTTAAATAATTATGTTGCACTGTGTGCAGCTCTAATTGTTTTCGGAAACTCACTGAATGTTAGAAAGCTGGATTTACTGATATTTTCATTATCATTATTGAGGAATAACTTTCTTGCTAAATGTGGTGTATACCAGTTTTACTGAGTTGTGATTTCCAATGCATCATATTCATGTTTTAACGTCGGGGGAATTATAAATGAATTCTGAGCTCAATTTCTCGTGCAAACTCTGCAGGTTACCCCTGATGTTCATTTTCAGAAAGATTTGGGCTTGGATAGCTTAGACAATGTGGAGATTGTAATGGCTCTAGAGGAAGAGTTTAAGCTCGAAATTCCAGATAAGGAAGCTGATAAGCTCGACTCTTGCGCTCTTGCAATTGAATACATCTATAACCACCCAATGGCTAGTTAACTTCTGCTACTTGTTTTCCATTCAACAATTTCTTTAACTAGATAATGCGATCTGTTTGTTCTACCAGTTGAAAATGCGAAGTTCTTCCATCATATGGAAGGAGGGGTGGAAAATAATTGAACTCGGTTCTCAATATCATTTTTATTGAACTTTCACCAATGTCTTGTTATGCTTTTCTTGATCAACAACCCTGCCCGACTTTGAATGAGACGATGACATATCTGTATTGATTTTTTTGAGTTCTGCTTGTTGTAATGTTATTGTTATAACTTTGACATTAGCTTCATAATATCTCTGATGCCTAAAACTTTCCATAGCATAATTTAGTAGTAAAATTGTTTCACTGTAATCTTCATGGCAATTATACAAAGGACCTTGCTAGGCTACTAGAATTATTGGCTAAAAGATTAGCTAAAATAGTTTTTTGGACCTTTTTGCCCTTATAGTTGGGTGAATCCCTTATACCAGCAGGGGGTAAGATAGTCATTTAACACCCTTAATTTGGGGGTTTAGGGTTTATATCCCCAAAATTCTAGGAGTAAATCATTTTCCTTATCCAAAATCCTCTCAATATAAACATTCATATTCTTATTTTCTTCGATTTTTCCTCTAATCTCTTTCTCTTGTTTCCCCAGGCGTTTGTCGCAATAAGGTTGATCAATGCTGAACCCAGATCATCTATGGTTTTTGTATCATGGGGTGCCTTTATTATCAACTTTAGGGAAGTAAAAACTAGAAATTTAGGGAAGTAAAAAGTTGATAACTTGAAACTTTATCTTCAAAACTTGAAGGGGGCAAAATGCAATTAAACCTTTTCTAATTTCTCAAAATTATGAATTTGGGGATACTTTTACCTTCACCAACTAACGGATAGTTCTGATATGGAGCAGGTCCATTGGACCATATAATTCAGAATTGGACACGTCACTACAGAATGAGGAGAGAGACAATTTTGTGATTACGTGACTAATTCTCGATCACAAGATCCATATGAACCTGATTCATATTAGAATTTTCCTCACCTAATAGACAAATGAAGCAACTAAGGGTGTGTTCTAGGCAGTTGGATATAAATGGTGTGCATGATGTGTCTTTTTAACATTCACATGAGTAGTTTTTACAAATTTGAGGAAATAACTAATCATATTTATATACCAATAGCAATCACACCACTTGTGGATATCAACTGACAAAATGCTCCTCTTTCTTGTGATGTGTCACGTGATTTTTTTTTTTTTTTTTAACTCGTAGTAAAGTAAAAGTGCGCAAATGATTTATGTCTTAAAAATGTTTGAATCATATAATCAAAAGTGTAATTATTTTACCATATTCATTTCATAATATAAGCCGTTTAAAAAATGTAAATAAAATTAAAGATGCAAAAATATGAAATGTATCAACTATTTATGAACGGATGTAGTGGAAAATAAAGGCACATTCAATTCTGGACGAAGGGGTAGTCATTAAGATCAATCAAATTTTACCATTCGGTGATCACTTAGTATTAGAGTATTTAACTCGTAGTTTAAGAGATCTCTTACCAATAAAAAAGGAAAAGGAAGATTTAATCAAGGTATCCTTTTTCATTTTGTACTTCATGTCACCTTGAAAGCAAAATTCCCCCTTGAGATGCCCACTCAATAACTATCAAGAAAGTGTTAATTTAATTTTTCATGGAATTGCCATTTCCAAAGCAAGTTTTTTTTTTTATGGTGGCCATTTATATTTTGCTTTTGAGTATGTTCACCTCTTAGTAGCTCTTTTGGACATTTCAATCCCAATATGAAAAAGGAAAAAGTTAGTTTGATCAACTTTATTCATTTAGGACAACTTTAATTAATCACAAAGAATTCAGTTACAAATTGATTGAAGAGAGATGGTTAAACACTTGTGGGATGATTTCTTGATTGTTAGTTTTTTTTTAATCATTTTTTTTTTAAATTTTATTTATTTATCTGGGGAGTGACTCTATCTATTATAAGAAATAAGTACAAGAAATGGGGGATTTAGTAGTTTGTGAATTCGAACTCATAACTTATACGTCACAAGACATCAACCTTTGTCACTAGATCAATGTCTCATTGGCTTTGATGGTTAATTAGTTAACCATAAACATCACAGATTAATCAATGGTTTAACTTGTAATAATCAATCAAGAAATGATTAATCTAGTTCCATAAATATTGATGGGACAAGATTACCCATCACTATATCGTTTGAAGGGCCATGATTTGACTAAAGAGCAAATGATGTTTTGGCTTTGGAAAAAGCTTTACCTTCTTCTTGGGAAAATTATGATATAGTACTACGTGATTCGGATCAATCAATATCGGAAGAAAAAATATCTCTTTCTTTTTATGTGGATAAATTTGACCCACGTGTTCGATATCAGAATTAACCTTCTTTTGGAGTACTTGGTGGACATTGAATAGAGTTTTTATATTTATAGCAGATACCGTAAAAGTAATTGTCTATAAAAAAATATGTAAGTTTTAAGTTTGAAATTTTATAACGGATTACTATTCAAATTCAAGATTTGACTTCTCTTCGCTACTTAAAAAGACATGAGAATTCTCTAGCGAAATATGAGGACAATAGATTTCACCAAGTAATACTTCATACTAATTCATCGAACCATTTCAGTAATTGGCAGAATCTCCACTATTAATTGAAGGATTAACTGTTCTGGAGAAGAGCCAAATCATATAATATATTTTGAATTTTGAATTTTGAATTTTGAATTTTGAATTTTGAATTTTGAATTTGCTTTGCTGGTAAGTTGTTGAGGATCTTATCTTATTGAAGAAGTGGTCTCTCTCTAGAAGCCCAGTCTTATAGATAAGATGATGAAAGATTAAGTAGAAGGCACTCCAGTAGGATTTGCTTCACAAAGTAACTAAACTGAAAAATGATATCTTGTGCCTTAAAATATATTCACTCCGTCCGGAATTTAATGTCTTATTTCCTATTAATTTTGTATAAAAAATGAGATATTTAGCCGATGTGATATTGATGTAGTGATTAATGTTGAAATCCATGTAATAGAGTTATTTTAGTCTAAATTCCTTTTCCCGCTTCTTGAATCTTGCAGTTGCTGTATATAACACTTTCTATTCGAAACTATTAGTCTTGTGTTCCACTTATTCCGCTCTCCCATAATAATAAAATTAAAAGAAAGTATACATGACATTGAAACATGAAAAGAAATCAATTATGATAAACTCACCCTTATTGTTATTCTCCAATTTTTTGTTTTTTTTTTTTAAGAAAGCATCATCAATCAAAACTAACTAGTCTAATTACAAAAAGTTAGGCAAAAAAAAAAAAAAAAAAATCCAATGGAGAAAAACATTCCAAACTCATGATAATAGTTACATTAATCTAAGCAAAAAACATAATAAAAAACAAATCAATCTGATGATCCTGTCTGATTCTGAAGCAGACTGATGATTCCAAGAGAAACAGCAGACAATTCAAAAGTATCATTATTCCTCTTAGTTAATGGAGAAATTAATCCTTTCCTTTCTTGAAATCCATCTTCACAAGTTGTAGAAGCATCCATAACTGAACTAATAATAATATTAGCATCATAATATCTCTTAGAATCATAAGCTCTCATAGCTTTCTTCACTGAATCAATTGCATCCCAATATAATTCAAAACAATCATTCAAATATGCCCTTTCAAAATGACTCAATTTCTTGTTCCTTAGAAGAATCTTAATGTGACACCTGACAAATGAAATGAAATAAAATTAAAATAAGTGCGTCATGAGTAACAATTATTATATAAGTAACACCTGACATGTATAATAATTATAATTAAGAGAAATCCGCTATATATTTTACGGGTATGGTCACTTTATCAAATTATTGATTCCGGCTATGAATTTGGGGAAGAAGAGAGAAATATTGTTTTTAATGACCGAGTCCGAAATGACCATTTTGCCCTTAAAAACGAGCACATGTGCTCTGCATGTGCCTTTTTTTTGCCGAATCTACTAATTTGACAAAGTGAGCATATCCGTAAAATATTGAAGCTAAAAAATAGGCTAATTGCTATTTAGAGAAGAAAAAAAATAGTTAGTGTACATAAATATCGAATTTCTCTTATAATTAATGTACCTTGTATCTGTAACGTTGTAACGGATTAATCTAATAGAAATTAATCCAAGGCCTCTAAGAGTAGCACATTGGCTGGCTGGTGCTGCTAGAATAGAAGATGTGCAGTGGTTGAAATTGATGTTTGGATCACCTTTTGCAAGAAGATTGCAAGTTTTATTGATTAGGCTTTGGCTTGTGACTCCATTGATGAAGATTAAGAAGAAGGATAAGAGGAAAAAAGACAAAGGAAAGAATAAAGATGATGAAGATGAGAAAGACTTCATTTTTTTTTCTTGTTGAGATTATGAAAAACTATTCTTGTTTTTTCCCCTCATATGAGATGAATATATAGCTGTTAGGGGGGAAATTTGTTGGGTACATGTATTTAGGAACAGTTTTTTTTTTTTTTTTTTTAAAGTTTGACTTGTTTCAGTATTTAAAATACTAGAGAAGTCTTCAGTGTAATTTAGGATGGAGATTTCGCTGAAAATTCTAATATAGGACCAGCTTTATGGGACTGACCCCACATGCCTCTCACATGAGTTGTGGCGAGACCTACTTTACAGGTAGGCTCCACTCCAACTCACGTGAGAGTATCGTGGAGTTAGTCCCACAAAGTCGGATCCATGCCAAAGTGACCCGGAGATTTCACCAACTCAAAGTGTAAGTTGAAAGTTAGAGATATATGGTGTACTTGCATTGAGTCCGTTAATGTTTGGTTTGAATTAAGTCTGTAAATAAAACTTAAAACATCAAATCATTTAGAATCTGATTTGGGTTTAAGATCCAATTCAATCAGACTCATAATGAGACTCTATCACCAATTAACAATATCTTTACCATCTATTTTTTACTGAACGATCCCTATCATTTGAAATAACGTCTTAGGTTCTAATGCAAGGTGTTATTGTTTTGAAATAGATATGTGATCTTTATTGTTATAAATAAATACATTGCATGTCATTATATCTGAGTTTTTCACGACACATTTTAAATTTTGAATCATTAATTACTTCCTATATTTTGGATATGGTTTTTCTTTTATCTCTATACAAAGAACATGTATGAAACAAAAAAAAAAATCTAATGGCATTGGAATATTTTTTATTAGGAAGAGAAAAGAAAAATAAATTACCAAAAAGTGGTTCTGAAAAATTTCAAGATTTTACAGTAGTTAGATTGGATTCGATTTTTGTTTAAGAAATTTTGTCCCCAGTTCGTAAAAAATAATATGTGTTTAAGAGAATACGTGGTGAAAATTTTGTGTTATAAATTATGACATTTAGTGACCAAATACACCGAAATTTTACTCTATTTTGTTCAAAGATGCATTCTTAATGAGCGAATTTAAAACTTATAAATTAGAGAAGCGAGATGGAAATTTTTTAAAGATTTTTTCAGAAAATATAAAAAGAATGTTACCTATAAAAAATTTAATGTTTTGGAAAATACTGGAATTTGACGATTTTGAATTCAATTATTTTGATTAAAGTTACTTATTAATTGGAAGTAAATAGACATTATAATACAAAACAATATGGGCTGGCTTTGCTCATCCTTTAGAAAATGCAACAAGAAAAACACACCACTTTATGGGCAATATATGATTGTTTTATGGATAATTGAAAACGACAAATATATCACAAAGTATTTTGTCCAATGGGTCTTAATCTTACCAATAATGTTACAACATACTTTGAGTGTGATTTTTTTTTATTATTTTTTTTTATCATTAATCACTAAATAAATGGCGTCATTACAATCAATAAAAAAATCGAAAGACAGAAAGTAAAAAGTTATACAACGATTTAAAAAATCACGATAACGGACAAAAGACACATCCAAAGAAAAACTTGGATGGTTAGGAAAAAAACTAGAAAAAACTAGACAAATAAACAAATACATAATCTTCTTCTTCAAAGATCTTCATCGCCATTCTTGAACCACGAGGGACGAGAGAATATCACTTTCAACATCTTCCTCAGAGTCGACAATTTATAGGACCACGGGCGTATCAACCGTCCCTACAAATTGCCTCGGAAAGATGTAGAAAGTTGATAAAGGCCGAGATCAAGTCCGGGTTGAATGAATCCTCCTAGAAACATAGAAAAAAGTCTCAGATCCATGAAGATCCCGAGACTCATCTAACCTCTCGTGTCTTGAATCTTGAAGAAAAAAACCCCGAAAAAGATTTCATATGATTCGCGGTACAAAATAAAGTACTAATAATCTGAACAAAGGGACTAAGATTTGACCATCGGCCGAGCCAATGGCCAAATCCCGCACAACAGTAGGGGGAGGAAAGCCGCAGGAAGAAAGGGGGGAAGAGATAGAAGAGAGAGAAAAAGGGTAAAGAAATTATACTTTGAGTGTGATTGGATTATGTCTAGTCTCTGTGTGTTTATGTTTGAGACTAAGGTACAATCTCTCTTTGAATTGAGTCTGAAATAAAATTTGTAGCATTAAAATTATTTAGAATCTGATTTGAGTTTGAGACCGATCTGAAACTTAGAATCTTATATTGAGACTCAATCTATGTACACCCTTCATTTGAATAGAGTCCGAAATAAAATTTGTAGCATTAAAATCATTTAGAATCTGATTTGAGTTTGAGACCGATCTGAAACTTTGAATCTCAGATTGAGTCTCAATCTATGCACACCCTTCGTTTGAATAGAGTCCTCTAGCCTTAAAAAAATGAATAGAGTCCTCTAAGCGTGAGGTGAACATAGATATGCATTCTTCTGGTTTCACCTCCTTCTTATATGAGAACACGTTCAATATAAAATAGTACTCCTTGATACTTAATGCATTCTCATTGACTTTTATCTACATGCAAAATTCATAAGATATTATGTGAGAAAGAAGTGAGACCAACATATTCACCACCTTCCAATTTTCCCACCACAACCCCACCATAATCAAATCTTGAAATTAAACCATAATCAAATCTCAATAGAAAATGGCCACCTTAGTTCTTCTTTTATTGTTATTCTAATTATAGAATTACACCCAAAGTTGAGTCTAGATAAAACTCAATAGAAATAGCCAAGCTTTGAAGCAACTTAATAGAGCACTTCCTTTTGTTAGGCAGCCAATATCAAGTGATCATAAAGATTAGAAAATTTCACTAGAATATATATATATATATATATATATATATATATATATATATATATATATATATATGGGTCCCTCTCCTCTCTTGCTTATACGCATGTATGATCTACATTTTCCATGTTCTTTTTGCCTTTTGGAGTTTGGGAGTATTTTAAGCTAAGAATTTCACTAAAAAAACAAAAACATTAATGCCCATTCTATCCATGTGACAAGAAATAAAAAGCTTAGAAAAGTTCCTTAATTTTGGGGGTCATGAGTCATGAATGTTGTATTATCATAGCATTTCTAGACCATTGTGGATAGCACTCTAATTATTAGGGCAATGTTTTGTGTATTGCACACGATTTTTTTTCATTCCAATTGGTTATATTTTAACCATAGAGGGAAGGAGGAAGGCCGCGTCCTTTGATATCAGATTGTCCGCAGTAAGTAATGACTAATCTCGCTCGCCACATGTACTTTTGAAAATGTAAATAGTTAATCATTAAATATATTATGTTCTCACGAGCAAGGATAAATCAAATAGATCGAATTCAACGTTAAGGGACAGGGTGAGCGGCTACTATACAACACCTCGTGGTTTACTCGTCCCAGGAGGCCATTGTGCCTTATTAAGTTGGGCCTAGCCCTTAGATAACCAGTTTAAAATTGATGCCACTGTAATCATGAGAAAATCTTCCAAGGCCTGAAAACGGTGGATGTTTCAGTCCATTAGAGTTTAGAAGAGGTAGACCTATTTATTAGTTACAGGGGTGGAAATGAGCTGAGGTAAGGTTAACTCAGGCCCAGGCTCAACTCACGCTAAATTTTTTCAATTCATAACTCAGCTTATATTTGATGTGAGTTAATCTTCTCAGCTCAAGCTCATCTCATCAGTAGCTCACGAGCAACTCATTTATTTACAAATATTTTTGAAAAAATACGATAACTTATAATATGAGTTTAATATCCAACTTATACAAAATAAATCAAGAGATTTTATTAGCACAATGACATATAATAGAAGTTTATATCTTTCTACTAATTATATACTATGTAAAGACTCCGGTGAAAAAACTTAACAAGATATAAAATTAAACAAATGTAAACCAACAAAAGTCTAGATACTAAATATTATAATCCTTATTAATAAATGTCAAAAGTCTCAAAAGTCTTCTTATATAACCAATTTGATTTTTGTGGCATGTTTTTCCACCTGAAAAGATAAAAATATAGTATTGTCATAAAAAGAGTATTTTGTATATTGCCAATTAATTATCATCAGTAATAAACGACAAGTAATAATATATTTTGAGTTTCTCTTAATGTCAAAAATGACTAGAGCCAATCTCCTTCAGAACTTAATGGTTGAACTGTTTTCGGGCAAAGAAGCTCGATATTAATGCTGATGACATAAATTCACTAAATTACAAATACAAGATCATTGTACATGAAAATAAAACAATTAATACACTATATGAAGGGAAAAATAATCACACAAACCCTTTTCAAACAAAAAAAAAGTATACTAAACTTATTATTTTGCAGCCGACAAAATTTAACCGTTAATCATCTACATTAGTCTCAAACTTAAACTTTTTATATATAAGACTTGTAGCTTCTCGTATATTTTATTTTTTACATGATTTAAAAGTTTGAAATTAAGCTAAATTCAAACTAAATCCAATTCAAATTGAACAAGTTCGATCTCAAATTGTCACTACTGAATCAAGGTGTCATTAGCAACATTATTTGTGTAATTTATACTTGCGATGCTAAAAAAAGTATGTTAGGACTAGGCAAATTTTCTAAGAATGTCAACTCGGTAACTTAAAAAAAAAAAAAAATCTCGTAAAAGACATTTTTTTTGTCATTTATATCTGGACATTTAACTCGAATAATCCAATTAATATTTAATATATATATAGTAACTACAACCTTATTCTGAGCAATGCTTGAGAGGTCGCATGTGTGACCACACAAATTAGGATCACGACTTCTCTTAAATAAGACACTGGTCTAGTGGTTAATATTGATGTCTCGTGATATAAATATCATCAAATGGAATTTCCAGGGACGAAACCAGGAATTTGGCTTTGGAGGCGAAACTGTAACAGTATGTCGAATTACATAAAAAAACGACAAAAAAAATTCTTGGAGGCGAAACTAATAAATATTCCGAAATATATATAAAATTTATTATACCTATCAATATTTTTTAAAAATTTCGGGGCAACTGCCTCCGCCCTCTTTCTTTGTCCCTGAGAATTTCATCGAGCTTGATTCATCACATTTCTTATAATAAATAGTTACTTGGAACCCGGTGGAACTTTGACAAAACTCACTCTCCATTTCAAACAAAAGTCAGAGTCAGATAAGAAACTCACACCCAACACACTACTCTCTCTCTCCGCCGCCCTACACGGTGGTTTAAAGAAAAATGGCGAACCTAAGAACAGCAATGGACGCCGGATTTTGGGACCTAAATATATCTACACCACAGTCTCTTGACGGAATAGCTCGTTCAATTCCGGGTGAACCAATTCCTTTAGACGGAAGCAGAGGTAGCCGGTCTCTAAGAATTCAACAGCTCGCTCTTTTGAGAAATGGGTTCCCTTTAGGAATCATTCCGACTTGGTCTCCGACGCCGTATAAAGAATTGGGTTCTTTCGCCCTTCATTCCCTCTTGTTCAAAACTTGCATCAGCGACATGTACGTTTAACCCATCATGGTCACAATAATTCTATAGATTTTTTTTTTTGAACCATGTGTATACTTGGTGTTTTTTGCCACTTTTGAACACACATTCTAGACATGTTTGCTGGTTCTAATGGTAAGATTGGTGATTAAAAGTGGTAGAAAACCATCGTTTTACACTAGTTTGACCAAAGCAGTAATTCATAAATAGCTCAGGTACAGAAAAAGCTAAAATAAAAGTTTACTGACAGGAAAAAAAAGTGAAAATTGTTTATGTATATATAGGGAGCTTTTCTCTTAAAATGTTGTTGGTTTGTTTGTGGTATTTTAAGTTTTTTCTGATTTAGGAGATGAATTGGTTCTTGTTGTTTATATTAAACTGTCTGGTTATGCTGGGAATTGACAAGGATTCGATTGGTTTGAGCCTTTGAGGGTGTAACTAGAAACCAGCATTTTGGAATATAGGTTGAACTTGAACCTTTAGAATGTTGTCCCAATCCATAATTTTGCAACGCGTCGGTTGCTAATTGTAATGTTATGTCGAGCTCGAGTACCATATGTTCTGTTTCATCCTAATAATGGAACCTTCACGTTCGTATTAAAAACCTAAATCAATGTTTAACCTACTGGCTGTGTTACAAAAGCCATTCGTTCCATTTTTTATGATGTTCACTTTGCTTTCTCGAAGCTTGCGCCTGATTTACAATGTATATTTGATTCACCAATGCACATACAGGTGGCTCGGATTAATAGGACAGTTCCGTCCCAAAAAATTGATATCTTCCCTTAAAACTGAACTGTCTGCTGGAGATGAATGGGAGATGCCTGCATTTAAAGATGTAGCTAGGCATTTCTTAGACAAATCACTTTATTCAATTGGTTTGTGCTCACAGCTTGCTTTGACATCCTCGACTTCGTTAGTTTTGAGCTCCGAGAAGCATGGTGAAAGAAAAGGACGCAGATCTAGAGCCATGGTCTTTCACAAGGCAATTACCAAAACTTTGCTACATTTTGTGTGTTTCAGTTTCTTAGAATTTTCTCTCCTTTTCCCCATTTGGCTGCAAACTTTTACCATTTTTTCATTGTGTCGCATGATCTCGTGGCGAAATGATTACTTGTGACAATTTATGATTACGGCATAAACCCCCTTTTTTTCATTTTAATCTGATAAGGTAGTTCCTCTTTTGTTTCATTTTAATCTGATAATGACATAAAGTTATTAGAAATTAAATAGCAAGTTTTCTTTTGAGTGGAGTGTGAAAAAAAATTCTTTCAAGGTAGCTGAGTTATCAAATTCCCGCTTTTTGTTTCATTTTGCTTTTGGTTCTTAATGAATTTTTGTCGTATGAATGGTACTTGTTCCTTTACAGTTATGTGCAATGAATATGATCACTTCATCTCTATACCAACCCATGATTTTACTTTGTTGCATGCATTTGTTCGGCATTGTTTCTGTTTAATAGTAGTAACATTTTGAGGTTCCTCTTTTTTCCTTTGAGTTGCAGCTGCCTAGTCATGATATCACATTTGAGGCAGCATGGCCCGAGCAGTTTATAGACAGTAAAGGAAAATACTGGGAAGTTCCTGAGTCCATGTCGTTGGATTGTTTATCCCTTGTTTCAGATTCCGGACTACGATATCGCTTTGGCTTACATAAAAATAGTGGCCTTCCCAAGGCCGCTAATTCGTCTATTGCCGAGGCACCTATTTCTCTCCTGCCAGGATTCTGTGCTAAAGCTGCTGTTTCTTATGAGAAGAGCAAAGACCTTTGGAGAGAGATGGAGACAAAAGAGGATCTCATAGTACAGACACCTGCCGGCAACTTTTTCCGCCCTTCATACGATATTCGTCTTAAAGAACCTCATGCTGCAATATCTGGAATAATAGGTAATCTTGGCAACTTAAACTCTTGTTCTTGCTTTGTGAATAATGTACTTCTCGTTTCTGTTTCTTGGTTGTTTTTTTATGTTTCGTGGCTAGACATTTACCATGCTTACAATGATCAGTTTCTTTTTGCATCAAAGTCATAATTCTTATGTGTTTTCGATTTTACTTCTGTATCCACTCACTATCAGAAAATATGTGGGGTCTTAAGCTAAACATATTTTGGTAATGTAGGTGCTGCTTGTGCATCGTGGTTTGGCAGTGGGAAGAGAGCCCTTAGTGGTGATTCAAGCGAGGCAGGAGATGAGAGTATTCATTTGAATGCCAAGTCTAGAAGTCCTTTCAGTGTCGATCTATTTGGTTCGGGTTGCTATACCTTCCAGCACGGGAAATTCAGAAAGTATTTTGGGGACCTGACAAGGATAGATGCGCGACTGGATGTTCCTTCGGCTTCAGGGTTACTGAAGCAATTTTCAAATATTCTCAGAAATTCTGCTAATAGAAATCCTTACGATACTTCGTCTTTCCCCAGACTCAATCTCATTTTCCAGCAGCAGGTAAATATGTCCAACTCCCCCCTCCCTCCCTCCGGTTTAAGTGTATGTCCTAAATTGTGCTCTGGTTTTCTGTTCATATCATAGGTTGTAGGGCCGATTGTTTTCCGACTAGATTCCAGGTTGTTGGTTAATTCATCGCCTCGTTTGGAAGATGTTGTGTTCAGTCTGAATTACTCTTTGAGGCTCCTGCACTCTGGGAAGGTGGTGGCGTGGTACTCTCCGAAGAGAAAAGAAGGCATGGTGGAATTGCGCCTTTTTGAATTTTAAGCGTCTTATTTTAGCCATTTTTGTTTTATAACACGATCTATAGCCTAATATAAGTAATTTTGTCATTTCAATCTACTTTGGAGCTGCCTAAAGAATGCTATTTTGATCCTTCATTGTTCCTTTTCCTACAAGGTTTTACCACTCCTTGAATAGTTTGTAATTGCTATTTTACTTTTCTCTGCAATCTCGATTCACATAGGCTAGGTGCCACTATAGACTTGTATTTAGACGGTAAAAAATTTCTATCCTCGTTCGTTGTTATATTCTCTATCTTAGTAATAAGAAATTAACATGTATTAATTTTTTCATTAAAAAATTTGTGACGTGTCAGAAATAAATAGCTGAACATATTGTTAGGGAGCTAAAATTTAGTCAATTAATTGACTAAATTGATGGCAAAATGGTAAATAATTGGGTTAATCTCTTACACCAACAGGAGGTAAATGATGTTTAATTTGGATTTTTAGGCAATTATAACCAATTTTGCTTAGCCGTTAATCATTTCCCATATTTTAAAATGTGCTCTGCTATTATATTTTATGAATCCCAAAATATGATTTTAAGTAACTATGATAGGTATCTTCTCCATGTACTTGGTTACGGAAGGAATCTGGTATCTTACTAAATTAGAAACTTATTCATTTCCCTGTTTTTTAGGGTGAAGTTAGCAATAAAAATAACGATGTAGGAGAGTGGGAAGAAAATTTCTTTTGTTGAAGAAAGTGATTCGTTTAATATTTCATTTTCCTGCTTCAAATCACCAACATGGAAACAACATAAGCAAAAGATTTTACCATCTTAGATTTCATATGTATAAACCCTGAATAATAGAGTAAAAACAGTAGATATAAAATCTGAGCAATTTTGGCTGAGGAGATAAAAAGAAGATGGCTAAGCTATAGAATCTTATTACTATTACAGAGTTACTACTGTTAGTATTTGTGTGTGTAATGTATATTTACAGTTTCATTACTGGGATGTCATTTCACCATTTGAGACAGATTCATTTCCAGTGCCTCCTTCACAAACATTGGATCTGCAGACCGGGCATACCCTAATGAAGCGCGAACAAGGTAGAAGAAATATCGCGTTAGATACAATAAGTGTCTACCTGAAAAAAATACGCAACTTATACATGAAACTTACCTGTTTATTTCTTTAAGCCATTTATCGACGCAAGGCATGTGAAATTCATGACGGCAAGGAAGAACCCTTAATTTGTCCCCATCATCGTACTCGGACAAACAAATGTAGCACCTGCCAATCAAACTCGAGAAGTTACTACATTAGCAGTATATGCGAGCGTTTAGATTGTTTTCCAAATCACTTAAAGAAAGTTGCATACTGTGGTGCGTCACTTGGGATGCTTTCAGCGGCTTTTGATTTCTTGTAATATTTGAGGGGAAATGAGTCTACAGTAGACTCCGGAGCTGGAAGTGTAAGCATAGACAGTGAAGATAGCAAAGGTTGTCGATGAATCTCATCCAAAACCTGTACAAGGTTGAAGTTCTAAATACAGATGGTTAGTCATTTACTTTCTCGATCCTATGGTTAAGAAACGAATGTAAATTAGCAACAACAAGAAGGCATTTACTACCTCAAATAATGCCTCAGCAAGCAAGATTACACGTGAAATACTTGCGAGGGTACTGGACTCTTCTTCGTCTGAGAAGAACGAGTCACAGGAGCATGTACCATCGGGATGGAGACCAGAAGAACAAAAGGCAGTTTCTCGACCTCTCTCCTCGTGGCCATGGAGAGCTGCTCTTTCTGCAATCTGTAGATGGTTTCTATCAGCAACATTGATAGCATTGGATAGTCTACGAGACAAAGTTTACTACATATAAAAGATAAGGTTACGCTATACTACCTCGGACCTTAAGAGCCATCTTCGTCCATTTCTCAGACGACTTCTAGAACCCAGATAACCAGAATGATGACGAATCCGATCATTGTCAAGATCTCCACTCAAATCAAGAAGCCATCTGTCGTGAGATCCCGGATCTTCAGCAAAACCTGTGGCGAAAACTATGGTTGGGGCGAAGTCACTGTTACTATTCCTTCTATAACCGTGCCTTGATACAGCATCCCAGAATAGACTTCTATTACTACTTCTTGATTCACGGCTACTTCTTTCACTAGATAAAATGCTGGAAGAGATACTCACCACATCAACATGAAATGCATCTCCTCTTCCTATGTTATTACTTTCAGACATATGCAATCCCGAACTAGAAGAAGGCACTAACATTTCGGAGTTAACATCCCCAGACGACTGGAAATTCGTTAGAGTAAAAGGGCTGACAGTTAGAGACCTAGGAATCGCCAAATCCAGATTGGAAACCTCGTTATTTTCTTCGTTATCTCCATCTGGATATGAAATTGAGTCATCCTGTGTCAAACTACTCAGATTTTCGTTTTCTGCACCAACCAATGGGACATCTTCCCTCGCAGAGATACGAGGATCAACACTGCTTGCATTTGCAGAGACCAAATTTTGAGACTGCTGTTTAGAAAAACATTGTCCTTTTTACTTTTCAGAATAGAAAACTAGGAATAACAGTTAGAAATCAAGGAAATATACAATTAATCAATTACAATCAATTAATTGAGTATTTTCTCCTGTGATTATTATCTTGATTTACTACATGATGAGTATACTTACCTGAGAAACTACTTCTTTATCATTTGATTCTCTATTTATCGTAGAAAGAAAAGTCTTTTGTGTAGTGTCATTGCTACTAGTAGACGAGGCTCCAATCTCAATCCTAGAACTCGTGTTTGTAGCAGCTTCTGAACCAAAAGAGAGAGAAGAATCTGCTATGGAGTTCCACGAACTATCAGTATCGGGTGCTAAATTTTCAGCTGAACTTATCGGTGATCCCTGATGACAATCTTCAGCCTGCAAGTGACGACTAAAGAGTGTTATAAAAGCATCAAAGTTCAAGACATTTCTCAACTGCAAATACTAGCTTAAGTAATGCAAACCCAAACACAATTATCATTTGAGATAATCAATATTAAAAAACAAATGTTGTCAAAAAGGCTAGCACAGTTCGCACTGTCCTCGGAAAATAGGTTCCAGGTTCCGTACCCCTTCCCTGATAATAACAAAAAATTGGGGGAAAAAACAATTCATGTTAATAATTTTCTCATTCAGATATTCACTGATAACAAGAAGACAAAATTTTCCAATAATTGAGAAATTAATCTAAAATTTTCCAATAATAATGCAAAAGGTGGCTTCTCCTAAAAAACTACTGAAACAAATGGCTTGGAGACTGAACTAACTTTTGGCAATAAATGAACAGTGTTTGCTCACAAAATACTACCTTCGTCCCAAATTGTTTGCCACATTTGAGATTTTCACCAAAATTAAGAAAATGATTGAAAAGCCATTAATATAACAAAAAAGTTTTAAACACCCCTCCATTAATGACTAAAAAGTTATTATTAGTGGTTAGTTGAGTAATAAATTAAGGGTTTGTATGACTGAAAAAATAACAATAAAGATGCATTGATTTCTGAAACGTGACAAACAATTTGAAATGTCTAAAAACTGAAACGTTGCAAACAATTTGGGACGGATGTAGTATCACTGAAACCGTAGTCCCCTATACTGTTACGTTTGCTACGGAATCATACATTCAAATCAATGTTAAAAGACATCATAAAAGGCAGCCCCAATAATCATTTTGATTTATGTGTGCTTACTGCATTCAGCATACAAAACATTCATGTGCACTGTATCAGATGATCAATCTCAAAATCCAAAAAAAAAAAAATCTATGAAAATCGACCAATCACAAAAATATAGGGTAAGGAATTCTCTTCAATAGTAGCAAACTTCACTATAAAGAAAAATACCAAGAAAAGAAAAAGCAAATATATCTTCACATCTTTTGCCCCTTTTTTTTGGTAAAGTCAAACTTTTGCAATCATAACCATAACCGAATATATAGAAAAAACTAAGCACATATGTGGGTATTAAACACAAAATTAATCATTGATATAACCTTAAGAGCTGATTGAGAAGTGGAAGAACCACAGATGAGTAAAGAGGAAAGTTTGTGCTTAGTCAGCTTGAGTTTAGAATTAGAACCAGTCCCAGATGGTTTTGTTGCTGAAGATGGAGAAACTAATCGGCTAGAGCTTGAACCCATGTTCAATTTTCACTGGAGATTATGAGAAAAAATGGATAAAAATGATGAGTCCTTGAAGAAGAAAAATAAGATTAAAGGGAGAACTTGGGAAATGGAGTTGGGTTATGTGTAGGGAAAATTCAAGGAAATAACAGAGGAAAAAGAGAGGAGCAAAAGGACAAAATCTTTTTTTTAATTGCAATTTACAATAATAAAAAAAAGAGATATTAGCTTTTTTTGCCCGTCAACTATTTACGAATTCCTCTTTTTGCCCAAAATTTATTTTCTGATCGCATTTTGCCCTCTGACTATTTACAAGGGCCAAAACTGCCCAAGTGCGGTGAATTCCGGCAATTATATGGCGGTGATGAGAGGTAAAATAGTCAAGACAAATATAAAATCATAGTTAATTCTAAATAACCCCCAAACTATCTTATTGTATCAATTGGGTCACTTAATTGTTTCATTTTTCTCCAATTGAACCCTCCCCTATTTGTTTTCTCCATTTGGCTCCATTCTTCTTCTTCTTCACAGATTTCCCCATATTTTACATATCCATTGATGACAAAGGTCCAAGTCCAATATGGGTTTCTACCAACATCCAACAATTTTCTTGCAAAACTCATACTATCACAACAAACATATTAATGAACCAATCCAAACATCCAAATTAGAATCAATTTTAGAAAATTAAACATACACAACCAAGTTGGGATTAATAACTAATTTTCCAGATAGATTAACCATTCTTGTTAGATTCAAAGAAAGAATGAACATAATTTTTTCCCTATGAAGAAATTCCAGATATGGTGTGAACTTTAGCGCTGTAAAACAGCCTCGTCCGGCGGTCTGCGCCGCTCCAGCAAAGGGCGACGTTTTTCTACCCTAAATCGTGATCCAACGACAACATTTTTGCAGGCCATGGTCAAAGAATAAGGGAATGTGGTGGTGGATTGTAGAGGAGAGACGAAAAAGATTGCAACCGAAATCTCCAGACTAGTAGGAAGAAGGTGATGACGTCACCGAAACAAAAGCCAGAATAATCTTCAATGAGTCCATTAAAACCCAAGGATTGAAGCTACAGTCGGCTAATCGACTCCGAATTCACACTTACGTTTTACTATGGGTTGATTCAACAACCAAACTCCGATCTAGAGTCGATCAATTAGGCGGAGGAAACCATACCTAGAACGATCGGTTCCTTTATCGTGTTTCCCTCAATTCACAGTTTATAATAATGAAGATTTTCATTGTTTAAGAAGGAATGAATTATCGGCGATTTCATTTCGCGATTTGATGATCGGCGCGTCGAGAATGCGAAAGTTAATGATTCCGGCGGTGGCGGACGGTGGAAGCTGAGGCTCAGTCGTGGAGAATCGACGAGGAGAAGGGCTGCGGTGTTGGATTGTGGATGAGAGGCAAGGAGAGAGAAAGAAATGGGTGGGGTTGGTTTGTGTGTGGGGGTAGTATATGTTTTTAGTTATTTTTTTCCTTCTAAAATCTATTTCTTAGTTTTGGGGTAGAATTTGCAATAATTTCCTAAATAAGGTACTATAATGTGATAAATTTAAAATTTTAATTTGCTCTGACTATTTTACCCTTTAGTACGGCCGGAATCCACCGCATTTGGGTAGTTTTAGCCCTCGTAAATAGTCAGAGGGAAAAATGCGAGCAGAAAATAAATTTTGGGTAAAAAGAGAAATTCGTAAATAGTTCAGGGCAAAAAAAGCTAATATCTCTAAAAAAAATTGTTAGGGGTTGTTCTATACAGATGTTACATTCAATGTAATATGTGTTATATCTTAATTAACACTTTACTAAGATATATAACATTTGTTTTATGCAATATGTATTAAAAAGTTAGACTATCTTCGTTCCTAATTAATTGATACATTTCAGCTTTTCACACATACCAATTAAATAATTAGAAGTCAATAATTACGAATAAAAAAGTATAAATTACCCTTAAATAAAGTATGATTGGATGTCCATGGGTACATGTCAAATGTTGATCAAATTTCGAAATGTATCAATTAATTTGGAACCTCCGAAAAAATAAAATGTATTAATTAATTAGGAACAGGGATAATAACACTTATTCGTTCTAAATTAATTTGTACCGTCCAGATTTTTATCCGATAATCAAAAAATATATATTTTTTTTGTGAATAATTTATAATTTAAAAAACATTCCACACTATAATCATAACTAAATTCAAGATAATTGAGGAGAGAGAGTGTTATGTATCTAGTCTCTTTTCTTTTTTTTTTGTTGACGAAAGCGTGTTTTGTATATAGTCAGATAGATGGATGATAGTGGTACAAATGATTTTGTTGCCAGCTCGGATTACCCTTTTTTTATTGCTTTTTTAGCATTTTAGTTTGGACTAATTTCCCCAAATTTCTTCTTTTACAATTACTTCTTTCCCTCTAACCTCTCAATATTTTCTCCATTGGACTTTCTTTGAGATTTTGATACTATATAACTGTTGACACAACAAATTTCCTTGGCTGACCGGGATGATTCAGGAGGTAAGAAATTACTTATATGCTTGGGTCAATCAGGTAAGAACGGATTAAGAAAGTTGATATTAGTTACAAATTATTCTGTTTGTTAGGACAGAGTTTGTTAGACTAACCAACTAAAATCGGGAGTCAAGAGTCAGGTCAGCTTGTTAGATTATTGTCTTGGTCAGAAAATAATTAGAGATAATGGCTATTTATACCCCTTCAAATTTAAGTGTTAACCCTCGACTATTTTATGTGTTATTACTGCCCCTAACTATTTACGGAAAGCTATTAATGTCCAAATCTGGCGGATTCCGGCGAGAGACGGCGGAATAGTACATGTGTCACTAGCACATGCGAATGTTAAAGGGCATAATAGTCAAATTACTCAGTCATCTTCAACCTCCAACATTTTCTTCCTCTCCCACTTCATTTCTTCCAAATAATTTGAAAAAATAAGAAGAGCTTAGAACAAATTTGTCAGCCTCATCACTTTAGACATCAATAATATCTTTCTAATTGCTCTAAATTTGAGATTCTTGATGTCTAAAATGTCTAGATAAATCGCAAACGAGACCGGCCACTGCCTCCGGTCTCCATTGATTGATGGGGATGCTTTTGGAAATTGAATGCAACCTTATCCAGAACAAAAGCCTCATTCTAGACATCTCTAGATAACTATCAAACCTTTCCTATATATATCCTTCCCCAACTTCTCTCATTCCTCATCAATCAAATAAACCCAGAAGAAATCTTCAGAAATTTGTTCAGATCCCAGCAACAACTATCCTAGTAACATAATTCCCATGGCATTGATTCCAAGTTTCTTTGGCGGAAGACGAAGCAACGTCTTCGATCCCTTTTCTCTAGACATTTTCGACCCATTCGAAGGTTTTCCATTCTCCGGCACCGTCGGATATGTTCAGAGCGACGGAAGCATGGCTGCTTTTGTGAACGCGAGAATTGACTGGAAGGAGACGCCGGAATCCCATGTATTCCGGGTCGATCCATCTGCAATTTTTCGGCTCATGTTCACTTCGGCGGCGAAATGATAATATCCAAGCATTCACTCCGGCCACTGCCTCCGGTCTCCTCCATCCCCTCTAAAGATGTATTATTCCTCAACTAAAAAATGGGTCGGGTCATGGATGGGTTCTAGGCAACCCATTGAAAATCGAATGATTGGACAATTATACCCCTAAGAAAGTACTTGTGTGAGTGGCACGTGTGCTATTCCGCCGGAATCCGCCAAATTTGGGCATTAATAGCTCCCTGTAAATAGTTATGGACAGTAATAACACATAAAATAGCCGAGGGTTACACTTACATTTGAAACATACGTAAGGGGCATAAATAGCTATTAATTTAAATAATTATTGGCTGTCTAGATTTGAATGAATCAGGAAATGGACCTCGACAAGTTGTGGCCGCTCGGAGTCACCCAATGTCGAATCACATTTTTCCAAGTTGTAAAGGCCGGCCCAACTCAGTTTCCTATCTTGACGCTCAAGTTTTTTGAGACAACAAAAACTTTTCTTTTTCTTAAAGCAACTTAAAGTCCTCCCTCTAGTCCTAGGCGAAACTAATCTGGATTTGCCTTCAACAGGGACGATTCCAAGGGCGGGGCAGTCGCCCTCTCGAAATTTTTAAAAATACTATTAGATATACATAATTTTTATATGTAGTTCGATTTACTTCTCCTCCTCTGGTGAGATTTTATAATAATATAATTGTAATAAACTAGACCATACTTATAAATGGTCTAGTTTTTTTTTAAAAAAAAACATGTAGTTCAATTTTTTTTTATCAAGTTTGGCCCCCAAATTTTTTTGCAGCTTTTATATGCATGTCGGTATGCTGTTGCAATTTTCGCCCCCAACAGGTAATTTCTGATTTCGTCCCTGGCCTTAACATAAAGTCACAAACAACAAACAGATGTTAAACACATGGCATCATTAATCTAACTGAAATCTAATCATTCTTATGATATTTCAAATCTACAATATTTTTCTGAACAATCCTTAAAAAATTAAATGTGGGATAACTGGGAACGCTTCATAGCTCAATCTCTTTAGGGAAAACTCATCTATAAGTCATGCTGATATTAAACTAATAATTTAATAGTCGAGCAAAGTTTTTAAAAAAAATTAGCACTGGAAGTAAAAACTAAAAAGAAAATTATAAAATTTATACAATATAAATTATGTTGGGTGATAGTTTGAGAAAGTCATAATGAGGAATGACTTTTTTACTAAACGCAGCCAGACAAAAAAAAGAAAGAAAAAAATTGCATCACCCAACCATTCTTTTTTATATACTAAAGAGTCATAATAAAATGCCTCCTTAACCAAAATTTTCAAACCTTTTAAGGTTTTTTCTTATTATTAAAGGAGGGGAGGTGGGGTTTTGGTTGACCCATTCCGGATTTAATGCGGAACAAGTACATACGGAAATGTTCAAAATAGGTAAAAAAAAACAGAACAGGTGTTTTGAGATTAGAAACATATATTCGTTTTAAATCAATTTTAACCGTCAAAATTTTAATCTAACGGACGAGGGGAGTTCCGTACGTGCATAATTATCCCATTTTGCACGTGCATAATTATCCCATTCTGCACTGAAGTGAACTCTGATTGACTGTATCCGAATAATAAGTAGGAATCTGAAAGGTAAAAAATCTTACAAACTGAAATACGGCGCTTCTAAAATGTCTTTAATAGGAAATTAGACGAATACATAAGAAAAAATAAAGATACAAAAATTTACGTGGTTATGTCAATATAAGCTTCGTTTGCGACAGAGAAAAAAGCTTTATTATTTATGTTCCAGAGTGCGTTACAATTGTTAATCTCCTAGACTATATAGCCATTTAATCACTAGTTATAGAAAATCTATTCGAGTTAATTTTGGGAAATCTTTTTCTATTAGCTTCAAAATTCTAAACTAATTAAAAACTATATCTACTAGAAAAACTAATATAATTAGGAAATTTCAAGACAACATTAAAAATATCGAATTTGGGATATATATATATTATGAATATCGAACTTGGGACATCACCTTAGCAAGTGTTACTATCTATATTAGGATCATTTTACGACGAACGGTTTAGTTTAAGCATCTAAACAGATGGTTGGTAGATACTAAAAAATAGATTAAAGTCAAAATAGTTTTAATGCATTTAATTTTAGGGCATTGCTAGGCTACTAGAATTATTGGCTAAAAGATTGACTAAAATAGTTTTTCGGACCTTTTTGCCTTATAGTTGGGTGAATCTCTTATACCAGTAGGGGGTAAGATAGTCATTTAATACCCTCAATTTGGGGGTTTAGGGTTTCTATCCCTAAAATTCTAGTAGTAAAGCATTTTCGTTAATTTTAACCTTTGGCCGTGGGAGCTCCGCTGGGTTAAGATTCCCGCGGATGGGCCAAGTCAATAATTGATGCGGCTTAGTGCGGAACGGAATTAAATTTCTTTAATGCGAAACTTAATTTTTTTTTACATGTGAAATTTAATTTTTTTTGTCAGATTAAAATTTTGATGGTTAACATTGATTTAAAATGAACATATGTCATTATTTTACGACATTTACCGTGTTCTTTAATGACATCTATCATATTTTGTGTATAAAAATACATGTCCTAAACGTTCTGTACGTACTGATTTTTTACTGTTAAAGATCCGGACCCGTCAATAATAGCATCGATTAGAACAGCACCGCTTCTTTACTCTGCTTCATAAGTGAAGAGATATGAAAGGTATTGATTGAATCCTTTAATTACAAACATTGTCCATTGTATATACTCAATCTTTACCAAATTATATTTCACTTTATATTTATACGATAACTAATATTTCATCAAATTTTATAGTAAGATGTAATAAAATATCAAATATGACCCTATTTAAAATTTACTATCAATTTAATTTAAACTTTTTTCTTTCTCTATTTTTTTTTTTGGGTAGAAAGTGATATATATATATATATATATATATATATATATATATATATATATATAGCAAGATAGTTCTAGTACAACTGGTACAACAAGGAAAACAGAGAAAAGGGTACAAGATCGTGCAGAAGAAAAGAAAGGCCAGGGACAGTACAAAGGAGAAAAGAAAAATACAACCGCAAATTAGCTAAACATAATTCTAGAGAAACTTTTCCCATCTAGATTATCTTGCCAGTGTTTAGATACAAAAACAGTTGGAGAGTAAAATTTTTGGCTTGAGCAACTGGGATGAGAGCTTCCAAATTTGGCCAAACTCTCAGCCACTTGATTGGCTTCCCGAAACGTGTGAGTCATCGTGCATGTTCGTAGTTGTCCAATCAGTAATCTGCAATCATCAACGATATTTAAAAGACTTGGGTTAGAACATTTTTCTATTAGATTAAGGACTATTTTGGAGTCGACGTTGATTTCTAAGTCCAAGTAATGGTAGTTGATTGCTAGTTTAAGGCCATGTCTAAGCGCTAGTAATTCAGCCTCGTTATTTGTTGTGAGGAGTAGGTGACTAGAAAATCCGAGAATTCAATTCCCATGGTGATGCGAAAGATGCCTCCTATTCCCCCTGGGCCTGGATTGATTAGGCATGAACCATCTATATTTAGTTTTAATCTATTGGGGGCTGGAGGGTGCCATTTAATGTACATAATACTGGTGGTTTTGGCCCATAGTGGGGCCTAGAGGGTTGTTTGCATAGGCCACGCTTCTAGCAATGGCCTCATCAGAGGTATTGCTAGGGAACTTTTTCTTAAAGATGTGAGAATTGCTTGTGAGCCAGAGCAACCAACAACCAAAGGAAAAGATGGTTGGCCATGGCAGAAGATTATCAAAGTAGGTAGAGGAAGTACGGTTATTTTTTATCCATGTCTCAACGGGGCAATTATCAGAAAGTATGGAGGATAAATTAGAGCTTAATTTTGGCTTTAATTCTCCCCAGAAGGATTGAGCATTATTACATTGGCGGAGAACATGATTGGTATCTTCTGGTTCCATTTTGCAAATTTGGCAGATATTAGAGCTAAGAATTTTCCTTTGGTATAAAAGTGAAGCATGCGGGATTAGAATGTTGTGAGAAATTAAAAAAGAAATGCAGACATATAAATCAATTGTTCATATATTTTTTATTTGTCCCAAATCAACTGTTCATTTTATAAATAAAGTATGTATTAATGATAAATTTGTTTCAAATTTATACTTTTTCCAACTCCTCATTTAATCTTAATAATTAAAAAATCAATAAAAAATATTTTTTATTATCAAATACATTAACTAAAAGGAGTTTTTTTTTTTGCTAAATAATTAACTAACTAACTAAAAGGAGTTGCTAACATAGAATTATTAGCAAGTTTGTTAGTCGAACGAGTGCAAGCATATACTTTTCCCTAAAAAAGAAAAGATGCCAGAAATTTGTCTAAGAAAATTTGGATACCAAAATTGATTTAATTGAAACTTTATAGTCTAAATAGACATTTTTTTAAATATTTAGGACCATTAACGAAATTACTAAACTTTAAACTGTAATAAATCACTTTTCGCTCCTCCGGCGCCATCTTTCCGCTCCACCAGCTCAAATCCAAATCGCCGCCGTGGTCCGCCGCCATGATAACCTAAAACGCCGTGGAATCTATCCCCACCACCATATATTTTCACCTGTACTAATGAGTTTACCAAGATTCAGACGTCCCAAGGGAAGAGATACAGAATTGAGTGGGAATCTCTACGTAGCGAATTGTGGACCAGCTGTTGGACTCTCATTTGAATTGATTGCTTCAGTGTTTGGCAAATATGGTGAAGTTAATGGAGTTTATGCCGCTGATGAGAGTGGAACTCGCGTGATTGTTTGTTTTGATGGTGAAAATTCTGCAGAATCAGCTATGGAGGCATTAAATGGACACCCCTGTCCTCATCTTGGAGGTCGCTCTTTGCACATTCGCTATTCAGTGCATTCAATTATGCCGGTACCTAAGTTTTTTTAAAAAAAATTCTTCTGTTTTGATTTTCGCTTTATGACCTAAACGCTTTATATTATGGAATAGAGGGAGTATGCTATTTATTTGGTGCTCTTGAGAGAAGCTCAAGAGTGTGTGAAGATTGAAGGAGTATAAGCAAGTTTGTTATCCATGCGCAAAATTTGAATTGGAGAGAGTGGTCTTGTTTCTTATTATGGAGTGTGGAAAACTTCATTGGGGATCGATAGATTGAGAAATTGAGAAGAAAAGAGGGGGAAACAAGTGGGATAGCTTTTCATTGGCTTTTCTGTATTTCCTGAAAAACATTTCTAGTTTCAAACAATCTGAATACACCTAAAAGATACTCCCTCCATTCCTAAATATAAGACTTTCATTACATGTTGCGAAAATTAAGGAAGCAAATATTAAGATGTTTTTGTAATTAAATATTACTCTTTTAAATATGACTTGTATACCACTAATTCTATTTAAGAGAGTAGTATTGATATTTTGATTAAAAAAACATCTTAATTTTTGCAACATGTAATGAAAGTCTTATATTTAGGAATGGAGGTAGTATTATATATGAATCGTTAGCATTGCTTCTTTGCTTTTCTTCGGAATGAGTGTAAAATGTAAAAAACAAAATGGTCTATGCCATGGACAATCTGCGAGAACATGAATGTATGCATTGGTTATTAGCTCTGTAAACTTTGATATTTGACATGGCCTTGGATTGCCAGTGTGTATGATGTGTACATTAAGAGTGTTTCCTATTTTGACCATGCTTATTTTCTTGGGTTCAGTAAAAGAAGAAAGTTTCCCTCTATTGGTTTTGTGAATAAAATGTAAATAATGTCTGATAAAGGTACTATAATTTTTAAAGAAAATCTGTTCATGGGACTACATGATGATATTCATATTTTCATTTGAAATGTCTGACCAAGTATTTCCTTTGATACAAAATTTTTGTATGAAATTTGTCTCCTGTTTGGTTGTCTTTTGTAAATAGGTGTTGTATAGTTTAGTTTCTCCTATAGGAGAGGTCACAATTTGATTCTGAGAGATTATCCATATGCTTGGCTGCTGTTGTTTGTTTTATTGCTCCCTACCTGGGTAGAATTTGTTCCCCCGTTGAAATAATGATCTCTACTATCCATTTTAGGTTCAGATGAATGACAGTGTCACCGTATCTTTGACTGATTCAGAATTAGGAGTTCCTGGTGTATTTTTGTTGCATGATTATGTCACTATTCAAGAAGAGGAGGTTAGAGACTCTCTCTCTCTCTCTCTCTCTCTCTCTCTATATATATATATATATATATATATATATATATATATATATATATATATATATATATATATCAAATTCATCTCAGTTGTTTTCTGTGGTAAACTCCTATTTTGCTTTTCAGGAATTGCTTGCAGCAGTTGATAATAAACCTTGGAATTATCTTGCTAAAAGAAGAGTTCAGCATTATGGATATGAGTTTCGTTATGATGTAAGTTTATATGCATATGCATGTCGAAGTTGATAATCATTGTATCCCACTATTAAGCTGAACATATGTCTTTTAGCAGTGTCTTTTCTGATTTCAGAACCAATTCTTTGATTCATTATTTCATAATAATTGTCTCTTTGTGTCCAAAGTTCTTTTCAAAATATATAAATTCACTCATCTAAAAGATATTTTATATGAATCATTACCGTTGCTTCCTTGCTTTTCTCTGGAATGAGTATACAATGTATATATAAAAAAAATGCTATATGCTATGAACAATCTGTCCACATTCAAGATGCAGTTCTAGGTTATTACTTGGAGCTAAATCCTCCTCGGGAACATCTGTTCCGCAGGTTCTATTTTAATAGCCTTGAATGATGATTGCTTTTTTGTTCCTTCTCGTTCCTTGGATAAAGCAATTGGTAACACTGAAGTTCCCTCCAAAAATGATGGTCTATGGTGTTTTGAACGGTTATTATATGAGGACTGGGCATTAATTATCTGTTCTCCTATTGCAGACAAGAAATGTTAACACGAGCCAGTACTTGGGTGAACTTCCGTCCTTCCTTTCTCCCATACTTGAAAGAATGTCATTATTTGAGAAACATGGTGGTGCTACAAATATAGTTTTGGATCAACTAACGGTAAGTAACATGTCTGATTGTGCTCATAGAAGTTCCGATTCAGGATTCCTTCTCCATCAAGTCTCCATGTTTAACTTCGCGGAGACGTATTAGATAGGAATTAATTGTATAAAATGAAATAAAAGTTAAGTTAGGCTTCTGGTAAGAACCCAACTTCAATTTTATTCCATTAAGATTTTATAATTTGTGACTACCAACACCATGTTCTTAGATATTCCTTGTGTTATATTCATGCATAGGCATACATGATATGTTTCATTTGTAAAATATTCTGAAAATGGATAGTTTTTGGACCAGGGAAATAGTAAGTTTGAGAATTGAAGTTTGGAAAAGCTGGTGTCAGTTCTTACTTTTGGTTATACTTAAAAACGACGGAATACATTCAATTACTTTTTTTAATTTTTTTTTTTTTTACTGTGGTAGTGTGGTTCCTTACAAAAGTTTTCCATTATCTAGTAACAGGTCAATGAATATCCAATTGGCGTGGGTTTGTCTCCTCACATAGACACCCATTCAGCATTTGAGGAATATATTCTCAGCCTGTCTCTGGCAGGTCCTTGCATCATGGAGTTCAGGAAGTATCCAACAAGCATTTGGCCCAGTAAGTCTGTTTTGCATTGTGAGGAAGAGGAGTCAGATGCTGATAGTGACTTGGGTGTCTTGAAGAGAGCTATTTACCTTCCTCCTCGATCTATGCTACTATTATCAGGAGAGGCACGATATGCTTGGCACCATTACATTCCACATCATAAGGTATATGCCTCATATTAAGATTGTGCTCCCTCCGTCCAACTCACATACACAAGTCATTTAGTTTTGAGATGATATGCAGCCACTCCTTTGACAGAGGGTGTTATTCTAGTCATCTTCCTTCTCTCAAGGGGGGAGGGATTTTGGGCGAGCAAGCAGTTAGAAGTGAACCAAACGTAATAAAGTGGGACTTCGGACTTAAAGCCTGGAGAAACTGTTTTCTGGGTTTTGCATTGGCCAAATAAGTTTTGGGCGCGATTTCAGGGTTAGGGCATACCCTAAGATTTTACCATTTGATATCTGAGGACCATTTCTTGTATTATTTAGTCTAGAAATTTGTTGTCATAGATTTGCGTGTATGCTTTATGTTGTTTTACAGGTCGACAGAGTGAAGGAGCAGATAGTACGAAGGAATTCAAGGAGGGTTTCGTTCACATTAAGAAAGGTATGTAAAATTTTGGCATTAGTAGTATTCATATTTTGCTATTTTATGCTACTATACATGTTACAGTTTCAAAAGCTGAAACAGTATCTTGGGACTGACCGGTCAAAAGCTCTAATAGAAAACTTTTCTGCTAAAATTTGTAACTCCGTATAGAATACATATTACGCATCTCGTGGCAGAGGACAAAAGTAACCATGCTTATGTACGTATGGAAAGCTTATGTATGTATGTGATCTATTTTTTCAGACATAGGACAAAAGTAACCATGCTTGCTTAAAATGTTTTAGAAGAGTAACACTATATATCGACTAACTAATTCCCTCTTGGAAGTGTTTCCTCTATATGCATCTTCAGTTACGTATACTTGGCCATTTTTTGTTGTCAACTTTGATATTTTAAATTGAGATTGTTCCCTTGATAGATCAGGATTCTGCGACTCTTCTTTCTTCCTCTACCTTTAATATAAGAACCATTTTGAGTTTCCAATGATTATCGTTCTCTTCTCAATGTTATTCAGGTAAGGAAAGGAACTTGTCAATGTGGATATCCCGAGTATTGTGATTCTCAAAAGGACGGCTTACTTAACTAATATGTACAACTACTCCAGATGACCGTAACAGACATGAATTCTTAAGGGTTGGATCCTCCCTAGAAGAAAACAGTAGTGGCAAGAAATGCGCTGGAAAATCAGCCGAGACAGGAAAAAGAATGGGTGAATATACTCATCTTCTGTTCCAATTTCTTCAAAATTTTCTGATATTTATTGATTTTTCTCTGCATCATTTGCAAAATTATGGCTACCGCGTTGTACAAGTTCTTTGTACCTAATCCCATAAGCTTCTTTGAAGTAAAAGAATGAAAATTGGAGTTGATCGAGGATTTCTTCTTAGCTTCGCAATATCAATCAGTGCAATAATCTATTGCCATCATTTCCCTCATTATAATCTTTTCTGTTCCTCGTCAAAGTTTCCATATATCTGGTTAGCATCTTGCATTATAGGTAGAAGATTTTCTTGGAGAAGCAGATAAATCTCCTTCAATTCAGGGTGAGACTTGTCCCCAGCTAAGAATACATGATTGCTGCCTTTCACTTCTACTTGACTAAATCCAGGAACCTTCTTTACGTTTCTTTCGTTCATCTTCCTTCTTATATAAGCAAATTTATCCCACATGCCACATGCAGCATACAAGTTAGCCAAGAGTACATAACTTCCCGAGTTAGATGGCTCGAGCTCTAACAATTTCTCGCCCATGAGATTTGCTAGGACAACCTCACCGTGCAACTTGCATGAACCCAGCAGTGCTCCAAGAATAGCAGCATCACATTCCCCTTGGGGGATTGTGAAAATCACTCTCACAGCCTCAGTAACTAGTCCAGCTCGACCAAGAATGTCAACAAGACAGCAATAGTGCTCTGCCTTGGGATTTATACCATAAGCACTCCTCATGGCATAAAAAAACTTTTGACCTTTCTTGACAAGACCGGCATGACTACAAGCTGACAAGATTCCCACAAAAGTCGACTCGTCTGGCTTATTACCTGATCGGAGCATCCGTGCAAATACCTGTAATGCTTGATTACCATAACCATGGTTAGAGTATGCCATGATAATTGATGTCCACGAAACAACATCTTTTGCCTCGAGATTCTCAAAAGAAATTTGAGCAGAGGCAAAATCTCCAAGCTTAGAATACATGGTAACAAGAGCATTGGTCAGTGAAGTCTGTTGATTAAGACCAAGCCGGATAACAAACCCATGAGCTTGCAATAGCTCGGCAATACCCTCGCAAGAGGTTACTACACTAGTTATAGTAATGACATTTGGCCTATGGGGGTTACGTAGCATGAGAACAAAGTGCCTGATAGCTTCGCTTTGTGGTCCAACTTTTGCATACCCATCAATCACTGCATTCCAAGTCGCAGTGTTCCTCTCAGGCAACATACTGAAAAGCTCACTGGCCTTAACCATGAGTCCTTCATCCGCATAGGCTGCAATCATAGCATTCCATGCAGTTATGTCCTTGCTTGGCATTTGATTAAAGTACTCACGAGCCATGTCAATTAATCCATTTCGCGCAAGACCTGCAACCATAGTTGTCCAAGAAACTGCATTCCTCAATGGCATGGAATTAAACAGTTGTACAGCCTCATTCAATTTCTCATTATCCATGCAACCTTGGATCATAACGTTCCAAGAATAAATATTTCGCTCTGGCATTCGATGGAAAAGCTGAAGGGCTTGATCTATTTGATTGTTTTCCACATAAGCTCTGATCATAGCAGTCCAAGCAACAACATTTTTTAAAGGCATTACATCAAAGGTTTCTTGCGCTTTATCAATGAAACCATTTCGAGCAAAGCCCACCAACATAGTAGTCCAGGAAACTGGATTTTTCTCCGGCATTTGTTGGAAAAGCTGATAAGCCTCATCCACTCTCCCATTATGAAGATATCCAGAAATCAAACCTGTCCAAGTAAAAACATTTTTACAGGGCATACCATCAAAGATCACCCGAGCAAGTTGAAGTCGTCCAATCTTGGCATAAGAGTGGACCATTGCCGAATCAGCTACAATATTTCTCTCAGGGATTGCATTATAAAGACTCTCTGCTTTCTGAAGATCATTGTTTTTAAGATAAATGCTGATCATAGACCCATAAGAAACAACATCTCTCAGAGGCATTTCATCGAACAGTTTCCGAGCTTCATCTATTTTTCCTCGACTACCTAAACTACCCAATTTCAGATTATCCTTGTAAACAGCCTCCTTCAATTCCGGGCTCCAGACAGTAGAAGAAGATGGCGATTGAATGTGCAATATTTGAGAAGTTTGAGGCTTTGCTGAGCTGAAATACTGCCTCAAGGAATCTGGAATCTTCAACTTACCGCGACCAAAAAACTGAAGTGAATGCAAATTCTTCTGGCTTAATCTCACTGCAATTGTTGAATAACTCATTTTAAAAGCTAATCTATGATTGAATATCTCATTTTAACTTCGTATAACAATTTTTATTTTATTTTTTACTAAGATTTGAATCATAATCTCCTGAACTACCAGTAATACACTTGACCGCTAATCTTTTTTAGCTAAAGTGCAACTTCATACAACAATTAAGGCTTAGGAGGGGAAAAAATAAGAATGAAAAAATGTACTTTTAGTGAGGTTTTTACTCTTGACTCAAAAAAAAAAAAAAAATGATGATACTATATGTGTAATAATATTATTATTATATTAGAAGTTGCAAAGTCTATTTTAAATAATATTAGAAATAGTCCAAAAGATAGTAAGCAATCCCAAGTGAAGCAAATGCTGAGAATAAATCAAGTATATGAAGATACTTGAAAATTATGCAAGTGTTTATAGTTTTTTTACTTTTGTGTAAATAATGCTTACTGCTTTCCTTCTACTTGTCAATTGTCTGTATACAGTGAATATATGAATTCAATTGTGCTATAATTCTTTCTCTTCTCATGTATTTCTCTGTATTCGGTTCTTTGTATTGATTTTCAAATTTACACTTAAAATGTCTTTCCCTAAAAAAGTTGAAAAATTAACATTGATTGACCATAGATTGAATTTTTATTCTAGATCACCATGGGCTTGTCTTCGTCTTCGTGACAAAATGCCTGTCTCTCTTCTCATGTATTAGTTAAAATGTAAACCTTGCTAATAATGATATGTGAAGGTTCGAATCTTGTCGAAGTGTCGGAATTTGACATTTTATATGCACTAATAAAACTCTAAAAATGTATAATGATAAGTTCACGATTAAATGTTATTTAAAAAATATATATAAGAAAAGGGATAATTACGAGTATGGATGGAGTAGCATGGTAGAGCTCACTCGACAGCTTAAAGCAATGACTTTGCCACGTCGCTTCTCAGTCGATTACAATTAAAATACGAAAAAAATTGTTACGATATGGACTACGATTAAAAGTAAAAAAATTATACAAATTTGTCACATCAGCTATAAAATGAGGAGAGAACAATTTTTTTACTTTTAATCGTGTTCATATCGAGAACAATCTTTGTATATTTTAATCATGTGAGAGAAAAAAAATGGAGGGGCGGCGTCGGCAGTGCTTGAGCATGAAAGCTGACAGCCTCTACCATGGCTCTGATCCCATATCGAAATTTTCCATAAGAAAAGGTTCCTAGTTGTGGCATTGATGAGTCATCCTCCGAAGCCTACATAGACCAGTTGCACCACCAGCAGGGTAACCCCACCACTCCCGACCAACAAAAACGTACCACCAACACAACCGTCTGTACAATCACAGGAAAAACCAGAAACTACATAGCCAAAGACCTCACTCTCTCTCCGACTTGCGAGCCGAGCGAATCCCCCTTTTGCCGCCGACATGTTCCGCCGCGCCACCACCACCGGCCACCTCCTCTCCCGATCCTTCAGAATGCGGCCTTTTTCCAATGATGTCTCGGTGACTCAGTCTGCCTCCGCCGCCGCCGACGCCTTTGTGGAGGCGTGGAGAAATACGGTTCCAAATTTGGAGCCTCCTAAGACTCCTCTCTCCTTTATGCAGCCTCGTCCTCCCACGCCTTCTTCTATTCCTTCTAAACTAACCGTCAATTTGGCCCTTCCGTATAATTCGGAGCTGTCGAACAAAGAGGTTTGTTTTTTCTGGAATTCTTTAGGCACTTTGTTTCCTTGTACTATCATTCCATAATACAAGTCGCGTATTACCTGCATCCAAAAGTAAAAAATAAAATACTTTGTTAATACAAATATGAATATTTCTCTCTTAAATATGACTTGTATATTGATATTTTGATAAAAAAAAAAAATATCTTACTTTTAGCTTACATGTACTAAACTGCTTATATTACGGAATTGAGGGAGTATTAATTTCGAGAGGTTTTGTTTTGTTTTGTTGATTGGTTTGGTTATGTGAGGTTTTAGCTTTTTATTTGTTATTTGTGCATTTTGTTGTTTGATGAGGATGGTAGTCTGGTGAGGTTTTTCATTCCTTTTTTGTCAGTTGGTTTTTGCTTCCTTTGTTACCTTCTTTCTCTCGAAATGGCAGGGACGATTATAGGGCCGAGATTTTTAAAATATCTATTAGATATAGTAAATTTTATATATAGTTCGGAATATTTGATCAAGTTCGCTCTTAACATTTTTTGCAGTTTTTATATGTAGTTTGGGCATACTGTTGCAGTTTTTCGCCCCAGCATACAATTCCTGGTTTCGTCTCTGCGAAATGGCATAATGGCATGCTTTTCTGTTTCATAGTTTTTGTGTATACCTGGACATGTAGCTGTGCTTTTTTTATTTCCACTGGGTAACTTTTTCTCTCGGTATGATTCCTAAAATTGTTGACTTCATTTGGAAGTACACTATTATAGAAGTGAAAAAAAATTATTCAAAATCTGGTCCAGATACACCCCAACACTTGAAAGTTCAGTTAGTCTTGATTTGTACTTACATGGGGTTTTACATCTCTTAATAATCATCTTAAAATTGACCAAGGTAAAGTGTAAACATCAGAAATCATGACGCTGTTATTATGGTTTTGCATTTTTTTTTTTTGTCGAACTGTTGGATATGGAACTTAGAGGCCAGGGGATATCTTTAGTTTAGAGCTTGGTAGGAAAGGGGAAGGTTTGCAGTACTTGTTGTTCAGGGTTTCCATGGTTTCAGCTCGTCGAAGCGACTGCGTATCAATCTCAATTTGCCCCCAGCCAGATCAGAGTCTATTTTGGTATTTATGGACTTTTTTTTGCTGCTTCTGGGGTCTAGAGTTGCTTGTCTCAGTAGCTAGGGAAGATCTCCAACCTTGTACTATTACCGAGGATGTTAGTTCGGAGACATGATTAATAAGAAAACAGGGTGATTATCCTCGGTAGATGCAACAAGCTGGTAGTTTTTTGGATAAATTTAGAAGAAACATAGGAAATATTTGACCTCGTTGTTTAAGGATTAAGAGCTTCTTTGGAATAGCATGCTGTTGCAAGGGGAAATGCTGCAAAACACTCTCAACCTTTGATGTTTTGAGCATGAGAAACTTCCTTTTCCTCTTCAAGGCTATGATGTAGCGTATCTTTCAAGATAACAAAGAACAGTGATAACAAAGAATATGAGGCTATTAAAAGCTTCCGTGTGCTCAGATTTCTTGAATTATTTCACAGAAATCATGAAACTAGAATAAGGTAAGAGAATTCGGACTTCATCTGATATTTTTTCCTCAGGTAATTTAGGATGTACTAGTCATTACTGTAGAGTTTAGCTCTTCATTTTGTTTTATGAATTAAAGCTAGAGTGAAGTTCATTCTAGCTTTTGTAGCAGTGGGACTCGAAATGGCTGCTGAAGTCGCATTCACATAGCTGTCATACTTCCGTTTTGCAATGTGGTATGGGCTATAACATCAATTATTTTTTGCCTCACAGGTTGACATGGTTATAGTCCCTGCAACAACTGGGCAAATGGGTATTCTTCCCGGACACGTATCCACAATTACTGAGCTACAACCTGGTCTTCTCACAGTGCACGAAGAAAATAGTGTGAAAAAATATTTTGTAAGTGGCGGATTTGCTTTCATTCATGGAAACTCCTTTGCAGACATAGTCACGGTTGAGGCAGTGCCAGTTGATCAAATTGATGCAGCTGCAGTGCAAAAGGGACTTGCTGAGTTCACCCAGAAACTGTCTTCAGCTACAACAGATATAGAGAGAGCTGAAGCCCAGATTGGAGTGAATGTGCATAGTGCTCTTAACTCTGCTCTCTCAGCCTAACTTGTGGAATTCTCCTCAAAATTAATAATTTGGTCAGTTTTTGTTTTGTAGAGGTTTCTTAGTGGGCAACTAGGTTTTTTGGGCCTCTGCGATCACGATCAGGATTAGTCGAGCTCATCGGGGCTGACATCGATGGGAAACCAAAAAAAAACTAGGTTTCTTAATGGTAGAAACACAATTGTTCTTTTGCTTTTGTCTTTGCCATTTTTGGAGATGGAATGGTTGATTGGTGAATAGATAGATATATAGTTGTGGTTCTCTTCCCAAGTTAAAGCAACACTCTTGATAAGTAAATTCTTAAATCCTACCAACAAGATATTCGAGTATAAAGAGTTCGGTATCTTTTAGGTATCTTTTAGTAAGGTCTTGAAATTGAGTCTTGAATCGTGTAGGTTACAAGGGTATATAGAGCATACCGAATAAATTGTGGACTATAAAATGACGTGAACACTCTTTCCATTTTTTTCTAACCATAGTCGTATTCTCACTCAAATTTATCTCCTACAAACTTATACCTCTATCATTCAAATTTTTTAAGGGTTGTTTATGAGCCATTACACGTTCTTCTTTTTGTGTTCAGATCAACACAAACAATTTTTTCGCATTTTATCTTCAATAAGTGTTACTTCAATTTCTGTTCGCATGATGTCGTCTCTCAATATATCCTTCATCATACACCCGTACACCTATCTCCAATTCTCCATCATTCGAGTTTTCCGAGGGTTGTTTATGAGTTATTACACGTTCTTCTTTTTGTGTTCAAATCAACACAAACCATTCTTTCGCATTTTATCTTTAATAAATGTTACTTCAATTTCCGTTCGCATGATGTCGTTTCTCAATATATTTTTCGTCATACACCTGTACACTTATCGCAACATGCACATCTTCACAATGTTTCTTAATATGCCATCTTAAATGCCCAAATCCCAATCCTTCCACCATTTTCTAGGTCTCTCTCATCTTCTGGACTTATTCTCTTGACTTGACTTTAACATTGCGGTCATCTTATTGTTACAAGAAGACTTATTTATTACACATTACTCCATGGCTCCATAATTGACTATTGCAAATTTTGACAATACAAATTCTCTTCTCTAGAAATTGAAAAAATGAAAAAAAAAAAAATGCTGTCTCCAGTGAAGGAAAATGAAAAAGCCATGAAAAATCATTTTCTATAATGATTTAATTACGACAAAAATGAGCTCCCAAAATTCATTCGAGAACTAGGACAATTCTCAGTTGTTTAAATTAAGCTATATGTACATGGTTTTTCTAACGTCTGTACTGGATATATGTTAATATTGATTAAGTTATTCTATATAGTAGTTAAAATTTTCGATTCCTCCTAAGTTTTCTCATTTCTGATAAAATTTTAAATTTTGATATATTTAAATTATTATATATATTTATGTTATTTGAATTAATGCGTGCCCGTTTTTAAAATCAAAAGCTATTTTAAGTTGTTTCATGCACTTACATTTCTCATTTAGCTGATTTTTTAACTTAAATAAGCCAAACGAGTTCATTTTTTGAGAAGTAATTTTGAAGGCACCTTTTCGCATATACTCTTACTTATTGATGTCGTTAAAAATGTTAATTTCATTCCGTTCAAAAAAAAAAAATCAATAACTGATACTTTTTTCTTTATTTTTAATGAAGATGTGAATTAAATCTAGGATATGTTTCCTCTTTTCCTAAATAAAAGACTTTTATTACATGTTGTGAAAATTAATGAAGTAAAAATTAAGATTTTTTGTATTCAAAATATCAATGTTACTCTCTTAAATAGAATAGTGATATACAAGTCATATCAAAGAGAGTAATATTGTTATTTTAATTATAAAAATATCTTAATTTTCGCAACATGTAATTAAAGTCTTATATTTAGGAATGAAGGTAATATTGTTATATAACGAGTATTATGATTTCTAACCAACTAATTAAATTAATTTTTTGTTACATCTGGAAAAGGTATCTCAGTGGTAGCAACCATTTTCACTCAGGGAGTATACTCGAGTTCGACACTAACTTCGACAAAAAACAATCCCCTCCCCTTGCATAAATAAAATACCTTCTTCATCTTGTTACAACCATTGACAGTTGACACCTCTAAATTCTATGAACCGTAGAATTTTATACCTAACAACACATTTTGAACATAAATTAATAGTCTCAACCTTCATTATTGAACCATCTTCTAAGCTTTTTTAAGGGCAAGTGATTGCATTTAACAACTAATTTAAAATCGATGGAAAGTTTGTTCAAATAAAAAAAAGAGGAAAAATCTATGGCAAAAAATCGTGTATATATATATATATATATATATATATATATATATATATATATATATATATATATAATTGAAAGAAATGCTTAAATAAACGAAATTTTGATTTGTTGAGTACAAAAATAGGGATATATATCGGGACACGATTTTCACCCAAAATCTATGGGAAGTTACCATAGGAATACAAAACCGGCCAATATAGGAAGATAACTATCATCTCTTATGTTGGGTCGGATTAGATTGGGTCACGATATGAGATTGTTAATTGCAGTCTTAAATTCAAATAAAATTTTACATTATTTGATGCTTGAGGTTTCATTCACAAACGGAAAAAAGAAAAGAAAAGAAAAGAGTTTGGGCCTTATTTAAGTTTCAAACCCAGATCAAAACTCAATTCAAAGTTGGTTTGGGTCTGAGTTTGAGTTTCAAACCAGACCAAATCCAAATCAGATCCAAGCACACCCCAAGTATACATGTAAATCTGTAAGTAGTTTGTTGGTAAATTGGTAAAATAGTTCACCAAAAAAATATTGTTGCAAAAGTAAACAACGATGAGAAGCCAAATCTACAACATGATTTTTTGACATATTCTTCCACATTCTAAGAATCTCACAAAGTAGATTCTACAAGAATACTTTTAATTATTTTTTTAAAAGAATGTTAAACGTCACTAAGCTAATAAAAAAATGTTGAATGTCACTATCTAAATTATTTTTCCCTTAATAGGTGTAAACAAACAAATGTTCACATGATAACATGTTCCTGACTCAGTTCCAGTTGGTCGTACTCAAATGTTCACATCTTTTCAATAATTATTTAAGCATACACAAACTTTCACCAACTTTCGTAGTAACCTTTTATAAAGTACTTCTGAGCCGAATTATCTATTCATATATTTTTTTAAATTATTTATTTATTTTATATTTTGTACAATAATTAAGATTTTATCAAATTTTATAATGGAATAGCGATGTTTAATACATGTTTAATAAAGATGAAACATCATTGACTTAAGTCATTATTTAAAAAAAGAATTAAGACTATTCTTTTCCTATTTGTTACTTTTTAAACACTTTTTTTAGAGGTCTCGTTTATGTAAGCTAGTGAAGAGATTATCAACCTCAAATATTTTATTAGTTTGGTATATAATTTCAAGATATTGAATATATATATAACTAGTATATATATACTATATATATATATATATATATAACTAGTATATAATTTCAAGATATATACCAAACTAGTATATAATATATATATATATATATATATATATATATATATAGTATATATATACTAGTTATATAATTTCAAGATATATATATATATATATATATATATATATAACTAGTATATAATATATATATACTAGCAAAAAATACTCGTACTATGCACGGAAACGTAATGTTGAATGGAAGAAAAAATGTCAAAGTAATTTTGTAACTCAAAACATGTAAAGAAAATATATTATGAAAATAAAAAATTTTGCATTAGAATAAAAAAAATGAACATTGCATAAGTTTGAGCTAAATCAAACTTGACTATAAGCTCACTCGGAATTCAGAGGACCAGGTAATCTGAATTACCCGATATTTGTTAAAACTTTAACTATTTATATTTATATAAACAAAAAAATATAAGAAGCATATAAGCGGGCTTCCTTAATTTGATGGGCTAAAATGCCAGTCGATTTTATAACTCAAAACATGTCAAAGTACCATCTTTTATAGTATTGTCAAACTCAAAAAATAATGTAACTTTTCGATGTGGGATACTTTTATAAGACAATTAAAGTTTACAACAAAAATAAAATTAAAATTAGAATTCTATTAAAAGAATTAAAGAAATTTGTTGTCAAATACCTGCCAGAGTAGTTGGCAATGTGGCGTAGCATTCGGCTTGCAGGTCGGGGGATCGAATCCCACTTCACCCGAATTCAATAAAATAGTTTAATATTTTTTTGCACCAATAAAAGTTGATATTTAATTTTTATTAAGATAATTTAATTTTCAATTAATTTAATTAACATAAAAAATTTCAACCAATAAAAATTAGTAAATTTTATGTCCTTTATTATTAATACTCGCTTTTTAATTTTTTATGTATTTTTTCTATTTGATGTTTATATGTTGTTTTTCGTAAATTGATTGCACGAAATATGAGATTCAAATCCCCTCTCTAAGTTTGGATTCGATATCTTCAATGAACATATATTATGAAAATAAAAAAATTCTCCATTAGAATAAAAAAAAATGAACATTGCATAAGTCTGAGCTAAATCAAAGTTGACTATAAGCTCAATCGGAATTCAGAGGATCCGGTCATCTGAATTACCCGTTATTTGTTAAAACTTTAACTATTTATATTTATATAAACAAAAAATATAAGAAGCATATAAGCGGGCTTCCTTAATTTGATGGGCTAAAATGTCACTCAATTTTTGTAACTCAAAACATGTCAAAGTACCATCTTTTATAGTATTGTCAAACTCGAAAAACAATGTAACTTTTCGATGTGGGATACTTTTATAATCCAATTAAGAGTTTACAACCAAAATAAAATTTAAATTAGCATTCCATTAAAAGAATTAAAGAAATTAGTTGTCAAATACCTGCCAGAGTAGTTGGCAATGCAGCGCAGTATCCGACTTGCAGGTCGGGGGATCAAATCCCCCTCCCCGTTTTAAATAAAATAGTTAAACCTTTTTTTTTGCACCAATAAAAGTTGATATTTAATTTTTTATTAAGATAAGTAAATTTTCAATTAATTTAATTAACATAAATATTCTCAACCAATAAAAAATTAGTAAATTTTATGTTCTTTATTATTCATACTGCTTTTAATTTTTATGTCTTTTTCTATTTGATGTTTATATGTTCTTTTTCGTAAATTGGTTGCACGAAATATGAGATTCGAAATCCCCTCTCTAAAGTTTGGATTCGATATCTTCAATGAACATATATTATGAAAATAAAAAACTCTCCATTAGAATAAAAAAAAATGAACATTGCATAAGTCTGAGCTAAATCAAAGTTGACTATAAGCTCAATCGAATTCGAAGACCCGGTCATCCGAATTACCCAGATTATTTGTTAAAACTTTAACTATTTATATTTATATAAACAAAAAATATAAGAAGCAAATAAGCGGGCTTCCTTAATTTGATGGGCTAAAAATGTCACTCAATTTTGTAACTCGTCAATGTACCATCTTTTATAGTATTGTCAAACTAAAAAACAATGTAACTTTTCGATGTGGGATACTCTTATAAGCCAATTAAGAGTTTACAACCAAAATAAAATTTAAATTAGCATTCTATTAAAAGAATTAAAGAAAATAGTTGTCAAACACACGCGAGTAGTTGGCCATGCAGTAGCTGCATCCGACTGCAGGGTCGGGGATCGAATCCCCCTCTCCCGATTTAAATTAAGTAGTTTAACTTTTTTTTTGCACCAATAAAAGTTGATATTTAATTTTTATTAAGATAAGTTAATTTTCAATTAATTTAACTAACATAAATATTCTCAACCAATAAAAATTAGTAAATTTTATGTTATTTATTATTCATACTGTTTTTAATTTTTATGTCTTTTTCTATTTGATGTTTATATGTTCTTTTTCGTAAATTGGTTGCACGGAATATGAGATTCGAAATCCCCTCTCTAAAGTTTGGATTCGATATCTTCAATGAACATATATTATGAAAATAACAAACTCTCCATTAGAATAAAAAAAAATGAACATTGCATAAGTCTGAGCTAAATCAAAGTTGACTATAAGCTCAATCGGAATTCAGAAGACCCGGTCATCTGAATTACCCGTTATTTGTTAAAATTTTAACTATTTATATTTATATAAACAAAAAATATAAGAAGCAAATAAGCGGGCTTCCTTAATTTGATGGGCTAAAATGTCAACCCAATTTTGTAACTCGTCAATGTACCATCTTTTATAGTATTGTCAAACTCAAAAAAACAATGTAACTTTTCAATGTGGGATACTCTTATAAGCCAATTAAGAGTTTACAACCAAAATAAAATTTAAATTAGCATTCTATTAAAAGAATTAAAGAAAATAGTTGTCAAACACCTGCCAGAGTAGTTGGCAATGCAGTATACTGCATCCGACTCAGTAGGGTCGGGGATCGAATCCCCCTTTTCCCGATTTAAATAAAATAGTTAACATTTTTTTGCACCAATAAAAGTTTATATTTAATTTTTATTAAGATAAGTTAATTTTCAATTAATTTAATTAACCTAAATATTCTCAACCAAAAAAATTAGTAAATTAATTAAAAAATGTGAAAATCTAAGAAAATAGGATTGTAAAAATATATAGATACAATTATTTGTATGTATAAGGCTTCTGTAATATATATATAGGTAGATATATATATATATATATATATATATATATATATATATATGTGGAGAAAATTCAGTTTTATTTAAACATGTTATAAAGTTTAAGACGCACTTCATAATTCATATAAAGCAGTCCGGCTCCTGTGCGGAATAGCCAAAGTTCCGCACGTGCGGAACAATCTCAACCGTCGGATGAGATTTTGAACGGCCCAGATCTGGAGAGAGAAAAGTTGCGGCTGACTTAAAAAATAATAAATAAATAAAATTTCTCTCTCCAGATCTGAACCTTTAAAAAATCTCATTCGACGGATGGGAGCGTGTCCCGCATCGTACGGAACAAAAGCTGTTCCGCATAGGAGCCGGGACGCATATAAAGATCAAGCCTACCAAGATAAAAAATTTCATTAAGAGTAATTTTATTTTGGCATACCATTAAGTTTAAAACTTACATCCAAGCCAATCAATACAATACACGTACGAAAGAGAATTGAACTTATATCAATTCTCTTTCCTATGTGTAATACACTCATTGATTAATTTTATTTTTGGCACACTATTAAGTTTAAAACTTACATCCAAGCCAATCAATACAATACACGTACGAAAGAGAATTGAACTTATATCAATTCTCTTTCCTATGTGTAATACACTCATTGATTTGGATGTAACTTATAAACTTAATAACCTATCAAGATAAAAAATTTCATTAATTTGACACATTTCAATCTCTTAATACGTTCATTGCAAGTAAATAAGTGTCTATTTAGATTGAATTTCATTGTCCAACCCAATCTAACAAATTTTCTTTGATTTAACATCTTATATGCAACAACTCTGTTTTATGAAATTTAAAATAAAATTATTCAAACGTATACATACATTTAAAGCTTTTTTATTTTCAATAGAAAATCTAAAGTAATAAAATAAAAAACGACTCATATCTCTTTTTTTTTTTTTGAAGCCCAATTCATGTAGGAGAGAAAAGTGCCTCACAGAAAGAGGATGATAGCCCTAGAAAGGGAGATTTTAAAGCTTACCTCACGTAGGAGGAGGGTATCGAACCCGCTACCTCAGGGTCGTGGGCAGATATCCGCCCTACTGGATTAGAACATCTTTAATGATTCTTTTGTTTACTTAGTACTTCATTCTCTTTAATAATAAGTGTCGCTTTAATCTTATATCTCATTGGGAAAAAAATTAGAAAATTTGAATTGATTGACTCAATATTTTCAATTGATAATAACATGTTTCGGGTTGATATCTTCTACCATGAGATTATTACAAAATTTAAAAAACATTACTTTAAAGGCTAATTGGTAAATTTAGTCCCCAAAGTTTAGCACTTTCGCGGAGACGGTCCCCGTTTTATATTTCTTTGTATTAAGGTCCCCAAACATTTTACGTTTGGTGACGGTGGTCCTTCCGTCCACTTCTGTCCATTAGGGTTAAAAAAAAGAAAAATTCATCAATGGGAAGGGTATAATGGGTAATCCTTCATCTCAACCCACCATTTCCTCCACCTCAACCCACCATCTCCTCCACATCTACCCAAAAATAAAGAGAAAATCACAAAGTACCTCCACCTCTACCCACCATCTCTTCCACCTCTACCCACCATCTCCCAAAAACATAGAGAAATTTTTTTTCAAGATGGAATAAGAAGAATATGGGTTCTTAAGATTGAATGATAATCATTTATCAGGGAATTTGCCCTCCAATTTTTGGACTTTAAGCTCATTGAAGAGGGTAAATTTGGCAAATAATCGCCTTCAAGGCGCGATATTTTTTGGTTTAGATTATCCAATGAACTTGAGTGAGTTGTATTTGAGTGGAAATCGGTTTTATGGAAAGATTCCAAGAACAATTAGGAAATTTTTTCATCTTCAGTTTTTCAGCATTTCTTGGAATATGATTGAGGGGCCATTACCAAATGAAATGGCTGATTTGGAGAATCTCCAAATTCTTGATTTATCCTTCAATCATTTGAATATTGCATCGATTCCGAAAAGAGGAAGAGGAGAGTGGAAATGGAGGAGAAGCAGATTGGGGAAGGAGGAGAGGGGTAAAATGGTCATTTTACAAAAAAAATTAAAAAATAATTCAAAATTTGATTTTTTCTTTGACAGAAGTGGACGGAAGGACCACCGTCACCAAACGCAAAATGTTTGGGGACCTTAATACAAAGAAATATAAAATGGGGACCGTCTCCGCGAAAGTGCTAAACTTTGGGGACTAAATTTACCAATTAGCCTACTTTAAATCTCTCTCTCTTTTTTATGATATATTCATAATGAATTAAAAAAATAATCAATTTAAATATTAAAAAAACATAAGAGCAAGATCTTTACCGTTGATTTCATTGACCTTGGGAATAGTGACACCTCCCAAGATCAATGAACGAGAATTCAGAGCTTTTTAATAAAGCAGTGCCACGTACACACCGGAATTTATTGGGTATTTCCGATAGTTGGCGTGACAAAGACACACGTGTAACGGGCAGCAATTAATAAAAAGAGACGTTGGAATATAGCTGCCCGGGGGAGGCACGGGCAGAGGAGTGGGGACAAAGGGAGACAATGACCTTGAAATTTGAGCACAACTGGTCTCTTATGGGTCCCACTGCCTTGATGATTCGATTTGTTGTTTACGAAAAATTCTGATATAGACCTGGCCTACAAGTGAGGATATAGATCACTTGATCCACAATCACCCACATCCCCTCTTTTGATTAAAAAAGCAATAAAAACGCCTCAAACAACGCACTGCAGTGTGGGAATATTTTTTATTATTTTAATCAAAACTATGATGCTATTGAATGTGAAACAAGTGGTCTATATCCCCACTTTAGAGCTTCGATCCCATACTGATAATTGATCGTTGTTTACTGTGAGTGTGGGACCAATATAGTGGGTTGTGGGGCCTAAGCCAGCGTAGCTCCGATGTGGGATTTACAGAGACGTGGGACTCTTTTGTGAAATCATAAAAAATGTGGGGGTTGAATGTGAGAGGCATTTCGACATTAATGATAAGTAGTTGAAATCTTAATTTTAATGACAAATTGGACATTTCAATCTATCAAATTATAAGTTCTTAAATAATTTTCAAACCATCCTGTGATTATTCGATTATGATGCTCAGATGGTGTGGATTGACGGGAAATTGAGGAGAAATTTGAGAAAATATAGTTTATCTAAAATACCCTTAATTTTTTTTTAAATTTTTTTTGTCATTATTTAACTAAAAAAATGGACGAAAGAGGCACAATTGATATATCTGAATAGTTTAAGGGGTCGAGACTTAGCGTTTTATAATTGAGGATCAAGATAAAAAAAACAAAATACTTTAAATGGCGTGGGCATTTTTTACCCTTAAATATTTATAAAAATCTCATTAGCTAAGAATATAATATAGTTTATGTCATTTTTCCTATATTAATATTTTATACAATTTCTTTACTTTGATAGACATGTAAGTACAACCTAAAATATATATAATCGAATAAAGCAACTACTTGATATGTGAGGCAGAAGTTTGCTTGAATATGTTCCCTGAATTCTATGGCAAAAGAGAATTATTTAAATTCCATTTGCTTTTCCTCACAAATATATTTTCAATTAAGCAAATCTTTAAAAGTATGAGACAAATCTAAAATAATACTTAAAAGTTCTAAAGATTCTCTTAAATATGATGGGATCGAATTGCTAAAACTAAAAATTAAATTTATATTAGTGAAAAGTACATTTTAAAACATTGTTTTTTTTTTTTTTTTTCTCTCTAAGTATTTTTAAAACATTGGTTGCCAAATGGTGCAAATGCAATGTACTTCTTTCCCACTATATTGAACGGATTTTTTTGATATGGACAAAGTACACATGAACCTTGTGATTTTAAATATAGTCACGTTATTACATAATTGCCTCTATTCTCATTTTATAATGACGTGACTAATTCTGCAACACATGATCTAATGGACCTGATAAATATCAGAACTATCCATATTCAAGCGCTTGCATTCTGGAAAAACTGCCAGTGAGGCCTCTATAGTGGTTTCCTAGTGGTCCTATAGTCCATTATAGATTGGTGGTCTCAACCTAAATTAGCTATCAAGAAAATAGACAACATCCTCAAATAATTTTAATTTAGTTAATTACATTTTTATTCTTTAATTTTAGACGGTATCCGATATTTAAATATTGAATTTGATTAATTCAGTTAAAATTTTGTATGATAGGTCTCTGAAACATGACACACAAGGTGCACATCGTGGATACTTCGAACTCTATACATTTCCTTGGCATGCAATTGAGGGAATCATGCAAGGTGGACGTCAGCCAACTGAGTTATTACCTATTGTCAATTACATATGTGATTTTTTAAAGCTTTGTCGGAGTAAGTTTGCGAGTTCATGACATTAATAAAACGATTGTCATAGACTTCTAAAACTTTCTATTAGCACATGATAGTGCCTATTGGATTTTAAATAGATTAGCCGGGTTAAACACTCGAATAACGATCATAAACAGTGTCGTTTTTTTAATGCAAAATGATTAATGATTAAGTAATATTGGCTAAAACCTCAAATTAAAGAATATTCATCCCTCGCTTGGCATAAGGGATTTAACGAGTTATTTACAATTTTACCACCAATTGATCCAATTAATGGGATAAATTTTAGCCACCTAACATTACTTTTTTTTTATTTTATTTTTTTTAATTTCAAATATCGAGAAAACTCTTGATTGGTTAGGATTGCCCAAGTACTATGCTCCATGGATCACCCAATCGTACCTCCTCCCTTGCCCTTCCCATATATATAAGAGCTCAGTCCTCCTCTTCCCTTCCCCTCACTTTCTTCCATTTTCCCTTGTTCTTTGTAAGCTTCACCAATTTCTTGAAATCTCCAAGAAAAAAACTTTTCAATCAAAGAAGAAGAGAAAAATAAAATAAAAATGAGGCCTTCATTATACTATGCTGGATGTGGTGAACAAAATTACCAACCCCATTTTCTTGATTCTTGTCATCTTTGCCTGACACAATTAGCTCACAACAATGATATCTTCATGTACAAGTGAGTAATTTCTTGAATTTATTGTTTTAAAGATTTGAAATTTCATGAATTATTTATTTTTGGGAAAAATTAGAAGGAACCCTTTATTAAGAAATTGAAATCTGATGTGGGTTTTGAATTTCTTGTTTTATTTTCCTTTTAAACCATCTTAGGAAAGATTTGAAATTTCATGAATTTTTTTTTTTTTGGGAAAAATGTGGAAGGAACCCTTTTATTATTTAAAAAAAAGGGTAAACAGTGTACGAGGCTTCAGAATCAGTCATATGAAGATTTTTTTTGTTGGAAAAATGGATTGGATCTCATGCCACATGGCCCACATCTACTATGGCGAGTGTGGTGGAAGTTTGAAGGTCCGATTTACGCAGTCTTACTCTTATTTTTTCATAAAGAGATATTCCGGGGTTCTAAGTGTAACATAGAGAATAGCAAGTAATCACTTAATTAACGCTTTAACCACGGCGTTCAAGGAACCCTTTTATTAAGAACTTGAATTCTGATGGGGTTTTGTTTAATTTTTTGCAGAGGAAATACTCCATTTTGTAGCCATGAGTGCAGGCAAGAACAGATAGAGATGGATGAAGCCAGTGAAAGAAGATGGAAAATTTCATCATCTTCTAAGAGATCAAATACAAATAAAAATACTAAAAGTACAGATTCAAGAAAAGAATCTGATTGTACAAACAAAGCTGTTCGGACCGGAGCCGTTGCAGTGGCCTAATCATCCTATATATTCATAATCAAGAAAAAATAAGATTCCGGATCTTCTGCTACACTGTTCTAGTATACTAATGAAATAATCACATATATTATACGAAATGAAATAATTAGTTAAAGCCGGCAATGATATTATCACATGTTAAGCGAGCGATTTCACTGGTGTGCAACTGCCGGTAAGATGTACTAGAATATTTGGAGTCGAAAAACAGATGAGGAATTTTGCAACCAGTTTGATATTGTACAATGAAGATCAAAGAGGGACAATTTTGTACAAATTCTTGCCCTTCATTATGGGGCTTTATGTATCAGTTCAACCAGCACAGTCATTTGCCTTTTTTTTCGTCTTTCACTTTTATTAAAGGCCCATAGAACCATACTTAATGAACTTGTTTACAACTTTGATCCTCTTCCTTTCGCAAGTTTTAGACACTTTTTGGGTTAGGAGGTTAGAAAGCTGGGCGCTATGGTCTTGTGTTGAACTCAAGATCTCCTGGTCATGGGTATAGGCAAGCCTCACTGGGCTATGACCTTATTGACACAAGTGACACTTAACTGATAATAATGTGGTTATTCCTTTTTCTTTGGTGAATAGTAATAATTTTGTTATTCATTGGTTAAAAAATAAATTGGTCAACAATTCTTTTTTTTTTTTTTTTTTTGCCACAATACAAAGGAAACTAAAAAGGGAGAAGGAAATTAGTGTGTCAATGATACAAAGAAAGGTAAAGATTCAAACTTTATGGGGAAAAAAAGGAGGGAAAGATACAAGAAAAAATGCAAATGAAGCACAATATTGATCACCAAAAGTACATGGAAATAGGGGTTTGGCCTTAGAATGACATGGGTTTGGCATAATGGTCAAACCATGGTATTCTTTTTTTGGGGGACAACATTTTTAGTAAGGACTAATTTGTCAATTCCGTCTTGAAGCCTCATCAGGTGACGCGGCTAAATTCATACGCGCCTTGCCATGTCAGCTATGGACGGATTTCCCAAATTCGTCTTAGCTTCAAGACGGATTTGGCAAATTCGTCCTCGACTATTTTTTAACTGTTGCGACCGGTGAATAATCTTGTATAACCATCACGATCGGCGAATAATCTGTAAATGTACTAAAATATTCAACTGTTGCGACCCGAAAATAATCTCGCTTATTGTAAAAGTTTTGACAAAATCATGTACTAACCATCACGAATTTACAGTCTTCGGACTCAAAATTTTCAACTGTTGCGACCCGAAAATAATCTCGATTATTGTCAAGTTTTAACAAAATCGTGTACTAACCATCACGAATTTAGGGTCTTAGGACTCGAATTTTTCAACTGTTGCGTCCGGTGAATAATGTCGATTATTGTCAAGTTTTGACAAAATCGTACACCAACCATCACGAATTTAAGGTCTTCGTACTCGAAATTTGTAAATTGTTGCGACCGGTGAATAACCTCGATTATTGTCAAGTTTTGTCTAAATCGTGTAGTAACCATTGCGAATTTAGGTTTTTCAAACTTGAATTTTTCAACAGTTGCGACCCGTGAATAATCTCGATTATTGTCATTTTTTACAAAATCATGTACTAACCATAATCGATTAATTTAGGGTCTTCATACTCAAAATTTTCAACTGTTAGGACCAGTGAATAATCTCGATTAATGTCAAGCTTAGGCAAAACCGTGTACTAACCATCACGAATTTAGGGTATTCGAACTCGAATTTTTCAACTATTGCGGCAGGTGAATAATTTCGATTATTGTCAAATTTTGACAAAATCGTATACTGACCAACACGAATTTAAGGTCTCGACATCAAGATCGTGAATAATTGATATTATTCCCCGGTCGCAATAGTAGTCCGAATACAATAATCGAGATTATTCGCCGGTTGGTTAGAAGACCCTAAATTCGTGATGGTTAGTACACGATTTTGTAAAAATTTGACAATAATCGAGATTATTCACCGGTCGCAATAGTTGAAAATTTTGAGTCCGTATACACTAAATTCGTGATGGTTAGTACACGATTTTGTCAAAACTTGAAAATAATCGAGATTATTCACCGGTCGCAACAATTAAAAAATTTGAGTCTGATGACCCTAAATTCGTGATATAACGTACACGAAATTTTCAAACCTTGACAATAATCGAGATTGTTCAACAGTCGCAACAATTGAAAATTTAGAGTCCGGAGACCCAAAGTTCGTGATGACACGATTTTGTAAAAACTTGACAATAATCGAGATTATTCACCGGTCGCAAGAGTTGAAAAATTCGAGTCCGAATAACCTAAATTCTTGATGGTTAGTAATCGATTTTGTCAAAACTTGACAATAATCGAGATTATTCATCGGTCGCAACAATTGAAAAATTCAAGTCCGAATACCCTAAATTCGTGATGGAACATACACGATTTTGTTAAAACTTAACAATAATCGAGATTATTCACCGGTCGCAGGAGTTGAAAAATTCGAGTCCGAATACCTTATATTTAGGGGTGTCAATCGAGCTATGTGAGTCGAGCTTGGCTTAGCTCACGCTCAACTCACATAAAAATTAGAAAGTTCAGCTCACGCTCAACTCACATAAAAATGTGAGCTCGAGCTGAGCTCACGAGCTAAATTTATATTAGCAAAAAAACAAAAATCTTATAGCAAGAATAATATAATACAATGAGTAATGAAACTAAATTCTGACAAGAATACAAATGTACATAATAATACAATGATACTTAATTCTTGAAGTAAAATAAACTAATAAAAAGATAAATAAATAGCAAGATCAAAGGTTAAAGAATCTACACACAACGTAGACAAAAATCCTTATATAGACTAAATCAAAAGAAATGGATTTTATAGGTCTTCTTCTTTTTAATTAGTATTATATATATATATATAATATTTTAATTATATTATTCTTATTCGGGTTTGAACTTTTTTCGGGCTGAGCAGGGTAAAGCTCACGTTCAACTCACATAAAATTCGTGCTTGAATATTGAGCTCACACTCGGCTCACGCTCACATTTATGTGGCCCGAACCGTTAACACCCCTACTTATATTCGTGATGATTATTACATGATATTGTCAAATTTTGACAGTAATCGAGATTATTTACCGATCGCAACAGGTAAAAAAATCAAATTTGTATACCCTAAATTCGTGATGGTTAGCACATGATTTTTTTAAAACATGATAAAAATCGAGATTATTCACCTGTCGCACAGTTGAAATATTTGAGTCCGAAGACCCTAAATTCGTGATGGTTAGTACACAATTTTTTAAAAATTTGACAATAATCGAGATTATTCACCGGTCACAATAGTTGAAAATTTTGGGTCCGTATACACTAAATTCGTGATGGTTAGTACACGATTTTGTCAAAACTTGACAATAATCGAGATTATTCACCGGTCACAACCGTTAACATAATTTGAGTCCGATGACCCTAAATTCGTGATGGTTAGTACACAATTTCGTCAAAACTTGACAATAATCGAGATTATTCAACGACCGATTTTATCAAAACTTGACAATAATTCGTGTTGGTTAGTAGCACAATTTTATCAAAACATTACAATAATCGAGATTATTCACCGGTCGCAACAGTTTAAAAATTCGAGTCCGAAGACCCTAAATTCGTGATGGTTAGTAAACAATTTTGTTAAAACTTGACAATAAACGATATTATTCACCGTTCGCAACATATTAAAAATTCGAGTCCGAATACCCTAAATTTGTGATAGTAACGTAAACAATTTTGTCAAAACTTGACAACAATTGAGATTATTCACCGGTAGCAACAATTAAAAAATCCAAGTCCTAATACCCAAAATTCGTGACGGTTAGTACACGAATTTGTCTAAACTTGACAATAATCGAGTTTTTTCACAGGTGGCAAAAATTGAAAATTTTGAGACCGAACACCGTAAATTCGTGATGGTCACGGCAATAATCGAGATTATACACTGGTCGAAACAATTGGAAATTTCGAGTCTGAAGACCTTAAATTCGTGATGGTTAAACACGATTTTGTCAAAAGTTGACAATAATCGAGATTTTTCACCGGTCGCAACAGTTAAAAAATTTGAGTCCGAAGACCTTAAATTCGTGATGGTTAGTACACGATTTTGTCAAAACTCGACAATAATCGAGACTATTCACCGGTCGTAACTATTTAAATTTTTTTGAGTCCGAATACCTTAAATTCGTGACACGGTTTTGTAAAAACTTGACAATAATCGAGATTATTCAACGGTCGCAACAGTTAAAAAAATTCGAGTCCAAATACCAAAAAATTGTGTTGGTTAGTACACGATTTTGTCAAAAATTGACAATAATCTAGATTATTCACTGGTTTTGAGCATCAGGATTTCCCAAATCAGTCTTGGCTTGCTAAAAATGTTGTCCCAAAAAAAAGAATGTCATTGTTTGACCATTATGCAAAACCCATGTCATTCTAATGCCAAGCCCTGGAAATAGGGTATAATTAGATTGGGTGTCAGTATTAGAATTCTAATCTCAGTGTCAAACTTGTTCCAATCCCAAACCAAATTCTTCATAGATTAGTGTTTGAGAGTTCATTCTAGACTCAATCGAAAGAGATATTATGTCTCAGTTTGAATCTCAACCCCAAAACATACCCAATCAAAAAATTCAATATTAGAACCGTCATTGTGGGACTGGCCCTACGTCCTTCTCAGATGAATTGGATGGAGCCTACCTGTATGTGTGGGCTCCGCTCGATTCATGTGAGAAATCTGTGGGTCAGTTCCACAAGTACGCTCCTAGGATTAAGTAACCAAACCCAATCAATGTACACCTAATTGAGAAGAAGAATTACAAACAAAATTTTCTTTTCCCCTTTTAATACATCATTCCTATTTTTTTTTAATCTCAATTAGTTAACAAGCAAACATGGCGAACTACTTATGAAACACATAATATACCTTCCCTAAAATATATATATATATATATACTAGCAAAAAAATCCGTATTATGCACGGGACATACATTATTTCTTAAAAAATGTATAAGGAAGGAAAAAGAGTTTTTGTAATGATAGCAAAAAGAAATTTTTTGACTATAAGTTTGATTATTACATTTTAACCTTTTAATTATCAATATGTAGAATTCTAAGTGCATTTGTTTAGTTAATACTACTCAATTTTCGTTTAATCTATTAACATAATGAAAAAAATCAGAAATCTATCAAAAAAAATTATTTTATTTTGCATTTAATGATTGAATATGGCGCATTCAAAAAAACAACACATAATTTATTCTGTCTACACATTGCTTAGTTCATTCAACAGATGGAAAATCTGGGTCTTTTATTATCCCCTCCAACACCTCTACACATTGCTTAGTTTTATCACTTGATTTTTGTCTACACATTGTTTATTTTGTCTACACATTATTTATTTTGTCTACACATTGCTTAGTTTTATCACTTGATTTTTGCAGTATAAACGAAGCGAATTGATTTTTTTTCATTTTTAAATATCTATATTTATTTATTTTTAAAAAGTTATTATGAAAATAAAAAAATAAAAAAAATGGGCATTGCATAAGTCTAAGCTAAATCAAACTTAATTGTAAGCTTAATCGGAATTCAGAGGACCCGGTCATCTGAATTACCCGTTATTTGTTAAAACTTTAACTATTTATATTTATATAAATAAAAAATATAAGAAGCAAATAAGTGGGCTTCCCTAATTTGATAGGCTGAAATGTCAGCACAGTTTCTCACTCAAAATATGTCAAAGTACTCTCTTTTATAATATTGTCAAACTCAAAAAATAATGTAACTTTTCAATGTGGGATACTCTTATAAGACAATCAAGAGTTTACAACCAAAGTAAAATTTAACAAACCAATCAAAATTTTATAAAATAATTAATTAAACCAAAATTCATGGAAATTACACGTTGGATTTGGAAGAATGTGATTGGCTGAAACTGAAAACAGGCTATGTAATATAAATATAGATAGAAGATAGATACTCCATCTGATTCAAAATATAAATCTTTTTAGAAGTTTTCACACAAATTAAGATACTAATCAAGATGGCTAAAGTACCCCTAATTAATTCTCCAAAAGAACAAATAAATTAATGAAGAGTTGCATGGAAACTACACATTTTGACAAAAATGAATATATGGAGAAAATAATGTAAGGGTAAATTTGCCAATAAATGAACAATTCTTGTAAAAATACCTATATCTTTCAACAAAAAATAACTCTTAGAAAAACTTCTATTTTGAATCGAAGGGAGTATAAATTTTATACACATTAATTTTCTTTTATAGTCTTGTCATTTGTCAAGTTTTAAAAATAATAACTATTTTTTTATGTGGGAGTCTTTATTATTGTTAATTCTATTATGTGACTTTAGATTAATATTTTTTACTTTTTTACTTTATTAGAAATTAAAATTTCTATAAATTAATACTTTAGTTTTAGAGAGTTTAGAAGAAGATTCACTTGATTTTTGCAGTATAAACGAAGCGAATTGATTTTTTTTTCATTTTTAAATATCCATATTTATTTATTTTTAAAAAGATATTATGAAAATAAAAAGGATGCATAAGAATAAAAAATGAGCATTGCATAAGTCTAAGCTAAATCGAACTTGGTTCTAAGCTCAAACGGAATTCAGAGGACCCGGTCATCTGAATTACCCGTTATTTGTTAAAACTTTAACTATTTATATTTATATAAATAAAAAATATAGGAAGCAAATTAGTGGGCTTCCCTAATTTGATGGGCTGAAATGTCAGCACAGATTCTCACTCAAAACATGTCAAAGTACTTTCTTTTATAATATTGTCAAGCTAAAAAAACAATGTAACTTTTCAATGTGGGATACTCTTATAAGCCAATCAAGAGTTTACAACCAAAGTAAAATATAACCAACCAATCAAAATTTTATAAAATAATTAATTGATTCAAAATTCATGGAAATTTCACGTAGGATTCGGAAGAATGTGATTGGCTGAAAAGGCTCTGTAATATATATATATATATACTAGCAAATGACCCGTGCTATGCACGAAGAAAATTTAAAAAAAATAATAGACCAAATAGTTATTTTTGCCACAAATAATTTTTTGTGTTATAGATATTTTGGTAAAATGTTATACTAAAAATGGATGGAATGGTCATATTTGACACGTCTGAACAATTTAAGGAAAAAATGCACCGGTGCTTAATTAAATATTTAAATATTCTATGAAGTGAGTGCCTACCCATTTTACCTTTTTTTTTTTGAGCGCCCGAAGGCGATTGCTCCCGAAGGGGAAGAGCGGAGAGTACCCTAGATAGGGAAGATTGAAGCATGCCCCATGCCTGGGGAGGGAAGATAAGCCTCATAAGGAGGAGAAATTATTTGCCCCATTATGAGGAGATATAGGAATCGAACACGGGACCTCCGCCACGTGTTCAAGTAGCCTTACCACTTGGGCTACCCGATTCCCATCCCATTTTACCTTAGCTCTTCCCTTTGCACAATACCAAAAGATTGGACGTTAAATACTATATTAAAATTTTCGAAGATAGCTTAGATCAATTTATAATTTTATATACAATATGGAGAAATTATAAGATTATCAAAATTTTGAATTCTTCTCATTTTCTCTCAGGGAAAAAATAAATAAAAAGAAGAAAAAGACATCAAATCCTAATATAAGATCAAATTGTTATAAGACTCGTTCATTCATTTTCCTTTTGAGATTGGAATTATTCTTCCATAAATAATAATTGCAGGTAGAATGTTTCATAATTGAGCCAAAGAATCTCCTAAAAAAAATTGAGACAAAGAAGTACTCCTCCATTCCCATTTAATTGTCGTTTAGGAGATATATATGTATTCAAATTAATTGTTATTTGCATGTATTTTATTAGGTGTCAATAATTTATTCTAATTATACCCTCAACATATCTTTTATTGGAAAAGTGAAAGAGAATGAGGAAGGAAGGGGTATTATTGGAATTATGGTGGAAAAATTATTGTTTGTTTGAGTTTCTTAATTTTTTTCAAAGTATCCTAAACGACCTATATTGAGAAATGGAGAGAGTAACTTTGTTGGTTAAACACTCTTTACCCGACCAAAATATTTTGGGTTCGAGTCCGGCGCATGCTTCTCCCCTTCCCCCTAAAATAAATTAAACAAAATATTATTATTAAAGCTTGTTCCCCGATTGCTTAATGCTTTTATGGTAATATACCAAAAACATTTACAATTTTCACAATATCTATATTGAGATTATTTTTACATCATTCTATTCTTAATCTAACAACGAATAGCCAAAGAAACAATTCTTTAAAATTTGAAAAAAAATCCAGATGCAGTATGACTATTTTACGCATCCAAATTTTCAAAACCTCTTATATGAATAGCTAGATGAATGTCTAACTCTTTTATTTTTATTATTGTGAATGTCTAGCTCTTTTATTTTTTCTAATTCTATTTTGTATGTTAGATAAAATATTAGTTTCACAATATGCATCGTATTTCTGTGACATTTTTACAAAAAGAAATTATAAAAAAAAAATAAAGAATTACGTTAGATATTTATATTTTATAATACCCACTTTTATTAGTCTTATATCCCGCTATAAATTGACATACAATAATTATATTATTTTGTATTTAGTGTATTCTTTAGAGAATTACTCAGAGGCACGTGTGAAGGGAAAGAAGAAGATCCTAATTTCATGAACCGTATAGACGGAAAATGAAGTCTGCAACCCACAAAGAAGAAACGAAAATAGTAGAAGTGCACTTACAATGTACTCCGTGTTTGCTGCCATTCGAACCCTTTGGAAAAAAAGAATGAGCAACTTATGGTTCAATATGTTTGTGCATCATGTTGTGAAATATGAAAATACAATAATCAATTAAAAATAAAACACTTACACTGAGCACAAATGCAAAGAACGTGAAAAAAAACTATTGAATCTTACATGATTAGCCAGATATATTAAATTTTTCCGGCAAAAGTATATGATAAAACAAAATCTTAAAAAGAAAGGTTGAATTAAAAAGAAAGGTTGATATATTAAATTAGGGTTGTTAGGGATTAGGAGAAAGATGAATTAAAATTTGAATATCGTGTTTTTTTAATAATGAAATTGAAATCTTATTTTCTTTTTTTTTCTCATGAGATAATGATTTTATTTTCCATTAATTTAATAGACTACAAAATACCATTTTCTCTCCTAAAAAGACTACACAATACTTGAAATTAAAAAAAATCAAGAATCAAGAACCAAGAACTTATAACTGTTATTCCAATATATAATTTGTATAAACAAAACAAAATGACACATATAACAAAATGAAAACATTCTAGTCTTTTTTGGTTCATTTGGGAATGATATAAGTTTAATAAGTCTTAAAATGAAGCTATAATTACACTTTTTAAAATTAAATATTAACTAATTACAATTGTAAAAAATTAAAAATTCATATATAACGGAAATGTATGATCTTTTCTTGTTAATACGAACCATAAATAAAAAAATATTTGCTATTTCAATTATTTTAAAGAAAGATTATAGCAAATTGAAACTAATCAAAGCTTGAAATATCCTAAACCAAAAAAAAAAAAAAAGCTTGAAATATCCTCAATTAAAGGAAAATGATAAAGAAAAGGAAAAAATAATTAAATACTCGGTGATAATCCAAATATAATGGATGAACCTCACATTTCTAATCTCGCAGAGTTTACCTTTATATGTATTCTTTTTTATTCCTGTTTAAATTTTACATGATAATTATTTAAATTTAATTGATTAAATTTTTTATCAACCAATCAATTTTTTTGTGAAAAACTTAAAGAGTTGAAAATTCTAAAAAAATTAGAATAGAGATTTAGGATTTTGTGATTGGTCAAAACATGAAAAATGTTATGTAATATAATTTTAAAAAAAGCCAGTCATAATTTCAATTAATTTCATTTTCTCCTTTGGATTGAAAAAGATAAGCCTAATAATAACAATTCAAATGTTTAAGTAAATCCTAAAACATTACAATTAATTTAATAGACACAAAATATGTATAACCAATCATAATTTTTATACTAAATAAAAAACAAAAAATCCATAAAATGACACGTGGCATTTCTGGAGCTTGAGAGACCTACAAAACTGAAAAGGTGCTCTGTAATATCTAATATGTGAGAAAACTAATTCTCAGTGTGAATGATAAATGAGTACAAAGTGGTGCGGTTAAAAGTAGAATGTTAAATATTAAATTCAAATTCCACATTGATTGGGAGGAAATATTTAACTCTATATATAAGTTATAGTTAAGTTATAGTGGTTTCCTCTGATGAGGGAGAATTTAAAGTTGCTACAAAAAAAATAATAATAATAGAAAAGTTATAGCGGTTTAAGAGTGCTTAGTAAAGTGGGAAAAGTAACCTAATAAGCTTCCTTTGGCTATACTTGGGAATCAACCATAAATAAATAGGCTCACCTATCAGCAAAAATACTCTATTTTTTTTTTTTAAAGTTCGATTGGGCGGTTGCCCCATATAGGGGGAGAGAACTGTCTCAGACGAGAATGAGATATCCCTAAAAAGGGAGATTAAAGCTTGCCGCACGCAGACGGAGGGTATCATAGGACACCTTTGATAGCAAAAAAATTTACATATACTTGTAAAGAAGGAAACGAAAGATGGAGGAAAAAAATGACACCTTGTGAAGGAGTAAGGGGGAAGCCGAAGTTGAGGGAGAATGAAGACTGGATTTGGTGTTGTATATGATAGATAGGGGAGTGAGTTACGTAATATATTAGTGAGATAATGAGGAGGGTTATTATAGGGTGGTAGAACATAAACACTCTTTTAACGTTAATCGATAGGATTAAAAGTCTTTTGAATAATAAGTTTAGATATTATCTCTAATAAAAAATACAAAAATAAACTCTGATAATCCTTTATCATCTTTTTAATCAACTCAATATTTGCAATAAAAAATATGAAAAGTTTAAAAAATAGGATTGAAGGAATATATAAATATAGATATATGTACGTATAACACCACTAAAAAATTGAAAAGAGATTACTGTAATATAAATATAGATTGATATATATATATATATATATATATATATATATATATATATATATATATTAGATTGTAATTAAAGTGTCGTGCAAATATTTTTGAGCCAATATTATTACACTGCTTAATTTTGATTGTTATTGAAATTATCACGTAGTGAGTTGCACAAATTTCGCAATAATATATAATATGTGAGAAAACTAATTCTCAGTGTGAATGATAAATGGATACAAAGTGGCGCAGTTAAAAGTAGAATGTTAAAAGGAGAATTTAAGGTTGCTGACAAAAAAATAATAATAATAAAGTTATAGCGGTTTAAGAGTGCTTAGTAAAGTGGGAAAAGTAACCTAATAAGCTTCCTTTGGCTATACTTGGGAATCAACCATAAATAAATAGGTTCACTTGTCAGCAAAAATACTTTTTTTTTTTTTGGAAGTTTGATTGGGCGGTTGCCCTATATAGGGGGAGAACTATCTCAGACGAGGAGGAGATAGCCCTAAAAAGGGATATTAAAACTTGCCGCACGCAGACGGAGGGTATCGAACCCACGACCTTAAGGTCGTGGGCAGGCGTCTACCTCACTGGGATAGGACACCTTTGATAGCAAAAATACTCTTGAGAAAGTGCAAGCCTCAAGTCTCAAATCAATTCCAGTATTTCCTCACTATCAAATAATCACCATGCATCGCAAAAAAAGAAAAATGTATCCCAATTTAACGCTATATATACACACAAACTAAACTCAGTATTAACATCCATAAACACCTCAAATAATTGGAACATAAAATATGTTATGAAGAACCACAGGAAGAATTCGATGCTCAAATTAAACCTTTAGCAATTGCAGTTAAAAACATTTGAGGTAAAAAAAACCCAACTATATCCCATATCTGCCCAAAGGAAAATATAATCTGCAAACTCATCATAGGCAACCCAAAAAAGAACTAGACAAGTATTTTCTTATCTACGGGATACAAATGAGCATAACCTATCTCTAAATAAACTTATCTAGTCTCCGTGATTTGCTAGAACCTGGAGGCCGGAAATTTTCTAACCGTAATTTAGAGCTAGACCGGATCTCCGTCAATACAGAATCACCTTTTTCTGAAGTAATTATCTCCAAGATTGTTCCAAGAACCTCAGCAGCAAGTCCTATTTCAACCAGACGCCCTTGCTCCTCTCCACCTTCGTAAATTAACTGTCCAATTTCATGTAATGGGATTATATTTTCTAAAATTATTTTAGCAAATATACGACCCAGAAACTCTGCTGCTCTTGGGGCATCATTAACAGCATCCTCCAAAGTCACCAGTACAGATTCAAACCTGCAACACGTTTAATTTAATCACCAATCAGATTGAAATCACTACACAAACTAGCAAATGTTTGAGCAAATATATGCCTACCCTCTGGTTAGCTGATCTTGATTTAACATGCTATCACGAGATTTTGTGAGATTGACGAGAAGACTTGCTAGGAGATCCCTTTCCATGTCTTTCCGCTCGAATGAATCAATGACCCAGAGAGAAACCATTGATGGATAGAAGCCTGGGTTGTTAAGATCCTTGATGCACAAAGCAACTTCATTCTCATCCTTTGCACTGCGCAAAGACAAGTATGTCAATGAAGACAAAGTAGAATAATCCTTGAGATACAGGGGCTCATGTGATAGCAAGTGTATACTTATGCACCAGAGAAAGATGTGAAAATGATTAAGCCATAAGAGCATATCAAACCTGTAAAACTCTTTTATTGTAGACATGGACATTTCCCGCAAGCGATCTTCTGACAACGCCTTATCAGGTGGAACATTAGATGAGAAGGTTTGGACTCCACCTCGAGCAGGCGGAGAGGAAGGAAAAGATTTTTCAAAGACACAATCTGTGGTCCCACTATCTCTACTCCCAAAACTCATATTCTGCTCCTGTGTGGTTGACTGATCATAAACAGGTGCACTAGCAAATCTTTCCGACATCTGTCTCGGCAATAGTTCATCTCTTGCATTATAAGCTGACCTGTCTGAAATGGGATTGTAACCATTCAGCCCAGCTCCCATCCTCCTAGAGTCCGCAGGACTTGGAAGGTCTAAAGGAATGACAGGGGTAGCTGACTGACCTCTAAATGACATCCCCCGTGCAAGACCACCTTGAGGTCCAAGTGTGATGGATTCATCACCAAGAGGTCGTTGAGACAGGGGAACAGACAATCCTCTATTATCTAAAACATGTCTCTCATCCACCCGAGCATCCTGAGCGTTGTAACCACGGAGTTGGGGGGGAATGGCACGGTAACCAGCCATATGGGTGTTTGGTGAAGCTAAGATGTTTGAACCTCTTGGAGAAAAATCCATAGGTTGGCCCCTTCTAATAGAGGATCCCATACTTGGAGTACGGGCCAGCCTAGTAGTTTGGGCCTGCCGCTCTTGGGCAGCATCCCTGTGCACTTCCTCGATCTTTTTTGGCCCTTCAACTTTTCTTCTCTGCTGCCATTTATTCTTTCTCAAATCAATTGAGTCTTTCAGCATGAACCTCACCCTAGAAGACAGTTTCATGTTATTTGATAATTTCGACATCATATCAAAGTAAGCATCCATGTGCTCCTTGGCCTTCAGATGATCAATCATCTCACCTATCGTGCTCATCAATTTACACAATGCTTCAATATTTTCCTCATCAGGATTCTGATACTGACCCAACAACTTCTTTATACATTCATGCATTATCCTCTCAGTCAACATTTTCTTCTTGTAAAGTTCTCCTATTAGTCTTATGTTACCAAGCATTTTTCTTCGTGCTTTTATTCTCTTCTCTTCTCTTTCCTCTTCTGACTGTTTAACTTCGCCTTCCTCCTCAACTTTGTTTGCTTCTTCTTCTTCTCTTTCTCCTCTCTCGAATTCTTCCTGGCACTTGTTGAGTAGTAATCTCTTAAAAGTGATCTTTTCATTGTCCACGCTCAAATCAGGCAACTCCGCAGCAAGATAATGACAAAAATTAGCATACATCTCGCAGAAGGTTGGTTCCATCAATGCTTTATCAAATATTTGTGCAATGACCCCAGTTAAAGTAACAACGTTGTCAATGTTAACTTGTTTAACTTGCTCAAACAACTTCTCAAAATTTTGAGGAGTTAGCTTGTTCAAGATACCTTTCAGTTGTCTCTGCTTTGCTTGTTCCTCATCCGTTACTTTACCAATTTCATACTTCCTTTCTGCTTTGTGCATTGTCTGTAAAGGCGTGTGAGGAGAAGGCATTAAACCTTTCTGGAAAACACTTCCACGCTGCCACCTCTCAGAATCAGGACTGTTTCTAGGCATGCCAATTTGCGGACCTGGAGAGGGCAATGGCCCACCAAGAATGCCTCCTGGATACTGCATAGGAACCTGAATCCGCTGATTCCTTATAACACCATAGTTCATCACTTGGCCAGGTCGAAGCCCAACAACATTAGCACCGTAACCCATATCCATGCGCATATCTTGTCCGGTCATAAGAGGCCCAGGAAATTTACTCCATTTGTCCTCTTCCCTCGTGCCACTTGCACGACGATCTGGTCGAGATTGAGAGTTCTGCCTATCAATAACCCTTCCAGAATTATGGTAGGATTCACGTGAAACATTGACATTAGAAACCATCAGGGCTTCCGCAACATCAAGTGCAAACTTGAACCCGTAGGGAATATCAGTACATTGTTCAGCAAATTTAAGCAGGAAGTCTCTTGAATACTTTTTCTTCATTGTTCCATTGACATCTTCACCACTTCCAACAATCTGGCTCTCATTTTCTGAAGTTTCCAATTTTGGTGTAGAAATGTCAGCAGCATCTTCCCAGTCATCTGGTTCCACTTTACTCTGGAGAGCTTTCTCATTTGAGATATTTTTCGGAGATGCATGTGAAGATACTGGCTCCAAGATATTGCCAGGGTTGTTTTCTACACCTTCATCAGAAACAACAGCTTCTTTCTTTTCCTCCGGACCCTTGTACACCATATATAGATCCGTAGTCGGTGCAGTATTGTCTAATTTTTTAAATAACTCTTTAGCAACATTTGTCTCAGGAGCAGACCTCTCCTTGATGATGGATGATGAAGTAACTGAGCCTGTATTATTATGCTCAGCACCTTCATCTTCGCATCTCGAATTTTCTTCTGAATGAGAAGGAACAGATAAAGACGTCGACTCCTTGTCTGCTACAGAAGATTCTGTGCTAACAGCTTCTTTAGTAACTGAGCTGTTAGTCCTACTTAAAGAAGAATCCAAAGCCGCTGCTTTGACATTATCGTCAATTTTACCAATAGCTGAAGGAACTCTTTCACCATTGCCATCATCTGGCACAGAAGTATATCTTGCGACCAAAGTGTCATTACTGCTATCATCTTCGACAGAAAGACCAGCAGGTCCTTCAAGCCTTATATGCTCAGCTTCCAGTGTCTTCTCTTCTGTCCGGTCACTAGAATTCAAAGAGCTAGACGTTTCTACGGATGACTCAATACCATTATCCTCTTTGGCCTCCCCAGACAAGATTACTTCTTGTTCTTCCGATGCTGTAGGTTCTGATTGGTTATTTTCAACAACTCTTCCAACAAAATCTTTTGGTGATCCAGATGCCCTGCTATCCTCTGCTTCGGCACAAATTGAATCCAAAACATCTTCATCAGGAGAAAGTGCAACTGATGCAGATTCTTTTGGAATATCTGGAACCACACTAGTAGCAGGTGAGACAGTCACTTTGTCTCCAAGAGTCTCAGGTTCCTGAGATTGGAAGTCTGAATCAGTTGTAGATTCTCCACCAGCCTACACAAGACAGCCCAAAACCACAAGGAAAAATTAACAGTAAGCTTCCATTAAAGCCATGAACAACCGAAAACAAGCAAATCTTACCTGGTCCAACACCAACGTCTTCTGTCCAACTTTACCAGAGTCAATCACATCCACAATTTCATGCCTTGAGCCTTCACCACTAAATCTTGCTGCTGAAGAACCCTTTGGAGGAACCCCTACAGCAAGGGACGAAGAATCCGGTGCTGAACTCTGCAAGGTATCAGAACCCAAGGACACAGGAGCTTTACTTGTCCCAGACAATGATGAAGGTGTTGGGCCAGGACCGGGCTTCACTGTCTGCGAAAAGGTTTCAGATTCCCTTGGGGAAGGCCTTGATAATCTAATAGACTCTGCCTTGGCTGCCCGAGGTGACCCAACCAAAGATGCAGGCTCTTTCTCTACATGAGAACTAGCAGCAGGTTTCACTGTTACCTGAAAGGAAATTGACAACAGGGACAATAAGTCCATACTATAAATGGGAAAGAGCATCTAGTAAAGCATATGAACAGTGAATAATACGTATCAGGGACACAATTTCAACAAGGAACACGCAGACAAATTCTAAAACATATATCAAAGAGTATGAACAACCTGATTATATAATCTTCCTGGCTGCGAAGGAGGATGAGAACTACCAAGGGGAATAGAACTTGGAGTTGGATAAAAGAGGGAACTGGCATTATAAGAATTAGGATTAGGATAGTAGTTAACCGCATGGGCAGGTGGAAATGATGAAATGGGCTGTGATTGAGGAAGCATATTAGGATGTGACCTCGGGGCAGGAGACCCATCAAGCCTCAGTTCTTCGTGAGTTTCTGGATGAGTAATCTTCACAGCTTTACGTTGACCACCAAACTTTCCAGCCTGCTGCTGAGGAAATTGTGGTCCCATACCAATGCCAAGGTTGCCCATTTGGGGTGTGAGCTGGGGACCCATCTGAGACGTAAAATTTAGAGGCTGCCCCTGATGTATGATTCCTTGAGCCTGCATTGGGTGCGGTTGAAGACCAGAAACAAACATTGGTTGTTGTACAGGTTGATTTCCAATTGTTAAGGACATGGGCATTGCCATCGATAGAGATGCAGCTGACATGGCCTGTGGCCGAATTTGAGGATTAGGCCCACCAAATTGGACCGGCACCTGCGGTTGGTGAAATGGCATTTGCATAGGCATCCCTTGAATTGGATGCACAGAGGGTTTCTGTGTTTGAGATACGGGGGCGGCAGCTGAAATTGGTATTTCTCTCTTGGGGTTTACTGTAGCATGACTCTCAGCAATATTAGACTGGTCAAGCGTCCCAGCATCCTTTCTCGGTAACTGTTGTTTGGGAATGGATGGAGGAGGAAGGTTTGGGGTCACCCTCAAGGAGTTGTGACGAGCCTGCCAAATAAAGAACCATATTAGAGTAAAGAGTTGTCCACAACAAAACTACAATTGCTTTTGAGGTCAACAAATATCAAAATGAATGAAAAGCCACCTAAAAGTGAGACTCGAGGATATTGACAGTAAAACACCCAGCAAGTTTCAAAAGGCTACAAAGAAGGGAAAGATGATAACTGCATTTTCACACAGTACATGCAAACTAGTCTGAATATGGACCATCATTGTACAACAAACTGAAACATATTCACCAGAGTGGATCAGATCACATGATTTCATTTCCTCATTTGGTGTAGCAAGAACTCCACAGGTAAAACATGAGTACTCAATGATATTTGCAGATGTCAGAATTGCAAACTAGAAAGTAATTTGGTTTCCTCATCTAGAGTCCAAAAAGGCAAATGAACAGATCTATAGAGCATGGAAGACAAAAAGAACAACCACAAGGGCATCCATGGAAACAATACGACTCTAAGTGTCAAAAGGAAAATGCCAATTGCAGGTTGCCTGGCAAAGTTTTCTTCAGAAGGTGATACTGTCTTGAAACCGGAGATTCAAGCCAGAAAAATTGTAAACATAACGACCCAGTTTAGCTAAATGTTCGTCACTTCTGCAGTTTAGTTCTTCCCGTTTTTACTATATGGAAGATGCATGATTTTATCACACTGGCAGTTAAAGTTTACCAGATAACATTCAGTTTCCACTGGGAATAGTCTCACATCTAAATATCGGATCATTAGCTAAGATAACCACAAACCTGGTCACGTTTTTGCTCATCTAAATTTGGTGGAGCTGAGCTTGTCCGAGCGGGGACCTGCAAACATATAGGAATCAGGTCTTCACTTATTAGGAACAAGAGTACAGCAGCAATGTAATTTGCTCGAGTGACGTGTTTGTCTGTAGAATACTTGAAATCAATTCGAAGCAAAATTACCTGCATCCCGTTCACAAGACCAGGATTTATGGATCCAAACTGAAGGGGAAATGACTTAGATGCCTCTACTGGAACTTAGAGAAAGAGAAAAAATAAATTCGTTATGGACTCTTCAATTACAGAAACCATAAAATGTAAACTACTAGAATCCAAACAATTTCCCATTCATAGAATGAGAAATAACAGCCAAATATGTCTATCAGCAAAATATCAGACCTTTTGCTGGTGCCACTGAAAGTGGGGGAGGCTTAGTGTCAGAACTAGCTGCGGACGCATTAGAAGGCGGTACTCTTGGAGCTCGTGTGGCCTTGGGGACCATATCCGTTGGCTTAATTGCAGCTGGATTAACATTTGAGCTTGAAACTTCAGCTTTAGATATTCCTAGAACAAGGACAATTGTTCTTGAATAAATTGAACAAAACAAGATGGAAAAAAAGTTCTTTTGGCAATAAATAAAGAAATTTTCCTCATATTACCATTACAAATTTTAATGACCATACTATAAACAGATCAACATGTCGAATAAGAAGTCTTTCAAACAAGAATCGAAATAAAAAGGATAACTTTCCCAAACAATAAACCACATTATGATATGAACACAAAATTTGGGCCTAAAAACATTTAATTTTCCCATCACATACCGTGAGAAGAAGACTGCTGCTGCGCATGAGCTCCATTCTGCGCTGTGTGAGTATTAGAATCCGAAGTCAGAGGCCGCGCGCTGGGAGTGCTTGTTCTTGGTTGCCCTCCTTGCACATTATAGTGCTTCTTAAAACTATCAACAGTACAATAATTAAAAACAAATGGCAATTATTAAAATCACTGTAATAGAACAATAGAAACCCTAACTCCTTCGACATGCCAAGAATTATAAATAAAAAAACCTAATTTTACCTTCGATTAGAGGAAAGTGATGGATTATTGATGGAAGGAGGAGGGGCAGTGGGGCCACCGCCGCAGCCGCTACCTTTATTACCGCCGCCGGAGAAGTTACGAGGCTGATTGGATCGACCGGATTTTTTGTACTGAGAAGACTCGGTCCTTTCACCCCTTGATTGATTATAGGACATATATCCAAACTCAAAAAAACCGCTCTTTTACAACCAAAAAAAATCTCCTATAGATACATCGATCAAAAAAAAAGTTACCAAATTAAAATCGCCAGAATATATCCATAGACAGAAACAATCAAACATAATGAAAAGCGAATAATTTCGGAATAATAACAAAGCTTTAATTGATTCAGTAATAATCTTTCAATCTAGGGTTACCTGGAGAGTGGGAGAGTGTGGAGGAGAGAAGAAATTAGGGTTTTTTACTGGGAAGATGGCGGGAACCATGATAATAGTGGAGAAGAAGGGGAAGAGAGTAGTAATGTGATATGATGTGTGTGACATTTTTAGAGAGAGAAAAATAGAGGTTTTTTAGGAGATGTAAAACGAATGCGTCTTCGCTTGCCAATATTTTTTTGGGTTAGAAGCACTTTTAGTACACAATCTTGTAATTTGAGTACTTTTAGTCCGGCCGTTATAATTTTGTCAAAATTTATATATTTTTCAAATCTCTTTTTAGTGAGTAATTTTAACGTAACGACTTATTTCTTGAGTTACACTTTGTCATCAATCAAATATATATCGTTATTTAAGTTGATGAATAAAAATATTTATATCTTTTGACTAGCATACAAATTCTTTTCGCAATGAAAAAATGAAAATTGAAAAAGATACTAAAGAATAAGGCATAAAAAAACATCATCACCTCTAACCTCAATTGAAAATCCAATTTTTTTCCCTTGCATACAAATATTGTGTCGGACTTGGATTTGACATGGTTTGAAATTCAAATCAGATTTGGATTGAGTCTGAAAATCAAACATTGAGTTTGAGACTGATACTAAAATCTCAAACCTAAACTCAATCCAATCAGACTTTTTTTTTTGTAATTTTCAATTTTTTTTATTTTTTTGGAAAAATAATTTATATGCTAAGAAGAAAATAGGGTAAGAAATAAAATAATTAAATAAAAAATTAATATTTATTTAAATTGAGATGGAATAAGTAAGAAATAACTGCACGTCCAGAAAGTAAGGAGTAATAAGAAAGGGAATAAAATAAACCCCCAAAATCATGGTTATTTTGGTAAAGAGTATAATCTTTTGCACCACAACAACTTAAACATGTGCTGAAATAAGACTCCTAAAATATAGAGAAACGGTTACGACACCAATAAAAAAATTTCTCTTTTTTTTATAACAGTGAAAGATCCAAAAATATAATTCACTGTGGTCATTTGATATACACAATTCACTTGGTCATTTATACATTTATTATTAAAATAGAGTAATATATATCATATATAATTAAAAAAATAAAAAATTTACTGGGGTCAAGGTGACTAGATCCGTCACTGGCTGGTAATGAACAGAAAAATCTTATTTGAATAGAGTTTTTTTGTATTTCCATTTTAAAGTATGATCCTTTTAAGGTTAGCTAAAACTTGAAGAGGGGTAGGATCTTCTGGCCACAGTGGAAAAAGGCCGTGGACGCATGACCGAGGTCTTGCGTTCGATCCCGCATCCCCCCTCCCCCGCCCCATAAAAAAAAAAAAAAAAAAAAAATTCTTGAAGAGGGGACGATAAATTTTCGTATGCTTTACAAATAATATATTTGTCAAACTTTGACAAAACTGAAAAATAAATATCTACTTTGTTAAATTTGAATGATCATTCAATTCTCGAAATGAAATTCAGTGTCGTGGTGCTTCTAACACCAAATAGGAAGAAGGAAAAAATGTAACTATGTTTCTCGAATTAACTTAAAAGTTTTAACACCGTTATGAAATGAATTAGGCAAAATGAAATCCTGAAAATGCATTAGATCTCACTAATTAACTTTGGCAAAAGTGACAACAAAATGCAGCTCAAGTGATAAGACGGTTGACTTTTAACTGGTAGGTTGAGAGTTCGAATAATATTGTAAGGAAAGTGGGGATGGGAGATGATGTGAATATCATGGCTATATATCAAGTTCCAATTTCAGTTGTTCTAAGTGCGATGAATCAACCCAAGAGAATCAAATATGAACTTAACAACTGGGTCCAGAGAGTCCTACGACCGAAGGGAGTACGTTCACAGCTGAAAGTAAACCAATATTGGTTTCCCTTAACAAGTTTTACGTGGATGATAGCATGACCGATTGAGCATAATGGAGAACGTGGGGTTTAAACGTGGTCTAAACGTCCAACCACGATTTAGACCATTATTTCCCGCATTATATTTAGTTATTTTATTTTTGGCAGTTTAACAAAGTAATTATATACAGTAATACTCTTGGGACTGGACAAAAATATTACTATTGGGAGGTTATTCTTAAATAGAGGCTTACATATAAAAATTATATTTTTTTAAAAGTAACTAATATAAATTATACGACACTTAGAAATGTGTTCCTTATATTTTAAAAACATGTGTTCCTACACTATATTAGTTAAATACCAATTACACGATACTACACAATATTTAGGCAACTACTATACATGGTTTATAGATGTGAAGCCACATACAATTGAAAACTGTTTCAAGCACTGCAAAATTCGAACAGATAGTGCCGATGACGAGTTACTACGAACGCGCAAGTTTAAGGATGCGATATTAACCCAACAAATTAAGTCATTGTCACAGACAATTTTAGACAAATATTTCATATCATCTTAAGTTTAATGTAAAATTGTTAAATAATTATGGATGTTTTATATAGATATATAAATATATTTAAAATTTAATGTTATTTTATTACTATATGGAGGTAAATTTCTTAAGAATGGTCCTAAAAAAAACATGAAATATTACAATGTAGAGTTTATTCTTATTTATAACTGGTCCCGAGTTGGGACCATCATTTTTTATTATTATAAGGAGTTTATTCTTTAAATAGAGTATTCTTATTAGATGTTTGACTGTAGTAGTTTTCTTATTTTGCATTTCAGTCCAATACGAATTAGACTTTAACTTGGACTTGAAAATTATGTCGTATTTCGGTTCATATATATAAAAGGATCATTTGGCATCCTTTGTTTTTAACACAGTTTATATATATAAAAACGTAAGCTTTTGCTTTCATCTTGAGTTCTTGAAAAGACTTATCCGAACTTATCAAAGATTTCCTTGTGGCGTTCAAACTGACTTATCAAATGAATTATTCACATTCGTTTGTAGCGTCTTCCTTATAGCACATAAGTTGATTATACCTAGGTTGCTAGTAACGACGTAGGATCGGTCCTATTGGTTGATTAGAGGTCAAATGTGCCATCCAAACCTATATTTGGGCAAATTTCTGGAGATTTTGGCAGGTCGAGAATCTGTGACTGCAAAATGAATGATAAGGCCTCTCAGTCTTCTATCCATATCATGTTGAGATTTCCTCGTAAATCTTCAGTAGAGGACACCAATCACAGGAATCATTGACAAAATGAACCAGCAGAGTGCTATTTAACCACTCAGGAAAGTGGGGAGGGCAGATGATGTGAATATCATGGCTATATATCAAGTTCCAATTTCAGTTGTTCAAAGGGCGATGAATCAACTCAAGAGAATCAATTATGAGCTTAACAATTGGATTCAGAGAGTCATACGACCGAATGGAGTATGTTCACAGCTGAAAGTAAACCAAGATTGGTTTCCCTTAACAAGGTTTACGTGGATGATAGCATGGCCGATTGAGCATAATGGAGAACGTGGGGTTTAAACGTGGTCTAAACGTCCAACCACGATTTAAACCATTATTTCCCGCATTATGTTTAGTTATTTTATTTTAGGCGGTTTAACAAAGTAATTATATAGTAGTTTTCTTATTTTGTATTTCAGTCCAATACGAATTAGACTTTAGCTTGGACTTGAAAATTATGTCGTATTTCGGTTCATATATATAAAAGGAACATTCGGCATCCTTTGTTTTTAACACAGTTTATATATATAAAAACGTAAGCTTCTGCTTTCATCTTGAGTTCTTGAAAAGACTTATCCGAACTTATCAAGGATTTCCTTGTGGCATTCAAACTAACTTATCAAACGAATTATTCACCTTCGTTTGTGGCGTCTTCCTTATAGCACATAAGTTGATTATACCTAGGTTGCTAGTAACAACGTAGGATCGGTCCTATTGGTTGATTAAAGGTCAAAGGTGCCATCCAAGCCTATACTTGGCAGGTCTGGAGATTTTGGCAGGTTTGGCTGAGAATCTGCGACTGCAAAATGAATGATAAGGCCCCTCAGTCTTCTATCCATATCATGTTGAGATTTCCTCGTAAATCTTCAGTAGAGGACACCAATCGCAGGAATCATTGACAAAATGAACCAGCAGAGTTCTATTTAACCACTCAGGAATCAAATTATATCTCATGCTCAATGAGGCATGAGCCATTGCCGATAACTCTTAACACGTTTTCAACAAAAGAAGAAACTGCAAGTATAAAAAGAAAAAATGGAGATGTTTATTTACAAAAAATCTCCAACTATAGTTCTCTACTCATAGATTCAAATAAAAATATCACTGTATACAGAAAACCCAAAACAACCTTGGTAGAGTGAACCATGATCAACAAAACAAACACCTTAGTCGAATGTCACAATGAAAATGGCTTAGCATACACATCGAAAGGCTCACAGGACGTTAGTTGTGGCTCCTGTTCACAAATATAACATGATAAGATGATTAGAAGTTCTGCCTTCATTTTAGATTTCGGTTAATTTCAAATAAACAAGTTTGCTGGACAAAGAAAAATATATGTAAGTTTGTTGAGCTAATAACCCATTAACATACAACTATTTCTAATATCTTTTATTTTCTGCACCTGTTTATCAAATGCAATTTTATGCAAGATCACGGGATATAAAAAGATAGAGACTCATTCAATTGCTGAAGCATCAAAAGATATCACAAACCAAAAGAAATAAACAGCACAAATTTGCTGCTCAAAATATATTTGAACTGGGAAAGCAATATACAGCTGTATTCCAAATTATAATTCTTTTACTGTAGATTACAAGTATGGCTTCTACAGTCTATAATTATTCAACGTGAGAATACACCTGGTTGTTCATTTATCCCATGTGCATAACTAATTCATCTTGCACGAATTTCATTTTATTTTTTAGCATGCATGACATTTTGGTCACCAGTTTCGTGTTCAACAGACCAGTGGTTGAAATCATTAAGATGCCCAATTATGCAAAAACCTTGCAATGCATTCAAGGACATTTAACATATACTCTTTCTTGTTTATTCCAAGTTCTCAGTTGTACTAATTACTTACTAAATTAAATTCTCTAGGACATGATAAAAGTATGTGCTCCCTCATTAAAGATCAGATCGTCAAATCAATTGAATACAAGAGTCAGCTGCAGTATCAGAAAGTAATACCTGTCGAAGTCCGCCACCGATACTACCGCCAGTCAGAAGCATGCCGATGAGAGGGGTAACACCACCACCTAAGTCACCTCCAGAACTTCCTACCTCCCTGATGGCATTTCGCATAGCAGTTAATATGCTTCCATATGTAGTCCCATGTCCACGCTCAATAGCTTGAATGAAACAGAAAGTCATAGCACCTGTTGATGTGATTCTGGAGAGAGCCTAATCACATAAATTATAGTGTAAACCACCAAATCAGCATCTGAGTTAATAGAAGGAAAAAAAACATGAAAGAGGGTCTCTTTTATTGGACTTACAGATGTATCAGCTGAAGTTTGATCATCATCGCAGCCACTAAAGGAAATGACTTCACCGCCACTTGTTCCTTTCCATACACCTGATCTGGGGCGATGGTCCTCCCATACATAATGCCCACTCCTATTCATGAAAATGCCAAAGATAAAGATAAAAAAATTACAAATACTAAAGCAAATTCTTTTAGATATTATACTACAGCAATGCAATTAAAGTTTACAAGTCATGATGAACAAGGATAAAAGAAGAAACTCCAGCAGTTAACATAGAAACAGTATGTTTATAAATATTGACAGGCAATCCAAGACTTGCAACTTGTTTGCACACAGGAACGGAAATTATTATCCATAGGAGAAACAACCATCCAGCCAATAAACAATTTACTCTATTGCCTCAATCTAGAAAGAGTAAGAATGACAATAAATTGGATTTAACTAGTATGTACAGTAGGTATATCCAATTTCGTCAGGATCATATCCAGTTCTGCACCAGTTGCACAAAAAATATCTTCTAAAATCATGCAGATTATCATATGGCAGCAGAAGACCCTGCTTATCTACATGAGATTAATCTATAAAGAAACCTCTTTGAACGAAATGCATAGTCACATATAATATCATTTATTTTTTATTCTTCTAGGGAGCTAAAATAATTTCTCATAATCAAGAGAGCAAATTGGGATAAAATGGAAGCTGGCGTTTCCTATAAATAAACAGACCTGTTCATTCTGCAAAGAAACGGCAAGTCTAGGACAGTTCCACTATGGCAGGCATCAATTATCGCGTGAAGCCCGACACTGGAAGGAGAGGTTTAACAATTGTCGCATTTATTTCGTCATCAACAATCATACCCTGCGTCTCAAAGTCCAGTGGACATAAAGTTTCATCATATCCATCAACTTCATCACCATTATAGTTCCTTTGCCTTGAGCCATGACCAGAATAGTGAAACACCAGAGAGTCTCCAGGTTGACATCCTTGTACAAGCCAAAATAGTGCCATCCGCATGTTGTACTTAGTAGGAAGTTTGAAGGGATCGGTCTCCTCTTCTATAAATTGAATCAAATCAGAGTAGAACTTACATGTGGAGAAAGAAAAATACTAACAAAAAAGAAGTCTTAAGGGTATCACAAAACACAGTATGAATTTCATAACGTAATCTGCTGGAAAGCTCAAGGCTCAACAAAAAAGCTGAAACCTAATCCGAAGGTCTTGATCAATGTGATAAAATATAGTAAAGAACAACAACCAAATATGATTTCCTAGAGGCAAATACTAAAACGTGGACTTTTTTTCAGAATGCTCAGCTAATCTAAAACGACTTTGAACATCAACCTTTTTATCTAAAGATCACTGTAATTTATGGTGAAAACTTCGGTCGATAGAGAGATAAAGGTCTAGAATCTTGTGGCAAACTATCTTAACTTACAAATAGATACGACTATGATGGAGAAAGATGCTAATAACTTGTCAAAAGGGAAGAAATAATTAATTTGGCAGCTGAGCAACAAGAGGACTTATTATGTTTTCGTGCATTCTATTAGTCTTTGTCCTGATGTATGCAGCCTTACATGTATTTCAAGTAATGTCTCCCGATGTACGCAGTCTTACTTGTATTTAATATAAAGAAGTGGTTTTCGGTGTTCGAAAACGTGACCGAGCGGATAGCAAGTAAACATTGAGCAAAACACAACTTTCAGTAAACAAACTATAAAGTTTTTTTTTTTTTTTTTCATTTTCTCTTTTGAAATTATTCCCAAACACAGTCGAGTCTAAACAAATAAATGTAGATTTGTCTAACCAGTTAACTGTAAAAGAAGAATTTCAAGCGGATTTCTTAAAAAGAAAATAAAAACACCAGAAAATAAAAAATAAAGTTACTTTCCAGTATCCAGCAAGATTGTACGAAATTTATGAAATTATCACAAAATCACTAACATAAGAGGTCAATGACAAATATATTATTCACGCAATTTAAGCTACAGGCACTTGGCTAATAAATAAATAAATTGAAAAAAGGTTATTCATTTTACCAGTGAGCATAATAATGGAGGATTCAGGAAACTGGAACTTATTGATCAACAGATATTTCATACACTTAGCATCATTAATACATCCTTTAAGCTCGTGCCTCGAAAATCGATATGAAATTCCGACGATAACGGCTTTTTTACGGCCATCAGCGTTAGGCGGTGCTCCATGCACAGCAGGAGGGGGAGAAGGCGCGTGAAAGTGATTTGCAGGCGGAGGAGGCGCGGCGCGTGGATCGGCTAAATTAGTAATTGCTTGACAAATAGCACAACGGATTGATTTCGCGCCGTGCGGTAGCTGCAATGGTGTACGGCAGCCGGAGCAGTTCACTAGCATCATCATGGTTGACGAAAAATCAGTAAATTACTGATCACAGAGGAAGAATTTAACGGTGGAATTCGGTGTTATAGAGATGTAGTATATTGATTCCTTTCTCTTGTCACGGCGGAGGCCGGCGAGGGTAGGTAGGGGTACGGAAGGAGGAAGAAGAAAATGATGGAAACGAAAATGGAGAAATTTTGGAGGGTAAGATTGGAAAATGATATTTGTGGGCCGAGTTGCGAATGTGTGTGTGAAATCGAATTTAAAAGCTGCCGGAGAGAACATGACGTACTCAAACGCGTACTACCGTAATCTACAAATGAAGCCAGAGTTCTCTATCCAAAAATAAATTTTCCCGGTATTTAAATAATTGATCTGATTAGAAAAATTTATGTAGAGATATCGGCCAACTCAAGCGGTTCAACGTGATCTTGAGTTCATGATCTTATCCTGAGTATATACAAATTGGGAGTCACAATTGAGACAAACAACAACTAAGTGAATCACTATTTTTTGTTGAAAATATATTACTTTTTTGGCCAAATTAGGTAGACGTTCACCCTTTTTTTTTATAAAATTTGTTTATAATAATAGAAAGGATGTCAAACTTAAGATAATCAACTCAAATATTTCTTATAACTTTCTTTATTGACATCCGTCCAATTTAAGAAGAAAAAGCAACCGTATGAAACTATGTATATTAGGCTTGATATAAAAAAGGACAATTTGTTACATATTTTCAAAAATTCTAACAATGTCGATTACAATATTCTTTGTGAGTTCTGCGGGAAGGTATAAAGTTCTTCGTGAAATACAAAATATATTGATTATAAAGTAAAAATAAAACAAAAAAAATGTATATAATTACTTAGATACTAAAAATATAAAACACAATAAATAAAACATAAATTTTAGTTAAAAAAAAATCGGTTTTAGTTCGAACATAAATTTTAATTCAAAAAAAATTCGAAATCCAATGCCCTGTTCAAACCGATTTTTCGATTTGATCTAGTTTGGAACGATTTCGATTTTTTCCAATCATGTTAGAAATTAAGAACATGAAGATTGGACACCCACTTGGCCCAGTTATGAAGAAGCCCATTTAATCTAATGTTTAATAAATCAGAAACTATGGGGCCTACTTTTTTTTAATTCAAGCCATGGGCTTAGGTCAACCCAAACAGCCCAAATAGCTACTGAGTAGACTGGATATATAAAATAAGTAACTGTTGAGGGTTTTCTCTGATTGCAGTTAGGGTTTGCTCGCGTCGTCCTCAACTCGTCTCTGTAGCTGAATCCTCGAGTTCTCCACCATGGTTAGTTCTTCCTCCTCAGTTTCTACTGCTATCTATGTTTATGATTTTCGGCGTATTTTGGTTTGTTCATTGGAATTTTCATTTCAATTTCTGAATTGCTTCTTCTCGGATACTGTAAATCTTCTAAGTATTTTTCCTATCCTGCGAATTTTTGGATATAATGTTTTGTAGTAATGAACTAGTTTAGAAATCGTTGCTAGTTTAGTATTATCTCCATTCCATAATATAAGTCGTGAAAATTAAGGAAGCATGTACTTTTTGTTAATCAAAATATTAATATTACTCTCCTAAATATGAATTGTATGTAACTAATTTTATTTAATAGATTAATATTAATATTTTTTATCAAAAAACACCTTATTTTTTGTTTTCTTAATTTTTTGCTACATGTCATTAACTACTTATATTAAGGAATGGAGGGAGTAACAATCATTGTATTCGGTGAATTTCTGCAGCCAGTAAATTAAATTAAATCTTCCTAGATCATGAATTACTCAAGTAAAGTAGAAAGATCAGATTTTTTTTGTAGTTTAGAATGCAGTGTTGTAGCCTTTCCCACTTATTATTCTTAGCACACTAAGAAATGTGCATTTTATTCTTGCAGACTAAGAGAACCAAGAAGGCGGGTATTGTTGGGAAATATGGTATGTGCTGATTACTTTCTCACACTTCATTTTTAACTATCTTTTCCCCGAGTAATATGACTGTATGAAATGACAAAAATTGGATTTTCTTGGTTCCTTAAAGTCACTTCTGATATAATTCGTTTTGCCCCGTGTCTGGTGGACAAGGGTTATGAAGCTAATCTTTTGGTTTTAGTTGTCCATGTGAACCTTGTGTTCTACTTATCATACTGTCCATTTATGTTTGGATGCATGTGTTTGGGGTCTGAACTTTTGGTTTATTGAAAGTTTGTAGTAAACAAAGGAGCAACTGAATCTGAATTTTGTGGTGGTATTAGGTACCCGTTATGGTGCCAGTCTGCGTAAGCAGATTAAGAAGATGGAGGTCAGTCAGCACAGCAAGTATTTTTGTGAGTTCTGCGGGAAGGTATAAAGTTCTTCGTGTTCTTGGTAATACATTTGAGGGGGTGGTGTTTTGAAATTGTGATCTGAACAATTATTCTTTCTTGAAGTATGCAGTGAAGAGGAAAGCTGTGGGAATTTGGGGATGCAAGGATTGCGGCAAGGTCAAAGCAGGCGGTGCTTACACGCTAAAGTAATTCCTTTTCCTTCTAGTATGAACAAATGTGTGGTCTTTTTGCATTTTTGTTATTATAAGATCCAACATTCGGTTATCTCTTTGTTGTCTTTTGCAGTACTGCCAGTGCTGTGACCGTTAGAAGCACTATCCGAAGGTTGAGAGAGCAAACAGAGAGCTAGATCTTTTTTTTCCGTTTTACAGCACCAGAATTTTATGTTTCATCTATCTTCAGAATCATTGTTTTCCTGAATTGATGTGTACTGTCTAGAAGATATTATGTTTTCTTAAAAGAATTCAAGTTGCTTTTTGAGGTTGCAAAATGTTATATTTCCTTGATATTGTGGGGGAGAATTTGGAAGGGTTTTGTGGTTTAGCCAGTAAAAGCTACGCATTTTGCCAGATTAATCATTTGGATGCCATCCGTGTTCTTTTGATGATAATAGAAGGTGAAATGTCAGTAATGCATACAACCATTTCACAGAAGTTCCCAACCTTGTTTAGTTCCAGACTCCCAGAGCCGGATAGGTACGTAACGTGTGTATATGAACATGGTTACCGCAGTTGCATCTGAATTCGGAACAATTTTTTTTTACCAAACATGGTAATCCCAGGCGGTCGGTATTGGAATCCTAGGTTTTGAAAACATAGTATTTGGTTCTAAAGAGAGGTTCTTTCTGTCCCGGATTGAATGTCTTGTTTCCATTATATTTTTTTCCAAAATGAATATTCATTTTATCAAAATGGATTTACTTTTTCCTCTTTAACTCCCCTAACTAACTTCCATGCAAGTTCATGATAAATGTGAACATTCAATTTAGTACATAGTACTAAGTAGACCAAGCTTTCCCACAGTTTCGCACAAGATGCTCAATAGTTTCGGGGTGGAGACCACACTGAGGGCAAGTCGGATCTTGGGTTATATTTTTTCTGTGAAGGTGTTCTCTTGTTGCCAGGCGATTGTGAAAACATTGCCAGAGAAACATTTTAATCCTCTGATTACAATTTGCCTTCCAAATCCAATTCCACTCTTTTTCCGCTATCTTAACATCCACCTTGTCTTGGTGGATAAAGCAATGTGTATCCTTTGCACTAAATTCCCCATCGGACGATGACTTCCACTTCCTTCGATCAGGCAGATCGGCTGAATTTGATCTGGGAACCCCTCTAATGCATTCTACTAGGTGGTCAGGTAAGACAAAGGAGATAGTATCCAGGCTCCATTTGCCACATTCACCATAAAAAAATTTTAATGGTGTATCCTCCTCGTCCTTATTAAAAGGCCCCTCGATAAGTTTCCTTAAGGCCCCCAAGCCTGTCCAATCCTCATGCCAAAATCTTATAATCTCACCATTCCCAGGGATCCAGGCAGATGACTTATGGAAGAGATCAGTTCCATTTTTTAGGGCCTTGAGGTTGATGGAACCCTGGGTTTTCTTAAGAAGCATAAGCGGTTTGGTGTCGTCTTTGATATACCTGTTCTTAAGAATAGAAGCCCAAACGCTTCCATTGTCCCGGTGTAGCCTCCAGATAAGTTTGGTCAAACCAACTAGGTTGGTGTGCCTGGCTTTCCTAATTCCCAATCCCCCCATATTCTTAGGCTTGGCAACTCTATCCCATTTGACTAGGTGGATCTTCTTATGAGCTGCCGAGCTTCCCCAAAGAAAAGACCTGTTCTCTTTGTCAATTTTGTCACAGATGGAGATTGGGATAGGAAGACACTGAGAGTAGTAAGAGAGGATTTGAGAAGAAGATGACTGAATAATAGTCTTCCTTCCAGCCATTGAGAGAAGGTTTGCTTTCCACCCCGAGAGCTTGTTCCTGACTTTATCCAGTATGAATTGGTAATCCGAATTTTTTGGTCTAGTCTGAAAGATCGGGAATCCCAAGTATTTGCCAAAGTTCATAGTATGCCGGATTAAAAGCTGGTTTTCAATTTCCAATATTCTGTCATGTGATAGTTTGGCCGAGGCAATGAATTTTGATTTATTAAGATTGATGTTCTGGCCCGACCTGAGGCTGAAATCGTCGAGGACCCTTTTCATCTCCCTGATCGAGTCATCATCCGCCTGCCCGAAAAGGATGACATCATCAGCAAAAAGCGAGTGAGATAGAAGAGGCCCTCGTTGACCGATTCTGATAGGCTTCCAGCGCTTGAAAATTGGTTCAAGAAATGTATAGAGTGCAAAGACACATCACTGTTTAATAAAGTACCGTGGGGATGCTTGTTTGCTTATGGATGTTGGGGACTCTGGACTTTCAGAAACAATAAACTCTTCTCCCCTCATAAACCGTTAAAGGAGCCATTCTTTGACACAATCACAAGAGCTACTGAGTTTTATGCTTTGGGTGCAACCAGTCCAATTTCAAAGAAAACCATACAGATCAAGGTTGCTTGGACCAAACCAGAACATGACTGGTTGAAACTCAACATTGATGGGTCATCAGTTGGAAACCCAGGACGGGGAGGTGGTGGAGGGTTAATCAGAAACAACAGAGGAGATTGGATCATAGGTTTCTATAGGAATATTGGTATATGTACGAACAATGTAGCGGAACTTTGGGCTCTCAAAGACGGACTTAACCTGGCCATTAGCATTCATGCGCAGAAACTCTACATAGAGATGGATGCAAAAGTGGTGATCCACCTTGTACACCATGCAGATACCTCTACTCACCCTTTATCTCCTCTTATTTCCGATTACAGGGGCATTACCGAGGCAACTGCTAGGAGACTAGGATCTCACACATTTTCGAGAGAGGCCAATGCATGTGCTTTGACAGCTCGCCAAAGCGGGGAGGATCTTCTACATCCTCCCGATCTAGTTACTTTTTCACTCTTTACCCCCTTTGTTAGCCACCTTGTGGCGAGGGGATGCCGTGCGCTGCTTTTCGATAGGGATTATTTCGATACCTATCTCCATACCCATCCTTTTGTTAGCCTTTTTAGTGGCGGGATATGGACAACGAGTGATCAATAGATAAAGCTTAATTGTAATAACTTTGTACTTATCTCCTACAGGGCTAGGGAGTACTTTATTTGTTCTATTAATATATTCTCTATTTTACCAAAAAGACCAAGGATTTGGTAAAGTTATAATCAATCAGCATAAAGGATTTGGTAAAGTTATAATTAAGCGGTATGCAACCCCATTATATACCCCAAAAAGGATTCTGGATTTATAGGTATGCAACCCCACCACTTTGCTTCTCTAGTAATGTTACAACATTTCCATTGATTTCTCATTAGTAGTCATTTATCCATAAGATACAAGGCCGGCTAGGTTGAGGTTTCCTCGGGACCAGCACTCTTTCAACTACCTAAACTTTACAAACAAAATCTAAAGAGAAAACCGCTATAATTAGAGGAAGCAAAGGAGATTGCTTTTCTCTATCAGTGGGAGGAGGCCATTCTGCCTGCTTAAAACTCGAGTCATCTTTCATACACCAGAAAAATGGTGTAAAAGATTGTAGGTCATACTCCCTTTCATGTAACTACTACCTAAGAAATTACTCACTTTAACATATAATCAACACGAGAAGCATTGGAGAATTTCACAGATCATCATCGTCTTCCAGCCATCTCGGGAGGTAGAAGCCGGAGATGCATAATCAAGATTTAGTCGCCATTGAAAATTCTTGCAATGCCTAGGAAGGGGAAGATCGTCACTGTTACTTCGGAAATGCATTTGCTTTTGAACAGCCTTTACGGCAGCCACTCTAGCAGCATTGGCAGCCTTGTTAGCTGCTACTACAGCCCGGTTCACTCGTTCATCCACCTTTGCAACATCATAAGCTTTCCCTGCTGCTCGACGTGCTTCCTGAAAGTTTAGAACAACCAAGTTATTAAATCTTTCATTCCCCGTCACGCTCTTCTACGCTTAACCATCTGATCTAATTTTGGTGAAAAATAAATCAAATAACTTGAACTCACCTGAACTGCATTCAGCACTTTCGAATGATAAACAGCAACTGGAGATATAGGAGAGGAGATAGTCTGCATGCTAGGGACATCAAGAATTCCATTTTGCCAGTGACCAGACTCAGTTTCACCATTCCTGAAAGTATACATCCCAAACCCTTGTCTTCTACCTTCATGCCAGGCTCCTTCATAACGATGGCCATTTGCAAAGCAATAAACTCCAAAACCATGCATCTTGTCTGCAAAGTATTCCCCAGAATAGGTGTCCCCATTTCTGAAATACAACATGCCATTTGATAAACTATTCAAATCTTGATCATAAGAATAAAGAGATACTTATATCAAACCACCATTGAAACTTAAATGTGAAATAATCACAGAATTCAACAAACCCTGGACAACCAATGAGCACCGATCAGCGTCTGCGGCATACCGAATACTGATAACCAAATTTCATCAAGTTAAATTATATAAGGAGAAGCAAGCGGGGCCATTTACCTGAAATGGTAGTGGCCAAGGCCATGCTTGACACCCCACTTGAATTCACCTACATACCGGCTACCATCTTCACAAGTATGAACACCACAACCATGACTCTGCCCGTTACACCATTCCCCAGCATAGACATCTCCTGTATAAAACCTGTACACCCCAAAACCATGTCTAAGCCCTTGCCTATATGCTCCCCTATATCGACTTCCTCTTGCCCATGTTTCGACACCATATCCATCATACTTTCCGTCCACCCAATCTCCTTCATACCTCCCACTCATGTAATAGTAATAAACTCCGCTTCCGCTACTTTTTCCCTTATGAAACTCACCCTCATACACATCCCCATTACTATATGCCTGCACCCAACACCCTGAAGTTGTCTTTTTCTCTGGCTTCGGCCGCGACCCAATTGACCAAAACACAGGCAATGGTGGCCTATTAGAAACTTGGTTCGACAACGAAAGCTTAATTGGCAATGATCGCGCAAGGAATGTCCGAATCGAGGGTAGCCTAGGGAGGGCCAAATTGAGAGAAAACAACAGAGCAGCAGAGAAAGCAAATGCCGATAGGAAATCAAGAAAAAAGGAGTGGCTGGGGTGGGATACAAAAAAATAGAAAAAAGGGAGGGAAAGAAGGAGAACCAAACGAAGATGAATACGAAGACGGCGAAGCTGGAGGTACCGGAGGAGGCGCTGGCGGTGGAAAAGACTCAAGAATCTATGCAAAGGCTGAGTCTTGGCGTGTGGGGAAGGGCCAAATGAGTATTTATGAAGGGGGTTTGACAAAGTTGGGGACTTTATCATAGAATTTGAAGACTTGGTCGAAAATTGAGATTGACCCAGATGGGGTCTCTTATGAGGGGTGGTCTTGGTGGTTGTGGTGGTGGTGGTTGATGTAGAGGTAGGAGAAACAACAGAAGAAGAAGGGGCAATTGGGTCACTTTCATTGATGATAATATGAAGACTACTATTATTATTATCAGAAACGGAGGAAGAACATGGCGAAGACGGCGGCGGAGATATCAGAACAGAACCAAAGTTTCCAGCAAACTGAGAATATATAGAAAATTGAGGATTATTATAACTATTATTATTATGTTGCTTATGATGAAGAAAAGCAGGAGAAAGAAGTGGAGGGGTAGGATTGAAATCGGAAGAGACGCCGCTGCTTTCTTTTCCGATCTGAACTTCAGATTTCTTTTGATGCATTACATATCATCATATACACAAAAATTATTGCAAAAATTGAAAACAGGAAAAAACAGTGCACATAAACTGTTTGATAAAATTCCAACAAGAACAAGAACAAAAAAAAAACCAAAAAATGAAAAATTAACCTCAACAAAAGAGTGGAAATTTCGAGCAATTTCCTCAGCGGTTAAGATTCTTTGAAATGGTGGAGAAATTTCTCGAGTCCGATTGAGGGAGGTGGTTTTTGGATAATACTATAAATTTTCTAGAGAGAGAAAGTGTTGATTGGATTTGAGGGGAGGGGGGGGGAAGGAAGAGAGCGGAGAGTGCGAGGAAATTAATGGTGTATGAAGAATAGATGAATTTTGAAACCATTGACGACCGGCCGCAAAAAACTTCTCTTATATTGGTACGGCAAATTGGCGTAAATAGTCCCTAAAAAATTTATCGCCAGAGTGGGAGTCCCTAAACATTATTTTTTGATTTTAAAATTTTCAAACAATTTATGTTTGGTGTGCTAAGTCCTTCTATATAAAAAGTCACTGTCAACATAAATTTTGGAAAAATAATTGAGTCAAAGTAAAAACGTATAAGGGTAATTATGGTATTTTACCACTCCATCCCTTCATATCCTAATGCAGCCCTACCCCAGAGAATAGATAGAACCCTCTCTTTTTTGTCCTATAATAAAGATAAATGGTTCAATTACAAGAATTTCTTTGTTTCTGTCCTATAATAAAGATAAATAAAGCAACCAACACAAGTTGGTCCAATTAGTAAAAATTTGGCATGCCCTAACAAAGGTCAATTCTCGCTGCCGATGTAAAGACTGTGTTGGTGGGTGATCTGTAAGTACCTTTGTAAGAGACATATGATACATAGGATCTGCTCTGACTCGTGGTGGTGAAAGGAGCCGAACTCACTCAAACTTTTTCAAACAAAAAATAAATAAATAAAGCATCTATTGTAGTTGTAAAAAGTGATTCCTAAGAAGATGATGGGCAGATCTATATTTCATGGTGGAATACATTTTCCTTACCATTCCTTTCTGTGCTAAAAGTCTGGAGGCATTTATTGTCAAATGTTAGATTTGTCTCTTATCCATTATCACACTTACCTCCAATTATTAAGGACATCGAATTAAACCACATGCTCCACTGCTTGTGCGCCCTGTCAATTCCTTTTGACTTTTATTCTTGCGAACGTACTCCCCAGGCGGAATACTTAACGCACTAGCTACAACACTGCACAGAGTATTTATAGCAATAGAAATCTCCTAGTTTAAGGTAATTGACATAGATCAAAACTATCTTACTCTTCTAAAGTAGTTGACATAAAATACAACTATTCAAGATTCTTTAAGGTAGTTGAAATACACCAAAACTCTTCTAGTCCGTAAAAGTATATCTTCAATTCTAGCAGCTTCTTTCTTGTTCTGCAAGTTTGGTTCACTTTTACCCTTCAAAAGACTATTTTGCCCCTACAAATGCAAACACATAAAAGTAAGGATTATACCATTCTAAGCTCAAAACTCGATATGTAAATACTTTTTGAAGCTCAAAATTACTATTAAAGTAGAAGAAAATATGGCAAAATTGCAAAAATGGTCATACAACAATTTACGACTGGCAGCTTAGGTACTTTATCTTTTTTTTCTTTTTTTTAGGTCACACAACAATTTACGACTTGCAAGTTAGGTCTTTCCAGTCGGTTTTTCCATCGATCAACGGTTAGTCAACAATTTTTCAAAATTTTCATCGCAAAATTGATTCAAAACGAACACATGTCTTGATTTGTAAGACGTCCCCGTCATGTTTTGAAGGACACCTGTCCCTGTTTTTTTGCCTCAAAACACCTGTCTTAAGGCGTTTTGCACGTACTGAACAATTGAAAAATTGTTGACTAACCGTTGATCGACTGAAAAAGTGACGAAAGTACCTATGTTGCAAGTCGTAAATTGTTGTGTGATCTAAAAAAAAAGATAAAGTACCTAAGCTCACTAAATCATGAAATTGTTGTATGACTATTTTTGCGAATTTGCCAAAAAATATAGATAAATTTACGAGTTATCACTTATCCATTATCGCACTTACCTCCAATTATTAAGGACATCGAATTAAACCACATGCTCCACTGCTTGTGCGGCCCCGTCAATTTTCATTCTTGCGAACGTACTCCCCAGGAGGAATACTTAACGCGCTAGCTACAACACTGCACAGGTTAATACACACAACGCCTAGTATCCATCGCTAGGACTACTGGGGTATCTAATCCCATTCACTCCTTTAACTTTCGTCTCTCATTATTAAGGATTTAATTCCAAGAATTTTCCCTTCCTCCAAATGCTGCCAATGGCAATGTGGCCCGACCCCGATTCTTTATCTTCTTTCCTCTTTTTACCAAAAAAAAAAGTTTAGGTGGTGTAAGTGTATACTTTGAATAATAGGCCATTTATATAAATTCTTACAGATATTTCACCAATATTGTCATCATTTCGACAATTAAATTCGAATTATGAAAAAAATGTAAAATCCTTACTAACTTGTCTTGGTTTGCCTTCTTTCCTCTCCTAGTCACCTTCATTGTGCTAAAAATAATGTCTACTTGTTCCTATAATTCAACATTGGAGGTTGTAAACAAATATCAGCAAAAGTGATGACAATTACTTTTATGTATAATAATGTATCTTTCACAGCTCAAGAAATTTCTAATTAAATAGTCCAAAGGGGTGAAAGGACTTCAAACTTCTAAGTCACCCACTTCTCACAAGAAAAGGAGATCAAAGATAGCAACAGGCACGATAGTACCAAACTACCCTTCTTGTGTGGCATAAAATGTTCATATTCAATAAAGAAAGTGAACATCAAATTCAAATAAGTAAATATCAATGCCAATATTTTTATTACAACCTCAAATCATCTCTCTTATTTTCTTTCTGATTTTTATTTTGTTACATGCCCTATTTTTTCTCTCTCTCTCTTATCACATAAATTTCTAGATTGAACATAAGAATTTGTGTTTACCTTTATTACCACCGTGAAAACAATTACTCTCTTCCCAAATACTCTTTTCATTCCTCAATATAGGTCGTTTAAGACATTTTGAGAAAATTAAAGAATTCAAACAAACAATAATCTTCCCACCACAATTCCAATAATACCTCTTCCTTCATCATTTCCTTCACTTTTCCACTAAAAGATAAGTTGAGGGTATAATTGTAATAAAGTATTGACACCTAATAAAAAATAAGTAAATGACAATTAATTTGAATACATATATATATATATATATATATATATATATATATATATATCCTAAACGACAATTAAATGATAATGGTAGGAGTATAATTAACAGATATACATATAATAAAAAAATGATAAAAATGTGGAGCATTTTATCTCTCAAATATTCAATCTTGTGTCTACTCTTAAAAGACGATATGAAGATTATATAGTGTTGCAATTTACAACAAGGTAAAAAATAAAAGGAAAAAATGAAGTTGAAATGATTTTCCTCCTAAATTTCAAATGTAAAATCATTTCACAAGATGAATATGAAACAGCCGAGGAATATTACATGGAAGGAAGAAGACAAAGGAGATAAGTTCCGAAAGTGATAATCAATTGGGCAAAAAGATACGGGAGTCTTGATGGCCCAGTGAAAAAGGTCGGCCAACGTAGGGTTTCGGTCCTGCGTTTGATTCCTGTATCTCCTTCCCCATAAAGAAAAAAATATTGCAAAAAGATGATTATATAATTGATAACACCCTTTCTTTTAATAAATAATTAATACTTTTTACAGAAGCAGTTTTAACTTTTAAAACACAGCCGCAATAGTCTCGATCTCACTGCCCCGCAATAAATAATTTAAGGAAAATGATTTGTTACTAAATTTTTTGGATAGGAATTGGATAAAACTCAAATTAACATTATTTACCCCCTGCTACTATAAAAAATTCATCCCAATTTAAAATTTTTAGTCAATTCCTATCTAATAATTCTAGTACCCTAATAAGGTCCATAATTTAAACTATAAATAATTTATTTCGAGTTGAAAATATATCGCTGAACCCATGGGAATAATGGGTTGCGTATTTAACACCATAAACCACTACCCAATAAACAGAAAGGAAATTAAGGGGGGTGGTTATTAAAAAACCAATCATTTTTATACCAAAGCTTCACAATAAACAGTGATGGAGTTATCCATAGTCAGTTGACAAGAAATCTAAGGTTCATCTCCATTGTAAAATTTTACTGTAAACTGAGCAAGGAAAGGAGCATTTAAAGCATGAAACTACAACGGAAAGAATTTCGATATCATTTCTCACTCGGGAAAGGAATAAGCTTACAAAAGCTCTTCTGAGTTTACAAGATAAAATTTTGCGCAACAAGTTGAATTGCAGGAGAGGCTATAATTGCATCATCACCAATGAATCAATTTTGCACATATCAAAGCACCGCTGCCCCCTTCATCTGGCTCGTAATAACAACCATTCATACGTTTATGGTAGCCAGATCAGAACCACTGCAGGTCGAAATTTCTGAGAACTCAACGCAACAGGAACTTCTATTTCTCAGGGCTTGTGGATCTTGAAACCAAAAACTCTCGGGAAATAGTTCTGGGCTGGCTTTGGTGGCTTGAGATGCCCATAGGCCATTAAGAAAAGATGAGGAAATGTCGTTCCAAAGTAAGCACTATCAATATCTTGGACAGTCAAGAAAACCATGCCATTCCAAAATATCGATCATGCTAAATCATAAATCTAAAATAATAAATGCATGTGGCCGTAATCATAATAACCAAACTCAACAAGCAACTTAACAAATAAATTCTTCAAGGGGAAAACTGGTCAACTCAAATGAATCAAGATAATAAATGAAGCAATTGCAAACACAACACCAATGCTAAACATAAACCGGATATCCCATGTTTTGGCCCTTAGAGAAGTATACACACATGAACAAGCCTGAGACAGCACACACATGCTACAGGAACGTATTAGATAAAATCCTAGTGGAGCAATACAATAAATACACATTACTCCCTCCGTTACATAATACATGTCCTATTTAATCTTTTTTCAAAATATCGTCATTTACCAGCATTTAAGGATATATTTCTAAATTACCCAGGGTTATTATGGTATAGAGAAAGGGAGAGGTTCATGGTTCATACTTGATGGAGATAAATTAAATTCTTTAAATTATAATAAGAAAAATACCGCCTCTCTCTCTCTCTCTCTATATGCTAAACTACCTAGAAGGCCATATATTATGAAACGAAGGGAGAAACATATAGCCAGTACAATAGTATTTACTAGACATGAACACAAAAAAAAATTTACAGTATATAAAAATCAGGTGGAATGGAAATGATAGCATTAAAGGTTGATGTAATATAAGGATACTGCCTTGGTACTTGGACCGGGGATAGTAAATATCTTCACATTTAGGGCAGTAAATCTTAACAGTGCTTGACCGTGGAATGTCCGACTGGCCAACTGGAAGACAAGGCTGGCCACTACAATAAACCCTTGGGCATCTACCAAAATCATAGTTTTTGTACTTCTCCAACTGCAAAAGGATTCATCACAAAATCAGCCGGATAACAAAAAATAACCACTTCAGAACGGGCAAATAGTGAAAATAATTAGAGCTGTTATATTTACCATTGCAGCCATTCCCTTGCTAGTCAAAATGTACCGAACATGAATCAGACCATACAACATCTCCGCTGCTGATTCAGCCAATTCATTCTGTTCTTCAGTGAACATGTCACCTACTCAGTCATAAAAAGAAATTTTACTATCCTGTTATCTAAATTCAATATAAGCTAGGGATGTATACTGTAATGAGTAATCAGTAGTGACCAGCCATTATGTGGGCATTATAGGGAAATTGGAAAGGAGTAAGAAAAAATCCTCCAGTAAGATACAGAGCAAAATTAACTACTCCTATAAAGTAAATACAACAAGGTTAAAGCAAATATCTAGCAACATAAACCATTTAAAAAACAGGAAAACAAAGAAAGAAAGTATAATCAGTAAATCAAGGTATATCTGCATAATAATTGCCCGTCCTTACAATCACTTAAAAAACCAAGTAATGTTTAACCAAATTTCCCCCAAAGATATTGAATTCCTAATTGAATAATATAAATACAATATGATGAGCATATATTTTACCATTATTTTGGATATTTTCATATTTGTTTTGAGCTTAATTGAGAAAATAATTTATTAAACTAGTCTTTATGAGTGAATATGCCTAAAAATGTTCTTATTAATTTTATTTGATTCAATTCACTAATTCTCTAATATTTGATACAGGTTAAACGGAATTTTGGACATTACAGAAAAAGAAGAATTATATTTGGCATTTGCTAAAATGTCACCGAATCCAACTTGGAATAAAAGATTGAAGACATGCAAATTTGTTACTTACCAAAAGTTGAATTCGAAAAGGAATAGAATTTGGAGATTACTATAATTTCGAATTGGAATTCTAGAAGGAATCAACAATCAAGAGACATGTGCCGAATAAGTTAGTTACCTAATGATGTTTTACTTCTATTCCTTTATGTAATTGAAATCATTCCACTGCCTATATAATGGACATGCAGCTAGCAGCAAAGGATCATCATTGTATATACCATTCACAATTCATATAATCCCTTGGGATCAAATCCCATTATATATACCATTCTATATCCCGGGGCCAGCTAGAAGATCACTCGGCCATCCTGACCATTCAGGCCAATCATTGGAGCAAGAAACCGTTCGAGGAGCTTGGAGCTTGGGATTGTTTCGTCATCAGGCTACTTCTTTTATTATTTTTATTTGTGTTTAGTTTTAGCTAATTTTCTTGTGACTAATACCTTCTTTGAAGGTCGAAACTTTTATGGATATATTTAATTTATGTATCTCGACAATATGATTAATTGTTATTATTTGTTCTTAATGCTTGCGATTTTCTGATCAATTATTGCATGAGTCTAAATTAATTGTAGAGGCTGAGAAATTCTATATTTAATTGGATCACGGATAATAACAACATGACATAAAATTGACTAGAGATAGATTCGATTTCCTTGTGTGGTTTCTAGCGAGTAGGAAACAAAAGTTAGGGAAAGTCCACAGAGTTTTATGTGGTTTAGGTCTTAAAATCACGTAGAGATACGACTGATTTATTTTCTAAGGCTAGGAGTTTTTCGCCAAGAGATTGGGTATAACTTATATTCGGGAATTTCTACCATTAACCTAGTTGAGACTTAAATTAAAGAATCATTTATTTTATATAAAAGGAGTAGACTGGATTTGAAGTGTCTTAGTCCATTCGTTACATATATTTTTGTCTATTTTAATTGCATATTTAATTTATTGTTATTCATTATTAGTTTTAATTAATTCATCATTATTTTGGTTTAAGTTAGGTTATAAGTAATATAATTTTCCAGTTAGATAAGCAATCTTCGTTGGGACGATCTTGTACTTACTACTTTATTACTTGTTGATATTTGTGCACTTGCAAATTTCGCATCACAATACATAGGTAATTAGGATCTACCCTACCGAAATATGGTAATTCATTAATATTCATCTAATAAATGTGACAAAATGCCGTTGCAGATGAATATTAATGTTTCCCCATGCAGTAAAAATGAATTGAGGAAAGCTTGAATATCTGAAGTATCTGGTAATAAATGAAAGATGATCCAGAATGGTTTGCTTTTTTACCAAAGTGGAACCAGATTCTGATATAAACAAAAGGCTGGGTGGTCTCTTTATAATAATCAATTTCTTACATATGATAATCGTCTACGACAAGCAAATGCAGAGTGAATAACTAAATACGATCAAGGCTGCATTAACTGTAGATTGGGATCCAATAAACCAAATATTATTATTTCAGCTGACACTGTTAAAGCGACTGCAATACTACTTATAAGAAACCTAAGGATTACAGAGTTTACAAGTCATTAGAGTGTCTATATTTGTCACCAGAGAGAGAGAGAGTAAAAATAGAGACGGGCAATATTATATATGATATAGGCCAATCCGACAGCAGACCTGACAAAATCTCCAGAGACGGGATAAGAATCAGTGACGGATCTTTTCCATTTTATCCAGAAATTGTTCAAGCAAGAAAAAAACAACTTCAAAGTACCCCACCCCAATGAGGGAAAACTCCTAAGGATGGTGCAAGCAGTCATTGGAAAAATACAAGGGAGACCTATTGGGAGTATCAGTCGCACTCCATTTGACATGGTATACAAAAAATATTATGGTTCTAGGTACACCAGCTAGTTAATAATGAAAACATTAATGACATTGTATAATTCCACCAGTGAGCACAAAGATTCAAAAACCTATAAAAACAATACACACGAGTTTGGATATAACTTTCTAAATTAAAGCAGTCGCCTATAAACCAAATAACGTAATCCATTCTAGTCTATTATGGTGTAGATCCATTAATTGTATACGCTGAAAACAAAACCTCCCTCCCTTTGAAGAGTAGCAGGTAATTGTATTCTGACAACTAAAAGGAACAACTAAGATTTATGGACTCTTTTCTTGTGTTTTATGTCTTTCCACAACATCTTCCCAGACAGAGCCCACAACTCCACGACTCACACCCAAGAATGGAGGTGAAGCAATCACTCAACTACTTTGCCTTAACACAACCATTTAGCATAACATGTAAAAAGTTCTATTAATGACTCCTAGGATGAAGGATCAAGTCTGTATTAAACACTGTATCAGTAAATTGTTTTGACAGAATACTCCACACGATGAAGATTAATATCACTAGGTCACAACAATCTACAATAACAAACCAAAACATCAGAAAGGATCATAAAGGAAACACTCACCGTGAGAAGACTCGACGTCTATAATTAGATCAAGTGCATAGTCATAGTATGGAACTTGGCTGCTCAAACCGCAGAGATTAAAATCATCCTGAATATAGTCATCATCAACCTCGCAAAAGAACTCATTCCCTCTCAAGTTGCAAAACCATGAAATCCATGATGTATCATCCCCATCAGAACCACTAACATCAGATTCTTCACTGTCTGTTTCAGATTCATCTAAAACAAAACAAGCAAAATAGGATCTTGATTATAAATGATGCCAAGAAACAATCAGGTGAATCACAAATATCATGAATCAGTGGAGGAGCAGCTAGATGAGATAAAAGACCACTAAATATGTTTCCATATGTGATAGCATGCAAAGGATAGTTAAGTTTCCTTACTTGGGGCCAGATGGACACAAAATAAGTCCTGAACACAGAGAATAGTCAAGAATATCTGCGAATCAGGAATCAAAATAAGCCAAGCTGAATCAAATGCATTCTATGATTCAATATTATGTCAATTACAAAAATGCAAGGTTCTCAGATGCCGTAGAATGTAAAAAACTCGACTATGCAAAACCTCGACATTAACATGAATGACTAGATACCACTTAGTATCATGATGATACCATGTATTAAAGCCCCAATGCCCAACAAATATCCAACTTGTTAACTCATATCATTGGAAATCTAACCCCTTGACATATAGGTGAAAACACGGGTTTTTGGGACTCAAAACAACCAACTTAAAAAAAAAAACACGAATCCTCCAAGGAAACAGAGGCAGTTATAATTGGAAAAAATCTAGAGACTGGACCAGAAGATTAGTGTTTTCAATAATCAAAACTAGGAAAATTAATATAACTGCAAATTGGAGAAGTTTAAACAACATAATGAAAAAAACACTCAAATATGGGGCATTGGAATACTCTGTCATTTTATATATTTTATTTTGATAAGTATTAAGTGACATTTATATATACAGAAATAGCTCTCAATGACCACCAATTAACTCATATACCATTGAACAGTATTTCCTCGCAAATAAAATACTAAAAAAACGAGAGAAAAAACAGAGGTTCATTAAGCTAACCATCAGAAGCTTTAATCTTATTAGTCGTAAGAGTAGACGAAGAGCGATTATCACCACGATGCAACTTTCCAGCACCGGCGGAGGTAGAAGGAACAGCGGCAGCTACAGAAGACTTATCCTTTAAACCTCTAGATGTCGATGGAGTAGACTTCTCCAAGTGCCTATCCAAAGCATCATTGATTCTCTTCCGATCCAACGCCAACGACGGACCTCCGACGATCTCCGACTTCGATGAACCTCCTCCTCGATCTCTATACATGTTTTATTAATCAAAACAAAAAATAACTTTCTCCGGCGAGTCTATAAAATATGTATGTGTATATATGCATATATATGTATGTATAGGTCTGGATATCAAGTTTTGGAGATAGAGAATTGAATAGTGGTCTACTGATTGGAGAAATTTTTGGAACCCTAGATTCGTCGGAGGAAGAGAGAGAAGGGGACGGAGACGGAGATAGCTAGGGTTTCAATATCTAGAGAGAGAGAGAGACGACACGATGCCGATGAGCAGCTCAGTAGTTATCTTTTTTCTCCATTTGTTTTCTTGCTGTTGATTTTATTTGTATTTAAATTAAGAGGAACATTTCTTCTTTTTTTTTTTTTTCTGTTTTTCTTCAATATTACACTCCAACCCCCCCCTCCCCCTCTCTCTTCTTAATTGTTAGTATTGGGTGGGACCACCCCCCACCCCCAATCCATTTTCTTCACGCCCCCACCACCATTTTTTAAAAAAAAATCTCTCTCCTCTCAAAAATTGCTGCCACCGGAAATCGTCGCCGCCGCCAAAAAATTGCCTCCGTCCGGCCAATTTTTACATTTTTGAAATAACCGGATTAGATCCACCACAAAATAGCAATTAAAAAAAATTCGGAGCAACAAACAATTCCGACAAGATTCCTACTAAAAAACCCTAATTGTGGAAACCTAAATATAAATAAAATACTTGAAATTTTTTTATTTTTGTGGCAATACTCCTAAAACACTAATTTTTGTATTCTGGAAAAAAAATTGGGATTTTGGCCACATCTCGACGTCGAGCATGCGGTTTGCCACGTCACCGCGTGCAGATTTACCCTCGGTGACGTGGCAAACCGCATGCTGACGTCAGCCTGCAGCCAAAATCCAAAAAAAAAAAAAAAAATTCCATAATACAAAAATTAGTGTTTTAGGAGTATTGCCACAAAAATCAAGTGCCAAAAAAATTCCAAGTATTTTATTTATATTTAGGTTTCCACAATTAGGGGTTTTTTTTGCAATAACATTAATACATCTCAATAATTTACAATTTTTAAAATATTGAAAAATATTTTTAGTACATACAAAGCAGCGATTACACAATTCATTTCAAGTCTAAGAAAATTATGCGTCTTCATCTTCATGTGTTTGACATGACTGGTGTACTCGACGCACATTTTCTTTTATTACTGCACACACATGATCATAATCTCCAGGAAATGTGGCATTCTGGGAATTCGGTAAAGATAATGAGAGTGATGTAATTGCATCGACGAACTGGAAAACCAACAAATGAAAATTTAACACTTCAAAAAGTATACTATAATCTATATTGTTAGAAAAATAATAATTTAATACCTGTTGGTTCCTTATTCTTTTAGGAACCCCACGATCTGGGGGTGGCTGAATTCTCAAGTGAGTACGTGGCCGGTTCCATTCAAGATAACCAAATTCCACTTCTGAAGGAGTATTCGATGTACGTCGCAATAAGTCTCCTGTATAACAATGAGTTTCCACCGCTAGCGAAAATGCATCGACAAAAGTATACACAGCCTTATACTTAAGAGTCTACTATAATTCTAAGTCAACTATATAACATTTAACTCAAATTAAGATTTATGTGTTTTGTTTTTTATAATTAGCTAGATCTATCTATTTTTTAGTAAATTTTTCTAAATTTGAAAAAGTAAACTTACATTGTGTTAAGTTCTGATATTATTTTGACGTTGGGTCTTGAGACAAAGTTAAAGAGGACGATTTACACGCGGTGACGTGGTAGTCCGCATGCTGACGTCAGCACGCATGATTTTTTTAAAAAATTTTTTTTTAAATTTTTGACCGCATGTTGGCCAGCCTGCGGTGACGTCATCGACCGTCAGCATGCTGACAAAATTAAAAAAAAAAATCCCCATATTATTCAGTCCATTTTTTCGGTGAAAATAAAAAAAAAATCCCAAAATTTTCAGTCCATTATTGCGGTCAAAATTAAAAAATATATTTTTTTCCCCATATTTTTTCCGGCGGCGGCAAAAGATTTCCGAGCGGGTAGAAAAAAATAATTGGAAGAACTTTTGGGAGGAGAGAGAAAAAAATAAAAAAAAATGAGGAAGGAGGGTGTAAACAAAATATATAAGGGGCGGGGATAGTGGCCATGTTAGTTTTTTACCGTTCGTTGGAGAAAAAAAAGTAATAATTGTTTTTCCAAATTATAGTTGAACCTAGAAAACATTTATATATATTGGGTAAGAGGTGTTTACGTCTCCTGAACATTTATCAATTTCTAAAAGTCATTTATCCTGAACTTGTATGAAGTATTAATGTTGTTCATTCCATCCAATTTCGGAATAAGACCATATGATCAAACTCAGGACTCTTTTTTTGGAGGATGGGTTTTGACCCCTAAAAAAAAGGTCAGTGGGATAAAAAAATCAATTTTCCACAAGTATAGCGGTGTTTCCTTTTTCTTCTTTTTTTTTTTTCACATCTTTCCCATCGGCGGTCCTTTTTAGGGTCAGAACATGTTTTTCCCAAAATTTCCTCGAATTTGGTCACGTGAAAGCCATGTGTTCTCATTATGTACAAATTTAACAGCTAAAATGGATGAGAGCGACAATATTAATACTCCAGAAAATTTTAGCCCAAAAGCGGTATATAGGGCGTACCCAGTAAAACTTACAAGTAAACCAGAGATAAAGATGGCTACTAGGGTCGCTGTTTCCATTCTTATATAATTTCAAGATCCCAATGAATTTTTCATTCCGTCAAAAATTGATTTTACGGTATAGACGCTTATGACTTCCCCCTCTATGCCCTGCGGTAATGATTCATCTGGCATTACGACCTTTTCCACAACGATGATGTCCATAGATCAAATTATTTCGTGGATTGGATTTCACTTAACTGTCTACGGTTCCATTGCGTGTGCTCGGGGTAGAAATTTTGTAGGAAAAACTTTGCAATATTTAGTTCACGCTCTCGGGAAGATCATGTCCAAGGTGACACTTGGAGTTCATGAACATTCAACTGCATCACTTATAGCTAGATAATGCAGTACACATTGCAGGCACGTCCCGACCAAACTTAACAGAGAGATGTGGAGATTGCAGAAAGAGAGACTCCATGATATTGACGATAGTAAAAACACGCAGAGAAACTAACCGCGAGAAAGACCTTCTCCATTTGATACTTGATGCTGCTAAGAGGGATGACTATAAAGGCGAGACACACATCAGTGTTGCTCCAGACAAGTTCATTATTGACAACTGTAAGAATCTTTACTTCGCAGGATACGAAACCACTGCTATCTCTGCATCCTGGTGCCTGATGCGACTGGCTGCTTATCCAGAATGGCAAGATTTGCGTTCGAGCAGAGGTGCTTGAACTCTGTGGTAATGATACTCCGGATGCAGATAAGCTTCGGAACATGAAAAGGGTAATGTGCATCGACCTTTTTTAATCACTGAAATATTGAACACTGTAATATAGTTTATGTTTGACTAACGTAATTACTGGCAACTAACAATGGCTATTCAAGAGACATTACGTCTTTATCCACCGGTGGCCTGTGTGATCAGGGAAGCCTTACAAGACATCAACCTAACAAGCATTCAAAAATTAAGCAAGGAATAAATGTTCAGATAACCATACCATTTATACATCAACATACTCAACTATGGGGACCAGACGCTCATCAATTCAGTCCAGAAAGATTCTTGCAAGGAATTGCAAAGGCCTGCAAAATTCCACTGGCATACATGCCCTTTGGGGGAAGGGACTCGTACCTGCGTAGGCCAACTCTTTGCTTCAGCAGAACTGAAGGTGATTCTGTCCCTAATTCTGTCGCTGTTCAGCTTCTCTCTGTCAGCGTAGTATCGCCACTCCCCTGTGTTCCAATTAGTCATAGTGGCTGAATATGAAGTTAATCTTCCGTTCAAACGACTATGACATCTTTCATCCAAGGATACCTGTCACTCTTATGGAAATGAACAACCAACAGATATTTCAAATTCAATTAAAAGTTACATTTTGGTTGGGTGGCCAACTCCAATTTCTTAAGTTGAAAAGAAAATTATTAAAAGAACTGAATTTTTCTCTCTATCCAGATAAGACATACATTTGACTACAAAATGCTGGAAAGGGAAAAGTATTCTCATACTACAGAGCTTTGAAGGGCAAAGGAAGTTAAAAGGTTGATTATTCTTAGATGTGAAAAAGGACATCTTTTGCAGGAATTCTCGAAGAAGATCAAAGTAGTTATCGACTTATCCGCGTGAAGAATTCAAGAGAACAAAGACCGACTCCTGTTGCGCTCCAAACGTGCTTCCCTCTGTCAAAAAGAAGAATGTAAATAAATTAAAAGCTGCATGTATGAAAGATGAAAATTCCAGCGATTGGATCTGACATCTTATCTCATTCGTCTCGAAAAAAAGACAAAAAAATTGGGAAGAACAAAAGGGGAAACCAGAAATGTAGTAGTAATATGGAAAATTCATACCTCCTTTTTCTTGCATTCCTTGTAGATATCGAAATGCTCTTGACATTTACTCTTGTCTTTATTAAATTCTTCTAAACCTACAATTGAAGAATGGATCATGGCAGTAAGTATAGTTATGCTAATTGCTAATCAACAAGAAATACCAATTAAAACCAAAAGGAAGGATAAAGAGTTGAGCAACAGTCCCTAGAACCAGAATTCAAGAAACAATGAAAAGGAGAAGCTCATACAAGCTCTTACTTGATCATGTTCTTCTCTCGGTCGAACAAAACAAGAAAAATAAAAGACAAAAAGAATATTTTCCTTCGATTTTCATTCTTCTTTTTGTAAGCAAATAGAAACTCTTATTTCAGGAAAAATATACATTTTCTATACAAAATGAATAGGAAGAGTGGGGCATTCAATTCCAGACGAAGAGAGTAATAATCTAGCAGCAGAAGTTCAGAAAATGCCTCTCTTTTTTTCATATCTCGAGCATAAGCGGATCTTGCACCGCCAGATTTTTTTTTTTTTTGCCCTTTTTATTGCCCCTCCAAATTTTTTATCAGTTTCTTCCCCAAATTTGCACCACTAGATTTCGACTCCTGCGTCCGGCTATGATCTCGAGTACATTAGGACCAATGAGACCTTACCCAAAAAAAACTGTTGATGCGGGAGGCTGTTTTTTTTTATTGTTTTATCTTTAGTACATTTTACCAATATCTTTGTACGAAAATTGCAAAGCAATGATTTTTTTTCCGATCACGTCATAATATCATATCAATAAACCAAATTAAATTTTAAAAAAATCATTAAACAGTCAAAAGGTAGCTTAAGATCATTGGAAAATCAAATACAAAAACAATCACATAAAATTTCAGTCGATATATAATTACACCCAAAAAAAAAAAAAAATTCATTCTAGTTAGTACTACATATTTATTTCTTCTGTGAGCTAAAAATCGAAAGAAAATAGACATGTATACGAATATTAAGAGAGAGTGATTTTTGGGGAAATTCAGTGAGGCGGCGGAGATTACACTTGAGAGAAGCTGCGTATTGAGAGTAGCACATTGAATCGGAGATTCTGGTGGCACTTGGATATGGTGGCGCCTGTGATTGAGCTCTTGGAGACGACATCGTTTTTATATTTTCCGGCGGAGATTGCCCCTTCTGCTGCTGCTATCCGCCGCCGAGACAATATCGACTGTAAATAGCTTCCCACTTCGTCACTAAACACAAAAGAAAATAATCCTTAATTTAAACAAATACCCTTTGCAATATGTTGTTTTGCAATTATATCCTTCATTTTAATATAAAAATATATCCTAGTAATTTGTGAAAGTTAGCAAAAACACTCTATTTAAAAACTAACATAGTATGGGAATCGGGTAGCCCAGTGGTAAAGAGCTACTCGAACACGTGCGGAGGTCCGTGTTCGATTCCTATATCTCCCCATAATGGGGCAAATAATTTATCCTCCTTATGAGGCTTATCTTCCCTCCCCAGGCATGGGGCATGCTTCAATCTTCTCTATCTAGGGTACTCTCTGCTCTTCCCCTTCGGAGACAATCGCCTTCGGGGGCTCAAAAAAAAAAAACTAACATAGTGATGAAAAAAGGATTCAAATTTGTTATTATATATTTGATTATTTAATTGCATTCTGCTCCATATACGAAGTTGGGCTAAATTTCATATGATTAAGTAAAATAGAATATAAATCTCACTGATGTGTTATATCATCTAAAAATTTAATTAAAACTTGATTTTTTCTGATATAGACCTGTTTTATGTGAACCATGTGGTTCAGATTTGACCACATCACTGCAAAATTGAAAGAGAGAGCAATTCTATAATTATGTGACCAAATATGTACCACATGATCAAATGAATTAGGTCCACAATAGAATAGTTCTAAGAACTTGGACGGATATAGAGGTGACAAGAAAGGTGCTATGGTATGGAACATAGTGTTCTAGACAAGCTTGTTGATGTTTATGGATATTGCGAAACTAACTTAAGACTGACCTCAAGCGGCTCCTTATATATTTTCTCCATCACTTTTATTAAATGTTGCGAAAATTAATATAAAGAAAAACAAAATATTTTGTTAGATAAAATATAAATATTATTATTATTATCTTAAATATGACTTGTATACTACTAATTTTTTTTAAGAGAGTAATATTAAATTTTGATTAAAAAATATATTAAAATTTATAACATTTATTAAAAGTCTTATATTAAGGAATGGATTCAGTATTAGATTGGAAGTTATATTGCAATTTGTTTTGTCTGGCTTATAAATTTCTTTTGTATACATGCTAATACAAATATCTATTTTCTCTTAATTCGATGAACAATTTATGAAATGTCGTAATTGACGAGAGATCGTGCTTCATTTTGCTGACGTCTACCTTTTTTTAATTTCTTCGAGAGTAAGATCTGAAGTTCGAATCATCGAAGGACAACTTCATGGGACAATTTCTCTCAACGGTATTGAAAGATTACTCTCCACCATATTAATCGGGTTCGCCTGAACACTAATTCCTCAAAAAAAAAGAAGTCTTACTTTATTTAATTTTTCCAAATCCAACCTGAAGTTAAAAAAAATACTACTCATGAATACTTTACTAGTTACTAATTAAATGTTCATTTTTATTTGACTTAATAGATATGAGGTAATTTATTTATATGTGCACGTGAGACTGTAAATGAAAACATTTAATTGACACTTATTTAAAGACATGCTCGTTTGATCATGAAAGACATTTCCCTAATAGGAAAATGATCTCTGGCTAAGTCCAATTGACTAAAAATTGGTTAAATTGGTCAAATTTGGGTCAGTTGGACAAAATTACCCCTAAAGTCTTTTTTTTTAAAATCGAAAAAAAGACAAATTGATGACATAAAGTCTTCACACGGTTTTTGAGGATTGGCAGTTGTCATAAATGCTTTTTGAATGGGAAAAATGTCTTATCAATCATTATTACTTTTGACTAAAAAATTGTGAATGAGAATGAATGTTGGTCATTAGATGGATAGATATGTCATTGACGGTCCGGATATTCTTCTAGGGTTTGTCCGAATCGATAGCGTGGCATATATAATGGATAATTCTGATATGGATCGGGCGCACAGGTAGGGCCTCGGTCCACTAGCCCTCAATTGCCACGTCGCCCCACTCCAAAATTTCTGATTCATGGTTAAAATACAAAAAAAGATTGTTACGATATGGACACGATTAAAAAGTAAAAAAAATTGTACAAATTTGTCACATCACTATAAAATGAGGAGAGAGACAATTTTTTTACTTTTAACCATGTCCCATATCGTAACAATCTTTTTGCATTTTAATCGTGATCGAGAGAAAAAAAATTGGAGAAGCGACGTGGCAATTGAGCTGAAGTGACTGAGCCCTACCTACTGCTCTCAGTCCCATATCGAATTTTCCATATATAATTGTAGTCAATTTGCAACCCTATATAAAGTAAATCTGCAACCCTAAAGTCTCTTAAATAAATTACTTTTCAGTACCCAAAAGTTATAAAACTTGTATAGTGACTCCGAGTTTAATGTTTTTAATTACAAATTGACCTCAAAGTGCTTATATTACTATTTGAAAATTGTGAATTGAACCCCAAAAGTTTGTAATGAACTGTACAAAAATTATAATTCGACCCCCAAAATTCGTAAATAATGTTACCCTTGATAATGATCATTATATTATTAAGTAATATATAAAATTATTTCTAAAATAATAATAGTACTTATAACTCTTTCATTTTGATAATATCAATTACTATACTAATATTGTCACATTATTAAGCAGTATATAGTTATCTTTAACATACTAATAGTACTTATAACTCTTTCATATTGATAATATCAATCACTATACTAATATTGTTACATTATTAAGTAGTATATAGTTATCTTTAACATAATAATAGTACTTATAACTCTTTCATAGTGATAATATCAATCACTATACTAATATTAATATAGCTTGAATAGAATACTAAGTTCGCTTTATTTAAAATTTATAGACATTGCAAACGTTATGTTAGAGTAGTAGATAACTAATAGGGTAAAAAGCGCTCACGCCTCCTAAACTATTTCGTTTTTTGGTTTTTGACCCTCAACTAAAAAGGGTCAAGTTTTACCCCCTAAACTATTTCGGTTTTTTATTTTTGACCTTTCATCCATATTCTCCGTTACATCATAACGGAAGTCCAAAAAATAGGGGCATTTTTGGGCAATCTGTATAAGATCCTAAAATTTTTGTTTTTATATAAAAAAAACCTATTATTCTGACGAGAAAGAAGAAATCGCCGATGTGAAGAATGACAGAAGAAGCCGAAAGCCGGGTACCACTCCTCTTCTCCAACCACCAACTATAAATTCCAACCTCTAAAAAAAATCTTAAAAGGCCATTTTTTCCCTTAAATTTAATTCTATTTATTATGAATGATATGATTTTCCCAAAATGCCCCCATTTTTTGGACTTCCGTTATGATGTAACGGAGAATATGAATGGAAGGTCAAAAACCTAAAACCAAAATAGTTTAGGGGGTAAAACTTGATTGTTTTTAGTTGGTCAAAAACTAAAAAAGGGAATAGTTTAAGGGGCGTCAGCGCTTTTTACCCTAACTAATATTATTTCTACCTATATTGATACCTAACGAACCATGAGAGTGTACTTGTATAGTTTGATTAGTTCCCACTCCCTCCATTTCCTAAATATAAGAATTTCATTGCATGATGCGAAAATAAAAAAAAAGCAAAAATTAAGATGTTTTTATAATTAAAATAATAATATAACTCTCTTAAATATAATTTGTATACCAATAATAAATTAAAGCACAAACATTAAAAAAATTAAAATTAAAAATAGACTACAGATATGAGATAATCACAAAATTCATGGAATTTCAACAGATAAGAGGGTATTATGCACTTTTTCTAGAATAATTGATTTATAGGACAAGCGTGTTCATGGAAAAGAAAATGATACAAGTCGGCTCCAGTGTGGTCCAAAATTGTTTCACACTTTGCGAAACAATTATGGATCGTCAGATGAAATATTTGACAGTTAAGATCATTTGAGACTTAGTAAATATTATGAAGTTGATTTTATTGTGAAATGATCGCAGCCGTCAAATATTATATCCAACGGTCCATAATTATTCCGCACCATGTGAAAGAAATTTGGACCACACTGGAGCCGGCTCATATCCCTTTCTTCTCCATCAACCCGCTTGTCCTAGTACTACCAATGATGATTTCGACGATCCATAACAGCAGTGATAATTCCTAAACCCTAAATTAAAATGATTACAACAGAGAAATTGAGCACTAAATTCAAAAGCCCAGTTTAGTCCGTCAAGTTTAGTCCAATATTCCGCCAAGTTTAGTCCCAAGAAATCAAAAGCCCAGAGAAATTGAACACTAAATTCACAAAATTGAATAAAATGAATCCACCATAAGTTCATGAAGCTTTCATCAAATTTGGCATTTTTTTGGCATTTTTTTGGAAGAAGCTTTCATATTTCTTCCAAAACAACTTTGATAGAGATTAAAGGCTCAAATTTGTTGTAAAATCAAAGCAAAAAGGGAAGCATACCACCATGGCTACAAACCCAGTTCATTCTTGAGAGTGATGACAGGATGAGGGTGACTTTTATTTCTCTCTATGATTTCAACTTTTTTGTGGACTTTAACAATGGATTTTTGGCTGATGAGTGATGATGGTGTCGGGTTCTGACCGGCGGTTGCAGATAAAGACGACGGAGGGGATGGGAGATGAGCCTGGGGTTTCCAACGGGGTAGGTGGGAAAAGCTACTTATCTATTAAAAATATAAAAATAAATAAATATATTATATAAAGACAGAAGGGTATATTAGATATTTGCACTCTTCAATTTGGGTTTTTAGCCAGTTAATTGGCTAAGTCTTAGCCACCTAACACTGTCCTTATTTAATTTTTCATCTCCTAAAAAATCTGGTATCTACTACTGTTACTTGGGCGGACTGCTCCAAAACTACTAAGGGAGTGACTATCCTTTGGCACCAAGTGTGGGTGCAGGCTGTGTGAGAAATGGAAAAATTCGCTATGAGATTGCCCTTGTGGGTACCTGTGAGACATGAAGCCTATGGGACCCATCTTGCATGTGGGTCCTGTATAAAATTATGTGAGAGGAGTGTGGTGTCTATAATTATGTGGGTCCATGCCAGACTTTCCCGTGAGAAATGGTGTGTGTGCCTATATTTGGTCTATGATAGACATGACACGAGTCTCGCTTTTATAAGTGGTGTAAAAACTAAATTTATATGAGAGGGAAACATATAATGATGCATTACACATAACTAAAACCTAGTTACCCGTATAATAGATATTTACATGCCCGATTGTATGTATGCTCAAAGTGCCATACAGAACATGACCTTTTATTTTGAGTGGCCCAAAAATTTAAATCTCTAATATAAAACTATTAGTAAACAAATTTGAAGACTAGATTTTTTTCAAGTGCAATTATTGCATATAAAATTTTGTTGATTATTCATGTGATTGTTATATCTACAAAATAAAAATGAAGTTTTTATAAATTGAAGTTATTGAAATCCTATATGCATTCTATAATGTCAAAAAAAAGACTCAATGGATTAACTTTGATAGCAACTGAGAACGATATTTTGGAGAAAGTTGATTATGAAGATTCGATTGGCGATTTCGATTCAAAGAGTGTTAGAATAATAACATTTTTAAAAAAAATGAAAGTTGAGTATTACGATTGCTCCACTATTAAAATTTGAGTTTATAATTATAATTTTGACACTTTTTATAATTTATACTTTTTAAAAGAAAAAAATTGAGTCTAACTTTGATAACTCACGCATATTCTCAATATTATTCGAGAAGGCTCTAAACGTTTCACACATGCATAATGGATATCTATTCCGGACTCGATCTCTGGTTGCACCAAATCCACAATGACGGGACTTAAGAAAAAAATAAAAGAAAAAAGGGAAGTCCCACAATGATGAGGATTTCACAACGGCTTCAGTGCGGAACAAGAGATATTCTTTACGTGCGAAACGATTTTTTAACATATTCAAATTTTGATGAATAAGATTGATTTAGAAAAATATATTTTTGAGCGAACATCTATTTTTAAATTAATAATAAATATTTTCGAGATAAAAACAGATGTTTCGTATATATTAAAAAAGTCTATTCTGCATAAGAGGCTGACTGTGATGATTTGACACATATTTTAGGACAACCCGTACAGTTACCAGAGGACATGAAAATTCGAGATTTACTATGTCCCATCTCCCAATCACAGCATTCCACGTTTCAATTCTGATTTTATCCAACGCGTCATGTGTACCCCCCAAATCCACCCTGTTCGATTATCTACATATACGCCAGTTAGGGTTTCCCACCGGTTTTCCTAAAACGCCATTAACAGATAATTAAATATAGAGACCTAATTATTTCTCGATCTTTATCTTTCCTGATTCTTGAAGATTTTGATTAATTGTTGGATTTTTTTTTTAAAAATAAATTATGCCTCCGAGGGCGGCGAAGAGGACTCCGGCGGGTCCGGGGACAAGAAGAGGTGGGAGAGGCGGAAGAGGGAGAGCTCAAGCTCAAAGAGAGGTGCATCCGGAAGTTGAGGAACCGGTGAAGGTAGAAGAGCCACCGGCGGCGATGGAAGTCAAAGAGGAGACCTTTGAAGAGAAAGAGAAATCGCCTCTGATGACGACACCGGTGGCGGAAGATATGGAGGAGAAGGCGGTGGTTTCGGAGACTATTCGAGGCGAAGAGGTGAAGCATGAGGTTAAATCAGAAGACAAAGGAGTTGTCTTTATGAAGAGTAAGTGAGAGTTATTTGCCGAATTGAATTGATTTATTTATTTTTCCCATTATGCTATGATTGGATTTCTCAGTGGCTTATTTTGAGTATTTGGAATATCATGAGAATTGGTAATTTCTTAATAAAAGTAAAATTTTATTTACTTTTATAGTGATGTGATGTTTAGTATAATTTTTTGATCTTTTAATCGTGTCCGACGTGGCAGTTTACATGGGACTAAAGTTTGACTGAGCGCTCTACCCCTACTTCAGTCCCATATCGAAATTTTCCATTTAATTAATACATTTTCCTTTCTCCATCTCTTTCACTTTTCCAATAAAAGATATGTTGAGAGTATAATTGAAATAAATTGTTGTCATCTAATAAAAAATATGTAAATGACAATAAATTTGAATATATATATATATATCATAAACGGCAATTAAATGAGAATGAAGGGAGTACCATGCTATTTTTTAAGGGTACTGTTTTTATTTTGCTAATAGGAAGATAAATCTTTCTTAGAAGGTTTAAATTCTGAAAGGTATTATCATGTTCATAATCTTGTGGAATGGGCAAAATTGAATTCTTTCCTAGGTTACATTGTCCCGAAATTTATTCCCCCCATTTTTTTTCCTTGTGTGATAAAGGAGTGGTTTACTAACACAAGTTGGCTCACTTGTTAAAGATTTGACACGTCCTTACAAAGGTTAAGTGTTTAATTCCCGCTATCGATGTGAGGGCTGTGTTGGCGGGTGATCTGTAAGTACCCTTGTAACCGACATATGGTTCCTAGGGTCTGCCCGGACCCGTGGTGGTGACCGGAGCCGAACTCACCAAAACTTTTATTTACAAAAAAAATAAAAATAAAGGAGTGATTTTATCTTGGTAGATGAGTAAGTTTCAAACTTATGTCCAGACCAATTAATACAATATATGATAAAACCACCACTGCATATACATAGATTTGTGGGACAACCGCGTCGATGCACTGGCGGATGCTGCTCCCGCACCCGGTAATGTTATTGCACCAACCCGCGAGTATATGGATTGGTACAATCTCATTATCGTTCACCTTATGACGAACCCACAAAATAGGGATCCCGGGCCACTACCGATGGGCATTCAACACATCGTTACATCTGAGGCTATTTTTGTAAGTTGTATTCGTTTCGTTGTCAACATTATCTTTTTTATTTTAAATATACTAATTTTAATATTTATGTTACAGGAGGAGTCTAACAGAATAATGCTTGAAGAATTCGAGAAGCCTGTCTCTCGAATTAATAATCAGTACAGGACTCTCATCGCCTGGGCTGCCAAAACCATAAAAGATGCATTCGTAGCGGCTGGGAAGACAGTTACATGCAGATCACGCGCTGCCGATGTAGCAGATGCTACAGTTCTGCAACCGGTCACACAACCGAGGGAGCATGTTCCAGGTAGGGCTGCGGTTGGGAGGCAGGGTATTCGCCGGAATCGGCAGGCCAGTAAGGAGGACCTCACCGCGCGGCGACCTTGAGCTCACGCTTAGCCGACTTTAGAACCGTCTCAACTGCATGAAAATCCGTCTTATCCTCTTCAGACGCAGTTCCCGTCTCAGCCTCAAACTCAGTTCCCCACTCAGGCCGATGTAACTACCGCATTTAAATACCAATTTTCGAGCATCGGTACACATTCCCCGAGTATTCAGACGGGGGGACATCCTGGAGCAGGGTTGATGCGAACCTTCGCCAACGATGTGAACGAGACCCTCTTCGATTCGGCAACAACTCCAGAAATTCGCCCAAGTATAGGTTTGGATAGGGACCTTCGACCTCTAATCAACCAATAGGAAGGATCCTACTTCGTGACTAGCAACCTAGGTATAATCGACTTATGATGGGGTGGAAACCTCGACCTCTAATCAACCTCGTGATTAGCAACCTCGTGATAAGGAAGACGCCACAAACGAAGGTGAATAATTCGCTTGATAAGTCAAGCGTAACGCCACAAGGAAATCCTTGATAAGTTCGAATAAGTCCTTTCAAGAACTCAAGATGAAAGAAAAAGCTCACGTTTTATATAAATGAATTGGTGAATAACAAAGGATGCCGAATGCTCCTTTTATAGGGAGATTTCGGCCTAAGTTTCCTAGTCCTAGTTGAATTGAAATACGACATAGTTTAAAGTTCAAGATAAGGTATAATCCCGCTTGAATCGAAATACGACATAGTTTTCGAGTCCAAGTCAAAGTCTAATCCTACTTGACCGAAATACAAAATAATAAAACTACTAAATAACTACTTTATTAAACTCGCCTAAAATAAAGCAACTAAACATAATGCGGGAAATAATGGCCTAGATCGTGGTTGGACGCTTTAGACCACGCTTTTAACCCACGTTCTCCATTCCGCCAAGTCGGGTCCCATGTTTGTGTCCACTTTGATGAGTGTAACCAGCCTTCGACTCACTCTCTTTAAGGAACACGTGCTTTTCTTGTTCTTGGACTCTTTGGACAAAACTATTAAGTTCTTCTCTAATCGCTTTGTTTCGGGCCCTCGTCGCGGTCCAACTGGTACTTGGGCGAATCTTGAATAGCCTTGATGTTTACATCATTCCCCTTCTCGAGAAGGATTTGCCCTCAAATCGTCACCTACATCAAAAGGACTCAAGTCGAGAACATTAAAAGTAGCACTAACATTATACTCACCCTGCAACTCAAGTCGGTAAGCATTGTTATTGATTCGCTCTAGCACTTGAAAAGGTCCATCTCCTCGAGGTAGTAACTTGGAACGCCTTTGCACTCAGAAATCTTTCTTTGCGCATGTGTAACCATACCCAATCACCAGTGTTCAAAAATCTGCTCGCGCCGTCCCCTTGTTAGCATGTTTCGAGATATTGCTCGCTCTTTTTCTCGATGTTGATTCGTGCCTTCTCATGAAGTTGCTCGAACTAATTCAGCCTTCCTTTGCCATCTAAGTTAACATGCTCGTAAACAGTAAAGGTGACAAATCCAAAGGAGTTAAAGGATTAAAACCATAAACAATTTCAAATGGCGAAAACTTAGTAGCAGTAATGAATAGAACGATTATAAGCAAACTCAACATGTGGTAAACACTCCTCCCAAATCTTAATATTCTTACTAATGACAAACCCCTCAACAAGGTAGATAGGGTTCGATTAACCACTTCGGTTTGTCCATCAGTTTGAGGATGACAAGTAGTAGAAAACAACAATTTTGTGCCTAGTTTACCCCATAGTGTCTTCCAAAAATAGCTCAAGAACTTAACATCCCTATCTGACACGATTGTTCTCGGCATTCCATGCAATCTTACAATTTCCCTAAAGAACAAATCGCCACATTAGATGCATCATCGCTTTATGACAAGGAATAAAATGAGCCATTTTAGAAAAACGATCAACCACAACGAAAATAGAATCACTTCCACGTTTACTCCTAGGTAAACCCAAAACAAAGTCCATAGAAATATCAATCCAAGGTGAACTAGGAATAGGTAATGGTGTGTAAAGGCCGTGTGGTTGCACCCTAGATTTAGCTTCTTTACAAGTAATACATCTACCACAAATTCTCTCAACATCTCGTTTCATTTGTGGCCAATGAAGTGTTCCCGCAGCATGGCTAAGGTTTTAGCAACCCCAAAATGTCCCATCAATCCTCCCCCACGGGACTCCCGCACAATTAAATCTCTCATGGAACAATCAGGCGCACACAATCGCTTTTCTCTAAACAAGAATCCCTCGTGCCTATAATACTTTCCCTCAGCATGTTTTTCACAAGCACCATAAACATCACTAAAATCTGGATCTTCATGATAAAGTTCTTTAATATGTTCAAAGCCAAGGAATTTAGCATCAAGTGTAGAGATTAAGGCATACTCGCGAGAAAGTGGCATCGACCACCACATTCTCCTTACCTTGTTTGTACCTGGGATGACATAAGGAAAAGTCTCAATGAACTCAACCCATCGGCCATGTCTCTTGTTCAGCTTTTGTTGTCCTTTCAAATGCTTCAAGGACTCATGATCTGTTCGAATCACAAACTCTTTAGGCCATAAGTAGTGCTGCCATATCTCTAAAGCTCGAACCAATGCGTATAGCTCTTTGTCATAAGTGGGGTAGTTAAGGGCAGCCCCGCTCAGCTTCTCACTAAAATACGCAAGTGGTCTTCCCTCCTGCATAAGGACAACGCCAATTCCTACACCGTAAGCATCACATTCTATTTCGAACGCATTAGAAAAATTAGGTAAAGCAAGTAAAGGGGGCATGAGTAAGCTTATGTTTAAGAAGTTTCGAAATGCCTTCTCCCTGCTTTCTTCACCCCATTTAAAGGCTACGCTTTTTCTTGATAACTTCACCAATGGTGCAAAGAACGATACTAAAATCTTTCACGAATCTTCTCGTAAAAGCTAGCAAGTCCATGAAAACTTCTAACTTCCCCAACGTTGGAGGGGGTCGGCCAATCCTGTATGGCTTTGACTTTTTCTTCATCAACCTCAATTCCTGAAGCACTCACAACAAAACCTAGGAAAACAACCTTATCGGTGCAAAAAAGTACACTTTTTTCAAGTTAGCATATAACTTCTCTTTCCTAAGTACTTCTAAAACTCGATCTCAAATGTAAGGCATGATCATCCAAGTTCTTGCTATAAATTAAGATGTCATCAAAATAAACAACAACAAACTTCCCAATGAAAGCACGCAAAATATAGTTCATTAATCGCATGAAAGTACTAGGAGCATTAGTTAATCCAAAAGACATGACTAACCATTCATACAATCCATATTTAGTTTTAAATGTCAGTTTTCCATTCATCTCCTCTTTCATTCGAATCGATGATATCCACTCTTAAGATCAATTTTTTGAAAACACACAAGAACCATGCAATTCATCTAGCATATCATCTAAACGAGGAATAAAGGGTGTCGATACTTTATCGTTATATTATTAATGGCTCGACAATCAACACACATTCTCCATGTTTCGTCTTTTTCGGGGCACTAGAATGACTCGAACTGCGCAAGGGACTCATGCTTTCTCTTACTTTCCCATTCTCCATTAGCTCCTCTACTTGCCTCTCGAAGCTCCTTCGCCTCCGCCGGATTGCTCCTATAAGCCGGGTCGATTCGAATCGAGCGACGGAACGAAGTCAATTTGATGTTCAATTCCTCGAATAGGTGGTAAACCATGTGGTACATCATCGGGAATACATCTTCAAATTCCCGCAAAATAGAGACAACAATACTAGTCAAAGAATGGTTAAGTTGGTTAGTAGTAAGTAAGAACCTCTTTGTACCAAAGTACAATTACAGGTTTCTTGAAAAACAATGCTCGCTTAACCTCACTTCGCTTTTTGCAAAGAAATTCTTTTTTCTCTCTATTTTTTTCTTCTTTGGCCGAATATTTCTCTCTTTCTTTTTCCTCACTTGTTTCAGCCTTTACTGCTTTTTCTCACTCTTTTTCTTTTGCTCATTCTCACTCTCTTGTGCACTCATTTTTTTCTTCTCCATCCTCACTTGATCCTCAAATACTTGTTTGGGAGCTTAGTGGGGCTAGTGGTGATTGTTCGTTGTCGGAACGTGAATGAGTACTTGTCAGTGAAGCTATCATGCTATACACGCCGATCAAACCGCCACGGCCTTCCCAAAAGAAGGGTGACTCACTTGCATGGGAACCACATCGCATAAAACTTCATCCTCATATTTCCCAATCCGAAAGTGGTACCATAACTTGCTTAGTAACCCTCAACTCTCCACTATCGCTTAACCATTGCAATCAGATGGGCATGGGATGTTTGATTGTGGGAAGTTCCAACTTTTCCACCATAGATTGACTAGCAACGTTAGTACAACTACCTCCATCAATAATAACGCTACATACCTTATCTTTCACATGACAACGAGTGTGAAAGATGTTTTCTCGCCGCACTACTTCTTCTTCTTCCTTAGCTTGCAAGTCCAAGACTCGCCGAGTGACTAGTGTAAGCATCTCCCCATATTCGACCTCAAACTCCTCTTCCTCCCCCACACTTCTTTTCGTCATCTGGACTCTATCTCACCATTGTCTCGAACCACCATTACTCTCTTATTCGGGGCACCGGCTTGATATGTGTCCTCTCCCTTGACATCTCAAACATCTAATATCACTAGAACGAGATGTAGTAGGGATATTTTTACCTCGAATAGGTGTAGTTGGGTGGATCGGTTTCGCCGACCTTTTCCTTGGAGGTGGACGAACTTTTCTCCTTTCTCGGGGTAGTTAGTCCTCCAAGCGTGTTGCATTTGAATTTTGTGGGGCTGGTCTTGACCTTGTGCCACCTCTCTTAAGTTGCCTTTCCACTTTGATTTCCATATGCACCAAGTCCTCCATCTCCACATAGTGTCAAGCTCAATGGTGTTAGCAATCTCCCTATTCACCCATTTAAGAATATGGCCATTGTCGCCTCTCGATCTTCCTCCACATCGCTCTAATCATAGCCATCTCCATCTCCTTGTAGTACTCATCTACACTTCTGCTCCCCTTGGTAAAGTCCTTGTAACTCGAGATAGAGCTCGCGATAGTAATGAGATGGTACAAACCTCCGCCTCATTACTCTCTTCATTTCGTCCCAAGTCTCAATAGGACGATCTCCAACACGCCTCCTATTAGTGCACAACTGATCCCACCAAACAATAGCATAGTCAGAAAATTCAATGGTAGCAAGTTTTACCTTCTTTATGTTGGAATAGTTGTGACAATCAAAAATCAACTCCATCCTCTTTTCCCACTCAAGGTAGGCTTCAAGATCACTCTTTCCTTGAAAAGCTGGAATTTTCATCTTAATGCTTCACATGTTGCCATCTAGACGGTTTCTAGCTCCTCTATCCCTTCCATAGCCTCGATTGAGGTATTCCTCAACATCATCTTCTTCGATTTCTCCTTCTCTCTCATAGTCTCTCCGGAGTACAAGAGGAGTTTGAGCGATTGGAGCGATTGGAGCAACTGGAAAAATACCTCAATCGAGTACAATGGAAGAGAGAGCACAACGTGGACAACCTCCAGTTGCTCCAATCTCTCTCTTCCATCCTATCCAACCGCTCATGTATTTGTTCAACCTCACCTTTCCACATCTGTCTCATCTCTCCTATAATTGCCTCGATTGCGAGATTGGGAAGGGCATTTGACGAACCTTCTGGTGTATCTTGCGCCATTAAATAATCCTGCAAACAAAGGTTAGAGAAAATAACAAAATGCGTATAAAGACCTGACCACACTCCCTTATGTGTTTCACTCAAGTAATAATGATCACTCAATTTTCCCTCGTGTTTCACTCAATTAAATTCGGCTTTTACCCTCTGATGTGCTCACACTCTGCCTTTTTCCACTCGAATTCCTCTTCAAGTTCTTGTAAGACTAGTCCGATCGATCACCAATGGATTTCTTGTAGCAAATCAAAAGGGTTGAATGTCTGAATAAGGCGAAAACTGAATCAAAATTTATTTTCCTTTGATACTCGTGCGTTGGGTCTCGGTAGAAAGATCTCTTTGTTAGTAGTGCCCTAGGACCATTAGCACATGTTGTGCGTTTTATTATCTTTTGAGCATGTAATTGAATAGTTAATTACGCTTTTGATTATCAAATGTGTGATTTGATAGTAAAACTCATTAGCTTATGTAATTACTATTCTAGAAGTCCCTAGTTTTATGTAATGCTTATTTACTATGAAATAAAACTAGTATGATTGTTGATTGATGATCTTGTTTTACTGATCATGTGTAATGGATACAAATCACATCATAGATGCAATATATGGGGATACATTGTATCGACGTGATCCGCTTGAGAAGTAATACTTCATGGTCTTAAGTCATAAGTATTACTCGTCAATACTATTTTAGAATCCTTAGACCTTATGTCTTCATTGATTCTAGTATGAATGGAGCCACGCTTTGACTCAGCTCGGACGTTACTTGTAACAGAGTAATCAATACGACCGATGATCTGGATGTAGTGTCCTATCATAGCTTGAATGTGAGAGACATTGTAAGGAATTTGTCCCTCTCTATTATTGAGAGAGATATCCACGGGCCCCTCGATAGGGAAAGACTGCTTTAAATGCATGGTCGCATGCTCAAATGTATTTGATAAAGTTGTTATCAAATGCTATTTGTCGAAACAACTTTCACCGAGATCGAGCATAAATACAATTAAGCTTAATAAGTGGTGACGACTCACCACGCCTTATGCTTAATTAGGATATCGCGAGACAAAGGGATTAAATAGTGGATTGACAATAGGTTCCGTTGTAAATTCATTCACCTCGGGTAGTCACAATGTCCTCGCTAGGGGGCCGCCAGGACTTATGAACTCACACTACTACTAAGTGTGTTTTCATTGCCATTGTGATATGAACCCTACTGTGGTCACACGCATAGACGAGCTAACAAGCTTTCATGTTCTGCATTCAATGAATCTAGAATGTGTCTAGGTTCATCAGTATCCCGACATGTGTTTTTCCGAAAAATAATAAAGTGTTTATTATTCGAATTAGAGATAAGGGCAATTTTGGTATTTAACTAAAGCTCGGGATTAAGTGGGAGTTGTTATCCGATAAAGACTCCCACTACCACAGTAGGTCTCAGGGACGTGGGAGTCGAGTCTCCCACACCGAGAGAAGTTGAGTAGACGCTGGGAGTTGTTCTGGGAACAAACTCCCCACACTCTATATAACATCTCTTAGCCGAAACCCTAGGTAACTAAGTAATTCAAATTAAATTAAACAAGTAACCCGAAATCAGATTTCGATTTCTCACCTCTCTCCCTTTTCTCTCTAAATTCCCGAACTTCGTAAAGACGAAGATCTAGCAATCACCGCTTGTTTCGTCGCGTGGATACTGGTAGAGGGAAATTCCGCAAAGGGAATTCCGTTAGTGAAAAGAAACTGATCAAGAAACGTCATCCTCCATTCAAGAAGTAGCTTCTTGAATCCGAAACATGTAAGTTTTTATCGCTATTTTCGATTCGTTTCATATGAGCGGATCCTTCAGGAGAGGATCCATGGGTGTTTGGAACGAGTTTCCGCCCATGAATCCCTTCACTCTTGATCGTGTAGATCGAGAATTAACAAATAATAATAAAAAATATTTTTTTTTTTTTTGAAAAAAATAATTACTGCACAGGCAGTGTTAAATACCCTGCACAGGAAACTTTCTGCCCAATTTTTTTTTTTTGTGTGTTGGGCTCTTTTCTTTTTCAACAATCTGGGTTCATCAACAATTTCAGAACTAAAGAAAATAAATAAATAAAGGAATTTTCGTCGAAAAGAACAAAAATTCTTAATGAATGCGGAAACGAAATTAAAATAGTAAAGATAGTCCTAACCGGATGAAACTCCGCTCTGATACCAAATGATATGAACCTTCGCCAACGATGTGAACGAGACCTTCTTCGATTCAGCAACAACTCCAGAAATTCGCCCAAGTATAGGTTTGGATGGGGACCTTCGACCTCTAATCAACCAATAGGAAGGATCCTACTTCGTGACTAGCAACCTAGGTATAATCGACTTATGATGGGTGGAAACCTCGACCTCTAATCAACCTGTGATTAGCAACCTCGGTATAAGGAAGACGCCACAAACGAAGGTGAATAATTCGTTTGATAAGTCAAGCAGAACGCCACAAGGAAATCCTTGATAAGTTCGAATAAGTCCTTTCAAGAACTCAAGATGAAAGTAAAAGCTCACGTTTTATATAAATGAATTGGTGAATAACAAATGATGCCGAATGCTCCTTTTATAGGGAGATTTCGGCCTAAGTTTCCTAGTCCTAGTTGAATTGAAATACGACATAGTTTAAAGTTCAAGGTAAGGTATAATCCTGCTTGAGCTGAAATACGACATAGTTTTCGAGTCCAAGTCAAAGTCTAATCCTACTTGGACTGAAATACAAAATAATAAAACTACTAAATAACTACTTTATTAAACTGCCTAAAATAAAGCAACTAAACATAATGCGGGGAAATAATGGCCTAGATCGTGGTTGGACGTTTAGACCACGTTTTAACCCACGTTCTCCATTCCGCCAAGTCGGTCCATGTTTGTGTCCACTTTGATGAGTGTAACCAGCTTCGACTCACTCTCTTTAAGGAACACGTGCTTTTCTTGTTCTTGGACTCTTTGGACAAAACTATTAAGTTCTTCTCGGAATCATTTTGTTTGGGCCCTCGTCGCTGGTCCAACTGGTAATTGGGCGGAATCTTGAATAGCCTTGATGTTTACATCAAGGGTCCTCTACATCGGGACAGCCGGGTGTCTATTTTGGCGCGTCGCCATCGTTTAGCCTCGACCTAACTCATACGCAGCAGCACACTCCACTGTTCCAGCCAAATTCTCCCAAAGAGGCGATACATATCGACCACGAATGTGTAGAATTCTTTACAACAGAGCGTGGTAGCGCCCTGCGAACTAGAGATGGGCACACGTACTTTCTCCGAAAAGACATGAGAAGCCTCGATAGATGTACACCATCGGGGCCGCAGATAGGATTTACTTTGGTTTGCTTACATTTGTTTCATTTTTGTTACATACAGTTTGACATATTTATGTTATAAACGATTTCTTCGTTTTTTATTAATAAAGTCGGTTTTGCCATAGTAATTTTCGTACACAAAATTTGGTAAATATTTTGTTTTAGTATTTTTTATATTGTAAAAATATCAACTCAAAAAATTGTAGCAAAAAAAAAAAAAAAACTAAGTGGTTTTGCCAAAACTCTCTGCCATTATTAGCAACCATCACGAATTTAAGGTCTTTGTACTCGAAATTTTTAAATTGTTGGGACCGGTGAATAACCTCGATTATTGTCAAGTTTTGTCTAAATCGTGTAGTAACCATCACGAATTTAGGGTTTTCAAACTTGAATTTTTCAACGGTTGCGACCCGTGAATAATCTCGATTATTGTCGTTTTTACAAAAATCATGTACTAACCATAATCGATTAATTTAGGGTCTTCATACTCAAAATTTTCAACTGTTGAGACCAGTGAATAATCTCAATTATTGTCAAGCTTAGGCAAAACCGTGTACTAATCATCACGAATTTAGGGTATTCGAACTCGAATTTTTCAACTATTGCGGCAGGTGAATAATTTCGATTATTGTCAAATTTTGACAAAATCGTGTACTGACCTCACGAATTTAAGGTCTCGACATCAAGATCGTGAATAATTGATATTATTATTGATATTATTCACCGGTCGCAATAGTAGTCCGAATACAATAATCGAGATTATTCGCCGGTTGGTTAGAAGACCCTAAATTCGTGATGACGTACACGATTTTGTAAAAAATTGACAATAATCGAGATTATTCACCGGTCGCAATAGCTGAAAATTTTGAGTCCGTATACACTAAATTCGTGATGGTTAGTACACGATTTTATCAAAACTTGAAAATAATCGACATTATTCACCGGTCGCAACAATTAAAAAATTTGAGTCTAATGACCCTAAATTCGTGATATAACGTACACAAAATTTTCAAACGTTGACAATAATCGAGATTGTTCAACGGTCGCAACAGTTGAAAATTTAGAGTCTGGAGACCCAAAGTTCGTGATGACAAGATTTTGTAAAAACTTGACAATAATCGAGATTATTCACCGGTCGCAAGAGTTGAAAAATTCGAGTCCGAATAACCTAAATTCTTGATGGTTAGTAATCGATTTTGTCAAAACTTGACAATAATCGAGATTATTCACCGGTCGCAACAATTGAAAAATTCGAGTCCGAATACCCTAAATTCGTGATGGAACATACACGATTTTGTTAAAACTTAACAATAATCGAGATTATTAACCAGTCGCAAGAGTTGAAAAATTCGAGTCCGAATACCTTATATTTAGGGGTGTCAATCGAGCTATGTGAGCCAAACTTGGCTTAGCTCACGCTCAACTCACATGAAAATTAGAAAGTTCAGCCCACGCTCAGCCCGGAAAAGCTTACAAACATTGAGCTCACGCTCAACTCACATAAAAATGTGAGCTCGAGCTGAGCTCACGAGCTAAATTTATATTAGCAAAAAACAAAAATCTTATAGCAAGAATAATATAATACAATGAGTAATGAAACTAAATTCTGACAAGAATACAAATGTACATAATAATACAATGATACTTAATTCTTGAAGTAAAATAAACTAATAAAAAGATAACAAAAGATAAATAAATAGCAAGATCAAAGGTCAAAGATTCTACATACAACGTAGACAAAAATCCTTATATAGACTAAATCAAAAGAAATGGATTTTATAGGTCTTCTTCTTTTTAATTAGTAATATATATATATATATATATAATATTTTAATTATATTATTCTTATTCGTGTTCGAACTTTTTTCGGGCTGAGCTGGGTAAAGCTCACTCTCAACTCACATAAAATTCGTGCTTGAATATTGAGCTCACACTCGGCTCACGCTCACATTTATGTGGCCCGAACCCGTTAACACCCCTACTTATATTCATGATGATTAGTACACGATATTGTCAAATTTTGACAATAATCGAGATTATTTACCGATCGCAACAGGTAAAAAAATCAAATTTGTATACCCTAAATTCGTGATGGTTAGTACACGATTTTTTTAAAACATGATAATAATCGAGATTATTCACCTGTCGCAACAGTTAAAATATTTGAGTCCGAAGACCCTAAATTCGTGATGGTTAGTACACGATTTTTTAAAAATTTGACAATTATCGAGATTATTCACCGGTCACAATAGTTGAAAATTTTGGGTCCGTATACACTAAATTCGTGATGGTTAGTATACGATTTTGTCAAAACTTGACAATAATCGAGATTATTCACCGGTCACAACCGTTAACAAAATTTGAGTCCGATGACCCTAAATTCGTGACGGTTAGTACACAATTTCGTCAAAACTTGACAATAATTCGTGATGGTTAGTAGCACGATTTTATCAAAACTTTACAATAATCGAGATTATTCACCGGTCGCAACAGTTTAAAAATTCGAGTCCGAAGACCTTAAATTCGTGATGCTTAGTAAACAATTTTATCAAAACTTGACAATAAACGATATTATTCACCGTTCGCAACATATTAAAAATTCGAGTCCGAATACCCTAAATTCGTGATAGTAACGTAAATAATTTTGTCAAAACTTGACAATAATCGAGATTATTCACCGGTTGCAACAATTAAAAAATCCGAGTCCGAATACCCAAAATTCGTGACGGTTAGTACACGATTTTGTCTAAACTTGACAATAATCGAGATTTTTCACAGGTGGCAAAAATTGAAAATTTTGAGACCGAACACCGTAAATTCGTGATGGTCACGGTTTTGTCAAAACTTGACAATAATCGAGATTATACACTGGTCGAAACAATTGGAAATTTCGAGTCTGAAGACCCTAAATTCGTGATGGTTAGTGCACGATTTGTCAAAAGTTGACAATAATCAAGATTATTCACCTGTCGCAACAGTTAAAAAATTGAGTCTGAAGACCTTAAATTCGTGATGGTTAGTACACGATTTTGTCAAAACTCGACAATAATCGAGACTATTCACCGATCGCAACTATTTAAATTTTTTTGAGTCCGAATACCTTAAATTCGTGATGGTTAGTACACGGTTTTGTAAAAACTTGACAATAATCGAGATTATTCAACGGTCGCAACAGTAAAAAAAATTCTAGTCCAAATACCAAAAATTGTGTTGGTCAGTACACGATTTTCTCAAAAATTGACAATAATCTAGATTATTCACCGGTTTTGACAATCAGGATTTCCCAAATCCGTCTTGGCCTGCTAAAAATGTTGTCCCAAAAAAAGAATGTTATGGTTTGACCATTATGCAAAACCCATGTCATTCTAATGCCAAGCCGTGGAAATATGGTATAATTAGATTGGGTGTCAGTATTAGAATTCTAATCTCAGTGTCAAACTAGTCCCAATCCCAAACCAAATTTTTCATAGATTAGTGCTTGAGACTTCATTCTAGACTCAATCGAAAGAGATATTATGTCTCAGTTTGAATCTCAACCCCAAAACATACCCAATCAAAAAATTCAATATTAGAACTGACAATGTGGGACTGACCCTACGTCCTTCTCAGATGAATTGGATGGAGCCTACATGTATGTGTGGGCTCCGCTCGATTCATGTGAGAAATTTGTGGGTCAGTTCCACAAGTACGCTCCTAGGATTAAGTAACCCGACCCAATCAATGTACACCTAATTGAGAAGAAGAATTACAAAAATTTTCTTTTTCCCCTTTTAATACATCATTCCTATTTTTGTAATGATAGCAAAAAGAATTTTTTTGACTATAAGTTTGATTATTACCTTTTAACCTTTTAATTATCAATATGTAGAACTCTAAGTGCATTTGCTTAGTTAATACTACTCAATTTTCGTTTAATCTATTAACATAATGAAAAAAATCAGAAATCTATCAAAAAAATTATTTTATTTTGCATTTAATGATTGAATATGGCGCATTCAATAAAACAACACATAATTTATTTTGTCTACACATTGCTTAGTTCATTCAACAGATAGAAAATATGGGTCTTTTATTATCCCCTCCAACACCTCTACACATTGCTTAGTTTTATCACTTGATTTTTGTCTACACGTTGCTTAGTTTTATCACTTGATTTATGCAGTATAAACGAAGCGAATTGATTTTTTTTTATTTTTAAATATCTATATTTATTTATTTTTAAAAATGTATTATGGAAAAAAAAATGAGCATTGCATAAGTCTAAGCTAAATCGAACTTAATTGTAAGCTCAATCGGAATTCAGAGGACCCGGTCATCTGAATTACCCGTTATTTGTTAAAACTTTAACTATTTATATTTATATAAATAAAAAATATAAGAAGCAAATAAGTGGGCTTCCCTAATTTTATGGGCTGAAATGTCAGCACAGTTTCTCACTCAAAACATGTCAAAGTACTCTCTTTTATAATATTGTCAAACTCAAAAAATAATGTAACTTTTGAATGTGGGATACTCTTATAAGGCAATCAAGAGTTTACAACCAAAGTAAAATTTAACCAACCAATCAAAATTTTATAAAATAATTAATTGAACCAAAATTCATGGAAATTACACGTAGGATTTGGAAGAATGTGATTGGCTGAAACTGAAAACAGTCTCTGTAATATAAATATAGATAGAAGATAGATACTCCCTCCGATTCAAAATATAAATCTTTTTAGGAGTTTTCACACAAATTAATATACTAATCAAGATGACTAAAGTACCCCTAATTAATTATCCAAAAGAACAAATAAATTAATGAAGAGTTGCATGGAAACTACACATTTTGACAAAAATGAATATATCGATAAAATAATGTAAGGGTAAATTTGCCAATAAATGAACAATTCTTGTAAAAATACCTATATCTTTCAACAAAAAATAACTCTTAGAAAACTTCTATTTTGAATCGAAGGGAGTATAAATTTTATACACATTAATTTTCTTTTATAGTCTTGTCATTTGTTAAGTTTTAAAAATAATAACTATTTTTTTATGTGGGAGTCTTTATTGTTGTTAATTCTATTATGTGACTTTAGATTAATATTTTTTACTTTTTTATTTTATTAGAAATTAAAATTTCTACAAATTAATACTTTAGTTTTAGAAAGTTTAGAAGAAGATTCACTTGATTTTTGCAGTATAAACGAAGCGAATTGATTTTTTTTTCATTTTTAAATATTTTTATTTATTTATTTTTAAAAAGATATTATGAAAATAAAAATGATGCATAAGAATAAAAAATAAAAAATGAGCATTGCATAAGTCTAAGCTAAATCGAACTTGGTTGTAAGCTCAAACGGAATTCAGAGGACCCGGTCATCTGAATTACCCGTTATTTGTTAAAACTTTAACTATTTATATTTATATAAATAAAAAATATAGGAAGCAAAAGTAGTGGGCTTTCCTAATTTGATGGGCTGAAATGTCAGCACAGTTTCTCACTCAAAACATGTCAAAGTACTCTCTTTTATAATATTGTCAAACTGAAAAAACAATGTAACTTTTCAATGTGGGATACTCTTATAAGCCAATCAAGAGTTTACAACCAAAGTAAAATATAACCAACCAATCAAAATTTTATAGAATAATTAATTGATTCAAAATTCATGAAAATTTCACGTAGGATTCGGAAGAATGTGATTGGTAAATCGAAAACATGCTCGTATATATATATATATATATATATATATATATATATATATATATATATATATATATATATATATATATATATATATATATACTAAAAATGTTATACTAAAAATGGATGAAATTGTCATATTTGACACGTCTAAACAATTTAAGAAAAAATGCACCGGTGCTTAATTAAATATTTAAATATTCTATGAAGTGAGTGCCTACCCATTTTACCTTAGCTCTTCCCTTTGCACAATACCAAAAGATTGGACGTTAAATATTATATTAAAATTTTCGAAGATAGCTTAGATCAATATATAATTTTATATACAATATGGAGAAATTATAAGATTATCAAAATTTTGAATTCTTCTCATTTTCTCTCAGGGAAAAAATAAATAAAAAGAAGAAAAAGACATCAAATCCTAATATAAGATCAAATTGTTATAAGACTCGTTCATTCATTTTCTTTTTGAGATTGAAATTATTCTTCCATAAATAATAATTGCAGGTAGAATGTTTCATAATTGAGCCAAAGAATCGCCAAAAAAATTTTGAGACAAAGAAGTACTCCTCCATTACCATTTAATTGTCGTTTAGGAGATATATATGTATTCAAATTAATTGTTATTTGCATGTCTTTTATTAGGTGTCAATAATTTATTCTAATTATACCCTCAACATATCTTTTATTGGAAAAGTGAAAGAGAAATAGGAAGGAACGGTATTATTGGAATTATGGTGGAAAAATTATTGTTTGTTTGAGTTCCTTAATTTTTTTCAAAGTGTCATAAACGACCTATATTGAGAAATGGAGAGAGTAACTTTGTTGGTTAAACACTTTTTACCCGACCAAAATATTTTGGTTCGAGTCCGGCGCATGCTCTCCTCCCCTTCCCCCTAAAATAAATTAAACAAAATATTATTATTAAAAAAAAAAAAAAAAAAAAAGCTTGTTCCCCTATTGCTTAATGCTTTTATGGTAATATACCAAAAACATTTACAATTTTCACAATATCTATATTGAGATTATTTTTACATCATTCTATTCTTAATCTAACAACGAATAGCCAAAGAAACAATTCTTTAAAATTTGAAAAAAAATCTAGATGCAGTATGACTATTTTACGCATCCAAATTTTCAAAACCTCTTATTCATAGCTAGATGAATGTCTAGCTCTTTTATTTTTATTATTGTGAATGTCTAGCTCTTTTATTTTTTCTAATTCTATTTTGTATGTTAGATAAAATATTAGTTTCACAATATGCATCGTATTTCTGTGACATTTTTACAAAAAGAAATTATAATAAAAAAAAAAGAATTACGTTAGATATTTATATTTTATAATACCCACTTTCATTAGTCTTATATCCCGCGATAAATTAACATACAATAATTATATTATTTTGTCTTTAGTGTATTCTTTAGACAATTACTCATAGGCACGTGTGAAGGGAAAGAAGAAGATCCTAATTTCATGAACCGTATAGACGAAAATGAAGTTTGCAACCCACAAAGAAGAAACAAAAATAGTAGAAGTGCACTTACAATATACTCCGTGTTTGCTGCCATTCGAACCCTTATGTTTAGAAAAAAAAAATTTTCAATATGTTTGTGCATCATGTTGTGAAATATGAAAATACAATAATCAATTAAAAATAAAACACTTACACTGAGCACAAATGCAAAGAACGTGAAGAAAAAACTATTGAATCTTACCTGATTAGCTAGATATATTAAATTTTTCCTGCAAAAGTATATGATAAAACAAAATCTTAAAAAGAAAGGTTGAGGCCCATAAAATGAACAGAAAAAATAAGTTAAAAGAAAGAGTATGGTGATATATTAGGATTATCAAGGATAGTGGAGAGTGAGAAGATGATAGATATTAGGGTTGTTAGGGATTAGGAGAAAGATGAATTAAAATTTGAATATTGTATTTTTTTAATAATGAAATTGAAATCTTATTTTCATTTTTTCTCATGAGATAATGATTTTATTTTCCATTAATTTAATAGACTACAAAATACCATTTTCTCTCCTAAAAAAACTACACAATACGTGAAATTAAAAAAAATCAAGAATCAAGAACCAAGAACTTAGAACTGTTATTCCAATATATAATTTGTATAAACAAAACAAAATGACACATATAACAAAATGAAAACATTCTAGTCTTTTTTGGTTCGGGAATGATATAAGTTTAATAAGTCTTAAAATGAAGCTATAATTACACTTTTTTAAATTAAATATTAACTAATTATAATTGTAAAAAATTAAAAATTCATAAATAACGGAAATGTATAATCTTTTCTTGTTAATACGAACCATAAATAAAAAAATATTTGCTATTTCAATTATTTTAAAGAAAGATTATAGCAAATTGAAACTAATCAAAGCTTGAAATATCCTCAATTAAAGGAAAATGATAAAGAAAAGGAAAATGATAAAGAAAAGGAAAAAATAATTAAATACTCGGTGATAATCCAAATATAATGGATGAACCTCACATTAATAATCTCACAGAGTTTACCTTTATATGCATTCTTTTTTATTCCTGTTTAAATTTTACGTGATAATTATTTAAATTTAATTGATTAAATTTTTTATCAACCAATCAATTTTTTTTTGTGAAAAACTTAAAGAGTTGAAAATTCTAAAAAATTAGAATAGAGATTTAGGAGTTTGTGATTGGTCAAAACATGAAAAATGTTATGTAATATAATTTTAAAAAAAGCCAGTCATAATTTCAATTAATTTCATTTTCCCCTTTGGATTGAAAAAGATAAGCCTAATCATAACAATTCAAATGTTTAAGTAAATCCTAAAACATTACAATTAATTTAATAGACACAAAATATGTGTAACCAATCATAATTTTTATACTAAATAAAAAACAAAAAATCCATAAAATGACACGTGGCATTTCTGGAGCTTGAGAGACCTACAAAACTGAAAAGGTGCTATGTAATATATATATACTAGCAAAAATACCCGTGCTATGCACGGAAACGTAATGTTGAATGGAAGAAAAAATGTCAAAGTAATTTTGTAACTCAAAACATGTAATGAAAATATATTATGAAAATAAAAAATTCTGTATTAGAATAAAAAAAATGAACATTGCATAAGTTTCAGCTAAATCAAACTTGACTATAAGCTCACTCGGAATTCAGAGGACCAGGTAATCTGAATTACCCGTTATTTGTTAAAACTTTAACTATTTATATTTATATAAACAAAAAAATATAAGAAGCATATAAGCTGAGCTTCCTTAATTTGATGGGCTAAAATGTCACTTCAATTTTGTAACTCAAAACATGTCAAAGTACCATCTTTTATAGTATTGTCAAACTCAAAAAAACAATGTAACTTTTCGATGTGGGATACTCTTATAAGACAATTAAGAGTTTACAACCAAAATAAAATTTAAATTAGCATTCTATTAAAATAATTAAAGAAATTTGTAGTCAAATACCCGCCGGAGTAGTTGGCAATGTGGCGTAGCATCCCAGACTATGTGTCGGGGATCGAATCCCACTTCACCCGAACTAAATAAAATAGTTTAACATTTTTTTTGCACCAATAAAAGTTGATATTTAATTTTTTATTAAGATAATTTAATTTTCAATTAATTTAATTAACATAAAAAAATTTCAACCAATAAAAAATTAGTAAATTTTATGTCCTTTATTATTAATACTCGCTTTTTAATTTTTATGTATTTTTCTATTTGATGTTTATATGTTCTTTTTCGTAAATTGGTTGCACTGAAATATGAGATTCAAATCCCCTCTCTAAGTTTGGATTCGATATCTTCAATGAACATATATTATGAAAATAAAAAATTCTCCATTAGAATAAAAAAAATGAACATTGCATAAGTCTGAGCTAAATCAAAGTTGACTATAAGCTCAATCGGAATTCAGAGAATCCGGTCATCTGAATTACCCGTTATTTGTTAAAACTTTAACTATTTATATTTATATAAACAAAAAAATATAAGAAGCATATAAGAGGGCTTCCTTAATTTGATGGGCTAAAATGTCAGCCCAATTTTGTAACTCAAAACATGTCAAAGTACCATCTTTTATAGTATTGTCAAACTCAAAAAACAATGTAACTTTTCGATGTGGGATACTCTTATAAGCCAATTAAGAGTTTACAACCAAAATAAAATTTAAATTAGCATTCTATTAAAAGAATTAAAGAAAATAGTTGTCAAGCACCTGCCAGAGTAGTTGGCAATGCAGCGCTGCATCCGACCTGCAGGTCGGGGGATCGAATCCCCCCTCTCCCGATTTAAATAAAATAGTTAACATTTTTTTGCACCAATAAAAGTTGATATTTAATTTTTATTAAGATAAGTTAATTTTCAATTAATTTAATTAACCTAAATATTCTCAACCAATAAAAATTAGTACATTAATTAAAAAATGTGAAAATCTAAGAAAATAGGATTGTAAAAATATATAGATACAATTATTTGTATGTATAAGGCTTCTGTAATATATATATAGGTAGACTAGTAAAGTACCATATTTTATAGTATTGTCAAACTAAAAAAACAATGTAACTTTTCAATGTGGGATACTCTTATAAGCCAATTAAGAGTTTAAAACCAAAATAAAATTTAAATTAGCATTCCATTAAAAGAATTAAATAAAATAGTTGTCAAATACCTGCCAGAGTAGTTGGCAATGTGGCGTAGCATCCGGCTTGCAGATCGGGAATAGTTTAACAATTTTACACCAATAAAAGTTGATATTTAATTTTATTAAGATAAGTTAATTTTCAATTAATTTAATTAACCTAAATATTCTCAACCAATAAAAATTAGTAAATTAATTAAAAAATGTGAAATTCTAAGAAAACAATATTGAAGAAATATATAGATACAAATATATATATATATATATATATATATATATATATATATATATATATATATAAGATTGTAATTAAAGTGTCATGCAAATATTTTTGAGCCAATATTATTCCACTGCTTAATTTTGATTGTTATTGAAATTATCACGTAGTGAGTTGCACAAGTTTCGCAATAATATATAATATGTGAGAAAACTAATTCTCAGTGTGAATGATAAATGGGTACAAAGTGGTGCGGTTAAAAATAGAATGTTAAATATTAAATTCAAATTCCACATTGATTGGGAGGAAATATTTAACTCTATATATAAGTTATAGTTAAGTTATAGTGGTTTCCTCTGATGAGGGAGAATTTAAGGTTGCTGACAAAAAAATAATAATAAAAATGTTATAGCGGTTTAAGAGTGCTTAGTAAAGTGGGAAAAGTAACCTAATAAGCTTCCTTTGGCTATACTTGGGAATCAACCATAAATAAATAGGTCACTTGTCAGCAAAAATACTCTTTTTTGTTTTTTTTTTGTTTTTTGAAGTTTGATTGGGCGGTTGCCCTATATAGGGGGAGAGAACTGACTCAGACGAAGAGGAGATAGCCCTAAAAAGGGATATTAAAACTTGCCGCACGCAGACGGAGGATATCGAACCCACGACCTCACTGGGATAGGACACCTTTGATAGCAAAAATACTCTCGAGAAAGTGCACGCCTCAAGTCTCAAATCAATTCCAGTATTTCCTCACTATCAAATAATCACCATGCATCGCAAAAAAGGAAAAATGTATCCCAATTTAACGCTATATATACACACAAACTAAACTTAGTATTAACATCCATAAACACCTCAAATAATTGGAACATAAAAATGATAAATAGAATATGTTATGAAGAACCACGCGATTTCAGGAAGAATTTGATGCTCAAATTAAACCTTTAGCAATTGCAGTTAAAAACATTTGAGGAAAAAAAAACCCAACTATATCCCATATCTGCCCAAAGGAAAATATAATCTGCAAACTCATCATAGGCAACTAGACAAGGATTTTCTTATCTACGGGATACAAATGAGCATAACCTATCTCTAAATAAACTTATCTAGTCTCCGTGATTTGCTAGAACCAGGAGGCCGGAAATTTTCTAACCGTAAGTTAGAGCTAGACCGGATCTCCGTCAATACAGAATCACCTTTTTCTGAAGTAATTATCTCCAAGATTGTTCCAAGAACCTCAGCAGCAAGTCCTATTTCAACAAGACGCCCTTGCTCCTCTCCACCTTCGTAAATTAACTGTCCAATTTCATGTAATGGGATTATATTTTCTAAAATTATTTTAGCAAATATACGACCCAGAAACTCTGCTGCTCTTGGGGCATCATTAACAGCATCCTCCAAAGTCCCCAGTACAGATTCAAACCTGCAACACGTTTAATTTAAGCACCAATCAGATTGAAATCACTACACAAACTAGCAAATGTTTGAGCAAATATATGCCTACCCTCTGGTTAGCTGATCTTGATTTAACATGCTATCACGAGATTTTGTGAGATTGACGAGAAGACTTGCTAGGAGATCCCTTTCCATGTCTTTCCGCTCGAATGAATCAATGACCCAGAGAGAAACCATTGATGGATAGAAGCCTGGGTTGTTAAGATCCTTGATGCACAAAGCAACTTCATTCTCATCCTTTGCACTGCGCAAAGACAAGTATGTCAATGAAGACAAAGTAGAATAATCCTTAAGATACAGGGGCTCATGTGATAGCAAGTGTATACTTATGCACCAGAGAAAGATGTGAAAATGATTAAGCCATAAGAGCATATCAAACCTGTAAAACTCTTTTATTGTAGACATGGACATTTCCCGCAAGCGATCTTCTGACAACGCCTTCTCGGGAGGAACATTAGATGAGAAGGTTTGGACTCCACCTCGAGCAGGCGGAGAGGAAGGAAAAGATTTTTCAAAGACACAATCTGTGGTCCTACTATCTCTACTCCCAAAACTCATATTCTGCTCCTGTGTGGTTGACTGATCATAAACAGGTGCACTAGCAAATCTTTCCGACATCTGTCTCGGCAATAGTTCATCTCTTGCATTATAAGCTGACCTGTCTGAAATGGGATTGTAACCATTCAGCCCAGCTCCCATCCTCCTAGAGTCCGCAGGACTTGGAAGGTCTAAAGGAATGACAGGGGTAGCTGACTGACCTCTAAATGACATCCCCCGTGCAAGACCACCTTGAGGTCCAAGTGTGATGGATTCATCACCAAGAGGTCGTTGAGACAGAGGAACAGACAATCCTCTATTATCTAAAACATGTCTCTCATCCACCCGAGCATCCTGAGCGTTGTAACCACGGAGTTGGGGGGGAATGGCACGGTAACCAGCCATATGGGTGTTTGGTGAAGCTAAGATGTTTGAACCTCTTGGAGAAAAATCCATAGGTTGGCCCCTTCTAATAGAGGATCCCATACTTGGAGTACGGGCCAGCCTAGTAGTTTGGGCCTGCCGCTCTTGGGCAGCATCCCTGTGCACTTCCTCGATCTTTTTTGGCCCTTCAACTTTTCTTCTCTGCTGCCATTTATTCTTTCTCAAATCAATTGAGTCTTTCAGCATGAACCTCACCCTAGAAGACAGTTTCATGTTATTTGATAATTTCGACATCATATCAAAGTAATAATCCATGTGCTCCTTGGCCTTCAGATGATCAATCATCTCACCTATCGTGCTCATCAATTTACACAATGCTTCAATATTTTCCTCATCAGGATTCTGATACTGACCCAACAACTTCTTTATACATTCATGCATTATCCTCTCAGTCAACATTTTCTTCTTGTAAAGTTCTCCTATTAGTCTTATGTTACCAAGCATTTTTCTTCGTGCTTTTATTCTCTTCTCTTCTCTTTCCTCTTCTGACTGTTTAACTTCGCCTTCCTCCTCAACTTTGTTTGCTTCTTCTTCTTCTCTTTCTCCTCTCTCGAATTCTTCCTGGCACTTGTTGAGTAGTAATCTCTTAAAAGTGATCTTTTCATTGTCCACGCTCAAATCAGGCAACTCCGCAGCAAGATAATGACAAAAATTAGCATACATCTCGCAGAAGGTTGGTTCCATCAAAGCTTTATCAAATATTTGTGCAATGACCCCAGTTAAAGTAACAACGTTGTCAATGTTAACTTGTTTAACTTGCTCAAACAACTTCTCAAAATTTTGAGGAGTTAGCTTGTTCAAGATACCTTTCAGTTGTCTCTGCTTTGCTTGTTCCTCATCCGTTACTTTACCAATTTCATACTTCCTTTCTGCTTTGTGCATTGTCTGTAAAGGCGTGTGAGGAGAAGGCATTAAACCTTTCTGGAAAACACTTCCACGCTGCCACCTCTCAGAATCAGGACTGTTTCTAGGCATGCCAATTTGCGGACCTGGAGAGGGCAATGGCCCACCAAGAATACCTCCTGGATACTGCATAGGGACCTGAATCCGCTGATTCCTTATAACACCATAGTTCATCACTTGGCCAGGTCGAAGCCCAACAACATTAGCACCGTAACCCATATCCATGCGCATATCCTGTCCGGTCATAAGAGGCCCAGGAAATTTACTCCATTTGTCCTCTTCCCTCGTGCCACTTGCACGACGATCTGGTCGAGATTGAGAGTTCTGCCTATCAATAACCCTTCCAGAATTATGGTAGGATTCACGTGAAACATTGACATTAGAAACCATCAGGGCTTCCGCAACATCAAGTGCAAACTTGAACCCGTAGGGAATATCAGTACATTGTTCAGCAAATTTAAGCAGGAAGTCTCTTGAATACTTTTTCGTCATTGTTCCATTGACATCTTCACCACTTCCAACAATCTGGCTCTCATTTTCTGAAGTTTCCAATTTTGGTGTAGAAATGTCAGTAGCATCTTCCCAGTCATCTGGTTCCACTTTACTCTGGAGAGCTTTCTCATTTGAGATATTTTTCGGAGATGCATGTGAAGATACTGGCTCCAAGTTATTGCCAGGGTTGTTTTCTACACCTTCATCAGAAACAACAGCTTCTTTCTTTTCCTCCGGACCCTTGTACGCCATATATAGATCCGTAGTCGGTGCAGTATTGTCTAATTTTTTAAATAACTCTTTTCTCTTCTTCTTCACACTAGGTGCAGCGGTTTTAGCAACATTTGTCTCAGGAGCAGACCTCTCCTTGATGATGGATGATGAAGTAACTGAGCCTGTATTATTATGCTCAGCACCTTCTTCTTCGCATCTCGAATTTTCTTCTGAATGAGAAGGAACAGATAAAGACGTCGACTCCTTGTCTGCTACAGAAGATTCTGTGCTAACAGCTTCTTTAGTAACTAAGCTGTTAGTCCTACTTAAAGAAGAATCCAAAGCCGCTGCTTTGACATTATCGTCAATTTTACCAATAGCTGAAGGAACACTTTCCACCATTGCCATCATCTGGCACAGAAGTAGATCTTGCGACCAAAGTGTCATTACTGCTATCATCTTCGACAGAAAGACCAGCAGGTCCTTCAAGCCTTATATGCTCAGCTTCCAGTGTCTTCTCTTCTGTCCGGTCACTAGAATTCAAAGAGCTAGACGTTTCTAAGGATGACTCAATACCCTTATCCTCTTTGGCCTCCCCAGGCAAGATTACTTCTTGTTCTTCCGATGTAGGTTCTGATTGGTTATTTTCAACAACTCTTCCAACAAAATCTTTTGGTGATCCAGATGCCCTGCTATCCTCTGCTTCGGCACAAATTGAATCCAAAACATCTTCATCAGGAGAAAGTGCAACTGATGCCAATTCTTTTGGAATATCTGGAACCACACTAGTAGCAGGTGAGACAGTCACTTTGTCTCCAAGAGTCTCAGGTTCCTGAGATTGGAAGTCTGAATCAGTTGTAGATTCTCCACCAGCCTACACAAGACAGCCCAAAACCACAAGGAAAAATGAACAGTAAGCTTCCATTAAAGCCATGAACAACCGAAAACAAGCAAATCTTACCTGGTCCAACACCAAAGTCTTCTGTCCAACTTTACCAGAGTCAATCACATCCACAATTTCATGCCTTGAGCCTTCACCACTAATTCTTGCTGCTGAAGAACCCTTTGGAGGAACCCCTACAGCAAGGGACGAAGAATCCGGTGCTGAACTCTGCAAGGTATCAGAACCCAAGGACACAGGAGCTTTACTTGTCCCAGACAATGATGAAGGTGTTGGCCCAGGACCGGGCTTCACTGTCTGCGAAAAGGTTTCAGATTCCCTTGGGGAAGGCCTTGATAATCTAATAGACTCTGCCTTGGCTGCCCGAGGTGACCCAACCAAAGATGCAGGCTCTTTCTCTACATGAGAACTAGCAGCAGGTTTCACTGTTACCTGAAAGGAAATTGACAACAGGGACAATAAGTCCATACTATAAATGGGAAAGAGCATCTAGTAAAGCATATGAACAGTGAATAATACATAACAGGTACACAATTTCAACAAGGAACATGCAGACAAATTCTAAAACATATATCAAAGAGTATGAACAACCTGATTATATAATCTTCCTGGCTGCGAAGGAGGATGAGAAATACCAAGGGGAATAGAACTTGGAGTTGGATAAAAGAGGGAACTGGCATTATAAGAATTAGGATTAGGATAGTAGTTAACCGCATGGGCAGGTGGAAATGATGAAATGGGCTGTGATTGAGGAAGCATATTAGGATGTGACCTCGGGGCAGGAGACCCATCAAGCCTCAGTTCTTCGTGAGTTTCTGGATGAGTAATCTTCACAGCTTTACGTTGACCACCAAACTTTCCAGCCTGCTGCTGAGGAAATTGTGGTCCCATACCAATGCCAAGGTTGCCCATTTGGGGTGTGAGCTGGGGACCCATCTGAGACGTAAAATTTAGAGGCTGCCCCTGATGTATGATTCCTTGAGCCTGCATTGGGTGCGGTTGAAGACCAGAAACAAACATTGGTTGTTGTACAGGTTGATTTCCAATTGTTAAGGACATGGGCATTGCCATCGATAGAGATGCAGCTGACATGGCCTGTGGCCGAATTTGAGGATTAGGCCCACCAAATTGGACCGGCACCTGCGGTTGGTGAAATGGCATTTGCATAGGCATCCCTTGAATTGGATGCACAGAGGGTTTCTGTGTTTGAGATACGGGGGCGGCAGCTGAAATTGGTATTTCTCTCTTGGGGTTTACTGTAGCATGACTCTCAGCAATATTAGAATGGTCAAGCGTCCCAGCATCCTTTCTCGGTAACTGTTGTTTGGGAATGGATGGAGGAGGAAGGTTTGGGGTCACCCTCAAGGAGTTGTGACGAGCCTGCCAAATAAAGAACCATATTAGAGTAAATAGTTGTCCACAACAAAACTACAATTGCTTTTGAGGTCAAGTAAAATCAAAATGAATGAAAAGCCACCTAAAAGTGAGACTCAAGGATATTGACAGTAAAACACCCAGCAAGTTTCAAAAGGCTACAAAGAAGGGAAAGATGATAACTGCATTTTCATAGACAGTTCATGCAAACTAGTCTGAATATGGACCATCATTGTACAACAAACTGAAACATATTCATCAGAGTGGATCAGATCACATGATTTCATTTCCTCATTTGGTGTAGCAAGAACTCCACAGGTAAAACATGAGTACTCAATGATCTTTGCAGATGTCAGAATTGCAAACTAGAAAGTAATTTGGTTTCCTCATCTAGAGTCCAAAAAGGCAAATGAACAGATCTATAGAGCATGGAAGACAAAAAGAACAACCACAAGGGCATCCATGGAAACAATATGACTCTAAGTGTCAAAAGGAAAATGCCAATTCCAGGTTGCCTGGCAAAGTTTTCTTCACAAGGTGATACTGTCTTGAAACCGGAGATTCAAGCCAGAAAAATTGTAAACATAACGACCCTGTTTAGCTAAATGTTCGTCACTTTTACAGTTTAGTTCTTCCCGTTTTTACTATATGGAAGATGCATGATTTTATCACACTGGCAGTTAAAGTTTACCAGATAACATTCAGTTTCCACTGGGAATAGTCTTACATCTAAATATCGGATCATTAGCTAAGATAACCACAAACCTGGTCACGTTTTTGCTCATCTAAATTTGGTGGAGCTGAGCTTGTCCGAGCGGGGACCTGCAAACATATAGGAATCAGGTCTTCACTTATTAGGAACAAGAGTACAGCAGCAATGTAATTTGCTCGAGTGACGTGTTTGTCTGTAGAATACTTGAAATCAATTCGAAGCAAAATTACCTGCATCCCGTTCACAAGACCAGGATTTATGGATCCAAACTGAAGGGGAAATGACTTAGATGCCTCTACTGGAACTTAGAGAAAGAGAAAAAATAAATTCATTACGGACTCTTCAATTACAGAAACCATAAAATGTAAACTACTAGAATCCAAACAATTTCCCATTCATAGAATGAGAAATAACAGCCAAATATGTCTATCAGCAAAATATCAGACCTTTTGCTGGTGCCACTGAAAGTGGGGGAGGCTTAGTGTCAGAACTAGCTGCGGACGCATTAGAAGGCGGTACTCTTGGAGCTCGTGTGGCCTTGGGAACCATATCCGTTGGCTTAATTGCAGCTGGATTAACATTTGAGCTTGAAACTTGAGCTTTAGATATTCCTAGAACAAGGACAATTGTTCTTGAATAAATTGAACAAAACAACATGGAAAAAAAGTTCTTTTGGCAATAAATAAAGAAATTTTCCTCATATTACCATTACAAATTTTAATGACCATACCATAAACAGATCAACATGTCGAATAAGAAGTCTTTCAAACAAGAATCGAAATAAAAAGGATAACTTTCCCAAACAATAAACCACATTATGATATGAACACAAAATTTGGGCCTAAAAACATTTAATTTTCCCATCACATACCGTGAGAAGAAGACTGCTGCTGCGCATGAGCTCCATTCTGCGCTGTGTGAGTATTAGAATCCGAAGTCAGAGGCCGCACGCTGGGAGTGCTTGTTCTTGGTTGCCCTCCTTGCACATTATAGTGCTTCTTAAAACTATCAACAGTACAATAATAAAAAACAAATGGCAATTATTAAAATCACTGTAATAGAACAATATAAACCCTAACTCCTTCGACATGCCAAGAATTATAAATAAAAAAAAACCTAATTTTACCTTCGATTAGAGGAAAGTGATGGATTATTGATGGAAGGAGGAGGGGCAGTGGGGCCACCGCCGCCGCCGCTACCTTTATTACCGCCGCCGGAGAAGTTACGAGGCTGATTGGATCGACCGGATTTTTTGTACTGAGAAGACTCGGTCCTTTCACCCCTTGATTGATTATAGGACATATATCCAAACTCAAAAAAACCGCTCTTTTACAACAACAAAAAAATCTCCTATAGATACATCGATCAAAAAAAAATTACCAAATTAAAATCGCCAGAATATATCCATAGACAGAAACAATCAAACATAATGAAAAGCGAATAATTTCGGAATAATAACAAAGCTTTAATTGATAATTGATTCAGTAATAATCTTTCAATCTAGGGTTACCTGGAGAGTGTGGAGGAGAGAAGAAATTAGGGTTTTTTACTGGGAGATGGCGGGAACCATGATAATAGTAGAGAAGAAGGGGAAGAGAGTAGTACTGTGATATGATGTGTGTGACATTTTTAGAGAGAGAAAAATAGAGGTTTTTTAGGAGATGTAAAACGAATGCGTCTTCGCTTGCCAATATTTTTTTGGGTTAATATTTTTCTTTATAGTCTACTAAGTATGGGTTAGAAGCACTTTTAGTACACAATCTTGTAATTTGAGTACTTTTAGTCCGGCCGTTATAATTTTGTCAAAATTTATATATTTTTCAAATCTCTTTTTGGTGAGTAATTTTAACGTTTAAACTTATAGGTTGTAGAGAAACGTCTTATTTCTTGAGCTACACTTTGTCATCAATCAAATATACATCGTTATTTAAGTTGATGAAAATTGACTAGCATACAAATTCTTTTCGCAATGAAAAAATGAAAATTGAAAAAGATACTAAAGAATAAGGCATAAAAAAACATCATCATCTCCATCCTCATTTGAAAATCCAGTTTTTTTTCCTTGCATACAAATATTGTGTCGGACTTAGATTTGACATGGTTTGAAATTCAAATCAAATTTGGATTGAGTCTGAAAATCAAACATTGAGTTTGAGACTGATACTAAAATCTCAAACCTAAACTCAATCCAATAAGACTTTTTTTTGTATTTTTTAATTTTTTTAATTTTTTTGGAAAAATAATTTATATGCTAAGAAGAAAATAGGGTAAGAAATAAAATTACTCTATGTCTAAAATTAAATAAAAAAATTAATATTTATTCAAACTGAGATGGAATAAGTAAAAAATAACTGCACGTCCACAAAGTAAGGAGTAATAAGAAAGGGAATAAAATAAACCCCCAAAATCATGGTTATTTTGGTAAAGAGTATAATCTTTTGCACCATAACAACTTAAACATGTGCTGAATTAAGACTCCTAAAATATAGAGAAACAGTTACGACACCAATAAAAAAATTCTCCTTTTTTGGTTAAAGCCAATGCTACATTGGATAATCATTTAAACAGGAACAAAAAAAAAACAATAGAGCTGGTAATAGTGAAGGATCCAGAAATATAATTCACTGAGGTCATTTAATATACACAACAATTTACTGGGTCATTTATACATTTATTATATAAATAGAGTAAAAATATATCATATATAATTAAAAAAAATAAAAATTCACTGGAGTCGGTGACTAGATCCGTTACCAGCTGACCCCAATAACGAGTGATTAGATCTGTCACTGACTGGTAATGAACAGAAAAATCTTATTTGAATAGAGTTTTTTTTGTATTTCCATTTTAAAGTATGATCACAACAATTTAATTCACTGAAATATTTTACTATAAGCTCTAACCATATTATGCATTTATAGTATCTTCTCCATGGTTTGCCCATTATGCATTTAGGGTAAACTCCATAAAATCCCCCCTCCCCTTTGTTCAATTAAAAAAAAAAAAAAAAACAATAGAGCTGGTAATAGTGAAGGATCCAGAAATATAATTCACTGAGGTCATTTAATATACACAACAATTTACTGGGTCATTTATACATTTATTATATAAATAGAGTAAAAATATATCATATATAATTAAAAAAAATAAAAATTCACTGGAGTTGGTGACTAGATCCGTTACTAGCTGACCCCAATAACGAGTGATTAGATCTGTCACTGACTGGTAATGAACAGAAAAATCTTATTTGAATAGAGTTTTTTTTTGTATTTCCATTTTAAAGTATGATCCTTTTAAGGTTAGCTAAATCTTGAAGAGGGGTAGGATCTTCTGGCCACAGTGGAAAAAGGCCGTGGACGCATGACCGAGGTCCTGCTTTCGATCCCGCATCCCCCCCCCCCCGCCCCGTAAAAAAAAAAAAAAAATATCTTGAAGAGGGGACGATAAATTTTCGTATGCTTTACAAATAATATATTTGTCAAACTTTGACAAAACTGAAAAATAAATATCTACTTTGTTAAATTTGAATGATCATTCAATTCTCGAAATGAAATTCAGTGTCATGGTGCTTCTACTCACATTAATTCAATGGTATGCTTCGTCTAACACCAAATAGGAAGAAGGAAAAAATGTAACTATGTTTCTCGAATTAACTTAAAAGTTTTAACACCGTTATGAAATGAATTAGGCAAAATGAAATCCTGAAAATGCATTAGATCTCACTAATTAACTTTGGCAAAAGTGACAACAAAATGCAACTCAAGTGATAAGACGGTTGACTTTTAACTGGTAGGTTGAGAGTTCGAATAATATTGTAAGGAAAGTGGGGAGGGGAGATGATGTGAATATCATGGCTATATATCAAGTTCCAATTTCAGTTGTTCCAAGTGCGATGAATCAACCCAAGAGAATCAAATATGAACTTAACAACTGGGTCCAGAGAGTCCTACGACCAAAGGAAATACGTTCACAGCTGAAAGTAAACCAATATTGATTTCCCTTAACAAGGTTTACGTGGATGATAGCATGACCGATTGAGCATAATGGAGAACGTGGGGTTTAAACGTGGTCTAAACGTCCAACCACGATTTAGACCATTATTTCCCGCATTATGTTTAGTTATTTTATTTTTGGCAGTTTAACAAAGTAATTATATACATTAAAACCTCTATACAGTAATACTCTTGGGACTGGACAAAAATATTACTATTGGGAGGTTATTCTTAAATAGAGGCTTACATATAAAAATTATATTTTTTTAAAAGTAACTAATATAAATTATACGACACTTAGAAATGTGTTCCTTATATTTTAAAAACATGTGTTCCTACACTATATTAGTTAAATACCAATTACACGATACTACACAATATTTAGGCAACTACTATACATGGTTTATAGATGTGAAGCCACATACAATTGAAAACTGCTTCAAACACTGCAAAATTCGAACAGATAGTGCCGATGACGAGTTACTACAAACGCGCAAGTTTAAGGATGCGATATTAACCCAAAAAATTAAGTCATTGTCACAGATAATTTTATACAAATATTTCATATCATCTTAAGTTTAATGTAAAATTGTTAAATAATTATGGATGTTTTATATATATATATATATATATATATATATATATATATATATATTTAAAATTTAATGTTATTTTATTACTATATGGAGGTAAATTTCTTAAGGAGGGTCCTAAAAAAAACATGAAATATTACAAATGTAGAGTTTATTATTATTTATAACCCTAGTCTCGAGTTGGGACCATCATTTTTTATTATTATAAGGAGTTTATTCTTATATGAGTGATTCTTATATGTAGGTTTGACTGTAGTAGTTTTCTTATTTTGTATTTCAAATCCCAATACTGAATTAGACTTTAACTTGGACTTGAAAATTATGTCGTATTTCGGTTCATATATATAAAAGGATCATTCGGCATCCTTTGTTTTTAACACATTATATATATATATATATATAAACGTAAGCTTTTACTTTCATCTTGAGTTCTTGAAAAGACTTATCCGAACTTATCAAGGATTTCCTTGTGGCGTTCAAACTGACTTATCAAACGAATTATTCACATTCATTTGTAGCGTCTTCCTTATAGCACATAAGTTGATTATACCTAGGTTGCTAGTAACGACGTAGGATCGGTCCTATTGGTTGATTAGAGGTCAAAGGTGCCATCCAAACCTATATTTGGGCAAATTTATGGAGATTTTGGCAGGTCGAGAATCTGCGACTGCAAAATGAATGATAAGGCCTCTCAGTCTTCTATCCATATCATGTTGAGATTTCCTCGTAAATCTTCAGTAGAGGACACCAATCGCAGGAATCATTGACAAAATGAACCAGCAGAGTGCTATTTAACCACTCAGGAATCAAATTATATCTCATGCTCAATGAGGCATGAGCCATTGCCGATAACTCTTAACACGTTTTCAACAAAAGAAGAAACTGCAAGTATAAAAAGAAAAAATGGAGATGTTTATTTACAAAAAATCTTCATCTATAGTTCTCTACTCGTAGATTCAAATAAAAATATCACTGTATACAGAAAACCCAAAACAACCTTGGTAGCGTGAACCATGATCGACAAAACAAACACCTTAGTCGAATGTCACAATGAAAATGGCTTAGCATACACATCGAAAGGCTCACAGGACGTTAGTTGTGGCTCCTGTTCACAAATATAACATGATAAGATGATTAGAAGTTCTGCCTTCATTTTAGATTTCGGTTAATTTCAAATAAACAAGTTTGCTGGACAAAGAAAAATATATGTAAGTTTGTTGAGCTAATAACCCATTAACATACAACTATTTCTAATATCTTTTATTTTCTGCACCTGTTTATCAAATGCAATTTTATGCAAGATCACGGGATATAAAAAGATAGAGACTCATTCAATTGCTGAAGCATCAAAAGATATCACAAACCAAAAGAAATAAACAGCACAAATTTGTTGCTCAAAATATATTTGAACTGGAAAGCAATATACGGCTGTATTCCAAATTATAATTCTTTTACTGTAGATTACAAGTATGGCTTCTACAGTCTATAATTATTCAACGTGAGAATACACCTGGTTGTTCATTTATCCCATGTGCATAACTAATTCATCTTGCACGAATTTCATTTTATTTTTTAGCATGCATGACATTTTGGTCACCAGTTTCGTGTTCAACAGACCAGTGGTTGAAATCATTAAGATGCCCAATTATGCAAAAACCTTGCAATGCATTCAAGGACATTTAACATATACTCTTTCTTGATTATTCCAAGTTCTCAGTTGTACTAATTACTTACTAAATTAAATTCTCTAGGACATGATAAAAGTACGTGCTCCCTCATTAAAGATCAGATCGTCAAATCAATTGAATACAAGAGTCAGCTGCAGTATCAGAAAGTAATACCTGTCGAAGTCCGCCACCGTTACTACCGCCAGTCAGAAGCATGCCGATGAGAGAGGTAACACCACCACCTAAGTCACCTCCAGAACTTCCTACCTCCCTGATGGCATTTCGCATAGCAGTTAATATGCTTCCATATGTAGTCCCATGTCCACGCTCAATAGCTTGAATGAAACAGAAAGTCATAGCACCTGTTGATGTGATTCTGGAGAGAGCCTAATCACATAAATTATAGTGTAAACCACCAAATCAGCATTTGAGTTAATAGAAGGAAAAAAAACATGAAAGAGGGTCTCTTTTATTGGACTTACAGATGTATCAGCTGAAGTTTGATCATCATCGCAGCCACTAAAGGAAATGACTTCACCGCCACTTGTTCCTTTCCATACACCTGATCTGGGGCGATGGTCCTCCCATACATAATGCCCACTCCTATTCATGAAAATGCCAAAGATAAAGATAAAAAAATTACAAATACTAAAGCAAATTCTTTTAGATATTATACTACAGCAATGCAATTAAAGTTTACAAGTCATGATGAACAAGGATAAAAGAAGAAACTCCAGCAGTTAACATAGAAACAGTATGTTTATAAATATTGACGGGCAATCCAAGACTTGCAACTTGTTTGCACACAGGAACGGAAATTATTATCCATAGGAGAAACAACCATCCAGCCAATAAACAATTTACTCTATTGCCTCAATCTAGAAAGAGTAAGAATGACAATAAATTGGATTTAACTAGTATGTACAGTAGGTATATCCAATTTCTTCAGGATCATATCCAGTTCTGCACCAGTTGCACAAAAAATATCTTCTAAAATCATGCAGATTATCATATGGCAGCAGAAGACCCTGCTTATCTACATGAGATTAATCTATAAAGAAACCTCTTTGAACGAAATGCATAGTCACATATAATATCATTTATTTTTATTCTTCTAGGGAGCTAAAATAATTTCTCATAATCAAGAGAGCAAATTGGGATAAAATGGAAGCTGGCGTTTCCTATAAATAAACAGACCTGTTCATTCTGCAAAGAAACGGCAAGTCTAGGACAGTTCCACTATGGCAGGCATCAATTATCGCGTGAAGCCTGACACCTGGAAGGAGAGGTTTAACAATTGTCGCATTTATTTCGTCATCAACAATCATACCCTGCGTCTCAAAGTCCAGTGGACATAAAGTTTCATCATATCCATCAACTTCATCACCATTATAGTTCCTTTGCCTTGAGCCATGACCAGAATAGTGAAACACCAGAGAGTCTCCAGGTTGACATCCTTGTACAAGCCAAAATAGTGCCATCCGCATGTTGTACTTAGTAGGAAGTTTGAAGGGATCGGTCTCCTCTTCTATAAATTGAATCAAATCAGAGTAGAACTTACATGTGGAGAAAGAAAAATACTAACAAAAAAGAAGTCTTAAGGGTATCACAAAACACGGTATGAATTTCATAACGTAATCTGCTGGAAAGCTCAAGGCTCTACAAAAAAGCTGAAACCTAATCCGAAGGTCTTGATCAATGTGATAAAATATAGTAAAGAACAACAACCAAATATGATTTCCTAGAGGCAAATACTAAAACGTGGACTTTTTTTCAGAATGCTCAGCTAATCTAAAACGACTTTGAACATCAACCTTTTTATCTAAAGATCACTGTAATTTATGGTGAAAACTTCGGTCGATAGAGAGATAAAGGTCTAGAATCTTGTGGCAAACAATCTTAACTTACAAATAGATACGACTATGATGGAGAAAGATGCTAATAACTTGTCAAAAGGGAAGAAATAATTAATTTGGCAGCTGAGCAACAAGAGGACTTATTATGTTTTCGTGCTTTCTATTAGTCTTTGTCCTGATGTATGCAGCCTTACATGTATTTCAAGTAATGTCTCCCGATGTACGCAGTCTTACTTGTATTTCATATAAAGAAGTGGTTTTCGGTGTTCGAAAACGTGACCGAGCGGATAGCAAGTAAACATTGAGCAAAACACAACTTTCAGTAAACAACTATAAAGTTTTTTTTTTTCATTTTCTCTTTTGAAATTATTCCCAAACACAGTCGAGTCTAAACAAATAAATGTAGATTTGTCTAACCAGTTAACTGTAAAAGAAGAATTTCAAGCGGATTTCTTAAAAAGAAAATAAAAACACCAGAAAATAAAAAATAAAGTTACTTTCCAGTATCCAGCAAGATTGTACGAAATTTATGAAATTATCACAAAATCACTGACATAAGAGGTCAATGACAAATATATTATTCACGCAATTTAAGCTACAGGCACTTGGCTAATAAATAAATAAATTGAAAAAAGGTTATTCATTTTACCAGTGAGCATAATAATGGAGGATTCAGGAAACTGGAACTTATTGATCAACAGATATTTCATACACTTAGCATCATTAATACATCCTTTAAGCTCGTGCCTCGAAAATCGATATGAAATTCCGACGATAACGGCTTTTTTACGGCCATGAGCGTTAGGCGGTGCTCCATGCACAGAAGGAGGGGGAGAAGGCGCGTGAAAGTGATTTGCAGGCGGAGGAGGCGCGGCGCGTGGATCGGCTAAATTAGTAATTGCTTGACAAATAGCACAACGGATTGATTTCGCGCCGTGCGGTAGCTGCAATGGTGTACGGCAGCCGGAGCAGTTCACTAGCATCATCATGGTTGACGAAAAATCAGTAAATTACGGATCACAGAGGAAGAATTTAACGGTGGAATTCGGTGTTATAGAGATGTAGGATATTGATCTGTTTCTCTTGACACGGCGGAGGGCGGAGTTTTAGAGGCGGAGGCCGGCGAGGGTAGGTAGGGGTACGGAAGGAGGAAGAAGAAAATGATGGAAACTAAAATGGAGAAATTTTGGAGGGTAAGATTGGAAAATGATATTTGTGGGCCGCGTTGCGAATGTGCGTGTGTGTGTGCGAAATTGAATTTAAAAGCTGCCGGAGAGAACATGACGTACTCAAACGCGTACTGCCGTAATCTACAAATGAAGCCAGAGTTCTCTATCCAAAAATAAAATTTTCCGGTATTTAAATATTTGATTTGATTAATCTGGTTAAAAAATTTGTGCAGAGATATCGGCTAACTCAAGCGGTTCAACGTGACCTTGAGTTCATGATCTTATACTGGGTATGTACAAATTGGGAGTCACAATCGAGACAAATAATAACTAACTGGGTCACTATTTTTTTGTCGAAAATATATTATTTTTTGGCCGAATTAGGTAGACGTTCACCTTTTTTATTATATATAATTTGTTTATAATAATAGAAAGGATGTCAAACTTAAGATAATCAACTCAAATATTTCTTATAACTTTCTCTATTGACATCCGTCCAATTTAAGAAGAAGAAGTCAACCGTATGAAACTATGTATATTAGGCTTGATATAAAAAATGACAATTTGTTACATATTTACAAAAATTTCAACAATGTCGATCACAATATTCTTTGTGAGTTCTGCGGGAAGGTATAAAGTTCTTCGTGTTCTTGGTAATACATTTGAGGGGGTGTTGTTTTGAAATTGTGTTTCTCATTAGTAGTCATTTATCCATAAGATACAAGGCCGGCTGGGTTGAGGTTTCCTCGGGACCAGCACTCTTTCAACTACCTAAACTTTACAAACAAAATCTAAAGAGAAAACCGCTATAATTAGAGGAAGCAAAGGAGATTGCTTCTCTCTATCAGTGGGAGGAGGCCATTCTGCCTGCTTAAAACTCGAGTCATCTTTCATACACCAGAAAAATGGTGTAAAAGATTGTAGGTCATACTCCCTTTCATGTAACTACTACCTAAGAAATTACTCACTTTAACATATAATCAACACGAGAAGCATTGGAGAATTTCACAGATCATCATCGTCTTCCAGCCATCTCGGGAGGTAGAAGCCGGAGATGCATAATCAAGATTTAGTCGCCATTGGAAATTCTTGCAATGCTAGGACAGGGGAAGATCGTCACTGTTACTTCGGTAATGCATTTGCTTTTGAACAGCCTTTACGGCAGCCACTCTAGCAGCATTGGCAGCCTTGTTAGCTGCTACTACAGCCCGGTTCACTCGTTCATCTACCTTTGCAACATCATAAGCTTTCTCTGCTGCTCGTCGTGCTTCCTGAAAGTTTAGAACAACCAAGCTATTAAATCTTTCATTCACCGTCACGCTCTTCTACGCTTAACCATCTGATCTAATTTTGGTGAAAAATAAATCAAATAACTTGAACTCACCTGAACTGCATTCAGCACTTTCGAATGATAAACAGCCACTGGAGATATAGGAGAGGATATAGTCTGCGTGCTAGGGACATCAAGAATTCCATTTTGCCAGTGACCAGACTCAGTTTCACCATTCCTGAAAGTATACATCCCAAGCCCTTGTCTTCTACCTTCATGCCAGGCTCCTTCATAACGATGGCCATTTGCAAAGCAATAAACTCCAAAACCATGCATCTTGTCTGCAAAGTATTCCCCAGAATAGGTGTCCCCATTTCTGAAATACAACATGCCATTTGATAAACTATTCAAATCTTGATCATAAGAATAAAGAGATACTTATATCAAACCACCATTGAAACTTAAATGTGAAATAATCACAGAATTCAACAAACCCTGGACAACCAATGAGCACCGATCAGCGTCTGCAGCATACCGAATACTGATAACCAAATTTCATCAAGTTAAATTATATAAGGAGAAGCAAGCGGGGCCATTTACCTGAAATGGTAGTGGCCAAGGCCATGCTTCACACCCCACTTGAATTCACCTACATACCGGCTACCATCTTCACAAGTATGAACACCACAACCATGACTCTGCCCGTTACACCATTCCCCAGCATAGACATCTCCTGTATAAAACCTGTACACCCCAAAACCATGTCTAAGCCCTTGCCTATATGCTCCCCTATATCGACTTCCTCTTGCCCATGTTTCGACACCATATCCATCATACTTTCCGTCCACCCAATCTCCTTCATACCTCCCACTCATGTAATAGTAATAAACTCCGCTTCCGCTACTTTTTCCCTTATGAAACTCACCCTCATACACATCCCCATTACTATATGCCTGCACCCAACACCCTGAAGTTGTCTTTTTCTCTGGCTTCGGCCGCGACCCAATTGACCAAAACACAGGCAATGGTGGCCTATTAGAAACTTGGTTTGACGACGAAAGCTTAATTGGCAATGATTGCGCAAGGAATGTCCGAATAGAGGGTAGCCTAGGGAGGGCCAAATTGAGAGAAAACAACAGAGCAGCAGAGAAAGCAAATGCCGATAGGAAATCAAGAAAAAAGGAGTGGCTGGGGTGGGATACAAGAAAATAGAAAAAAGGGAGGGTAAGAAGGAGAACCAAACGAAGATGAATACGAAGACGGCGAAGCTGGAGGTACCGGAGGAGGCGCTGGCGGTGGAAAAGACTCAAGAATCTATGCAAAGGCTGAGTCTTGGCGTGTGGGGAAGGGCCAAATGAGTATTTATGAAGGGGGTTTGACAAAGTTGGGGACTTTATCATAGAATTTGAAGACTTGGTCGAAAATTGAGATTGACCCAGATGGGGTCTCTTATGAGGGGTGGTCTTGGTGGTGGTGGTTGATGTAGAGGTAGGAGAAACAACAGAAGAAGAAGGGGCAATTGGGTCACTTTCATTGATGATAATATGAAGACTACTATTATTATTATCAGAAATGGAGGAAGAACACGGCGAAGACGGCGGCGGAGATGTCAGAACAGAACCAAAGTTTCCAGCAAACTGAGAATATATAGAAAATTGAGGATTATTATAACTATTATTATTATGTTGCTTATGATGAAGAAAAGCAGGAGAAAGAAGTGGAGGGGTAGGATTGAAATCGGAAGAGACGCCGCTGCTTTCTTTTCCGATCTGAACTTCAGATTTCTTTTGATGCATTACATAATCATCATATACACAAAAATTATTACAAAAATTGAAAACAGGAAAAAACAGTGCACATAAACTGTTTGATAAAATTCCAACAAGAACAAGAACAAAAAAAAAAAAACCAAAAAATGAAAAATGAAAAATTAACCTCAACAAAAGAGTGGAAATTTCGAGCAATTTCCTCAGCGGTTAAGATTCTTTGAAATGGTGGAGAAATTTCTCGAGTCCGATTGAGGGAGGTGGTTTTTGGATAATACTATAAATTTTCTAGAGAGAGAAAGTGTTGATTGGATTTGGGGGGGAGGGGAAGGAAGAGAGCGGAGAGTGCGAGGAAATTAATGGTGCATGAAGAATAGATGAATTTTGAAACCATTGACGACCGGCCGCAAAAAACTTCTCTTATATTGGGACGGGAAATTGGCGTAAATAGTCCCTAAAAAATTTATCGCCAGAGTGGGAGTCCCTAAACATTATTTTTTGATTTTAAAATTTTCAAACAATTTATGTTTGGTGTGCTAAGTCCTTCTGTATAAAGAGTCACTGTCAACATAAATTTTGGAAAAATAATTGAGTCAAAGTAAAAACGTATAAGGGTAATTATGGTATTTTACCACTCTATCCCTTCATATCCTAAAAAATGGTTATTGACTCGAATTGAGTGGATTAATTGGCTTAAAATATGAGTAATTATGTCTTAAAAAAGTAAATTTAATCGTGTCTCTCTATTAGTGTAATTAACGATGTTGAATTTATTAAATTATTTTAAAATATAAAACCTACTACTTTGTTACTAGTGTTTTGGTATTTTTCAAACTTTAATTACAAAAGATAAACAACTGTGTTTGGACTTTGGATAACTTGATATTTTGTTTTTCTATATTTTCTTGGTAAACCTAACATTTTATACTTTGATTGTCAAAAAAGAAAAAAAAACATTTAATTAGAAACAATAAGTATATTAATTTAACTCTCATCTAAATTAGATAAATACTTCTCAAAAAAATAAAAATATCGAATTTAGCTTCGAGCCAAATCCAATCTAAATGTTCCTTTATTATCTTATACTCATTAATTATTTCCTTTTTATGGTAATGTGTTACACATAAAGTAAAGCTCACATTGTAATGATCTTTTATTTCTATATGTTACAAGAATTTCTACCTAAATAGCAAAATATGATTTTTTTTTTTCCTTTTCTTTTGTTCATAGGGTTTTATCATTGATGGTCCCAGTTGATATAAATATTCTGAATCAAAAGACATCTTTATATTAAAGATTTGTATCTACCTAAAATAACAAGTTTATTATTATTATTATTTTCAAAAATGAAAAGAATATCAAGATTACTTGTGTTTGAGTCTCCTACATCTAAATAAGGAAATGGTTCAATTCAAGACCCCTATACAAAATCCATGAAAGGTAGAAATTGGATGGCTTGTATTTTCCTATCAATTTCTAGATTATTAAATAAAGATATAAAAGAAGTCCGTTATTATTATCGGTTAAGATATGATGACAATTCCAAAAATTTGTAGATCTACATAATTGAATTTTATTATCTAAAAGTGGACAGAAGAAAGAAATATAGAAAAATATGCACTCGAAAACTTTTAAAACTCTTACACAAGAAAAAAATAGTAGGTATTACTAATTCCTTGTAGAATATTAAGCAAGTCAACACGACAACAATTAGTGATTCAAAAAACAAAACTTATCTAATGTATTTATGAGATGCTACGAAAATAAATGTTTTCAGGTACTTTCTATACTCGTACGTAAATCTAACATAATTAGCTTAGCACTTCCGACTTAAAATAAAAGGTTCTGAGTTTAACACCTGTCCGATAATAATAATAATTTTCTTAAAAAAGTAACTTAATTTTCTACCATAATAACATACCTAATATAATGATGCAGATTCAGCCAAACATTTTGGAACAAAAGTGATTGGAAAGAGAAGCAGAAATTTCTAGTATTATTTAATCACTGAGTTCTATGCAACTTTTCAATATCATTCTTTGTTTCTGTCCTATAATAAAGATAAATAAAGAAACCAACACAAGTTGGTCCAATTAGTAAAAATTTGGCATGCCCTAACAAAGGTCAATTCTCGCTGTGTTGGTGAGTGATCTGTAAGTACCTTTGTAAGAGACATATGGTCCATATAATTTGCTCTGACCCGTGGTGGTGACAGGAGCCGAACTCACTCAAACTTTTTCTTACAAAAAAAGATAAATAAAGCATCTATTGTAGTTGTGTCCAAAAAGTGATTCCTAAGAAGATGATGGGCAGATCTATATTTCATGGTGGAATACATTTTCCTTCTGTGCTAAAAGCCCTGGAGGGAAAAAGGTAGGGGCATGGTAAAGTTGTTTTTTTTTTCCTTTCCTTTCAAGAATTTTCTTTTATGGGAGTAGCCACTTTGTACATTTATTGTCAAATGTTAGATTTGTCTCTTATTGATACGCAAAATCTATACTAGCAAGTGTACTAGGTCGATGTTGTAGTAGTCAAGGTCGATCCCACAGAGAATAATGATTAATTAATTACTAAGTAAATAATTCTACAATGATCAAAAGCAAGTAAAATAAATCCGATGGTTGATGATGATTAAACTAAATTAATTAACTAACATAAAACAAATAACTTAAACAAGAAATTTGATAAGAGAAAGATCTTAGGCACATGAATTCACTAAATTAACCAATATATTATCCTAACGATATGTTATTCTAAAGTGAGTTTCATTAATCGATCGATTTCCAATTATATCTAATAACCTCTTTCAAGACTTATTAAACCTATACTCATGAATAAACCAACTATATTTCTATGTTGATTTTAACCCATAAAAACACATTAAACATATGAAATCATAAAGATCGCACAAACCATACAAGCATATGTCTATCTTGCATGCAATTTATGTTCGATTATTTAACCTAATTAATGAGGTCAGTGTCGTAAATCTTCCAAGTTAATGTAAAGACAATTTGAGTGGTAGCTAATCATACAAAAGCATTAAGAACAATAATAAGAAATTAATTCCACAACACTCATCGAATAACAAAATCACAAGAATAATATATAAAATTAATCTAGCTACATAATGGCCTTAGAATAAATATTAGCTCATACTAGAGAAAAATTCAATAACAAATCAAAACCTAGAATAATCTAATAATGACTGAATTTCTTTTCCTAAAACTAGTAAAGAGTATTTATAGCAATAGAAATCTCCTAGTTTAAGGTAATTGACATAGATCAAAACTATCTTACTCTTCTAAAGTAGTTGACATAAAATACAACTATTCAAGATTCTTTAAGGTAGTTGAAATACACCAAAACTCTTCTAGTCCGTAAAAGATATATCTTCAATTCTAGCAGCTACTTTCTTGTTCTGCAAGTTTGGTTCACTTTTACCCTTCAAAAGACTATTTTGCCCCTACAAATGCAAACACATAAAAGTAAGGATTATACCATTCTAAGCTCAAAACTCGATATGTAAATACTTTTTGAAGCTCAAAATTACTATTAAAGTAGAAGAAAATATAGATAAATTTACGAGTTATCACTTATCCATTATCGCACTTACCTCCAATTATTAAGGACATCGAATTAAACCACATGCTCCACTGCTTTTGCGGCCCCGTCAATTTTCATTCTTGCGAACGTACTCCCCAGGCGGAATACTTAACGCGCTAGCTACAACACTGCACAGGTTAATACACACAACGCCTAGTATCCATCGCTAGGACTACTGGGGTATCTAATCCCATTCACTCCTTTAACTTTCGTCTCTCATTATTAAGGATTTAATTCCAAGAATTTTCCCTTCCTCCAAATGCTGCCAATGGCAATGTGGCCCGACCCCGATTCTTTATCTTCTTTCCTCTTTTTACCAAAAAAAAAATTTAGGTGGTGTAAGTGTATACTTTGGATAATAGGCCATTTATATAGATTCTTACAGATATTTCACCAATATTGTCATCATTTCGACAATTAAATTCGAATTATGAAAAAAATGTAAAATCCTTACTAACTTGTCTTGGTTTGCCTTCTTTCCTCTCCTAGTCACCTTCATTGTGCTAAAAATAATGTCTACTTGTTCCTATAATTCAACATTGGAGGTTGTAAACAAATATCAGCAAAAGTGATGACAATTACTTTTATGTATAATAATGTATCTTTCACAGCTCAAGAAATTTCTAATTAAATAGTCCAAAGGGGTGAAAGGACTTCAAACTTCTAAGTCACCCACTTCTCACAAGAAAAGGAGATCAAAGATAGCAACAGGCACGATAGTACCAAACTACCCTTCTTGTGTGGCATAAAATGTTCATATTCAATAAAGAAAGTGAACATCAAATTCAAATAAGTAAATATCAATGCCAATATTTTTATTACAACCTCAAATCATCTCTCTTATTTTCTTTCTGATTTTTATTTTGTTACATGCCCTATTTTTTGTCTCTCTCTCTCTTATCACATAAATTTCCAGATTGAACATAAGAATTTGTGTTTACCTTTATTACCACCGTGAAAACAATTCCTCTCTTCCCAAATACTCTCTTCATTCCTCAATATAGGTCGTTTAAGACATTTTGAGAAAATTAAAGAATTCAAACAAACAATAATCTTCCCACCACAATTCCAATAATACCCCTTCCTTCATCATTTTCTTTCACTTTTCCACTAAAAGATATGTTGATGGTATAATTGTAATAAAGTATTGACACTTAGGGTGTGCTTGGACAAGGTTTGGCTTGAGACTGGTTTGGTTTGGTCTCACTTTTGGAGGGAAATGCCCAAAATTTAACCACTTAAAATATGCGGGAAACATTCAAATTCAAATTTTTTTCTTCAAATAATCGTTCAATTCCAAATTTTTTTCTCTAAAATTGTCGGGAGATGTTCAAATTCCAAATTTTTGAGGCCAAAATTTGAATTTGGACGATTATTTGAAAAAAAAAAATTTGAATTTGAATGTTTCCCGCCTATTTTAAGTGGTCAAATTTTGGGCATTTCCTTCCAAAAGTGAGACCAAACCAAACCAGTCTCAAGCCAAACCTTGTCCAATCACACCCTTAATAAAAAATAAGTAAATGACAATTAATTTGAATATATATATATATATATATATATATATATATGTCTCCTAAACGATAATTAAATGAGAATGGTAGGAGTATAATTAACAGATATACATATAATAAAAATGATAAAAATGTGGAGTATTTTATCTCTCAAATATTCAATATTGTGTCTACTCTTAAAAGACGATATGAAGATTATATAGTGTTGCAATTTACAACAAGGTAAAAAATAAAAGGAAAAAATGAAGTTGAAATGATTTTCCTCCTAAATTTCAAATGTAAAATCATTTCATAAGATGAATATGAAACAGCCGAGGAATATTACATTGGAAGGAAGAAGACAAAGGAGATAAGTTCCGACAGTGATAATCAATTGGGCAAAAAGATGCAGGAGTCTTGATGGCCCAAAAAACAGTGATGGGAGTTATCCATAGTCAGTTGACAAGAAATATAAATACAATAATTCATTAATACTCATCTAATAAATGTGACAAAATTTCGTTGCAGATGTAATCTGGACCACATGATCCAGTAAATTAGGTCCACAACAGAATAGTTTTAAAAACTTGGACGGATATAGAGGTGACAAGAAAGGTGCTATGGTATGGAATAGGCCTGCAAACGGATAAAGAATTGTCTATTCCGGATCCATATTCGTTTTTAACCTTTTTTACCAAATCTGTATCCTAAAGGATCCATTATATGTATTATTACCAGATCCGCTGATTTGGATTCGAATACGGATATGGTAAAACCCGTTTAAAAAAGTTCAATCCTCATAATTTTTACTTTTCTATTTTGGCGGATTAAAAATATATAATAAAGAAATTAAAACTTTTCGAAACTAAATAATAAAAATCTACGGATAGCACTCGAGCAATTGAGACTGAGCAGTACAGGCGTTTTAATGGCGGCGGCGGCGGCTCTCGAGTCCTCGACTATGATGAAAAGAGAATGAAACGACGGAAGAACTATGTTTTATAACTTTTATTCATATACTTTTATATGTGATGATAAAATTAGGGTAAATTTATAGTCTTAGATGTGAATTGATCCAAAGGTTAAAAAAATTCATTTATATATAATAATATTTATTTATTTATATATATGTTGAAACGGATTCAGGTCTAACGGACCCGATTTTTTATATTTCATATACGTAACCATTATATTACTCTTATACGGCTTCGGAGTCGGATGTGGGTATATGGGTTTGGAGTTTTTACCAAATCTTAAAAAACAATTCGAATTCGAATTGGATACGGATAAAAACCCGCCCCGTTTGCATACCTAATATGGAACATAGTGTTCTAGACAAGCTTGTTGATGTTTATGGAGATTGCGAAACTAACTTAAGACTGACCTCAAGCGGCTCCTTGTATACTTTCTCCATCACTTTTATTAAATGTTGCGAAAATTAATAAAAAAAAAAAATATTATTATTATTATCTTAAATATAATTTGTATAACACTAATTTTATTTAAGAGAGTAATATTGAATTTTGATTAAAAAAATCTTAAAATTTTGCTTTATTAAGTTTTGTAACATTTAATAAAAATTTTATATTAAAGAATGGATGTACTATTAGATTGGAAGTTATATTGCAATTTGTTTTGTCTGGCTTATAAATTTCTTTTGTATACATGCTAATACAAATATCTATTTTCTCTTAACTCGATGAACAATTTATGAAATGTCGTAATTGACGAGAGATCGTGCTTCATTTTGCTGACGTCTACTTTTTTTGAATTTCTCTGAGAGTAAGATTTGAAGTTCGAATCACCGAAGGACAACTTCATGGACAATTTCTCTCAACGGTATTGGAAGATTACTCTCCACCAAATTAATCGGATTCACCTGAACACTAATACATCAAAAAAATAAGTCTTAATTTATTTTGTTTTCCAAATCCAACCTAAAGTTAAAAAAAGACTACTCATGAATACTTTACTAGTTACTAATTAAATGTTCATTTTTATTTAACTTAATAGATATGAGGTAATTTATTAAATGTTCATTTTTATTTAACTTAATAGATATGAGGTAATTTATTTATATTTGCACGTGAGACTGTAAATGAAAACAGTTAATTGACACTTATTTAAGGACAAGCTCGTTTGATCATGAAAATGACATTTCTCTAATAGGAAAATGATCTTTGGCTAAGTTCAATTGACTAAAAATCAACTAAATTGGTTAAATTTGGGTTAACTGGACAAAATTACCTCTAAAGTCTTTTTTTTTAAAATCGAAAAAAGTCAAATTGAAGACATAAAGTCTTCACACGGTTTTTGAGGATTGGCAGTTGTCATAAATATTTTTTGAATGGAAAAAATGTCTCATCAATCATTATTACTTTTGACTAAAAAATTGTGAATGAGAATGAATGTTGACCATTGGATGGATGGATATGTCATTGACAGTCTGGATATTCTTCTAGGGTTTGTCCGGATCGATGACGTGGCATATATAATTGTAGTCAATTTACAATCCTATGTCCCTATATAAAGTAAATTTGCAACCCTAAAGACTCTTAAATAAATTACTTTTCAGTACCCAAAAGTTATAAAACTTGTATAGTGACTCCGAGTTTAATATTTTTAATTACAAATTGACCTCAAAGATAACAAAGGAACTTGGTTGAATGCAGTAAAGGTGGTTTTGCGTTACCTAAATTTGTATTTCCAGTTTTAACCATAGGTTGTTAGTATGCTCCATCCGTCTGAAAATATTGAAAATGATGTCCCCATTTAAGGTAAACAAAAAAAAAATGTCCGAAAAAGAAAAAGGAAATAGTGAAGTAACGAGATGAATCAGTTAGTACACTTTTTTTTTTATCAGAAATTACAAAAGGAAAATTCTTGGAGTGTGGATCCAAATATTCTAAGCTAGATCTACCTTCGAAACTGAGGATTCTACGACTATGGTACAACTTCATTCGATAAACTATACTCTTTCCATTCTTCAATATAGATCGTTTAGAACACTTTAAAAAAAATAAAAAATTCAAACAAACAATAATATTTTCACAACAATTTTAATAATACATTTCCTTTCGGCAAATTGGCTCTACAGGTCCAAAAACAATTTAACTTTGGTGATTTTTGTCCAAAATCTATTTTTTTTGGTGGGGAGGGTCCAAAAACAATTTATGTTTGGCGGAGTAGGTCCTTCCATCCAAAATTCCGTTAGTCAACCGTTTATTCAAGGGCATTTTTGAGATTTTACATACCCACTCCTACCCACCGATACCCATACCCACCCCACCCAAAGTTAAATTGTTTTTGGACCTGTAGAGCCAATTTGCCTTTCCTTTCTCCACCTCTTTTATTTTTCCAATAAAAGATATGTTGAGGGTATAATTGAAATAAATTGTTGACACCTAATAAAAAGCATGTAAATGACAATTAATTTGAATATATATATATATATCATAAACGACAATTAAATGAGAATGAAGGGAGTACCATGCTATTTTTGAAGGATACTGTTTTTATTTTGCTAATAGGAAGATAAATCTTTCTTAGAAGGTTTAAATTCTGAAAGGTGGAGTATGCTAATAGGACGATAAATTATCATGCTCATAATTTTGTGAAATGGGCAAAATTGAATTCTTTCCTAGGTTACATTGTCCCGAAATTTATTCCCCCCATCTTTTTTCCTTGTGTGATAAATGAGTGGTTTTATTTTGGTAGATGAGTAAGTTTCAAACTTATGTTCAGACCAATAAATATAATACATGTATAGGCCAAAGTGCAAATTCACATGAAAGAGAATTGACATTTTGTACTATGTGTATTACAATAATCGGTCTGATTATAAATTTTAAACTTACCTATCTACCAGTACAAAGGGGTAAGTTAATTTCGGTAATCTCGTATTTTTTTTATTTAAATTAAATAAATTGTTTTACATTAACTTGAATTTATTTTTGCAGTTTATGTGGAGACCGTACCCTAATTGGGTAATTGCCTAGAGAGCGGATCGGGATGAAGGCTTCCTGATGACTTGTCGAGCCCGTACGTCACTCGTTTGCTTCGAGATTGTTGAGTACCACCTGCCTAACAGGGTTGCGAGGCAATTTGGCTTCTAGCAAGTGGTACCAATTGAGGCGGTGACGGAGAGAACTACGAAGGGTGTTGACCTCCACACATGCAAGGCGGGTCCGAAACGGAATTGATAAAACCACCACCGCATAAACATAGATTTGTGGGACAACCGCGTCGATGCACTGGCGGATGCTGCTCCCGCACCCGGTAATGTTATTGCACCAACCCGCGAGTATATGGATTGGTACAATCTCATTACCGTTCACCTTATGACGAACCCACAAAATAGGGATCTCGGGCCACTACCGATGAGCATTCAACCCATCGCTACATCTGAGGATATTTTTATAAGTTGTATTCGTTTCGTTGTCAACATTTTTTTTTATTTTAAATATATTAATTTTAATATTTTTTGTTACAGGAGGAGTCTAACAGAATAATGGTTGAAGAATTCGAGAAGCCTGCCTCTTGAACTAATAATTAGTACAAGACTCTCATCGCTTAGGCTGCCAAAACCATAAAAGATGCATTCGTACCAGCTGGGAAGACAGTTACATGAAGATCACGCACTGCCGATGTAGCAGATGCTGCAGTTCTAGTGCGTCGCCATCGTTTAGCCTCGACCTAACTCAGACGCAGCAGCACACTCCACTGTTCCAGCCATATTCTCCTAAGGAGGCGATACATATCGACCACGAAGGTGTAGAATTCTTTACAATGGAGCGTGGTAGCGCCCTGCGAACGAGAGATGGGTACACGTACTTTCTCCGAAAAGACCGGAGAAGCCTCGATAGATACACACCATCGGGGCCGTAGATAGGATTTACTTTGTTTTGCTTACATTTGTTTCATTTTTGTTACATACAGTTTGACATATTTACGTTATAAAAGATTTCTTCGTTTTTTATTAATAAAGTCGGTTTTGCCATAGTAATTTTCGTACACAAATTTTGGTAAATATTCTGTTTTAGTGATTTTTTATATTGTAAAAATACCAACTCAAAAAATTGTAGCAAAAAAAAAAAAACTAAGTGTTTTTACCAAAACTCTCTGCCGGTTGAGAACGGAAGTGAGAGTTTTGTCTTGGCCCCAGAACGAAAGTTGACAAAAAAGTTATCCCCAATATTTTGACCAGGCCCGACTCAAACATATCCGAGGCCCTGTGGCGAAAAAAAATTGGGGCCCCGGATTTTAGGCTAAGTATATATATATAAACAAAAAAAAAAATTGGGGCCCCGAATTTTTGGGGGCCCTCTGCGGTCGCTCAGCTCGCATCCCCTATTAACCGGCACTGGTGTATGGTAAAAAAGATTTTGAGCAACAAATTGTAAAACATCAAGATCTTCAATTTTTTTTAATTAATAATTATATACAAATTAAGTAATTTTTAAAAAAATGTGGGGCCCCTGTAAATGTGAGGCCCGATTCCGGATGTCACCTTGGACACCCTTGGAGTCGGGCCTGATTTTGACTGCATGGTATGACTAGTTCTGCTAAACCATGGTTAGTCTAATACAAAGCCCAATAAATTTAACGGCACTACCATTAGCACAACCCACGAAAAGGTCCAAAAGACTTTATTATCCCATCACGGCTCAAGTGATATTCCGTATGTGCAGAACGGATTATCATCTATTGAATTATAATTTTAATGGCTAAAATTAAATATAAAAAAAACACATGTATAATTAATTTCTCTCTCTCTCTCTCCAAAACCAAAAATAATGCTTCCAACGATTTTTTTTGATTAAAACACATGTATATATATTTTTTTTATAGTTGTGAATATGAAGAATTGATTCTTTGTTATGATTTTTGCTTTCTGTATATGTAACAGTAGTAAGTCTCTTCTGAGTTCTGATAAACTCTAGTAGTATCTATTTATTTTGACCTTTTTTGTTCTATGACTGTGAGGAGTGGTTTTGGACAAATATGCACTTGATTAGTTGAGATGTTGTTCTGAATTAGCTTTGCCTGAGTTGAAGCCTGTTCTAACGGATTTTAGATTCAATTTTTGATAAACGCACAAATTTGAAGGCAAGGAAACAACCAAGGACTTTATAGCTTGAGGGTAGGATGTAGTTACCGTTTCCTATTCGTGTGATACTTTGGGTTAACTCTTCGAGTTTTACAGCTTGTCAACTAAAAGCATTCAAGTCTAGGAGACTGGCATATTTGCCTAAAGCAATTTCCAGTGCATGCTTTCAGTATGTCTTCTTTAAGTTCTATTGTCTGTGTTTTCTTTGGGAATCAGTTTTCTGGGCGCTGAAATACTTGCATCCTTGTTTTAATCTCCTGAAACCAGTGTTGTAAAAATTGACCTAGTCGGCCGATTAGCCAGGGACTAGTCGGTAGTCGCCACCTACCGCCTAAAAATCCAAAAATCGAGTAAAAAATCGGTCAAAAGTTGGATCTAGTCGGTCAAAAGTCGACCAATCGGTCAAAAATCGGGGGAAAAGACAGAGAGTGAGAGAAAAACACGTAACTGCAGCGGGTGCACACAGGCGGCGGCGGCGGTGACTGGAAGGAGCAGCGGCGGGGAGGAGAGGTGAGGTGCTTCGCGGTTGAGGAAGGGGAGAACGGAGAGAGAGAAGAAGAGGGAGAGGAGAGAGAGAGAGAGAGAGAGAGAGAGAGAGAGAGAGAGACGGTGGCGGTTGTTGGAGAAGAAGAAGACGGTGGTGTCGCGGTTGCAGAAGAGGGAGGGGGCGCTGCTGAGGAGAGAGAAAAGGGAGGAAGTAAATGTTTTTAGGGTTTTCTTCCACTAGGGTTAGATAAATGTATTTATATACTCAGGACTAAAAGTGCAATTAAAATATTAGCACATAAAATTTCATAAAACACTTATGTTACAAACAAGTCATAAATGGCCTACTTTATATTTTTAATATTTAATTGGACCAAAAATATAAAAGAAAACATTTCCGAGAATGATTAAAATAAAATATTTTTAATATTTAGGGTTGCCGACTACGCTGACTAGTCGCTAGTCCCTGTCTGCCGACCGACTAGCGACTTCTTCAACACTATCTGAAACCGTAAGTATATTTGTATAATATCTTTTCTGTTTTGTGGATTTTATCAAGTACTACTAATTAACAAAGAATAATAACATTTTATCTTTGAAAAAACACTAATGATTATTTTTACTTTTGCATATCAGTAATCAATGGATTTGTCTATGCACCTATAATATGTACACATGGTAGAAGATCTTGCATTACAAATATTCAACTACTAATTTTCATATATGAAGTAAAAAACTCATTATTTTAATAATAGATTAGCATTGTAGTCATTATCTTTTTGTTTTTTTTTTTTAATTCTTGGTCAAATCATGTTTGTCAGCACGATTTCTTTCTTCAGAATATGCTGCTTTGATTGCTCCTATTTCACGCTTCAGATGTCAAAGGGATTACAAAAGTATTTTTGTGTTTGACTTGCTCCACAGGAAGGGAATAGTCATACATCAGCAGCATCTGAAATTGTCTTCCTAATTCAAATTTCCAGAAAGCTGCTGTTTTTTTTTTTTTTTGGTTTGTTTTGTAAAATTACCTTTCAGGAATAGTCCCAATGGATAGAAGGCTCGTTGAAGCTGCTCAGAGAGGAAATGTCCAAGCTTTGCATATTTTGATGAAAGATGATCCCCTTTTACTCAGGTTTGCTGCACTGGTAGATGCTGATACTCCTTTGCATATTGCTTGCATCGGAGGACATATTGATTTTGTGAAGGAGATCATAAACTTGAATCCTGAGTTTTCTGGAGAAGTAAACCGAGATGGTCTAAGCCCGCTGCACATCGCAGCAGCTAACGGGGATGTTGAAATATTAAGAGCCCTTTTGCAGGTGAACAGCAGTCTGTGCAGGATCAAGGGCAAAGAGAGAAGAATTCCCCTTCACTATGCTGCAATCAAGGGCAGAGTACATGCCATTAGAGAACTTCTTTCTGCCTGCGCAGATTCTATCATGGACGTGACTGCTCGGGGTGAGACTGCGCTGCATTTGGCTTTGGAAAATAACCAATTTGAAGCCTTTAAGTTCCTGGTAGAGTACCTTAAGCAACTTCACAAGGAGGGCTTCTTAAATAAAAAGGACAACCAAGGTGATACTATTTTGCACTTGGCAGTATCAAGGAAGCAATATGAGGCAAGTTACTACTAATCTTTCTTTAGCTCACTTTTCTACTTTGCTTCGAGTTTTAGAAACTGAAATGAATTGCATGCAGATTGTGGAATTGGTTCTTGACAAAACTTATTTTCCCTGAGGGCACAGTGGACGTGAACTTCCAGAACAAGAAGGGATTAACACCTCTGGATGTTTTGCTGTCGGAAGGGGATGACAGCGAAATTGAGGAAATGCTCAGGGCAGCAGGGGCCGTAAAAGCCGAGGACTTGCAGCCCCTACAGCAAGCAGCATTACCTCCCAATGTGGTTGTGACGACTGTAAACCCAACTAGCAATCAGTCAATGCAAGAACGACCCCAATGTCCTTCAAAACAGTTACAGAACTACTTCAAGTACAATAAACTTAGAGATGCTCCAAGTGAAGTTAGAAATACTCTGCTTGTGTTAGCTGTATTAATTGCAACAGCAACATATCAAGCTGTTCTTAGTCCACCAGGTGGGGTCTGGCAGGATGATTATTTCCCCAGTAACCGAACCAGTAATGGAGCCGGGTTCACCAAACCTCACATAGCGGGACAGGCAGTAATGGGAACTAATAATGTGATTGCTTTTGGTTTATTTCTGATCTTTAACTCCGTTGGATTTTTCATGTCACTTCACATGATAAATTTCCTCACTTGCGGGTTTCCTCTTCAAATTGAGTTGCGAGTCTCTCTCCTGGCACTTTCAGTAACCTATGATACCTGTATGACTGCACTAACACCTGTCCGAGGGATCTCCATCGGCTACACCATCATATCCATACTGCTGCCTATCATGATATCTATAGCAACGAGGGCGATCAGAAATAACGCAAAGAAAGCAAGATCTACACTGAGGCGCGTGAGCCCTTGGAGTTCTTGAAAACGTTTCAACTTTCAAACTTATTGTTGATCTTTTATAGAATCTTATGTAGGTGTTTCTTCAAGAATAATGTACAAACAATCTATTCATGTCTACCCGACAATGAATCTATGTATTGTCTCGCATATACGCATATGTCTAGATGACTACAGTTTCTGTGTATACTTATGACAGATTTATATACATATTTTGTGTTCGACTATTATCTTTGCACGGTTTTCCAAGGTTCTTGCTAAAGCAATTTTCCAGGTGGGACTTGCAGATGTCATGAAGCGTTCCGTGTTCTGGTAAAGCAATCAGTTCAGCAGGTTCAACACAGGTTTTTTACTCTTCTCCAGTTAACACCTCTATGATTAGGTGATAATATAAAGTAATCGAGTCAAACTCTTAAGAATATTATTATATCAAGTTGGACTTGAATTTAGAGTCTTTCATCAGCATCTGGAGAATTATATACCTTTTCTTTTTATTTTATTTCCCGAAACATATACCAAAATACCAAATTGTTAACATGGCTGTATTAGTAGCAAAATTGAAAAGTATTTCCTAGTTCTAGAAATTATCTGTAAAGCATGAACAGGAGGCTTCTTGAAGCTGCTCAGACAGGAAATGTCGAAGATTTGCAGATTTTGATGAGACAGAACCCTCTTCTGCTGAGGTCTTCAGCATTAGTATGTGGTGGGACACCTCTTTATATCGCTTGTACAGGGGGCCACGTCGATTTTGTGAAAGAGATCATAAAGTTAAGGCCAGATTTTGCTGTAGAATTAAATCAAGACGGATTTAGTCCTTTGCATATTGCTTCAGCTAACGGGGATATTGAGATTGTTAAAGAGCTTTTGAAGGTAAAAAACAGCAATTTATGCACCATCAAGGGAAGTGAAAGATGGATTCCTCTTCACTATGCAGTCATCAAAGGCAGAATACAAGTCATCCGAGAACTTTTGTCACATTCTCCAGATTCTGCTGTGGAAACCACTGCAAGGGGCGAGACGTCTCTCCATTTGGCATTGAAGAACAACCAACTTGAAGCCTTCACATTTCTAGTGGAGTTCCTTAAGCAATCTAACAATAAGGACATCTTAAACAAGAAGGATAACCAAGGCGATACCATTCTACACTTAGCGGTATCAAGAAAACAATACGAGGCAAGTTCTTCTTAGTTCTTACCTTGAATCTTCGTTTTCTTTCTTAATTTCTTTCAATTTTAATCAATCAAAAAAAACAAAACTTCTGCCAATAGGTTGTAGATTTCTTGCTTGATAAAAATAACTTGAGCGAGGGCACGTTGGAGATGAACTCGTTTAACAAGAGGGGGTTTACTCCGTTTGATGTTTTATCACACGAAGGAGGTGACAATGAAATCGAGGAAATGCTGAGGTTAGCTGGGGCTGTAAGAGCCGAGGACTTGCACGCCTTGCAGCAGCAGCAGCAGCAGCCAGCAATGTCTCATAATATGGCGATTACAACACAAAATCAGCATCAAAACACAAGAGAAAATCCTAAATCTCTCTCAAAACAGCTGCAGAACTACTTCAAATATAACAAGCTCAAAGACCCTCCTGGAAAAGTTAGAGATACACTGCTTATTCTATCTGTATTAATCGCGACAGCAACATATCAAGCCATCCTCAGCCCACCGGGTGGAGTTTGGCAGGATGATTCGCCTACCAATGAAACCGGCAATGCCACACCGCCACACAAGGCTGGACAATCTATAATGGGATCCCATAATGCAACTGCTTATGGTTTGTTTCTGATCTTCAACTCAATCGGATTCTTCGCGTCTATTCATATGATAAACTTTCTGACTCTTGGATTTCCATTACAAATTGAGTTACAAGTTTCTCTGGTTTCACTCTGTGTGACTTATGATACTTGTATGACTGCAATAGCACCGGGCGATGAGATCGGTCGGACCTTCATGATCTTATCCATAGCTCTTCCATTGGGGATACCTTTAGCAAGTAGGATATTGAGAAACAATTCAAATAGAGTTGGATGTTTATTCGAACGTGCATCAAGATTTCTGAACCAGTTCACTGCTTGGAGATGGATGGTTTCAGCTTTTATTTAAATTAGTTGATGTTCTGACAGTGCTAATTGTCTGCATCGTACTGACAGATCTCGGTCATCTGGCCATCAACAGCTGAAGTTAGTCAATCAAATCAGTTTCTCCTTCATCATTAATTCCGAACAATAAATCCTGGCCTTCTGATCCAACGATCCGACATCCCATATCTGTCAATACGTGATGACAAAAAGTACGATTAGCACCAAAACCAAATTGGACTTGTTAAGTTTGTTTGTTTGTTTGTTTTTGGATCTTCTAGTACACATTTGCCTTTGTATATCTTCAGTAGGAGTATCTTTACATCCACCTCCGGTGCTTACCGTTTGGTCAGCATTATACTGACATATTTCGATTGTTCAATAATTTGATCAAATAAAAAATATCTAATAAAACGGTTCAAATATCGTGATTTATCAGTATAATGTTGATAGACAAAAATCAGTTTCAGGTTACCGTTTGGTCAGCATTATACTGACATATTTCGATTGTCAGTATAATGTGGATAGACAAAACTTAGGCACACAACTGTACATACCCATTAATTGAGTTCAAAGAACAGCAAAACCAAGAATAAAACAGAAAAAAAAAGAAAAAGAAAGAAGAACCAATGTGAGTTTGATCACATCACATGGGTTTGAATCCAACTGCCATTTTTTTAAAGTGCTAAACAGAAAAACTACTACCACTAATCTAAACTGCATCACAAGATTAATACTAACCTGAATTCCATAATATAAGTCGTTTAAAAAGCGTAGAGAAAATTAAAGAAGCAAAAAAAAAGATAGTTTGTTATTCAAAATATCAATATTACTCTCTCAAATATAATTAGTGGAATGCACGTCATATTTAAGATCGTAATATTGATATTTTGACTAACAAAGTACCTTACTTTTTTCTTCCTTAATTTTCGCTACATGTCCGGAGTAATTAACTATTAAACTTAATCAAAGAACAGCAAGTTGCTGTTGTTGTTGATGGGATGATGATGATGATTCATCTTCATTGAAACATAAGTGGAGATTTGAAGATTTTCCAATGTACAATGTTGATTCTTCTATGTTAATTGTGGGTTGCAATAACATTTCTCTTTGGAGGTAAGAACAATAGGTGTGAAAAGTATTGGGAGTCACATTCAAATGGAATCCTAATCCAAAAAGGAAGTCCACTTCAAGAAAATTCATTTCTATTGTGCTGATTCCTCCTACTTTAGCATAGTGTAATACCTGAATTTTTAAATGTCTAGAAGATTGCAAGAGATTAGTGTTCAAATACGACCTTCAATTAGAAATAGTGTAAAACTCATTTATATAAGTACTTATAACCGTTAATAAGGAATAACTGTAATTTTAATCGGTTGATCGAGTAAAGACCGAGATCTATCTAGTAGCCAGCCGTGTAGTGCAGGGACGAAGTCATGAATTGTTTGTTAGGAGGCGAAAAACTTTAACTTTTGGGAGGAGCGAACTTGATAAAATATTCCGAACTACACATAAAATTTACTATATCTAATAGTATTTTTAAAACTGCCACTCGTAGAATGAATCGTCCCTGGTGTATTACTAATGTGTGCTTGTAGGCCACAAGTAGTCCAAACCCTCCAAACCCATACCTATGATATATTAATCCAATTACTTTTGTGCTGTGTTGTACATGTGAGTATCCTTCTAACATTTATATGTATCCTTCAATTTCATGATCATATTATCAAATAGGGAAGTAGGAGCTTGACTAAAAAACAATCAACCCTTATTCATAAAAATCAACCCAAGATTTGCAATAAGAACCAATCAAAAGTTGACACAACATCACTCATATGTAAACCTAGGACTTCCTCACATGTTGTCTCATGCAAACCCATGTTATATGGTAGTATGTCTTTTTTTTTTTCTTCTTAAAAAAGAAAAAGAAAAATCTCCGCAATAAGAATATTGAACACGAGATCTATTATTCTAAATTAGAAGTGTTGTATTTATTACAATAGTTTCTTTTATTAATTATATATATATTTGTGATATTATATCTTTACATGTCAATTATATATATTTTTCATATGATATTTGGTTGTAGCCTATCACCAACGATTATATTCCATTAATAGGATAAATAAACAAAAATTCGGTATGCTTATTATTGTGCTCCCAAATTGGCTACAAATGGTTGTGTTCTTCAAGTATGGAGGCCATGCAATGGCACACTTGAAATAGTTTTGAAGTTATTATAACTTTTAATTATGCTTTATTTGTCAAGATGACAATGTTGGAGGATGAAAATGTAAATCAAACTAATAATTCTTCCATCGTTAAAAAAAAAAAAAATTCAATATTCTCGAATAGTTACAAATCTGGCCCTATATCTACTATACTCCTCCCATTCTTTAATATAAGTTGTTTAGTAAATGTATCGAAAATTTAAAAAAAAAAAACAAAAAACAGGTTACGTTATTAGTTAAAATATCAAATCTCTTAAATAGAATTAGTGATATACAAATTCTATTTAAGAGAGTAATGTTGATATTTTGACTAGCAAGATACCTTACTTTCTGCTTCCTTAATTTACGCTATACATACTAAACGACTTATACGACTTATATTATAGAATGAATGTAGTATTTCTTAAAGAATTGTCCCCATAAACAAAGTACTATGAAATTTGAATTATCTGAAATCCCAAATCTTATCATGTGATTATGCCAATCTTATGTTCGATCCTCGTAGGAAACAGAATAGAATGTTCATTTTCTTATACATAGTCAATAGAAAAGTGGGACGTTCAACTCTGGATGGAGGGAGGGAGGGAGGGAGGGAGTAGCAATTAGGCAAGAGATGAAGTTCAGCCTTGATTAAATTGGAAAACCAGATGAACATGTTGAAGATTTTGAGAAATATGGAGTTCCATAGAGGCAATATCCAGCCCATGACACAAATAAAATAATAATCATTCAAAAAACCAGTAAAATACTTTTATGCTAAGCACTGGAATTTGTTATAGGAACTGTAAAAAAACAGTAAAAACATGAGTCCTACAGGAGGAGCACAAAGGATCTCAAACACCGACTGTGATGATGGAATCTCGAACAATTTAGCTAAAAGAGCGATATCTAATTACCGATATAACTGATGAAAAAAGGCTTGAAATAACTAAATCCTATTCTTCTTGTAGTTTAGGAAACTGCAAAGATCCCCTACAAGAACACAAAAGCCTAAACAAAGACTGGAGATTTTTGTTATCAGGGAAAAAAAAATACTATTCTTCTTCTTCTTCTCACATGTGAAAAGGCAAGTGAAAGTTATGGAACTTAATGAAAATTTGAAGTGCTTAACTCGAGTGGCAGAAGCTCGCGATCCCAAAATTTATCTTGAAAAGGGCTTTGAGAGTTACATTCTTCACAAGTTCCCTTGCAATTGGTTCAGAAGTATATCAGCACTATCGTCATGATCATCTTCATTTCTATCCTTTGCTAAAGCTGCTTCATCTCCAAAAAGTGACCCGTTGGAGAGATTTGACATGTAACGTTCATCATCAAGAAACCCCGCTTGCCTCAACAACCCCATCAATGCCTCCTTGCTTGCTACATCACCTTCTTGCTCACAAAGCTCAAGAATAGAAGAGACGTTTGTAGGTCTCGGTCTCCAGTTTTTTGAACCATCAGCTGAAATAGCATCTTTGAGACAAGAAAAGGCCTCGGTAATTCTCCTCTCCTTAATATGGCCTTCTGCAAGAATCTCCCATGTTGTTGAATTTGGCTTTCCTCCAAATTTAATCATCTTGTCATAAAATTCCGCGGCCTTGTCTGAAAACCCTTGTCTAACATACCAACCCAATAGAAGGTTCCCTATTCTAGGGTCATATCTCGACTTAACTGAAACCCATTCGTGATATATATTTTCTGCACCTTCAATATCGTCCAATCTAATGAAAGAAGATATCAAAGCATGGTAACCCAAGTTTGGTATGCTGGGAAAGATTGACTTGTAAACATTCCACACACGAAGAGCTTCTTCCTTTTTGCCAACACTACCGTAGAGACTAATGAGAAAGTGATATGGAATGCGATCTCGACCTGTGATTCTGCTCTCAATTTTCTTTAAGCATTCTTCAGCTTTTTCCAAATGGCCGAGCCTAATGTATTGTGTGGCCACGGTGCTGAAAGTTGTCCAGTTTGGGTTGATGTATGTATCGAGTTTCATTTGTTCCAGGGCTTCTTCCATCTTTTCTACTGACCCTTGTGAACCACAGCATGATATCCAGATGTTGTATGAATATAAGTCCAATGGAATTCGTTTCTCCATCATTTCTGAAACCACTGACTCGACCTTGTCAAATTGTTTAAGGTTCATGTAAAGCGTCATTATCACATTGTACGGAAGGGATTGGATGGCATAACCTCTAACTCTCATTTTATCCATCAAAGATTCAGCTTTTTCCGTAATTCTAGCACGCACATAAGCATTTAAAAGAGCACCATATACTCGTTTATCCTTCTGGGAATCTGGCAGCTTCAAGAAGTATTCTTCCGCATATGCCATTCCCTTTACTTTAGCAATTAGATCCAACTGAATTGCAGTATCGCTGCTCGTTAATCTAAACCTTTCTTCCCTGTTGTTCATCCACTCATACACCTGTTACATCACAAAATTAAAATTCTTTTCAACTACACAAAGAAAGTCATCTGCTACCATCTTGGCAATGCTCAAAGCTACTAGAGAAGTACCCTCATCACTCAATACCTTCTTTCATGATCAGCTATGAAATCAGAGGCATTTAAACAACTATTAACTGATCCTGTTCATCACTATTATTTCTGGAATGGTATATATTATGCATAAAAACTGCTAAAAATAGTAGAAATTAGCCATGATATTCTTATATTTCCCTGACAAGTGTCAAATTCTTTATCAGGTTCACAAACAAAAGCCTCACGCTTTTAGAATTTCCAACACTAAATGTCTGAAAATCATTTGAAGAAACAACAACATAATTCATTAAGTCCCCAATAATTGGGGGCATGGGCAGGGGTGGATAGCAGACAAACCTAACATGCACAAAGTTGCTTCTCGGGACAGACATAATCAATGAATGCACAAAGTGTCTGCTCACAAAATACCACTGAAACATTACACGGTTTCTTTCATTCAACATTCAGAGCATTTACGTGAACGGTAATCATTTGAAGAAACATTTCAAACAAATTCCCGGGCACATTTTATGGCATCTAACCCACAAATTGAATTTCAAATTTAGCTATAAAAAAGCAATATCAAATTAACCAGAGATGGGAATTTTATCAAAAATTGAGATTCTTTTACCTCTAAAGCAAGCTCGAAACGGCGGAATTTCCGAAGGTGTTTAACAATTCTACAAAGGTCCCATTTCGATAACCTATTCCCCTCTTTTTCCCACTGGTTCAAAACACCAGAAGTCCCCAAATTCGGATCCTCCATCATTGAAATTCTCTTGTAAACAGTATTCCATTTCAGCATCGGCCTTTTCTCGTAATCCATGGTTCCATAGCTATGCACTTTCGATATAGAACAAGTAAACACTGAATTTTTATGGCTTGAAATGGGTTTTAGAAGGGTTGAATCACAAAACCCATATGGGAACGAGATTGAATATGAGAAAGAACCATGGTTGTTGCTGTAAGAACTACTATGGGAATGTAATAATGGAGGTTTTGAGGTTGTGGGTTGAAGCAACATTCTTGGAATAGTGAATTCTTGAAGGATTTTCCAAGAATTTTGGGGATAAAATTGATTTGGGATTTTTATGTAAGAAAGAAAGGAGATAAGAGTGGGAGCTGTGAAAGAGCAGCAGAGGGTTTAGAATTAAAACCCTTTTGAGTTCTGATATTTCCTAAAGTGTCCCCAAATGTTATACTCCAACGTCCCAAATTAAATGTCCACAAATTTTTTTCTTTCTAAATTAAATATGTATTGATGATTACTTTTCCAATTTTACTTTTTTTTCAAACTCTTCATTAAATACTCTTAATTAATTAAAAGGGTAGTGATTATTTGATTAAAAAATTGGAATCAAATTTTAATCAAGAAGACATAATACCATATTAAATTATAACAATAATTTTTATTTTATATTTTTTGATCCTTATTTTATCCAAATTTTTTTTATCCAACAAACATTATTGTAATTAAAATTATCACTTTTCAACCCATATTTAATAGGTAGTTGAATGTTGTGTGAGAGGAATCATAGAGAAATACATAAATTTTAAATGAGATTAATAAAATTAATGAGGGGTATCTTAGACTTTTATTTATATTTTACTATCCAAATCAACAAAAACTTACTATCCATACTTTTGTCAAAGTGGACAGATAAGTTGGGACGGAAGAAATAGTTATTTGCTTTTAACCCCATTTGTAGTTAATAAATTTCTTCCCAAGTCACTTTATAGTGGTTGATAAACATATTGCTATTGCAAAAGTAAATTCAAACAGAGTAGTGATAGGGAGCTAAATGTTAAGCACTTAGTTAATTAATTGGTTAAATTAAGAGTAAAATAATAAAAAAAATACCGTGAAATTCTGGATTTGTAATTTCAGAAAATTATAATTTAAAATTTTAAAATTGTTAAACAACTAAGGAGGAATAATTTTTATTCTTACACTTGAATCACACTAAATTTAAGTGGAACATGTTTAGGCTATACTTTGGTTGGTTTTTTTTTTTATATATTTAAAACGTATTTTTTTAAAAAAAAAAAAACTGTAAATCTATATTTTCAGTTACACCACCTTTTTCTTCTTCATATCCCATGTAAATCTAAGTTTACAAGTAGTTTTTTCATGTCACCTATCAAGTTACCAACTCAAATGCATAAACGAGCTGGTAAATTTAGAGGTGATATGAGATCTTTTGATCATTCAAATCTATTTGAAACAAATTTTAAAACCTGCTTGGTCAAATAGTCTCTCTGACACAGGTGAGGCTTTGCCTTCATAACTTTTGCCTTTTTCAAAAGAAAAAATACGAGTTTTTCTATAGACATAAACCTCGCAAAAACAAATAATTCATCGTGTGTGGATTTCATTGGGGGAAAGAAGATACTTATGAATATCCATTTTTTATTAACCACAACAAAAATTATGAATACTCAAATTTAATTAAAAAAAATTTAAACCCAACTACAGAAGCTAAATTGAAACCCACTGTAATCGGCTGGCTCATGAAGTTGATGAGTTTTTAATTTTTTTTAATTATGCTTTTCTTTGAAGCTTAGAAGTTTTTTTGGGTGGTTCATGAAGTTAATGGCTTTTTAATTTTTTTTGTTCAACTTAAAAAACCCCACTGTAATCCATAATTATTCTAATTATGCATAATATGCTTTTCTTTGAATCTTAGGAAGCGTTTTTGGAAGAATATGGGTTTTTAATTTTTTTTTTGTTTAACTTAAGGTGAAAGTAGGCTTAAGAAATGGTGGTTGTTCCAGGTGATGGTGGTTTACGGTGGTGAGAGGACGGAGGAAGATGAAGGGTTTAGGGATTTACTTTTTTTGGATAAATTAAATTATGTATCCATTGTTATTTTATTTAACAATTGAGTACATAAATTTTTCTTGTAGAAAGTATGTTGAAATGACTAAAATGCCAGAGTAAAAAGGCACGCTTTGACAAAATGACAATTTTGACGGATTGTTTACAGAAAATTGAACGGAAGGATAATAACGGCAGAGTCGTAAATACATACTGGATCTTAAAAGATAAAATAAAACATACGGGACAAAAACCTACAACTCAAAATACAATTAGGACCAAACAGGCGTTTTTGTCCACTAAAACCTCTCAAATGAATAAATGATATACTCTTATCGTCAAACCTCTTCTATTCAAAAGTTACCGTCTAAACTTGATCTGTCAAGCGCTCAAATTGAAATAGTATAATCTCATTATTTTATTTTGTAGAATAATATAACATTTTGATTAACCGTTTAACGACTATAGCAAGAATAATTTGACTGCAATTATTCGCACTAAAATAAGGGCACAGATATTGCTAGGTCCAGCCCAAGTATCACACCATCTACATAGCAAACCGAGGCCTAGTCGTGCATTCCGTGAGGAAAAAATTGGGGAGCACGTAGACCTGAAACTTGCAGTTCTCCAAGTAATCATCGAAAGAACTGTCAGACAGGAAACACATTTTCTTTTTCAAAGAGAAAGTAACAAATTTCAGATCTAAACATCTCCAACAACTATGAACAATACCCCAACCCCTGCGGTATATTCTTCTTTCAAACCTGACTTAGTTAATCTAGAGATCTTGCAACTCTTAACTGATCATTTTTTTTTATCATGCACAAACATAACCTGACCCTAAGGATAAAAACATGTGAACACCACAACAATTAAGGAGAGATGCATCCATGGGGTCTTTCTAAATCTTACATATCAGATCCAGTTCCATTTTCCATTAAGGCATAGCTACTAACATTATCGTCTAAGAAGGCTGTACGAGGGTAATTCTTCAAGACATGTTAAGTCATCTTGCAATAGCTCTCTTTCCAACTCGCGGCGAGTGGCCTTCATCACCGCCTGCATTTACATCAAAAGAAAGGTCGAGAAATGCATGAATTGAATCAAGCAAAAAGATGACCACACTGCAGTATATCATAGTTATATACTGTTTCAACTTTTATATGTGATGGGAATTCATATAGTTAAAATGTGTCGGCTATCTATGTAGACTCAAAGAGTTTAAGATGCTAAAGGGAAAAAACAAGCAAAAGCAACAAATCCTGATTATGGAAAGATTCTACATTGCAAAAGCAGCAAAATTAGCTTCGTGCCTAATTGCCTGCACCAAGCTTTTGAATTTAAATCATAACACAAGCGACAGATATCTTATTCCCAAAAAGTATCCAATCACAACGCACATACGTTAAAGTCCATATATGATGCGTGCATGGCAAGCCATTGATGGTCCATCAGCTTGAATGTGATGCAATATAGAAGGTCAAATGCTGACTCATTTTCTGCAAGTCAAAAAGCAAAACAAGAACAAAAATTTAGATAGCACCATCCAATAAAAAAAATCAAACCAGAACTAAAATGTTAACCTTAGATACCAATAAACGAGACATCAAGAAGAACCAAGTTTTTAATAATTATTACCAGCAAGAAACTTCAGGAAGGTTGCTCCAACCAAGGTTCTAGGCTTTACTGCACAAAAAAAAAGGCTTAGATGATCCTAACTAAAAGAAATAGACGAACAGAAAACACACTGCCTTGAAGAAAATGGCCTTGACATTACAGGGAGTGCATTTTTAATATTAGAGATGTTTATGCCGGTGAAACAGGAGGACCTTTCACTGTTAAACCAGAAATAGACCCTTTAGAGAAAGTTATGCTCCAATAATAAATAATAGGATAAAATACTATGATAATTTTATTAATAATTCTAAAAATAAAGAATACAAAGGAAAATATTATCCTTGCCCCAGATAAAGAAGAACCTATAATAAGAGGTGGAACAAAATTAAACATAGATTGTAGCATAGATAGACATAAAGATCTATTAAATTGGGAAAAGAATATGTTAATTTTCTTATTAACAGTAGAAAATGATGATAATTGGAATATTGAAAGAAAATTTGAATTTATTATAGCTACCTTTGATGGAGTAATAAGAAATTGATGGGAAGGAGTAGGAAGTGATGCTAAAGCATTAATGAAAAGAAATGTTGAAACTGAGTTAATACAAAGTGATAGTAAAGGATTAAGTAAAATGGTAGATTATTTAGGAAGTGAATTTATTGGAATAGAACGGATAAGAAATCAAAGAAGTTGAATTAATCAAAGAAATACAAGAAGCCAGATTAAAATTAATTAATATACAAATTTGTGATATATGCTATCTTAGGCATTATATTAATGAATATACAGATTATTATTATAAACAATATTATAGTACATAAAACCAACAACCATATTTAGATATGTTTTATTCTAAATTGCCATATCCTTGGAATATACAAGTACGAAGACAGTGGGAGATATATAAAAGTAGTGATGAAAGTAAAAATAATATAGATACCTTAGGATTACGAATAAGAATTATGTTAAATTATTTTAATGAATTATGTTTAAATAGTAGTTTAATGAAAAAATCTAAAAGAGTTAGAGTGCTTTACTATAGATGTCAACAAACCTAATCATACTGGACCTGGATATGCATTTTATGGCATGTGCTTTGGTATGATCGTTTTTCAAAGAAACCAAAATATTGTCCTATCATGCTTAATAATTTTGCCAATACTTCAGGTAAATTTCCCTAAATGCTTCAGATGTATGGACTATGGACCACTTAATATTAATTTGGAAAAAAAAATTGACATTTAATACCTTGCCCCCCAAAGGTCACCACAACAAAAACTAATGGCTAACTAATGCTAGTTCTCAGAAAGGAAGCCATCCATAACTAAGGAAGTGCTGAAAAACAAGAGATTATGAATTCAAAGTATATTTTTTTTTCCCCACCAGAAACAGCTGAAGTAAATTGGTTCTCCTTTTTGTTGGGGGTGGGGGGGAAAGGATAACAAAGCTACCATTTCTTGAATTAACCTAAGCATTTTCAGAGGGATGGGGGGGAGAAAATCAACAGAATCTACAAACCTGCTTCAAGATCAAGCATCTGAATCAACATGAATGTGATGTTAACGCCAGCAACAGCAAAGGGGTATTCCCACAAGGCCCTATCACCTTCTTGCTTGCGAAGAAGATCTTGGAAAGATTTCTGTAAAAAGACAACAAGCACCATATAGAGATACCACTATAAAACTGGATTCAAAATTCTTAAACACACACAGGTTCTGCAGATCCAAATAAAATTAATTAAGACACTAATAAAGAACTCCTTAGAGAGAGACCGATTGTCAACTTTCCTCTCCATGAAGAGTCTATCAAACTAAAGACTTCCTCAGATACAAATCGAAATGTAGGAAACTAACTTTTCAGCACAGACTAACAATAGGAAACAAAATAATGTAAGCAGATCTAGGGGAAAAGACAATTGCAAGAGCAAAAATGATAAAAACTGCAGCTCCATGTCAACCAAAGACTGATGCCTATTAACAGCTATCCAGCCAAACTAAAACCAAAAGGAAATGATACACCATCTAACGAAGAAGGAAAATCGTCATCTTAGGGTTAGATGCTGTTTCTCGAATTGCAAATGTCTATACATATCATAAACAACTACCAATCGTCTATGTTACTCAGACACGGGTACGGGTGTCGGGTACGGGTATGTATTTAGGTGTCCGGTACTTAAACATCTAAAATAAAGGATACGGGGACACTTCTCCAAATTCAGACACGGGTACGGGGATACGGAAATAAATTTTAATTCATAATAAAAAAATAGGATCCTCTAATAAATAAGTTTTAATAATATCAAAAAAGCTGTCTTCAACCACTCTTCCCCTGTTCCCCATCGTCTCCTCTCCATGACTCCACCAACCCTAATAAATTCTCTTCCTTTTTCTAACAATTGCAGCCACAATAAAGATTCAAAACATGCTAATTTCAAATCCCATGTTAGAGTCTTCTCTATTACATGTTCTCTTTAATCATTGCTGCAATTTTATTCAAGCACCAGAATCGCCCAAACTCAGCCCAAATTCACAGCCGGCAGCCATGGTCAAAGTACCCATATGGAATTGACCATGTCAGGTACGTTTGCCATACCAATACCAACGTCATACCCGGTGGACACGGGTACGGCATGGCTAAGTGGAGAGTCCGAGTAACATAGCCAATCGTCAAGGAAGGCTAGCGGAGTTGGCTTAGCACTTCCGATGCTGAACGATAGGTCCCGGGTTCGACACCCCCTTGCCCCGGTAATAATAAATTTCAAAAGGCAAGAAAATAATTTTAAAAATGAAAAAAATAAGAACCACCTATCACATCAATTTATCTTTTCCAGGGTCAGAAAGCAATAATTAGAACTCAATCAACCAGGAAAATAATTATGTTTGTGTTCTCTTCTGTGTCTTTGTTCTTCTTTGTCTTTTTCATTCTTGTACTTAGAAGGGGAGAGGGGAGAGAAAGGAACGTACTGGAAAGCTCCTGGCGAAATATAATAAGTTCTCCAACGATATGAATCCACCACCCCTGAAAAACAAACTGCAGGTGAATACGGAAAATAGAAAGACGAGCAAACTAGAACAAAGAGCAATCTCGAAGAATGTCTGCAAAGAGAATAATAAGTAAATAAAGCAGGTTTATACCTGAAGTCTGTAGCAGGATCTTTTCCTTGCCAGCCCATTTCCTTCCACTGTTCAGATATCAAACCATGAAGTTCTTCCTCGGGAAAGGCAGCATTCCACAATGCCCTCAAAGCTTCCTACACAGCAAAGAGAGTAATTAATTTTTCCAAGAAAAAGCCAAAGGAATTCCAAGATGTGAAACCATGAGGACAATGCAATTGATCTTCTAAACACAAAAACTGTTTCAATGCAATAATAGCCAGTGTACCTGATGCTCAAAATTTTCACCATCGTACGGAATATCTATTCTGTTCTGCAGTCTCAGCAAGCACTCTTCCTATCAAGAGCAAGATAAACAGGAATTTATACCAAAATCTGCTGCTAGAACATCTTTAAACACTATTGCAAACATATACAAGACAGAAGAAGGATTAAATTATGTGGTGATTCAAGCATGCACTTTTATATATGCACTGGAATACATTTACAAAGTGAATAAACTGTGGTCTCAACCAATTACTTCAACCCCTCGTGATATTACCTGGGCAGGTGTCAAATCAAATGATGGACGAGCATCGTTTTCTCTACTCTGAGCACAAACACAAGAAAGACCCCTGCCAAGCCAAGCTGCTGATCCAACTACAACCTCTGCTACACAAGAAAATGATTTAAACATGGAAGTAGAAAATAAAATTCCTAAAATGTGTCTTTTGCAATCAGATTTTCTTTTCTTTTTAAGAGAATGCAGATCCCAAGCTGAAAGCACAAAATCAAAGATCTGCTACTCCAGAAAACACAGTCAAATTTGATAAACACTGCTGAAACCTGAGTTCATTAACAACAGAAGAAGTGAAAAGACCGCATCATTCTATGGATGATGTAGGCAAAAAATAACAATCATCGTGCAATTTGGTTCGAGTGCTGATAGGAGTTCGTAAGCACAGCTGAGACAATCCTGGCATCAATTTGATCCAATGGCTATGTTTCAATAGTTGTTCATGAACAACTATCGACTTTTTTCCCAGCTTTTGGATCTTGGACCAATGGCTGAGATAGTGTCATCACCGAAACCAAACTGATCATCACGTACTATACTAATAACTTCAGTTTCTTGTATCCCGTAAAACTTAATCCTATCCAGAAACTTCAATCAATCAATAATTTAGTTAAGAAGCATATAAACTTCCAAGTGAGAACGGCATTGACTTCGATGGCATACCATTTAGATTACATAATTGCTTGATAGACAGCAAATTATAAACTTGGAATAAAGCCAAATAATCATGAGATTCAAAGGTGAGGCTAAAATAAATAAAACATAAATACACTGTAGACCAAGGCTAAAATATGTAAAACAGAAATAGTGTATACGAAAACATATATATTGTTGACCAAAGTGTATGAAAAAATCCGCATTCAACTGTATCAAAGACACTTGTATCGGATCAATTTTTTTCTGAACCACATTAAAATGTATTCATTAAAGCTGGTAGGGATTGAACTGTCAGTGCTTAGATCCGCCCAGACAGGATATAGAAATTCAAAATTCATTGTACACATGAATTTGCACATTTGCAAATTTGTACACGTGTACAAGAAATTCAAAATTCAAATTTGCACATTCAACAGAAAAGAGCAGCGTAATGACCTGGTTTATATACAAAATTATTACGTCCTATTATCTGAACTTGTATCTGGAAACAAAGCCTGCAGAAGATCTCTCTCTCCGGCTGTAGTTAGAAAATGAATCTCAGCTTAAATGTAGAAAACACTCAATTCTGTTCTATTAGAAAAACCTCCAATTTAAATGACCATACAAAGTGCCATCATCATTCAGTTAAGCTGCGAGTTCATACCAGCTACTAGTTCAAAAACTTTGCAGTAACATCATCATATGAACAGTAAAAACATATTTAGCCGGTAATACTCCAGTAAAATATACTATTTAAAATTAGTTAAAAATCAAAAAATAAATTATGTTGTATACCAGTAAATCAATCAGCTATTGCGTGTGTGCACTTATGGTACTTAATGAACGTGCAAATAGATCAAACTTCAGGTATCAATGAACATATTGATGAATCAGCAAATGCTCTCGGAAAAAATATATTAAAAACTAAAAACAAAACAGCAGCAGTAATAGTAAGAGTAGTGAATTTTGAAATCTACAAGCAGCAGAATCTCACCACAAATGTCAATGCAAGTAGGCATCTACAAATCTAATTTCCAATTTCACAGATCCAACTCCTACGATATCCTCTTATCCTGACATGAATTCGAAGCAACAGTAACAGAAACATAACATAATGTACACATACAAAAATGACAAAAATTGAGCAGTGTAGTTAGGAGTTAAAAAGCTAGGTGAACCACACGGACTCTAAGGTAAGTAAAATCTAAAATTTCACCGTCGATATTCGTTCGAAAATAAATAAATTAAGGAATATACCAGAAGTAGAATGGCAAGTGGTATTGCCGTTTCCTCTATCAAGGCCTTGCGATATCCTCCGCACAGCAACGAACGATCCTCCTCTATCATCCATTACCATTCCTTCTCCGAATAAAACACAAATTTATCCACAAAATCTTATCGCTATTCAAAATCTCTAACTTATAATTCACCAACAATCAACTCGTTCCAATGCCGAAATTTAACTCAGTCTTCACCGGCTTAAAAACCAAAAACCGCTCGAAAATGCAAATTAAGCGCGAGAAATCCGATCCTTGTCCTTGAAGCAAAAATGGCGCGATTGTGTTGTTCCTTAGGGCTTTAATATCTATCTCCTATGCGACAGCAACTTCATTGAAGCTATGGCGAACCGCGAATGTGTATATGTACAAATTCAGCTATTGTGTACGTATATGTTAGTTGAGGATGATGAAAGAGAAAGAGAAAGAGAGGGAGAGATTTTTGTTTCTCTCTCTAGAATTTTCGTGTGTTTCTCTCACTATATCTGAAGTTTTTCGGAGTGCGGTGGAGGGAGGCGGGGGAGGTGTTTAGCGCCTGTTATTATAGTGGGTGGGGTGTGTTAGGGGGTTGGGGGGAGTGGATGGTGATGGGGGAACGGCTATTGGTTTTGAGCTGGATTGTTAGGAGTTGATATCGAAACCGTTTAACGTTTGTTTTTTGTTTTTTTTTAATTAAGACCTATTTTACTGGTGTTTAATGGCTTACTTAATTGAGAATACGTGATTAATATTTTGCCATTAAACAGATGATTAGTGTCACAGTGGATGGGAAATTCTGATGTGGATCTCGTAGTTCAGAATTATACACATTATCACAGAATTATCTTTTTCTTCATCTTCTAGTGATGTGACCAGTTCTGTATCACAAGATCCAATAAGCCTGATCCATATTAGAACTATCCCAGTGAATTTAGTATAAAGAAAAATTTGTGCATATACATCTCGGCTCAAATCCTTTATAACGCTTTTTATGATATTTTAATTAAAAAATTTCCGTTCATATAATATAAAATAAAATGGGTAGATTTTAGAGATGAAATGATTAACTCTTAAATGTGAATGAGAATATAATTAGAAAGGTCACGGTGTACATGTTTGGCAATATTATAATTAGAAAGTCACTTAATCTGATTCTGCCTGGCAAGACAAAGGAAACAAAACAATCGAGAAATTAAAAATAATGAAAAAAACCCAAACGCTTGAAGTCTTAAGTTGAGACACATTTAGATAATGAAGTACAATTCTACCAATCAGAAAAGTCTAAAATCCTATAATCATTACTAAAATTTCCATCATTTTCATTATCCTTCCTTAATATTGTAAGTGTTGGGGAGAAACCACAATGTAGTCCAAGCAACCGAACAAACAAGATCAAATATGCTTGACAAAATATCTCCCAAATTTGAATAAATACGTAGGACACCAAACAATAATTTCAAAGCCCCTAGATGACAATGCGAATGCAGCGGAATAACAATAACGGAGCAAATGAATGAAAGATAAATCAAGCAAACACAACACCAAGAATTTTACGTGGAAAACCTCTTCAAATCGAAGAGTAAAAACCACGGGACCTTCGGGTCCACTCAAAAAGCTTCACTATAAATCAAGAGAGGTTACAAAAGAGTATCTACACCAATATGTGTAAAACTCAAACCAACAAGGAAGCTAAAACTTATCAACAACATAAAAGAGTTGAGAATAGAGAATTTTCACCCCTGAAAACAGGACACTGTTCGGGCTGCTATAACTCAGAATCAGCAAGCTGAAATCCTAATCGTACCATCCAGAATGTAGCCCTATCAGTCTTCTACCTCCAGTTAAAATTTGAGAGCATTCCGACAAGAATTGACCGTCCGATCGAAAGAAGTCCCAAAACTGTGCTGGCAGAAAAAGCTGCGGAAATCTCCCTTTTTCTCCCAAAAACTCTCTGCCTCTCTTTTTCTTGAATGAATAATGAAGACCAACAATTGGTAGGGTTTTATAACACTTTTGGGCTTGGGCCTTGGGCTATTTTTCAAGACCCACATAGGAGGAGAAAACATTATGGCCCAACAAATCTCCCCCTTTTCCCGACTATGTGAAAGTCACAAATCTCTTGCCATCCCGGCAAGAGTACAACACACATCAAACTTCTACATAGGCAATGCCTTAGTCATCATATCTGCCCTATTATCATCAGTATGAACTTTTTCAAGCTCCAACAACTTATCATCTAACACTTCACGTATCCAATAATACCTCACATCAATGTGTTTAGATTTAGAATGAAAAGTTGAGTTCTTACCAAGATGAATTGCACTTTGACTATCACAAAGTAACATATACTTAGATTGAGAGTGTCCAATTTCCTTGAGAAATTTCTTCATCCAAAGCAACACTTTACAACCTTCAGTCGCTGCAATGAACTCAGCTTCAGTGGTAGACTAAGCGACACATTTCTGCAATCGAGATTGCCATGAAACAGCTCCCCCTGCAAAGGTAATCAAGTAGCCTGAAGTAGATTTCCTGGTATCAACATCCCCAGCCATATCTGAATCTGTGTAGCCTTCAAGAATAGATTTTTCATTGCCAAAACAGAGTCTTAGATTAGAACTTCCACGGAGATATCTCAAAATCCATTTAACTGCTTCCCAATGTTATCTTCCTGGTTTCGAAAGAAAACGGCTAACAACACCAACAACATGAGAAATATCAGGCCTCGTGCAAACCATAGCATACATCAAACTACCAACTGCTGAAGCATAAGGAACTTTCTCCATCTCTTTCTTCTCATCATCGGTAGAGGGACATTGTTTGACACTCAATTTGAAGTGACTAGCAAGTGGAGTGCTAACAACTTTGGCCTTATCCATTCTGAATCTCTGGAGCACCTTCTCAATGTAGCTCTCTTGAGATAACCAAAGCTTCCTTGCATTCCTATCACGAGTGATCTTCACTCCAAGAATCTGCTTTGCTGGTCCCAAGTCTTTCATGGCAAAAGACTTGCTCAACTCCTACTTCAAATCTGTAATCCTGGAAGCATTCTTACCAACAATAAGCATATCATCAACATAAAGCAAAAGTATGATAAACTCATCATCAGAAAACTTTTGCACAAATACACAATGGTCAGAATTAGTCTTCTTGAAGCCATGCTTCCTCATAAATGACTCAAACTTCTTGTACCATTGTCTCGGTGCTTGTTTCAAGCCATATAAACTTTTCTTCAACCTGCAGACATGATCTTCTTTTCCTTTAACCTGAAAACCTTCAAGTTGTTCCATATAAATTTCCTCCTCAAGATCACCATGAAGAAAAGTTGTCTTCACATCCATCTGCTCAACCTCTAAATCAAGGCTTGCAGCCAAACTGAGCACAGTTCTGATCGAAGACATTTTCACAACGGGAGAAAATATTTTTGAGAAGTCTACTCCCTTTCTTTGACTAAACCCTTTGACAACAATTCTAGCTTTAGGACGTGGATCTGGAGAGTGCTCTTGCGGCTTCCATCTGTAAACCCACATATTCTTCAAAGCTTTCTTGCCCTTTGGCAACTTCACTAACTCAAAAGTGTTATTGTCATAGAGAGACTTCATTTCATCATCCATTGCACTTAACCACTGATCCTTCTACTCACTTCCCATGGCCTCCTGAAAACTCTCTGGTTCTCCCCCATCAGTCATCAACACATACTGATCAGGAGGATACAAAGTATTATCCTTTCTGACTCTGGTAGACCTCCTAGGTAGAGCAACTTGTGGTTCCTCTGGCAAATCTGGAACATGATCATCAGTATCAGCATCATCTGGAATTGCTGGAACATGATCATCATCTGCATTCGGTTCTATCTCCACAGGTAAACGGTGAGGAATATCCCTGTTCAAATCAACAAGATCCTGAACCTGTGATTCTGTCTATGGAGCTTTCTCAACATCCTTGATAGTCTGGTCTTCACAGAAAACCACATCTCTGCTTCTGATAAGTTTCTTCTCAACTGGATCATACAACCTGTATCCAAACTCATCCTGGCCATAACCCAGAAAGATACACTGTCTAGTCTTGGTATCCAGTTTAGACCTTTCATCTTTTGGAACATGAACAAAGGCCTTGCAACCAAAGACTCTCAAATGATCATAAGAAGACTTCTTACCTGACCAAACATTCTCTGGAACATCTCCATTTAGAGCAACTGCAGGAGACAAATTAATTACATGAACCGCAACATTCAAAGCTTCACCCCAGAAGCCTTGTGATTGTTGTAACCCAAGAGGGGGGGTGAATTGGGTTTCTAATAAATCTTGCAAACTATTTCCAATCTAAACAATGATAGTGCAAGTTTAACAAAAGCTAAAGCAAAACCCAATGCAAATCACAAGACAAGAGATTTAGAGTGGTTCGATTCACTAAGAATCTACATCCACTACCTTGAGCCGCACCCAAGGATTTCACCAACTTCACTAAGAAGAATGTGCCCACACAAAGTAGGACTTTACACTAGTGGCTAACTCACAAAGAGTTTTACAAACAACCACTATAAACAATTGCCCACACTAAGTAGGACTTATACAACAATAACCCTATCACTAAGAAAGGGGATAAGATGAAGGGTTTAGAGAACAAAGTTGTTCACTCTTCTAAGTGAAAGATACATACATTTGAAGCTCATCAATTGTTGGCTCTTTGAACATAGGAAGCACACTCTTTGTCTTGCTATTATGAAATGCACTTTTGAATCATTTAGATTTTGGAATGAAGTGCATTTTACTTTGAAAGTGTTTAGACTTGATAAGAAATCAATCTCTATTGTATGTACAAGTCTATGTAAGTGTTAGAGTCATTCTAAAGCTTTGGAGTATTTATACCATTTGAAATCTCGCTGAAAAACGACTCTGGAACGGTCAAATAACTGGCTAGTAACGAGTGCACCTCGGTTGACCGAACACGAGCCTCGGTGGGACCGAAGGAAAACTCGGTCGACCGACTTGGGACCTCGGTCGACCGACCTTGGTCATCTCGGTCGACCGAACCAGATCTTGGTCGACCGAACCAAGACAGCTCAACTCTCAGTACTTTGTTCGGTTGATCCGAGAAAATCTCGGTCGACCGACTTTCTCAGGGCTTTCGGGAGAAGTTGATTAAACACTTGTTTTCAAATCATTTGAAGTCTAAAAGGTTTTCCCAAAAGGTAACACATAAGAACACTTGGAAAACTTTTCTAAAAGACTTATACTTGAAATCAAAGGCTTTTTGGATAAGAACACATTTGAAACTTTTGCCTTTTGAAAACGTGTTTATGAAATCATGTATGCAAGACTAGAGTGAGAAGCTTATGTTCATAAGAGCTTTGGTTAGAGCTTTAAAGATTACGACTAATGACGACAAAGCTAAACTAACCAAACTAAGTCTTCAATCTTCAATCTTCATAGATGAGCCTTGAATAGTATGACTTTGAATCTTGAACATGGCTTGATTGAAGTACTTAGAGCTTCCTACAAGATTTCCAATATTCTATCACAAAGATTAAGATCATTAGACACAACATCAAATGTTTGTCCAATATCAAAAACAGAGTTCGTTCGCCCTTAGGGCTTACAGTGATAACTTGGCCTCAGAAAGTAAACATCTAACTCTCTCAACTAAAGTTATGTTCATCCTTTCTGCCAAACCATTCAACTGAGGAGTCTTCGGAGGAGTCTTCTGATGTCTGATACCTTCCTCTCTGCAATACTGATCAAACGGCCCGCAGTACTCACCACCATTGTCTGACCGGATGCACTTGACTTTCTTCCCAGTTTGTCTCTCAACAGAGACTTGGAATTCCTTAAACTTATCAAGAACCTGGTTCTTAGTCTTCAGAACATAGACCCATAATTTTCTTGAACAATCATCAATGAAAGTCACAAAATAAGATGCACCACCAAGTGACTGTACCTCCATAGGACCACACACATTAGAATGAATCAGCTCTAACAAACTTGACTTCTTGTAAGGAGGATTAGACTTGAAAGACACTCTGTTCTGCTTTCCTGCCATATAATGATCACACTTATTCAATTTTGCAGTACTAACTCCAGAAAGTGCATTCTTTCTGATTAGAATGTTAAGTCCTTTCTCGCTAATGTGACTCAGCCGCCTGTGCCATAGGTAAGGTGAGATTTTATGTCCACCACATTGACATTACCAGAAATCGCAGCCTGCATCAAATACAAATTAGAAGAAAATTTGTTTCCTCAAGCCATAATCAAAGAACCCTTTGAAAGTTTCCAATCACCTCCTTCAAACACATTACGAAAACCATCATCATCAAGTTTTCCAACTGAGATCAAATTCAACCGGATATCTGGAGAGTGCTTGACACCTCTGAGAAGTAACTCACTGCCATTCCTAGTCTTCAAACACACATCACCTATGCCAACCACCGGTGACACGCCCTCATTGCCCATCCTAAGAGCTCCAAAGTTTCCAGGAGTGTAGGAACAGAAGAATTCTTTCTTTTTAGCAACATGAAGTGAAGCACCACTATCAACTACCCAGTTAATGTCATGAGATGCATAATTAATCACATCCTCATCATAAACAACAAATAAATCCTCTGTAGTAGCAGTAGCAACAACATCAGCACTGTCATTTTTCACTTCTGTATTACCACCATTCTTCTTATCTCTCTTCCACTTGAAGCAATGTTTCTTGATGTGTCCTTTTTTTCCACAGTAATGACATTCCATATCCTTGAACCTTGATCTGGATTTGCTTATGTTTTTATCTCTGTTTCCATAAGTCTTGTTCCTGTCTCTCCCCCTATTTTCAGTAGCAAGGACATCTGAATGAGAAGTTGATGTCCCTGAATTAGACCTTCTAACTTCCTCATTCAAGATACCATCTCTAGCATACGCTAAAGACATAGCACCACCTGTAGCATTGTTAATATAAGAGGCCCGGAATTTTTCCCAAGATTCAGGTAAACAGCTAAGCAACCAAAGTCCTAAAACTTCATCATCAAGTTTAATACCAATATCAAATAGCTGACCATAAGCTCCTTCAAATTCATTGACATACTCCATGACAGGAATGCCCTCTTTATATCTCAAATATATCAGCCGCTTCATACAAAACAACTTGTTGTTTCCAGATTTTGCGGCATATGTATTCTCAAGCTTTTCCACAATTTCTTGGCATCTGTTTCCTTTAAAATTACATTCTTCACATTTTTGTCAACCCAACTTCTAATAAAACCGCAGACCTGGCGATGTTCAATGATCCCATTCCGCATCGATTTAGAATCGAGCTTCGAACCAAAAATGGGTGCATGAAAACCTTTAACATATAACAAATCTTCCATCTCAGTACTCCAACAATGATAATTTTTACCATTCAAACGAGTCATCTGGCTCATATTCGGTTCCATATTTTAGACAAGCAGATAATCACACAGCAACCAAAGCTCTGATACCACTATGTTGGGGAGAAACCACAATGTAGTCCAAGCAACCGAACAAACAAGATCAAATATGCTTGACAAAATATCTCCCAAATTTGAATAAATACGTAGGACACCAAACAATAATTCCAAAGCCCCTAGATGACAATGCGAATGCAGCGGAATAACAATAACGGAGCAAATGAATGAAAGATAAATCAAACAAACACAACACCAAGAATTTTACGTGGAAAACCTCTTCAAATCGAAGAGTAAAAACCACGGGACCTTCGGGTCCACTCAAAAAGCTTCACTATAAATCAAGAGAGGTTACAAAAGAGTATCTACACCAATATGTGTAAACTCAAACCAACAAGGAAGCTAAAACTTATCAACAACATAAAAGAGTTGAGAATAGGGAATTTTCACCCCTGAAAACAGGACACTGTTCGGGCTGCTATAACTCAGAATCAGCAAGCTGAAATCCTAATCGTACCATCCAGAATGTAGCCCTATCAGTCTTCTACCTCCAGTTAAAATTTGAGAGCATTCCGACAAGAATTGACCGTCCGATCGAAAGAAGTCCCAAAACTGTGCTGGCAGAAAAAAGCTGCGGAAATCTCCTTTTTTCTCCCAAAAACTCTCTGCCTCTCTTTTTCTTGAATGAATAATGAAGACCAACAATTGGTAGGGTTTTATAACACTTTTGGGCTTGGGCCTTGGGCTATTTTTCAAGACCCACATAGGAGGAGAAAACATTATGCCAACATGTAAGAAATATCAAAAATAGGGGGTGGGGGGTGGGGGAGGAGGGATTAGATGTTCTTCTACTTTATAAAGTACTACAAATAAACTTTATATATATATATATTATATATATATATATATATATATATATATATATATATATATATATATATATGACTACTTTATTAACACTTGGCCATAAGAAGAAAATAAAAGAAGACTAATTAATTTTATTACAGTGTTACAAATGATCCAAACCACTAATGTAACTTCTTTTTTTTTTTTTTTTGAAGTCCGGCTGAGCGGTTGCCCCATGAAGGGGAGAGAGAATTGCTTCACAAGAAGAGGAAATAACCATATAAAGGGAGTTTAAAGCATGCCCCATGTATGGGGAAGGTATCGAACCCACGACCTCACGATCGTGGGCAGACCATAGTCCCACTGGGCTAAGAACCTTGTGATACCACTAATGTAACTTGATACAACATGTGTGTGTTTTGGTTAAAACCAATTGAGTATTTATCACCGGCAGCAACTCAACAGTGATTAATTTCCTTATTGTAGTTCTCTTCGAAGAAATAAATAATTGATAGTAAAGTATGCTTTATTTTCATAGACAGGGATTTAACCCGACCTCATAATTCAGGGATGAGGCATCACACCTCCTTAATTTGATACAACATGTGTTTTTTTGTTTCGGACCACCAGTGTCCAAACTCGTAAGTTTGATACAACATGTGTTTCTTTTTTAGATCACCAGTGTCCAAGTCTAACTAATCTGAATCAGGTGCTACAGATGCTCAAAAAGGACCCTTCCAACATCAATAACTGAATACAAATGTCATGGTTACGGTTCAAACTCTAATCATTTTTAAGGGATAAGGAGCCCTCATCCACTCCACCACAATTGATAATGTTGGTTGATACAACATGTGTTGATATCAAGTAATATGCACTCAATCAATCCTCTTTGTTAAAGACAAAGGAAGCATAATATTAATCTTCTAGTAGTAGTAATATGAAAATAAAGAATCTTGATATTCTCATGAATCAATAATCTAGGTTCATTACACAAATCCAGAACCATTTTTAGATCCCCTAATTTGTTTCTCCTAGATCACCATACATATGGCAAATTGGCAATAGATACGCTATACCATCTTCCATGAATGACACATTTTCAGCACTGAAGTCAAAGAACAGAGGACTACCTGTATACTCACCTAATGACCCTAATTCTTCTCCAGAAACCATATAAAATATTTGTTTGAGAAGGTTAGAAAGCCAAAACTAGGGTTACGAATGATTAGGTGTATAAATATTTTCAATCAATCGGGTCGAAAATTAACAATCAAAATTGTATTAACATGTGCTGTAAAAAGTTAATCTTAGTTCATAACCGAATGGGTTAGCTACTACCAATAGATTAATAGTACTCCTACAAAAATGATTTGATTATGGTGTTAATATTTGTTTTTCTCAATGAATATCACTAGTAATTTTTAATCTAAAAATACTTATTCACCCTTGAAAATATAATGCACCTTTTTTTTTTTTTAATAGATATAATGCACCCTTGAAAAACTATTATTCTTAAAAGCATAGTAATTTTTTTTCAAATAACTATTTTGAAACTCGATTGTCCGATCGAACTAAGCAAACAACTCAAGATTAATTAATATGTGTTGGGAAAAAAACGCTATCTCAACACCTTAACTCTCCCTAATGAAATGGCCATCAAAGCCTTACAAAAAAGGGAAAATCTGATATAGAGGCGGACCTTAAAATTGTACAACATCATCATATGATTGTCTCCTTCCTCACTTTCTAATGATGTTGACAGTTATAAATTACAAAGTTCATGAAATTTATGACAAAGTTTATGACAGAATTATTCAAGAAGAAAGTAGAGGGGAAAAGTGGTCACATGATATGTTGGCAAAAGTGGACCAATTAATGCATAATGGTAAGACTTGATTCAAAGCTTGTCTCCAATGGTCATAGACAAGAAACATTGTTTTGTACTTTGCTTGTGGTTCCATGAATCATGATCATCATCTCCCAAATTTATTTGCCATTCAATATGGTCTACAAGCATGGGTCTTTTTATATACAAAGATTGATTTTCTTATGAGGTAACTTTGCATACATATATCTAATGTATTACATACTTTTGGGTTTTTTTTCATGACCATAAATATATTCATTAGCTATTTACAAAAGTATATATAGCTATGAAACTAATTAGGGATGATCATGTGTTGGTAAAAGGGTATGAGAATAACTTTCCTTTGAAATTTTGATGCCTTCATGTGACAACCACAACCATCTTGTGGTCCATGAATTTGTCATATGTTTTTGCTCCTAATTAGCTAGCCAAAATAAAAGAAAGTTCATATGTTTCTTTCATCTTCTTTTTTTTTCTTCCTAAATGGATTTTATTTATTTTTTCAATTACTCCAAATGCATATTTGGATGAGATACTTGATATTAATACACTATAAATAGGGGTTGCCTTAAAACTAGAGTAAAAATAAAAGCTTTTATAAAAGAATACAAAGATTCCACAAGTGAAGAGTTTGAGGTTTGTTCCAAACTAAACTCAATTCAACTATACTCCTAAGGAACAAAAGAATTTATATGTTGACAACTTTTGTTTTACATGGGTTTTATTAAGTTGTTTTCTATGTTTTTTCCCTTTTTTATTAGGAAATATTGTACAATAACCTATAAATTACGCCAAAAATGACGACTTACTCGTATCTTTTGAAAGGACGACTTTAAAGGAGGAAGGGTGTTTGGCGCCCACATTATAAGATTTTGAAAATTATATTTTTTTTATCATTATTTTAAAATTTTTAGAAATAGTCTTAATGAAATTATCTTTACATTGAAGAGACGAAACAGAAATTTTACATTTTCTTTGGTAACCCAAGTTTAGTTCTTGAGCATCTGAGCCATCCTTCCAGACTCGAGTATACTTGAATACGAATTTAATTTCAAACAATAAATTTAGTACCAACTCACGTGACGAAAATCGAACTCGCATCGTTTCACAATCCTAATTCCTGAGTGTCTTTAAACTAATATGTGAAAAAAAGCTAAAATAATCCAAACAAGCCGTTACATCCACTGCTACCAAACTAAAGAAGGCAGCCACTTTTTCCGTTTCTGTTAGATGATCAGCCTGCATCGACTTTATCAAAAGATTGCAAGAAAACAATTTGGCTGATGTGTATAGGGTTTTTATAATAACCATCCTCATAGATTTGCACTGATATATTGCTTGATTTAACAATATAGATAATTATTATTTCGAAACAACTGGTCATAAATGGTTGTTTCAGATCAATTATTATTTCAATCGTTACATCAAGCAATTCGATAACTCAAATTTATAAAGACGTACTTGTAAATTTTTTATAAACATATTAGTCAGAAAAATGAACTATTTTTTTAATAGAAACTATTTCGGGTGGAGTTCGAATTCCTCAACAATTGTTTAATTCAAATATAAATATTTTTCTTTAATTATTACAAAAATTAGGTTGGATAGCATTGAAATTGATAAAATCGGATCTTGTCCCATGAAGCAAGTTTACATATGATCAATTAAAATAAGCTCTTTTAGATTCTTGGACCCTGATATGCTTCTCATGTTGTATCTACCAATGACCTAATCCCCCCCCACTTTTCCATTTTTTTTAAGTGAGGTCGAGATTTGAATCCCACTAGAGATATTTGTGTTGGCCAATACTTTAACCTGTTAGTGAGTCCACCCGGTGGACAGGGATAGCAACAACCAAAAAGATAAATAAAGAAAATGACCAAGAAAAAAAAACAAAGGAAACAAAAAACTTGGTAAGCTTTAACACCAGGCCAAAAGCTATCGCAGTTTACAAAATTTGCTACCAAGTATTAGCATTGTCGTGAAGCATGTACATCATATTACAGTTTATTTGGTGCTTCCATGACTAATATTGTATGCACTGTTGTCTGTCAGAAACTCGAATATAGAACAGTTCTACCGAATATTACAAGGTTAAACTGTCTCTAAACTGGCCATTACATCAGAAAAATCATCGAAAGTGAGTAGATACTTCCTTCTTCTGCATAAAGGATCAAAAGAGCATGCATTACAGTTCTATCATTTAATATCATTGAATATAGAAGCACTAGAGAAATATTCTCACCAGAGAGCATAAAAACCATATAGTGAGACAAGGGAGGTCAGTGAAAAACATGAGGCAGTGATCAGAATAGTAGGAACTTCCCCGGCGAGCTTGCTCAACAATCTCCTGGCTAAATAGCACCGTGTACGATACCAAATATGCGAATCCAACAAACGGCAAGAAGAAGTAAGGCTACAAGGGAATGAAATAGACTGTTGTAAGGTACTACTCTTCAATAGGTTCCATTTTATGCATTGTATGATAAGCAGTGGAAAACGCTACTCAAATCAGCTATTCTTACTATAACCTATACATACCAAACATGGCTCTAAAGAGTTACATATTGTATTGTATGTTAGGATGCTATGAATAGAGAGAACAATGCAAACAGTAATATAAAAATCACAATTGTTTTACCGCGAATGCAGTTCCGCCACTGAACATATAAACAGCATTGAACAACCAGATTGCGGCAATGATAATAGCATACTGCACACCATAGGCATAGGTATAGTCCCTCTCTATTTCATATCTTCTTGCTACCACAGCAAAACAGCCAAGAGTTATAACACCTACTCCGAGAATAGTGATGGCAATTCTACAAATAGAAACAATAGAATCATGTTAACATGTTCAGTTTTTATTTCCCCCCTTCAAATTTCTGATGCTAATAGATGCTATTGCTATATGATAAAGAAAAAATATTTGCATAAACATTAACAGGATTGATTGGCCTAGTTTGAAGTAAGTTCCAACATAAATTAGTCTTTGAAACAAACATAACCACAGGTTAAACAGGATAGACTGCCTTGGCGGAACATGACGGCTGCAATAATCAGTTCAAATAATTTCAATAAACTGTAGTTTCCAACAAGAGATTAAAACAATATTATAACTTATAAACATAACTCAACACCAACAATGTCTTCATGCAACAAAAAGAATGGCCAGAAAATTAATTGAAGAAAAAAAGAAGGAACATCTTTTTGCTATTCAGTAAGATTTGGATATGGAGAGCATCCATCAGGATTCAGGGCAATCAGAATCTATTCTTAACAAATTTGCTGAATGCAACATAGCTTAATCATTAGAAAGTATGCCAACAAAGAGTATTAGTCCAAATTATCATTGCATTATGGTCTTAGCTAAGTATTAAGACTTACCCTTTGTAAACACTGGTGAGAAAGCTCAACAGGTACTCCAAAGAGGCTCCATTAAAGAATGCAGCTGTCATCAAGAGAGCAACTCTCTGCCTCTGAAATGCATGAGAGATATTGCAAGCATAAGCTCATTGTAAACTATTAAAAAGAGAACATTTACTTATAATGAGAACTATTACCTCTTTCCATGGTCGTACAAATCTAAACCAAATCAAGAATCCAATAAAACCAAACGTGGTTCCTAAGCCTCCAGTTTGCTTGAAGAAGTCCCAGATTGATCCAAGAAATGAGCTCAGTAGTATCAGAAACAGAGAAAAGTACATCTGCAGTTAGGTAAGAAATCAGAGTGGAAAGGGAAGTTTAAAGAAGTGCTATAACTACTAATTACAATCAACTGAGAAAAATAGTTGACAAGATTATTTGCTCAACTCATATACATTTAGATTTAGACTTATAACTATGATAGGAGTCACTATACCATAAGCTAGCAGAAACTAATGATCATGCAACTAAAACTTCACAAATTTTCAAGTGTAAGCAAGTGGAAACAAATACGTTAAACGCAGGTTTAGAAAAAAACGATAGCAGAACATAGCGCACAGTAAAACATCAAAACAAAATCCAATTGAGTCATTCTTAAAATTGAAAAGATTTTAGTCCAATAATCAAATAATACTAGAAATGAACAGTCTCGTCTTTAACAATATTGACTTTCAGATTTATCAATTAATTACAATTAATGACTTTCAGATCTATAAGAAAAACAAAAAACACGTTTCCTCCTTTGTTGCTTTAGGCCTTCTAGATTTCTTCACACACCAAACAAATGCATTTCAAGTTAATCTCCCCAGTATAACCGTATTTCTTGATTTTCTTTAGAATTCTTCCGCTTTTTCTAGCAATCCAAACATCAGATTACAAATCACGAAAAGAGGAAAAACAGTAAACATAAATAAAATTAAAAGGACTCTAAGTTCAGTTTTTTTAATACGTATCCAATGTATAATTTCTTTTATACTCTACCAATGTTTAAAAGGGCAAAGGTATCTAGTCACCAGTGAGTATATTTGTTTCCTTGAGCTGAAGAGAAAACCGAAAAAACGAACTCTGTTACACGTTCTTCCACGTATCAACAATCCTCATTCCTCTTAGAAAACCGAAAAACAGAAAAAATTAAACGTAAACCTCAAATTTTATATGAATATTCGTCCAAAATTTTCACATGGAAACAGAGAAACTCAAACCACATCAGAAGAATCACTGAAGGAAAAGTATATACAGAAACAGATACAAAAACTGAGCGCGCGATAAGAACTCAGCTAACACATTATTTTTCATAATTTCTTCAATCGACGGAATAATTAACGATGAAGAATGAAAGAGTATAACTCAAGAGAAGCCAAGATAACAGAACAGAAAGTAAACGAACTCTGATTTTCACGTTCTTCCACAAATCAACAATCCTAAACAGCTAAAACTGAAATCGATCTTCATATAGTTCCGCATTCTCTCAGAAACTCAGAAAACAGAAACAATCTAACAAAGTCAACTCAAAATTAAACGTTTAAAACCTAAAAATTCTATGAATAATCATCCAAAACTTTCATATGAAAAAAAATGCGCGAAAATCAAATCACAAAATATGAACCGCTGAAGAAATTAAGAAAAATATAACTGAGAATTGTACCTGCGTCAGATGAGTCATGATAAACGACGACACATTTGTGAAGTTGCCGAAGCTATCCCAAGTAAGGTAGGGCTTTCCGAAGTAAGCTTTAACTGAATCAACAACACGGCGAATCATTCCGAAGAAAGCTCTAACTGAATCAACAACACGGCGAATCATTCCGAAGAAAGCTTTAACTGAATCAACAACACGGAGAATCATTCTGAAGAGTTTAATTTTCTTCTCTTCTTTTGGTTTCATTCCGGAGACTTCCATTTTCTTCTCCTTTTTCTGATGAGCGGAGATTTTCTTTTTCCTCGCCATTGTGAATCAAATTTGTGATTGGCGGTTTGTGTGTGAGAGAGAAGATGGGAACTGAATTTATAGTCGCATGGGTTTGGGTATCTGTACTGTTTCGCGGGAATTAGACAGGCTTTGAAATGATATGGAACTAACGGCTTCTGATGCGACCTGCTGAGGACACGCCAAATTCTTGGCCGTTAAATTTAGCCGCGACTATAACAAAAAAACACAAAATTCATTGTATATTATTATTATTTTTTAAAATATTTTTTGAAGTGTTATCAATTTTTAAACCGATTTACTTTTATGTAATAGGCGTTTTTTTTTATTACTAATACATTCTTAAAAATTGCATCACACGTGTTATAAAATCATAACATCGATTTGCTCCAAAAAATTTAAACTGTCAATTTTTTAATCTAAAGTCAACAAATATTCAATAGGTATTGAATTCTTGGTGTTTATAACTATATGTGACTGGTTAAATTTTGCTTCATTGGAGTCGTCTATTAGAATTTTAGTACTTACTCATTGATATTACAAATGTAATTTTTATTTTGGGAAAATCTAAAATTTAAATATTAACTATATTTTAACATAAAGAGAGTATAGTTTTCTTATGGCTAATTTGTAGCTAAATTCCTTTAAAAATAAATGAATAAATTTCTTCAGGCTAAAGTAAATTAATTTGTTTCACAAGGTGAGGATAAGCTTTGATTGAGCTCTACATTTAAACCTCTTTCTAATTGAGTTTGTATTTGTCCAAAAGTCTATATATATATTGAGAAAAATAAGAACACTAGTGCATTTGAGCACCACTTTTGTCAGTCTTCAAAACAAAATTTTACTTTGAATCTTCCACTTTTATTTATAAACAAGACAGAACTAATCACCAATGAAAAACCAACAAAATTTTATGTAAAAGATGAGGCCAAAATGCTTCTGAACAATCTGCAAAGTAATGATAGCTAGGCACAAGGCAAAATTAGCTCCCAAGTATCAGCATTGTCATGAAGCATGTACACCATTATTACAGTTTTCTTTGGTGCTTCCATGACTTATTATTGTATTTGTATATAGACTATCAGAAACTGAGATATAGAACAATCCTAGATTTGCCGGAATATTACAATGTTAAGCTCTTGTTCAAAATTGGCTTTTGCTTCAAAGAATCTCAGAAAGTTGCTTAACGCGGAAATGGTGAACGTGAGAATGGTGAAGTAGTTCTTCCGCCAAGGAATTCAGACAGAGCCCTCAGCTGCAGAGAGGAGAAAAAGAGCATGCATCATGTTCAATTTGGTGTCTTGTTTGATGAGTATAGAGTACATATGTATTCTTACCCGAAAGGTGGTATACCAAAACAAGACAGCAGGGAAGTCAGTGAAAAACATGATACAATGCTCAGAATAGTGGTAATTTCCCCCTCGAGTTTGCTCAATCATCACCTGTTTATATGTCATAGTGTACTCCACCAAAAGTAACAAGGCAACGTACGGTGCATAGAAGTAGAGCTGCAATCAATGAAACAGAGTTAAATCTTAGTAATAGATTTTTTCTAAAATGGAAATCTCAATTCTACCTGAACTGCTAAGGAGTATGAAGAGAACTAAAAAGGCTTCTAACTATATGTAGGCATGATATGAATAGAGAGAATAACAAAAGTTGTAACAAAATAATTTTTGTTTTACCTTGTACGGATATGGACATTCGCCACCAAATATGTTAACAGCAGTATAAAACCAGATTCCACCAGTGATAAGAGAAAATACCAAACCATTGGCAAAGTCACTCAGCCTTACAAATCTCCTAGCATCCAAAGCATAACAGCCAAAGACCAAAGTACTTCCACCAAGAACAGTGATGATAAACCTAAAATATAGGAACGAACTATTATTAATGTAATCCTCCTTCCAGTTCCAGAAAGGCTATATTCTTATTAATTTTCTGTAGCAACATGGGTTAATTATTAGAAAGGTATACCAATTACCAACAAAGAAGTACAACAGTATCGTTGTTGAAAACTTACCCTTGGTTAACATTGATGAAAGGACTAAGCAAAAACTCCACAGAGGCTCCTATGCAAAATGCAGCTGCCATCAAGAGATAGACTCTCTTCCGCTGAGATAGACGCGACATTGTAAATATAAGCCCATTTTAAGCAATTGAAAGGAAAAGAGAACTTATTAGAGGCTTTAGGAATAACAAGTTACTATGTACCTCTCTCCATGCTGGTATAGAGCGGAACCAAATCAGGCATCCAATAAAGCCAAGTACAGTGATGAAGCCTCCAATATTCTTGCTGAAGAGTGATCCAACAACTGAGCTTAAGGACATCAGAAATAGAGAAAAGTACACCTGCAGTTTGGCATTAGATTATGTAAAAAGACAGTAAAAAATGAAACCAATGAAGTGCTATAACTGCCTATTGCCAGAGATAAATTTAGATGCACTGTTTCCTCACGCATAACTCATTACAAACAAACTTATTGAAGCTGGAAAACCCACATTTTTTCATCTAATTCACCGCAATTCCAGAGATTAAGATGTAGTTCTCTCTGTGCCCAAAGATTAAGCAACAAATAAATTAATCGTCTCAAATGAAAAAGACTATAATTAAACAGATACTCAAGTTAAGCGTGCTACCAGACCTCGTCGCACTCTTTTTTGATAATTTTTGTTTATATTTTTCATCTTTCTTCTCAATTCAGCAGAAGAAATATCTAGAACCAAAACTTGAAGATCCAGAATTCACTAAACCACCGAGAAGAGAAAAAGAAAAAGGAAATTGACTCTGTTTTCACGTTCTACCACATATCAATAATCTTAAACAGCTAGAGCTGAAATTCAAATGCTTATTGATCCACATTTTCTCAGAAACCAAACGACAAACAAACTTTAACAAAATCAACGTAAATCAAACTTATAAACCTCAAATTTCTACAATATTCATAAAAATTTGAAGGAAAAATATGCGAAACTCAAACCACAACAGAAGAATCGCTGAAGGAAAAATATATACAGAAACACACACGAAAATTGAGCGCGCGATCAGAACTCAGTTTACATTAACGATGAATAATCACAGATTAGAACAGAAGAAAAGTCAAGATGGCGAAACATAAACAAAACGAACTCTGTTTTTTTCGTTCTTCCACAAATCAACAATCCGAAACATCTAAAGCTGAAATAGATATGAATATCGATAAACATTCTCTAAGAAACTCAAAAACCGAAACAAATTAGAAAAATTCAATGTCTAAACCTCAGATTTCTATAAATATTCATCCAAAACTTTCCGATCGTAAATGCGAAACTCAAACAACAAACGATGAACCGCTGAAGAAACTAGCTAAAAAGATTAAAAGGTAAATTGTACCTGATGCAGATGAGTCATGATAAATGGCGCGACAATTGCGAATTGGCCAAAGTTTTCCCAGATCAGGTACTGCTTTCCAAAGTACGCCTTCACTGAAGCAACAACACGGCGGATCATCCGATTCATCCCGGTGAACTTCATTTTCTTCAACAATGTGAATGGCAGAATCGAATTTTGCGAATGGTGGAACTGTAACCGTCTGAGAAGCGTGAAAGAGAAGCTGCAAATACGAGCTCAATTTATATGCGCAGAGAGTGGCGGTTGTGTCAGAGAGAAGGGGGCAAGAAACTTATGTTATCCTTAGGTTTAGTTTTTGGTTTATTTACAAGATGCAACTAGCTTTGTTAATATAGTTTCTAAAGTACTTCGGGGGTACTTTGGGAAATGAGGGAGAGAGTAAACGAACTATTTCGCGGGAACTAGACTAGCTTGGAAATGGATGCAACTGAACAACCCGGCGACGCTGGCTGGATAATTACGTACGGGCGAAATTTCTATTATTTTTTGAATTAAATTTTTTACGATTAATATTGATTTAAACATGAATATTTTTTTTCTTGAGATGAACCTTACAATTTTCTTAATCTGTATTTATTTATTTATTTTTAATTAGAAAAACTAATTTGAGGAAGGAGTATAATAAATTCACCATTCCTTGTAATATAAGTATGGAATGACTTCGTACAAATATATTCCTCTCAAATATGTATAAACTGAAAATAATATTACTAATATGTACCATGTTCATTAGATCATGTGGTAGAGAATTAGCCACGTTATCACAAAATTGTATCTTTTCTCATTCTTTAGTGATGTGACCAATTTTGAACAATAGTGACTCATTTCTGTTCCTTAAGGAAAAGATATTACTACTCTCTCCATTCCTTATTAATTGTCGTTTAGGATATCTAGGTATCCAAATTAATTGTCGTTTAAGGTTCTTTTATTAGTTGTCAACAATTTATTCCAATTATATCCTCAACATTTTCCTTTCTTTATGACGTAGAAGTGAGAGAGAGAGAGAGAGAGAGAGAGAGGGGGGGGGGTAATATTAGAAGTTTATGTAGAAATGACAACTTCCTTAATTTTCTCAAATTGTCTAAAGAGTCTTATATTTAGGAATGGAGGGAATAATATGTATCATGTCCATTGGATCATGTGGTAGATAATTAGCCACGTTATCACAAAATTGTCTCCTTCTCATTCTGTAGTGATGTGACCAATTTTGGACTATACGGTCCAATAAACCTGGTTCATATCAGAACTATCCTTTAATGAAAATTCTAGTACGGACCACAAGGTCAATGTGAACTTGATTCATATCAGAATTTTCATTAAAGAAATTACCCCCCACACACACACATAAACTTCCGATTGTAATACAATAACCTTGCAATTCATTTGTCTTGGATGTTCTTTATTTTCTTGTTAAGATGAAGAAGGTAAATAGCTTGTGTTGCTTTCTTTTTTTACTGACGGTGAATTTTTGTGATGCCTCAAGATTGGGAATAAAAACTGAGACTAAGATCAAAAAACTCTTGAGCCGCTTGAACAAGACTCCCATGAAGTCTATCCAGGTTACCCCTCCAATTTCTGTAGAAAATGGACTTGGGCCTAACTCATTCCCTCAAAAGGGGGAGGATTGTCCAATCCTTATAAAGAACAAATTTGCTCACTAGCTAGTCGATGTGGGATTTCAACACACCCCCTCACGGCCAGGGCTGGACATCTGGATCGTGAATAATAATGGGGCCCAACATCGAACTAGGTGGCTCTGATACCATGTAGAAAATGGACTTGGGCCTAACTCATCCCCTCAAAAGGTACCTCAAGAGGGGGAGGATTGCCCAATCCTTATAAAGAACAAATTTGCTCACTAGCTAGTCGATGTGGGATTTCAACAATTTCTTGCTTGTTTACTTGATTTGGACGGTTTGTGTATTTTTTTTCTTTCTTTTCTGTGAAAAGGAAAAGACGAAATATATAAATCATCAGAAACTAAGGAAACGTTTAGAGAGTCCATGTAAAAAATTATACAAAAAATTACATACTTGTACTAGGCTGGTTTTCAAAAACCTTCAAGGCTAGGGGCGAATAAAGGAACTTTGTGTTGGGAAGTCGTACAAAAACGTACATTAGAGGATTATATGAAACTTTTGAATAGTTTTGAGGAGGCAAAATTTAATATTTTACATAATTTTTCGGGAAAAAAGAATCGTAAGTGTAAATAAAAGTATCTAACTTTTAAAATGTTAGGAGGTGCCACTCTCCTCTCTAGATCTTCTTATATTGGGGGAGCTTTCTACCACATTACACCGCCATTAAATTTTATGTTTGATTTTAAAACAAATGTCAAATCAAAATATTATGGTTCAATTACTGATATATGGTTAATGACTAATTGAATGACAGAGCCCAGATGGAGATATAATTGATTGTGTTGATTTGTATAACCAACCAGCATTTGATCATCATTTGCTTAAAAATCATACAATTCAGGTTAGCCCTTTCCTGTCCAATTGAATTAAGGTGTATATATGTGTTCAAAACAGTTGTCTTTGAATTCATGGAGAGAATGTCCTTTATTTGTTTCAGATGAGGCCGAGCTATTATCCAGAAGGGCTAAGATTTAATGATAACAAAATATCCAGTTCTAAGTCCAGAGTAAAAGGTGATAAATTATCAATCACTCAATTATGGCATTTGAACGGAAGATGTCCTAAGGGAACTATTCCTATAAGAAGAACAAAAGAGGAGGATATCTTAAGAGCAAGCTCTCTTAAGAGTTTTGGAAAGAAGAAACACAATACTGTTCTAATGCCACAGTCAACTGATCAAAAGTTATTGGTACAAACATACTTTTTTTTTGTTTTTTTTCTCTCTTGATTGAGATATTCACGTATTTGGTAGACTTTATGAGGCACAAAAGTTCCACTTTAGAAAAATAAAGAAAGATTTTATTGTACATTTTCAAATTTAACCAAATTATGATTTGATACCTCAAGTTTCAACAAATTATCAATACAACTTTTTTCCTTTTAAGTTATTAGGAGTTGATGCTATAGTCTATTGAACTATTGGTCAAACATTGGACCGCCAGACTATTATTTGTTGTTGATTATCAATACATCTTTATTAGTCAACAAAAGGTTTGGCCCAGTGGGTAAGCCTTTGGCTTGGGACCGGAAGGTCCCAAGTTCGACACCTGCTCCCCGCACAATGGGGCAATAATATTTCTCCTCCTCTGGTGAGGCGTTCTCTTCCTCCTCTGGTGAGGCAATTCCCTCCCCAGGCATGGGGCATGCTTCAATCTTCCCTATCTAGGGTATTCTCCACTCTTCCCCTTCGGGGGCAATCGCCTTCGGGCGCTAAAAAAAAATACATCTTTATTAGTAATTTCAATTCATTTGTACTTCCGTGAATAGTTTGCAGCGGCATTTGTTCGTGGTTTCGAGTACTATCGAACAGAAGCAGACATGTATGTTTGGAATCCTAAAGTTGAACCTGATGACATGGGCTTAACTCAAATTTGGATTCAAGCAGGTAGGTATGCTTCAGATCAGGGACGAAGTCAGGAATTTGATGGTGGGGGGAGGCGAAACTGGTAAAAAAATTCCAAAATTCTTGGGGCGGCGATAAAAAAGGTAAAAAAAAATTCTTGGGGGGGCGAAATTGATAAAATTTTCCAAAATACACATAAAATTTCGATAAATAGTAGTATTTTTAAAAATCTCGGGGGACGCCGGCCCCTCCCCGCCCCCTCTGTAATCGTCCCTGCTTCAGATGACAATGTCATTGAAGTTGGTTGGATGGTAAGTTTCGGTTCTTACCTTATAAATAATATTCTTTATACAATGCAAAAAGTAATTTTAATTTTAATTTTAACCTATGATCTTTCTTGATTATGTATCTTCATTTGTCTAAAAAAATAAATAGGTCAACCCACAATTGTACGGAGATACCAACACAAGACTTTTCACTTACTGGACGGTAACCCACTACCACATTCTGTTTTTTTTTCTTTCTTCCCCCTCTATTAAGGGTGAAAATCGTCTGTCCCCATTTCTATCCCCAACCAATCAGAATTTACTATATAATTATTTTTTCCAACTATATATACACAGGGTGAATTGTGATTGGTTGGGGACACACACGGGGACAGAGGATTTTTTGCCCTCTATTAATGGTTTAGGAGTTTATTTTGGTTTTTTTTTAAAAAAAGAAAAAAAACCTAAACACAAAATATTTTAATTAGAATGTTATAGAGATTGTTTTGTATATATGTGTGTATATGCAGTAAATATCGAATTCAAAATTTATTATTTCAAGGTAAAAGAACTGTGGTACAATACTAATCTTCCTTAATGTAGTGGGTTAAAGACATTTAGTACTATCATGTATTTTTAATATTTATAAGTATTGAATAGACCTTTCCCAGTTAATCAGGATGTTAGTGCCGTTTCTTTTGCCATTATATACCCAGGACCAGCGCCGGATCTATGCACGGTAAAGTGGTGCAATTGCACCACTGTAAATTTTTTTTCGCTTTTTTATCGCTCTCCAAGAATTTTATCAGTTTCGCCCCCAAATCTGCACCATCAAATTTCGATTTGCACCACTAGATTTCAACTCCTGCGTCCAGTTATGCCCAGGACATTGGTCAATTTAGCAAACAAAGTTAGATAGACCCGTATATGACTTAACGGCGAAAGAGACATTTCATTTCTTAATTAACTTAAGAACAACTTTTATATGTTGCATATATGTTGTAATAATATATAGTCATTGTTTTTTTTTAATATTTGTGGACAAGGTTTTTAATTGGCATTAACTCTTATATTTTACCTATGCGCTATAATCATATTCATTTTCATGGAATTATTTTAAAATTTTGAATTAATGACAGAGTGACAAGTATAATTCCACGGGTTGTTACGACTTACTATGCTCAGGATTTATTCAAAATAGCGGTTCAATATCATTGGGGTCTGCACTTGAGACTGTCTCTACTTACAACGGTGCACAATATGCTATCCAATTAAATATCTGGAAGGTAATTTGTCTACAAATCCACTTTTTTTTGTTAGCATTTTAAGACCTCTCATTCTTATATCAAATAGTATTTAAAATTAACTTTCATTTTATGACAATGCATACATTCAGAATAAGGAAATAATTGAATTATCTAGATTCAAGGACAAATAGACAATATTGAGACTCATATTTGTTACTTCAAATTATTAGGAAAGTCCAATAATACATTGGAAAGATATGGGTGTGTTTCAGACTTATATTGTAAGTAACAATATAATATACTAATAGTGGTTGATTACCTTAATAAATAATACTACATTTTGATGAAAAAACATTCAATACTCTCTTTATTTTTTTCTAAATTACTAAGGTGACAGTTAATATTAAACGGAGGGAGTGTGCATACACATATACAATAATAAAAATTTATTTCCTAATAATTCCTTAAATATACTTGACAATTATTTCACTTTTTTTATTATAAATAATTGAGTATATTAATTTTCTTTTTCTTTTAGGATGTGAATGATGGCAAGTGGTGGTTAATAATGGGACATGAAATACTTGGTTATTGGCCAGAAGTTTTGTTACCCTACCTCGCCAAGGGTGCTTCAAGTATTTATTGGGGAGGAGAAGTGGTTACATATGTAAGGAACACCATCACAGAGATGGGCAGTGGTCATTTCCCTCAACAAGAGTTCGGAAAAGCTGCTATGATTGATAGTATTAAGATTATTGATGGATCAAACATGTTAAGAGATCCTAATATACTTTCAAGTGCTGTCACATCACGAAATTGCTATGATGGGATTGTTGGTAAGGATGTGGGGAAGTTTCTTTTACTATGGTGGTCCGGACATAAACACCAATTGCCCGTAACTAAATCTTGTATCTATAAATTACATATTTTGATCTTAAGATTGTGTGGTCTTCAAAAAAAAAAAAAAAAATGGAAATGGGAATATATAATATCGATTTAAGAAATTTCTAGTCACAGTTTTACAAATTATCAGCCTATCGTACAATTAATTATATCGGCCTATTCAAAGGGGAAAAAAATTAGATTTTTAAAATTTTCAAGAGACAGGAACATTATTTTGTTTTAGTATTTTACTACATTCTTCCTCAATCAGGGAGAAATAAATTGAGATCAGATGGTAATTAAGTATGGTAAGTCACACTAAACAAGGCTACACGACATGTTAATGTCCTTGTTTAGGTTTGAAGCCTAGTTGGAGATAAAGAACTTAACCTACCCGCTAACTAGGCAAACCTTTTTTTTATCAGAGTATGCTAACACTATCACGTCCGTCAAGTAAGTTGATCCGACATATAAGATTGATAATTGTTCCCCAACAACTAAAATAAATCTATAAATAAAGCATTACAAGTCATTACAAGTCATTACCTTATAATTATTCATCAAAAAATAAGTTGTTACCGTCTAAAGGAAATAATAACGAGACAATACATTTGTCTTAGCATAGTAGTAAATGCGAAGGGAAGGGCCAGACTGACCCATGCAAACAAAAGTCTCCAAATCCAGGCTGATCCGCAACTACGGTACACCATGTGCATTTAAAAGACAGAGACTTTGTACCTCCTGCGACAGACTGTTGAAATTAATTATTCGGTAAGAGGATCCCGAATCACAATAATATTTGCCAATGAGTCTGCAACCTTGTTTGCCTCTAGGTAAATGCTTAAATTTAATCAGTAATTAACTGCTTACTGATTAAATTGGGGTTTGGAATGAAAGTGGAAAAACAAATGCACCCTTATTAAAGGATTGAATTACAATCGACTGGATAAGGCCACCGAATATTCGAGCGCATTCGGCCATAATATGAAGTTTAGTAAGTTTGCAATGGAATTTCTAAAGAATCGCATTGTATAGTGATTGTTTGTGACAGAAGCAGTGAGAACCAATGTAAAATTTTAAATTGGGGTTTGGAATGAAAGTGGAAAACAAATGTACCCTTGTTAAAGGATTAAATTACAGTTGACTGAATATGGCCATCGAATATTCGAGCACATTCGGCCATACTATGGAGTTAAGTAAGTTTACAAAGGAATTTCCAACGGATCTTGTGGCCGTCGCAAAGTATAGTGATCAAAATATTTTGGTCACAATTTTCGATTATAGTTGGTAGTTTTTTTTCCCAATGCTGCTTGAAACCTCGTTAAGCGTCTAAATATTTGTCTCGTAATTTAATTATCAATATACTAAATAAAAACGTAAAGAAAAGGTGGATGAAAATAGCATAAGACAGAGGCTCTCCACCCGAACACTTACTGATCTCCCCGTTCTAACCTCTCTTTACACAATTAATTTTGTCTTTTCTTTGATGCTTTTATTTAATAAATATTTTTATTTTTATAATAATGCTTATAATAATAAATATATTTACTTTTTATGATACGCCTAATTTAATTAACTTGTTGATATCATTGCTTAGTTAGATGTCTCATCACTTCAACTTTGAATAATACTAGTTAGAAACTAAATTTAGGTCAATTGTTTTGGAAATTAACAAAGTAAACAAAGAAAATGGAGACTAATGATATTTTTTAAATTGAAAATGTGGTTACAATCTCCGAAAAATTCATGATTTTAGACTAGTATTCATTGATTCTTATTATCGATTTCATTTCGAATTTGGCGCTGAACTTCCTCTAATTTGTCGAATACAACCATCAAACTTTTAGTTTTTGATTTTCATCAAAACTTCATCACACCTAAATGATTATTTTGTATCTTCCTTCTATGCCTTTAGCCACTATTTATAGATATGGAAGAAATGTGAACATGGTCACACTTGAACATTTTAATTTAATATTTTTAAATTTAATTTAATAGAAATTACAAAATAGAAATAATTTGATTGGTTGAATCTTTTTCAACTAGTGATGTGGCACAATCGTATTTGTTTGACCACTTTTTTAATTCTGATTGGACAGGAATTAAGACCTTATCACTTGTCCACATTTGATTGATCACAACATTTGAATTTTGAAAGTACAAATAATAATATTTGAAAATTTAGTAAATTTTCAATTACTATATATACTTTCCATTCTAATACAATAACCTTAGTTATTTGTTTTGGAAGTTTTTTTAATTTTCTTGTTATAAGATGAAGAAGGAAAATAATTTTTATTGCTTTCTTTTGTTATTGGTAGTGATTTCTTTTTATGTCACAAGATCGAGAATGACAACTGCAACTAATCTTGAGGGTCAAGGAACTCTTGAATCGATTGAACAAACCCCATGTCAAATCCATCCAGGCCACTCCTCCAATAAGTATCACTTCTTGCTTGTTTTCATCTTCATTACTCTAATAACATAATTATATAGTATTTTCTTTTATAAAATTTGTTCTGAAAAGTTTAATTACCTATGTTAATATATTTATATGTGTGTGTGTGTAGTGTGTGTGTGTGTATCAAATTTGAAATCTTATCAATGTCAGAGCTAGGATTCCAACATAAAGGGGCCGAAAAGTCGATCATTGGAGGTGTTGTCATGAAAATTGATAACAATTACTAATAAATATCATTTTATTTTTCTTTAAAAAGCAAGCTTTATTTTTTTTTAAAAGTCAACGTTGAGACTCAATATTTTGTTTTAAGACTTTTGAAATAAGTTTTAAAAAAAAAAAAAAAAAAGGTTGGCGATATTTCCAGGGCTACTTTTTATCAAATTACACATCTACCCTTTGCAGTCAAGTGACAGAAGGGGACTTGCCCTGACATTATCGCCTTTTATATTTTAAAATTACTATAATACAATTTTATAGACAATTAATGTACTATATTACAAATTTAAAAAAAAATTAAGACGACAATAATGTTTTATGTTTAGAACTCATGTAAAAATTTATACAATGATGAATACAAGTACAAGACTGTTTTAAAAAATCTTTGAGGGCATGGATAGATGTAAGTTTATGTTTGGGGACAAATAGTATATAAATACACATAAAATAATTATGTGAAAAAATTTCATAATTTTGAGAGAGAATCTTAATATTTTAAAAATGTTGTTTTCTAAGAATCAAAAGATATAGTTTTGAAAATATAAGGGAAGGTCACCCCTCCCCTCCTAGATCTACCTATGTGACTCCATCGCCAATTTATTTGATTTCAGAACGAAATATTTTCTAGAATTGTGTGGTTCAATTACTGATGCATGGTTAATAACTAAATGAGTGGCAGAGCCCAGATGGAGATTTCATTGACTATATTAATGTGTATAACCAACCTGCAAGTGCATGCGATCATCCTTTGCTAAAAAAACATACAATTCAGGTTAAACATATCGATTTAATCACTTCAATTAAGGATATAAATACTCATTTCGTCCAAAATTTGTATATTTGATGGGATGTTGACTTTGACTAGGGAGACAATTGTTGTCTCTTCTTGTTTTGGTTGCAGATGCGGTTGAGCTATTATCCAGAAGGGACTGTATTTAATCATAGAAAAGTATCTAGGGGTAAAGATCATAAATTACCAATCACTCAATTATGGCATCTGAATGGAAGATGTCCTAAGGGAACTATTCCTATTAGAAGAACAAAATGAGGAGGATATTATGAGAGCAGGCTCTTTGGAAAGTTTTGGAAAGAAGGAGTACAAAAGTATTCCAATACTAAAGTCAACTGATCTTGATGAAGCATCTCTGACGGTGACGAGGTATCAATGTACTCTTTCCTTTTTTTCTTTTTGAGTTTGGTTCCAACGTACTTGATAGAATTTAAGAGACGCTAAAGTTTTTTTTTCAAGAAAGAGATGGGGGATTCACATCACATTATAAATACATCTTTGTTATTTATAAATTTATAACTAAATGACTCTCTATTTTTAATTTCAATAAAAATATTAGTATCTTTTGTCAGAGAGTTGTATTGTTTCCAAAATATCCTTTGTGAGTCTGGTCTTCAAAATGATATTTACCATAACTATGAATAAAAAGATAACATTGTAACTGGTTCGGAATAAAGAGATGACATCGTAATATAGATGAACCAATAGGAAGAAAGTGTACTTGATGAAATAATGGCACATATCCATTTTCTTGAATTTTCACACTAAGCTTTGTTTCTTTAAAATTGATTTTTGCTTTCTTGCATATGTTGCAGTGGCATATGTTCAATCTGTCCATTAATATGGAATAAAGGCAATGATAAACGTTTGGAATCCCAAAACTAAACAACCTTTTGAAGAAAGTTTCTCTCAATTATGGATTGCAGCAGGTGAAAGTGCCTATCAAGATAATAATGTTATTGAAGTTGGTTGGATGGTAAGCATTCAGTTGTTTTGTGTATCAAACATTTACCTAGTGATTAATGTTGAGATCTCAAGTAGTAAAAGTCGTGGTTTCAAAATCCTTGCCTCTTTTAAAACCCCCAATTTCTTCTAAGAGATAGGTTCCTCACCCCAATTCTTTTTTTCTTAAAAAAAACAAAAAAAACATTCGGTTCTTTTCCGGGGAAACTTATTTCTATTGGTTCTAGCCCTATAATCTTTTCATAATTTAATTGTATTTACTCAGTGGCCCTACTTGTGCAAGTAGGATTAAACTTAAATATGTGAGGAGAAGATGGGTCAGGACCAACAGTGTAAGTCTATAATAGAAATTTCTTTCTAGATAATTTTTTTGGTAAAAAACTGGCTATTTAATAATATCTATATTATGCAATTATGATTTGTTCGGCCTCTAGTGTTTCCTGATTATCAATCTTCATTTGAATGAAAACAAATAGGTCAGTCCAAAGGTATATGGAGATGCCAAGACAAGATTTTTTATTTACTGGACTGTAAGTCACTACCACCATATTTTTGTCTATTCGTTGTTTAAGGAGTTCACTTTTTCCTTTATGTAGCGGGTTAACACCATTTAATATTGTATTTGTATTTTAAATACACACATGTGTGTGTGTATAATCATATTTATTTTCATTGAATTATATATATGTTTGGGAATAAGGTATATAAGCGGTATTAACTCTTATATGGAGCAAAGGCGGTACAATGATAATTTTTTTCATGAGATTGTTTTAATATTTCAAAATATTAACAGAGTGATAGATACAAATTCACGGGATGTTGAGATCTCAAGTAGTAAAAGTCGTGGTTTCAAAACCATTGCCCCTTTTAAAACCCCCAATTTTTTCTAAGAGATAGGTTCCTCACCCCAATTCTTTTTTTCTTAAAAAAAACAAAATAAACATTCGGTTCTTTTCCGGGGAAACTTATTTCTATTGGTTCTAGCCCTATAATCTTTTCATAATTTAATTGTATTTACTCAGTGGCCCTACTTGTGCAAGTAGGATTAAACTTAAATATGTGAGGAGAATATGGGTCAGGAAAAACAGTGTAAGTCTATAATAGAAATTTCTTTCTAGATAATTTTTTTGGTAAAAAACTGGCTATTTAATAATATCTATATTATGCAATTATGATTTGTTCGGCCTCTAGTGTTTCCTGATTATCAATCTTCATTTGAATGAAAACAAATAGGTCAGTCCAAAGGTATATGGAGATGCCAAGACAAGATTTTTTTATTTCCTGGACTGTAAGTCACTACACCATATTTTTGTCTATTCATTGTTTAAGGAGTTCACTTTTTCCTTTATGTAGCGGGTTAACACCATTTAATATTGTATTTGTATTTTAAATACACACGTGTGTGTGTATAATCATATTTATTTTCATTGAATTATATATATGTTTGGGAATAAGGTATATAAGCGGTATTAACTCTTATATGGAGCAAAGGTGGTACGATGATAATTTTTTTCATGAGATTGTTTTAATATTTCAAAATATTAACAGAGTGATAGATACAAATTCACGGGATGTTATAATTTAGTATGCTCGGGCTTTATTTAAACTAACCATGAATAGTGTTGGGGGAGTATCATTACACCAACCTCTCCTTATTGTGGCGACCAATATACCTTCACTGTCTACATTTGGAAGGTAATTTAGCTAAAATTTAAATTATTTTTTTCTTATTGTATAATTTCAAAAACATTATTCCTTAAATTAAATATGTACTAGACAAGTATTTAGCAAAATTGTGAAGTTGAAAGGCATCAAAATTACTGGTCCAACTATCTTCTTACAAAATATCCTCAGGGTACTTATACGTATACGTAGAGTCATCAAGAGTATCTCAATGTTAGAGAGTACTATGTGAGATTAAGGTAAAACCAGGACAATTGGTAAATATCTATATCTCATTTACCATTTTCTTTATCATACTCCCTCCATTCTAAAATATAAATTGTTTTAGATGTAGTCGTTCTATAATGTAAGCCATTTTTCATCTTTCATAGAGTATTTATTATCTTTTTTTTTAATTCCATCTCCATCTCTCTCTTTATTTTTTTCTTTGTCTCTCTATCTCTCTCCCTATTAGTTGAGGGTATGAATATGTTCTTTTTGTCATAAATATACATTATTTTCAGAACCCTTAATTTTTCTGCAAAAGCCTAAGACAACTTATATTTTCAGAACAAAGAGATATTCTATTGTAAAGTTATTACTATCCCATATCAATATAAATTTTATTTTCAATAATTGACACTTTTCTTTACTTATTGACAAATTAATTGACTATCAATTCACTTTATGACAAATCGAGCACGCTATTATTTTACAGGATCCAAGAAGTGGCAAATGGTGGACATATTATTTAGGACATATGTTATTGCTTGAAATCTTTATTCACCTACGTCAATGACGGTGCTTCAACTATTTAATAAGGAGGTCGAGTTTTGAACTTGAACCATTGTGGAATACACACGGGCACTGAGATGGGCAATCGCCATTTCCCAGAAGAAGGATTCGGAAAAGCGAGTTTCATCAGGATATATACAGATTGTTGATGACAAAAACAAATTAAGAGATCCTGTTAAACTCTTAAGCTATGTGCCGAAACCAACTTGTACAATGGCATACTTGGCAAAGATTCCTTCATCAACAACTTCATCATCTTCGGTGGTCCGGGCAGAAACTTCCCCGATTTTCAGTGAACATACTTTGGATCTTAGTATAACATTTGGCTCTATTAAGATTGCTAATATCACAAGATAAAAAAGGCAGTAGAGGCCCTTACCAATCACAAGTTTGTGTCATTCTATTCCATTGAACCGATAATGAATTGCTGCCCAAGTGTTTATTAATCTTTTGAATTCGGATCATCATTTTCTTGATATGTTTTACTGCCATCACCTTGTTTTTCCTAAAATTTAAGTGTTAGGAAATTAATCTCACCATTTATAACTTATAAGCAAATAAATAATGAAAGCATGTAAGAGGGATACAACTATTTACGCAATTCGGCCTTTAATTAAAGCCACGTTCAGGGATAAAGCGCGCATAATTTCATTATAACGGAAAAACATTAATACACTAGAGATTCCTCAAACTTATTAGTCTCTTTATCTTACTACTTCAAATACTATAAAGTACACATACACACATAATATATATATATATATATATATATATATATATATATATATATATATATATATATATATATATATATACACACACACACATTAGCTAATGGACTAAGAGGTCATCTAATTAGTAGTTGCCAAATTAGTAGTCCTAACCTAATGGGAATAGGAGTTAATATGACTCATAACCCAACAATAAGGATTTGGAAATATAAATTCATTGATAATTTGGACAAGTACATTGATAATAATACAAGGGTAAATTTGGTATCCGAGAAAAAAATAGTTATCAATTACAAGTGTCAAATGCCAATAAGACATTCAATTAGTGGTTAATGTCCGGCTCAAGGTAATAGAAGTTCTAAATTCGAATCATTTCTACCCTTTAAAGTTTAAAGGACTTTGGGGAAATTTTCCACCCTAAAAGAACCTTAATCGTATTTCGATATTTCTACTATTTTTATTTTCACAAGCTTTACGAATCATTCTCTTTATTGAAAATTCTATCCTTTCTGAAACATCTACAATCGGGTTCGCCTTTTTTGCAAAACATATATAGATTTGAACTTGAAATCCCAGGTTGGTTTTGAAATGTTTTTTTGTTTCGCAGAGGTAATACTCCATCTTGTAGCCAATAGTGCAGGCAAAGAACATATAGAGGCACGAACCAAAGTCTCATGGGGTGTCCTTTTGCAGTAGCCGCAACATTTTTAACTTGTGTAATAAATCACGTGTCAACGTCTCTTTCCCGTTATTAATTAAAAAAATATAGACAAAAAAGCTTTTCTTAATGGGGTTGGTCCGGACCTATCTGGACTCAATTAACTAAGAAGAATGTATACAATCCAAATTTTAAAAGATTTTAACTGATTTTTAAAAGTCTATGGATTTTGCTAACTCTATGAATTGTTTTAACTCCATGCAGACTCTACACAGATTCTATCAGATTGATTTATCAGGATTTCTATTTATTTATAAAGTCTATAGATTATTTGAATAATAGCCAAAAATAAAGACAAAACTGATCCATTGGTGTATTATATAGATCCAACGGTGTTGAATTTCTAAAGTCAATATATGTTTATCAATGTTTTTTATTTTGGAATCAAATCATTTTGTTAAAATATTTAAAAAGTTTGGCGATGGGTCTTTGATTTTTTTGGAGATCACGTAACTGCTGCATTTTTTTTATTATTTATTGGTTCAAGGTTTTATATAATTTACTTATTGGTATTTTTTTCTTTGGCTCAAGAAGGTATGCTTTGTGATGAGTTTTGTTTGAATTCTTTTTTCCATTGATTTTCTCTTTCAGTGAAATGAAATACATGTTTGGAAAATAGAAATTTGTGGTGAGATAGAGGAGAGATTGTTTGCTTTCTTTAATTTCTGTTTGAATATGATCAAGAAGAAAATTGTTTATATATTATGACAGTATATATTATTTTTGTGAAATAAATATTTAATATTGAGTTTTCTAATGATGTGAAAATTTTCTTTTTTTTTTTTAGTTTTGATATTTCTTTAATTTTCTTTAAATTATAAAGAAATGGGATCACTGAAAAATTGGTAATCTAAGATAAAATTATCAAGGACGTTTAATTTTAATATTAATGAGAGAAAATTAAAATCTTGAGGAAAAAGAAGAGATTTCTCAATACATATTTAGCGGGTGTATTCAATGTAGAATCTCTAGGATTTTTAAGGATTTTTAAAGTCTAGGTATTCAATTTGGATTTTAAAATGTCCAATGAAATCTAGAGGTATTCAATTTAGATTTTAAAAAGTCAATTCAAATCTAGAGGTATTCAATTTAGATTTTAAAAAGTCCATTCTAATCTAGAGGTATTCAAAACTCTATAGATTTTCATAGATTTCATTAAAGGTAGGATTTGATGGATTTCTTAGGCTTAAATGTGTATTGTGAAATCTCTTCTAATTCCTTAAGATTTTGATTTTCTCTCATTAATATTAAAATTAAATGTATTTGATTACAATTTTTTTTAGTGATCTCATTTCTTTAAAATTATAAGAAAAATAAGAAATATCCAAACTAAAAAAATGAGATTTTTTTTTTTAAAATCATTAGAAAACTCAATATGAAATGTTTATTTCCCAAAAATAAGATTTATTCTTATAATATCCAAATAATTTTCTTCTTAATCATCTTCAAATAGAAATTAAAGAAAGCAAACAATTTCTTCTTTATTTAACAACAAATTTCTATTTTCAAACATGGATTTCATTTCCTCTTAAATAGAAATTCAAAGGGAAAAAAGAGTTGAAACAAACCCATCACAAAACATATGTTAATTAAACTAAAGAAAAAAATACCAGTAAGTAAATTATACAAACCTTAAACAAATAAATCAAAAAAAAAAACCGCAGTTACGTGATCTAAAAAAAAATCAAAGATAATCACCAAACTTTTTAATTTTTTAACAAAATGATTTAAATAAAAAAAAATGATTGATAAACATATGTTGACTTTGGATGTTCAACACCGCTGGATCTGTATTTTCTTTATTTCTTGATGTTATTCAAATAATCTATAGACTTTATAAATCAAAAGAAATCCTGATAAATCAATCTAATAGAATATGATAGAATCTGCGTAGACTCTGCATAGAGTTAAAACAATCCATAAAGTCAGCAGAATCCATAGACTTTTAAAAATTAGTTAAAATCTTTTAAAATCCGGATTGAATACACCCCCTTAATCTTATGAAATCCATCAAAATCCTTCATTTAATGAAATCTATGAGAATCTATAGAGTTTTGAATACCTCTAGATTTTAATGGAATTTTTAAAATCTAAATTGAATACTTTTAAATTTTAATGGACTTTTTAAAATCTAAATTTAATACCTATAGACTTTAAAACTCCTTAATTTTTTTATAGAATCTAGATTGATGCTCTTAAGAGGTCAATTAAATTTCCCATATAATATTGGGATATAAATGTCATTTAGGTTTGCTTTGCAGTTCGTTGACGAAACTTTTAGTCAAAGGGGCAAAATGTACCTTCGTCTAATAATTTTTGGGATTTATTTTGTAATTGAACAACCTTCGATGGAGGTAAAAATAATTAACCAATATTAAAAAAAAACTTTTATAATTAAAAGTTATACCATTATCCTCAGATTTTATAATTAAAAAAACACTTGGCAACATATCATTAGTAGAAAATTAAATGAGATAGAATATTTGCTCCGGCCAAAATGTAGCATATTTGGTCATCTACATTCTCCTGCTTTTAAGACAATATTGGAATATAAAGGTATTACCTCCATTCCTAAATATAAGACTATCATTACATACTGCAAAAATTAAGGAAACAAAAATTAAGATGGCTTTGTAAGCAAAGTATTAATATTACTCTCTCAAATAAAATTAGTGATATACATGTCATATTTAAAAAAGTAATATTGGTATTTTAATTACAAAAACATCCTAATTTTTTTTCTTAATTTTCGCAACATGTAATGAAAGTCTTATATTTAGCAATGGAGAGAGTAGCATATAGTAAAATAAAAAAATAAAAAAATCATAGCAATATGTAATTCCTTTTACATTCTATTTTTCCCAATTATGTTCCTGAATTAACTATTTGTAATAAAACACGAGATTTTCTATGACACTCTTATTGACATTATTAATTATAAGAAAATGTTCATCCTAAAATTTATCATGTTTCTCTTCTGTTCCTTATACCGTTTTAAAGAGATTGCACCCTTTCAACACAATCTTTGAACCAATAGGTAGCACATAGATTTTTTCTCAGCAGAAACCTTGTAAACATTTTGAGATCAATTTGTAATTTTCAAAAATACAGTTTAAGGACAATTTATAAATTTTAAAACTTTAGGGTCCTAGTGATTTCTTTTAAAACTCCAGGGATTTAAAGTTACAAAGTTTAGGGTTTTCACTACAAAAAAAATACCTGTTAGGACGAACTTTTCGTGACGAAGTCATTTTTCGTTACGAAATGTCTACTTATTTGTTCTCAGTGGGCAAGTGCATGACATACAAGTTAGTGACGAAATTCGTTATTCGTTAGGAAAGACCTTTAGCGACGGGGTTCTCAGGACGAACTTGGTAACGAAGGATTTTCGTGACGAATTTCTTGACATTTCCTAACGAAAATTTTCGTTACTAAAGATTTTTTTTTTTAGGTAGTGTTTGCACCATCGAATGTGACCGATCTAAATTTAAGTTGTAATAAGGTAACGTAAATTCACTTATATTTGGATTTGAGATTTGTATATCATGTAAACTTAAAAATTGATTATTTATAAGAAAAGATGTGGGAATTAGAGTAAAAATGTGGAGAGGGTTTGAAATGAAAATTAAAAACAAATTCACATTTATTAAGCGACTAAATTAAAGTCGACTAGATATGGCGGCCGAATATTCGAGCTCACTCGCCCGTAACATGGAGGTGAACAAGTTTGCAAGAAATTTTTTAGCGATTCATGTGGTGGTCCCAAAATATAGTGATTGAAATATTTTGGTCGCAATATTCGATCACAGATGGCAATTTTTGTGTAGTTCTACTTGAAACCTCGTTAAGCATATGGAGATTTTTATCGTAATTTATTAAGGTGTCCTAACTCAGTGACACAGACATCTACCCACAACTTTAAAGTCGTGAGTTCGATATCTTTCGTCTGCGTGCGGCAAATTTTAATCTCTCTTTCTAGGATTATCTTCTCCTCGTCTAAGGCAGTTCTATCTCTCCTATATGGGGCAACCACCCAATCGGACTTCAAAAAAATAAAAATAAAATATATATATATTAAGAAAAGTAGGATGAAAATTAAAGACGGCGGAAGCTCTCCCCCTCAGAATGCTTTGCTTTCTCCGCTCTAACCTCTCTTTACACAATCAATATTGTTTTTCTTTGGTGCTTTTATTTAATAAACACTTTTTTTTATAATATTTCTTATAATACTAATAAATCTATTTACTTTAATGATATGCCTAATTTAATTAACTTGTTGAAATCATTAATTAGCTAGATACCAAATTTCGTTCAACATTTCCTTTTACTTATCCTTTTCCTTTTATGCTAATGTATGCCTAATTTAATTTAATATTGTTTAAAAATATTAATTAATTAAAATACTACTAGTTAGATATCAAATTTAGCTAAACTTCTTTTGGAAAATGATAAAGTAAACAGAGTAAATAAAGAAAATGAGGACCAACGATATTTTCTAATTTGAAAATCTAGTTACAATCTCTGAAAAACACTCGATTTTATTAAAGTATCCGTTGATTCTTCTCGTCGATTTTATTTTAAATTTGGTGTGAAACTTCCTCTATTTTTTCGAATAAGATAACAAAACTTTTAGCTTTTGATTTGGAAGAATGATAAAAGTTGTTTGTCTTCAAAGTTTCGTCACTTGTAAATTATAATTTATTTCTCTTTCTTTTAGGCCTTTAGCCACTATTTATATTTTTTGAAGAAATTAAACATAATGACACTTGAACATTTGAATTATACATTCCTAATTTAATATAATATAATTTAGGCAATAGATATAATATGATTGGATGAATCTTCTTGAATGACTGACATGGTGAATCCTATTTGCTAGACCACTTCTTAAATTCTGATTGGACGTTATTTAAAATCTTGCCACTTGTCAACATTTGATTGGTCATAACATTTGAATTTTGAATTAACAAATACAAATAATTTGAAATTTTAGTAAATTTTCAAAATATATATATATATATATATTATACTTCAAATTCTAACACAATAACCTTAAACATTTGTGTTGGAAGCTTTTTATTTGCTTGTTATAAGATGAAGAAGGAAAATAACTTGCATTGCTTTCTTTTGTTACTGATAGTGATGTTCTTTTATGCCTCAAGATCGAGAATGGCAACTGCGACTAATCTTAAAGTCAAAAAACTCTTAAGTCGATTGAACAAAACTCCTGTTAAATCCATCCAGGTTACTCCTCTAATTTATCTCATTTCTTGCTAGTTTTCTTCTTTATTACTCTAAGAATGATATTAGATAGTATTCTCTTTCAAAAAAATTTATTTTGAAAAGTATGTGTATGTGTTAAATTTGAATTCTTATAAGAGGTAGGATTTAGATTATTCTAACATAAAGGGGCCTAAAAGTAGATCATTGGAGGTGGTGTCATGAAAAATGATAATCATTTACTCATAAATATCTATTTATTATTTTCTTTTAAAAGCAAGTTTTATATTATTTTAAAAGTCAACTATGAGACTGAATATTATCTTGCAATAGTTAAGTTATAATGCATAAAGTCCCCCCAAAAAAATTAGGGAAAACGGCCCCATTCGTCCCTCAACTTATTTCTATTAGCCTCGTGAATTCTTCTTTAATTTTTCAGCAAAAGAATCCCTTATAATTTTACGTTCCGCCTACATAATCCTAACCACCCATTTTGCGGTGGTTTCCGGCAACTTAAGCATGTGCACTGCACATGCACTAAAATATAAGGTAAAAATAGTCATTTCATATTTAAAATATAAAAATAAAAACAAAATCTACTTCTTCTCCCCCTCCTTCCTTTCTCTCACCAGTCACCACCGCCCCCGCCACCGCACGGAAACAGTGCCGCCCCCACCACCACCACCGCCCCTACAGCCAGTCTCTACGCTCTTTCCACAGCATAACCCCGACGCACATACCCAATTTCCAATTTCAATCCATCGATCCCCAATTCCAATTCCAATCCCTAAATTTCCAATTCTAATCCCTAAAATTCGTTTTTTTCTTTCCACAGCATAACCCCAACGCCACAATTCATTTTTTCTTTGAGAATTGAGAAATTTGGAGAGGAATTAGATGATTAATATTTTTTTTTTTTTTTTGTGAAATTTCTTTGGGATTTGATTTTGAGTTTTTTTTGTTTGAGCCTTATCACAGTCCTCACAGTTCTCAGGTGATTCTTTTTTGGGTTTCTTATATAATTGAACTTCATGTATAAAGTCTTTCAGATTTTTCGATCTTAAACAATTCTCAAAACCTGATGGAACTGTCTGATATATTACCAGTAAGCTCACTTTGGATGATGTCTGATTTATTACCAGTAAGATTTTTTCACTTTGGAGCATGGTTTTCAATTTTCACTTTGGATGGCGTCTTCTCTCTTGTCCTGCTGATTATAGCATCAACCCATGGATTGCAGCCATGGAGTCGTCTTCTCCTTTGGAATGTTGAAATTTTCACACTGCGGCTGCCAAGATTCGAACCTGCGCCTCTTGTACACAATCTACCACCCTCGAACTAACTGGTCTACCCTTGCGTGTGTTTGTGAGAGAGAGAGAAGGTCTGAGTGATTACGTGCTTAGGAAGTCTAAGATAAGAGAAAATTAGGGAAGAAAGAGAAGAGAGAAGAGAGAAGCCATAAGTTTTTTTTGCTAAATAATAAATTTTTCATTAATTATAAAATAGCCGTAGCTATTACAATCAAAAGATGAGATGAAATAAGTTATAGGAAAAGCTATAGGTTTACGTGGGAAAAGCTGAGATGAATAAGTCATAGGAGCGTGTAAAAGATTTGATACGGCAAAGGGTAGATTTGTCATTTTCCAAAGAATTGTTCTGGTAGGGCGGACTTGTCATAGCAATATCACCAATCTAAAAAACGCCTATGATATTGTGACAAGATAATTTCAGGCTATACTAACACTTGATTTTGGAAAATAGTAGAAACTAAGAAATAAATATATCAAAACAAATTGAAGAAAAAAGAGGGATTTTTTAGTCTATTTTAATTTGTAGAGGCGTAAGTGTTTTTTAATTTTTTTCTTGATATGATAGAAGCGTTAAATAAGATAGTATAGACCGGTCCGTTATTTTTTACGGATTGGTCCATTATTTTTTGTGCCGGTCCACAAAGTCCGCATCCGAACGGATCCGGGCCCAAATTACCTGTTTTAAACGGGTTTAAAATTTAAAGTTCAAATCCATTCCATATAAAACGGACTCGGACATGTCCGCGAACTTCAAGTCCATTTAACAGTACTAAATATACATTGTTTCTCATAAGAAATTGTATATATTTGAGTCACCATTTATATTTCAAATTATATACAATTCCATACACAAATAATGTACTATATTACAAAATTTCAAAAAAAATGGGAACAAGAACATTTTATGTTTAGAACATATGTAAAAGTTATATAAAGGTGAATATAAGTACTAGGCCGTTTTCAAAAATCTTTGAGGACAGGGATAGATGTAACTTTATGTTTGGGAAAAAATAATATATAAATATACTTCAAATAATTATGTGGAAATTTTTCAATAATTTTCTTAAGGAGCGAAACTTAATATTTTAAAATATTTTTTGAAAAAATAAATAGTTTTCTAAGAGTAAAAAGACATAATTTTTAAAATATCAGGGAGTACCCTCATATATCTACTTATATTTGGGGGCCTTGATTCTATGTGATTCCATCGCTAGATTTTTTATTTGATTTCATAACGAAATACTTTGTAGAATTGTGTGGTTCAATTGTTGATGCATTGTTAATAACTAATTGAATGACAGAGCCCAGATGGAGATATCATTGACTGTGTTAATGTGTATAATCAACCAGCATTCGATCATCCTTTTCTCAAAAATCATACAATTCAGGTTAAATCTATCTATTTAATCACTTCAATTAAAGATATAAATGCTCATTTCGTCGTAAAATTGTATATTTGATGGGTTGTCGTCTTTGACTAGGTAGATGTTTGTTTTTTCTTCTTTTGTCTGTTGCAGATGAGGCCGACCTATTATCCAGAAGGGACAGTATTTAATGATAGCAAAGTGTCAAGAGGAAATGATCATAAATTACCAGTCACTCAATTATGGCTTTTAAATGGAAGATGTCCTAAGGGAACAATTCCTATTAGAAGAACAAAAGAAGATGATATCATGAGAGCAGGATCTTTGGAGAGTTTTGGAAAGAAGGAGTACAAAACTATTCCAAAGTCAAAGTCAGTTGATCTTGATGGAAGCGTCTTTGGAGATGACGAGGTACCAACACATTTTTTTTTATTTGAGTGATGTTCCAACGTATTTGGTAGAATTTATGAGGTATACTTTTTTTAGGAGAGGGATAGGTGGGCTTCGCAACAGATTATGAATACATCTTTGTTATTTATAATTTTGTAACTAAATGAATCCCTATTTTTAATTGCAATAAAAACGTTACCGTGTGGCAAAGAGTTTAATTTTTTTGCAAAAGTATCTGTTTGTAAGTATGATCCTCCAAATGATATATTTATCATAGCTAGACCCTCAAAATTATTTTTAGCAGAATTAGGTCCTCAAAATTTATTTTTTCTTTCTTGCATAGGTTGCAGTGGCATATATTCAACCTTCCAATTACTATGGAACAAGGGCACATATAAACGTTTGGAATCCTGTTGTTCAAGAATCTCTTGAAGAGAGTTTCTCTCAAATATGGATTGCAGCAGGTCCAAGTGCTTATCAGGATAATAATGTTATTGAAGTTGGTTGGGTGGTAAGCATTCACTTCTCTTTTGGATCAAACACCTGATTATAGAATAATATGCATATTATACAATTATGATACACTCGGTCTAATATTTCGTGATTGTGAATCTCCATTTGACTGAAAATAAATAGGTCAGTCCAAAGGTATATGGAGATGCCAAGACAAGATTCTTCATTTATTGGACGGTAAGTCACCACCACACTATTTTTGTCAATTTATTTTTTAAGAAGTTCTTTTTTTTCTCTTTATGTAGCTAGTTAACACCATTTATTATTGTTTTTGTACTTTATATATATTAGACAAACATATGCTATAATCATACTTATTGTCATTGGATTGTTTAAATGTTCAGGGATAAGGCATTTAAGTGGTATTACCTCATATCATATATGTTGTGCATGTAGTCTAGCATCATATTCATTATGATGGGATTGTTTTAATATTTTAAAATATTGACAGAGAGATAGATATCAATCCACGGGTTGTTATAATTTATTATGCTCGGGCTTTATTCAAACAAATCCTAATTTTGCATTGGGAAGTGTCCTTACACCAACCTCTTCTTATGGCGGCCAACAGTATACCATCAATATATATGTCTGGAAGGTAATTTACTAAAATTTCATTTTTCTGTATAGTTTCAAAAAAAATTTCCTTAAATAAAATATGTACTAAATATATATTTAGAAAAATTGTGAAATAGATAGGCATCAATAGTATTGGTCGAACTATCATCTCATAAAATATCCTTAGGGTACGTATATGTATATATAGAATCAGTAAGTATACACTTAACGTCAAAAAATGTTATGTGGGATGGAGGTAGAACCAGGTTCTATCCATTTCTCATTTACCATTTTTTATCTGATATTTCCTCCATTCTAAAATATAATTTTTTTTTAGATGTATTTGTCTATAATATAAAATGTTTTCATATTTCAATGAGTATTTATTATATATATATATTCAATTACCTACCTTTTAGTAGATATGTTATTTTGCCACAAATGTTCATTATTTTTATAACTCTTAATTTTTCTACAAAAGACAAGAGCGCCTTATATTTAAGACCAAAGAGGTATTCTAATGTAAATTTCTTGTACTTGGAAAGGAAAATGATTTTGATTGGATCAAAACAAGAATAATTATGTCCTTAAAAGAGTAAAGTTATTCCTACCTCACATTGTTTTTTGGTAGTTGACGTTTTTCCTTACCTATTGATCAATTAATTGACTATCAGTTCATTTTACGACAAATAGAGCATTTACTATTTTTTACAGGAAAAAAAAAGTGGCAAATGGTGGTTATATGTGAATGGGTTGATAGTTGGTTATTGGCCGGAATCTTTATTCACCTATCTCAATGGCGGTGCAACAATTCAATGGGGCGGTCGAGTCGTGAACTTGAACACTGGTAGATCGTTCACCACCACTCAAATGGGTAGTGGCCGTTTTGCAGGAGAAGGGTTCAAACAAGCGAGTTTCATTGCAAATATACGGATTGTTGATAGCACAAACAAGTTAAGAGAACCTGATAAACTATCAACTGTTGTGAAGCATTCAAGTTGCTACAATGGTGTAGTCGGTAATGATTCCGGACCCCAAAACTACTTGCTCTTTGGTGGTCCGGGCAGAAACTACCCCAATTGCCCGTGATCATATACATTGGATGCTAGTATAATATTTGGCTCTATTAAAATTAACAATATCACAAGATAAAAAAGAAGTAAGAAAAACACATTTCTAGAGGTACTTACCAATCACTAGTTGGAGCAATTGTATTCCATTGACCCATAATGAATAGCTTCACAAGTGTTTATTAATCTATTGCATTTGGAGAAAATGTCATTCGGATCAACATTTTCTCGATATGATATACTGCCCTCGCCTCTCTTTTTTTCCCCAAAATTTAAGCATTAGGAAATTAATCTCACTAATTAGCCTAAAAATAAATAAATATTGAAAACAGGTAAGAGGGACACAATGATTTCGATGCGACAAGTCTTAGATTCAAGCGTACGGGATTTTGACATGGGGCAAAATATTTTAAATTCATATAAACCACATTTTCATTTAAAGTGATTCTTATTTTGTAGGCAACCGATGTGGGATGTGTGTTTATAATTTAATTTGTCACCTTTTAACCACCCCACATTATATTAATTTATCATTCAAACAATGAATTGGTTCTCACATGTTATATATCATCGCGAAGCTTGCACAACCCACTTCGTGATAATCTTAATAACATTCAAAAGCGAACGGTGTAACATACAATAAAATTGGCTCAAAATGTCCTCATAGCATTTTTCAATTTTAAATATACAAATAATTCTCCGAACATGTATGGAGAGAGACGATTTCCACCCATATGCTTACAGACTAGATACTGCCATGTTCTTTAAAGCTTTATATACCTTTTACTTTAAGCGACTCAAGGTTTAAAGGCTCTTCTTGCGTAAAGTTTTTGTCTATGCCAAAGTAAGAAAAGTATTTTCAAACTACTTAATTTAAAAATTAGTTTAATTTTTTACTGTGAGTTAAAAACTTACCGTCTTTCCTACTATGCAGGTAAAGATGCTGATAAGGAAATCGGTTTAAGAGCTTAAAAGTAATGTTTTTGACGAAGAAGTTTACATTTGTGGATTTTTTTTATTATTAATTTCTTGTAAGTTTGTCATTCATTGATGGAGTTGTAAGCTTTTGAAATAATAAAATGGAATGTTTTATTTTTAGGGTGTCGATAGGGAACTCAAATTTAGACAATGTATTAGCTAAAATTTTAAATTGGTCATGTTCAATGACTCATTTGCCCTCGGAAACTTTGTAAATTTTCTTTTGTATTTTCAATTATATTGATAACAACAAATAATATAAAATTATGGAGTGATCCCACTTTCAATTCAACATGGAATTTGTATCTATTTTCCTTTTTTTTACTCCCTTTAATAATCATTTTATTTTTCTTATCGTTTTGAAATTCTTTCTAACTTTTTAATTTCTTTAGTTTCACTCATATTTGGATTATGGCAGGTCAAGGTTTTCTAGATGAAGATGCTGTTGAAGTTGGTTGGATGGTAAGCTTTCAGTTATTATCACGAAAACTTTATTCTAGAACAGCTTTATCCATTCTCTCCCCGCAATTTTTTTATAAGCACAAAGATATTTTAATCCGCAATTTTAGCAAGTTGTGAAAGTAGGAACAACAGAAATATGTAAGAAGAGGATGGGGAGTAAATCTATAGTGGAATTTTCTCCTACTAAGGATAGTAGATGGATTTGGGAGTATGGTGGGGCCAACCCCAATAGTTTCAAAATTACATTTCTTACCGTCGTTAAAAAACAAGATTCAAATGCATTTGTAAAATTCAAACTTTCACCCTCAATAATTAGTTTACAAAATTTACATTATCTTTTGAATTCATAATGTTGTGTTAAATTTGTTCCTTCAATCTAATTTTTTTTCTCAACAAGATTTCTTTTTTATTGGATTGAAAGTCACTACCACATCATTTTTGTCTATTCATTTTTCCTTTTATTAGTCGGATTAATACAATTTGAATATCTAAATTTTCAAATGTATCAGACAAGCATAAGCTATAATTATTCATTGCCACTAGATAGTTTAAATATTTAGAAACAATGTATTTCAAAAGAAAAGGAAAAAATAAAACTTTTATATGTAGCGTGTTCGCTATAATCATACTCATTGTCATGAGAATGTTTTAATATTTAGAAAATTGGCAGGGCGATAGATATCAATCTACAGGTTGTTATAATTTATTATGCCCAGGCTTTGTTCAAATTAACTAGCGGAGAAGTAGCACTAGGAGATATCTTTAACCCGGACTCTACTTATCACGGCACCCGACTTTCAGTTTACTCTATGTGTTTGGAAGGTAATTTATCTAAAATTTCACTTTTGCTTTTTTTTGTTAAAATTTCAAAAACATTTTTCAAGGCCCTTATATGTGGATGTAAAGTCAGTAAGGATACATTTAACATCAAATAGTACTATGTGGTATGGAGGTGAAACCATGACAATTTGGTATATATGCATCTCAAAGTTACCATTTTCTATCTAATAATCACCCCATTCCAAAATATATATAAGTTGTTTAGAGAGAGGTATTTGTTCCATGATATTAGTCGTTTTGCATTTTTTAAGGAGTATTAATCAATTTTGTTTTCAATTATATCCTTTTGTTTTTATTTATTTCTTGTTCTATCTATTTATTAAAGGGATAGATTATATTTTGTCACAAATGTATATTGTTTTTACAACTCTTAATTATTATGCAAAAAGCTAAAACTCTTATTAAAAATTTTAACCAACGGAGTAAAAAAAATATTTTACTATAATTCCTTGTACTTGAAAAGGAAAGTGGTTTAGTGCTCAAATTCAGCCAATTAAATTGACTCAAAAAATGGTAATTATGTCCTTAAAAGAGTAAAGTCATTCCAACCTCAAATCATTATATTTTTTTCCAAGTAATTGACACTTTTACTCACCTATTCATCAATTAATTGACTATTAGTTCACTTTATGATAAACCCATCACACAATAATTTTACAGGATTCAACTAGTGGATTCAACTAGTGGCAATTGGTGGGTAAAAGTTGGTACGTTTATAGTTGGTTATTGGCCGAAATCTTTTTTTAACTCCCTTAACGATAGTGGCCGAATTATTCAATGGAGTGGTCGAGTCATAAACTTCAAGTCTAGTGGAATGTTCACCACCACTCAGATGGGTAGTGGTCATTACCAGGGACGATTACAGGGGGGCGGGAGGGGGTCGGCGCCCCCGAGATTTTTAAAAATACTACTATTTATCGAAATTTTATGTGTATTTTGAAAAAATTTATCAATTTCGCCCTCCCAATAATTTTTTTTTGCCTTTTTTATCGTCACCCAAGAATTTTGGAATTTTTTTACCAGTTTTGCCCCCCAACATCAAATTCCTGACTTCGTCCCTGGTCATTACCCAGAAGAAGAGTTTGAAAAAGCGAGTTTCATTCAGAGTATATAGGCAGTTGATGAATCAAACACATTAAGAGATCCTTATCTTCTTCACAATCATTGGCCGAAACCAACTTACTACAGTGGTAGAGTTGGCAAGGATACCTCGGGAATCTTCTTCTACTATGGTGGACCAGGCAGAAACTCCAAATATGTCACAAGATATAAAAGGAAATAAGAAAAGAAAATATAGATGTGCCTTCTCATTGGCAGTAAAATTGTCAAAGAGGCCGTAGTCCAGTGGGTTAATCCTTTCGTGACCGAGAGGTTTCAAGTTTAACACCCTCCCCATACACGGGGAAAATTTAAAAGGTCTCCCTTTCTAGAACTATCTCCTCCTCCTGTAAGGCAATTTTCTCTTCCCTTCATGGAACAATCGCCCAGCCGGGCTTCAAAAAAAAAAAAAAATTGGCAGTAAAATATGATTTTCTATTTAAGTAGTCAGTAGTTGATGCAATTCTATTCCATTGAACCCATAGTCTCTAGAATGGTATACCCGAAACAGAAATTTCAAGGATAAATATCTACCCAAGTGTTGGGTAATCTGTTGCATGGGAATCAACATTTTCTTGATATGATTTAGTGACATCGCCTCTTTGCTCGAAATTTTAAAGATATGACCAAACCAATTCAAAGATAATTTCACTTTTTTTTTTACTAGTGTGTACGTTTTTTCTCTTACAAAAATAATTGTAAATCCTACTGCAATTCAAAAAAATATCGAATTTAACTCAAATTAAAGTACAGTCCAAAGCAATTGGGGAAATGAAATTAAATTAGTTAGCAACTGATTACCGATTTATTTACTGGACCGTATTGCACATGCCTGGGTTTCTAATGCACCAAAGCGGTTGAATAGGTTCAGCACCTATTCCTCTTTTTACCATTCTATTTCTCCATTCATTCAACCTATCAGTAGCTTCAGAAAACCTTTTCATTCCTGTCTCATCCTCGTTCCCCGACCACAACGTTTCTGCCAATGCAGAAGCTCTTGGCCAAATCCGAGAATCCATAACCGTCGGATCAGCTTGTTCCGACCATAATGTAACTTCTCCTCCTATTACCAACTTAGCTTCCTCCTCATTCAAGCCATATGTTATATCATAATTATAGATAGTCTGCCACGTTTTAAATGGTCCGCACCACGAACCTCCGTTACCAAGGTCCGTACCCGGTGGCTTATTATATAAACTGTTATTTCCAACAAAATCTCCATGCCCACAATCCAAATAGTAGAAATCAGAAGATGAAACAATCGCTTGGTAGCCGGCTGATACAATTCTTTTCGTGTTATTTGGCCCATTATTCCAAGATTGTAAAATAATTCTCTCTTTAGGAAAAAGCAATGAAGAACTAACACTAATAGTTGGGTCCAATAAAATGTCCTCCCAATAGACCACGGTGCGATTTTTGGACAGGACTAAAGGTAAGGTGGAATTAATGTATAATTCAAGAAGTTGGCTAAGGGTTCCATTCTTGGAAAGGTAAGATTGAATTGATGAATCTGTTTTCCAACAATTTGGGACAACTTCATCGGCTCCAGCATGGTAGAATGAGTCTGGAAACATGTTGAGTACATCATTTATAACATTTTTTACTACTTGGTAGGTCTTAGGGTTTAAAGGGTTGAGCTGACCAGTCCCTGGCTCGGCGGCTAATCGGTCTGGCCATTGTGCTCCGGCAGGCAACCAGAACATGTCTTCACAAGTGATTATATCTGGATATGCTTCTGCCCACGATCCAGTATGTGCTGCAAAATGAAAATCACAATCATACTTACGGTTAATCACCAAAAATTATATATTGAGGCGAATTATAAAAAAAAATATTGATATAGTAAAAAATAAAAATATTTGGAAGCAAGATATAACATTTAAAAATAATTTTCATAAGAAAAAAAAAATGAAATTAGAAGGTGGAATGGCCTGTAAACGGTTGAGGAAAAACAATTCTTGGTTAAAACATGCAAAGGATATTTTCTTAGTTTGATCTCATATTTTGCCTTACAAACCTATTCAATAACTCTTCCTTTGTTTTGTCACCAGCTGGACTGGAATTAGCGTTCTCGAAATGGAATATATTCCAAACATATATGCCATAGTTACTTACTTTGACAGGGTACAAATATATAAATTTGATATTTTAAGATACTTTTTCAATTAAATTCTAAAATTAAGAACTCACCAGGAGTGTCAATCTCAGGCACAACTCGAACGCCATGTTCCATTCCGAATTCCACCACCCTCTTCACATCGGCCGGTGTGTACGTCATTTCATCACCATAAGCGCCTTTTCGGGCCAATTCAGGCTCGGAAGGCAAAACTAAAGGAAAAGAGTGCGAATCAGTTATGTGCCAATGGAACACATTTAATTTATTCATACTCATAGCCTTGATTAATCTCAACAAATCATCCACCCCATAATAATTTCTCCCTGTATCCAACATCACTCCTCTATGCATATACAAGGGCTCATCACTTATATAAATTCCATATGCCACTTTAGATGGGACCCCATAAATCAGTTGGGATAATGTTTCTAGCCCGCGCATTGCGCCCCATGCAGTTTGGGCCGTGATAACGGCCGTTGTTGAGTCTATAGGAATACTTAGGGTGTATGATTCGTTGACTCCGTGAGCTAACGGGGAAGTGACGTCGGAAATTGTTATTTTGAGGGTGTCGAGTGGCGGTGATGATGTCACGTTGAGAGGCGGCGCCACTAGGGGACGGTAATTTTCTCGTAGAAATAGGGGCAAGTAACGATAAATAGATGCACTTAGGTATTGGTGTGGTGGGGAATAGATGCTGAGGTTTGGGGAAATTAAGGTTACTTGTGGGTGGGGCCATGTGATGGTTGTGGGTTTAGGCCATACATTGATTGGAAATTCAACTGATGATATTTGAGGAATCAAGAAAATGAGAAATATGAGTGGAATTTCAACCCTAATTCCCATGATGATCTTGTATGATTTGGCCATTTGGGTTTTGGGGAGTCTATGATAATTAGTGGTGATATGCTTATGGCATCTATTTATAATATGTTCTACAATATCCATCTGTCCAGATATTTGTCTTATTTTCTGTCCTATTTTTAATTTCACTTGTCTATATTACAAATATTGGTTTCGTTAATTGAGAGGACTGCAGAATCTTTAATTAACTGCCGGCAGTAGTTATCTAATACCTAGGACAACCAAACGTTGGTATTGCCAAAATATTTGTCCACTGGAGAGAACACTATTATATTTTTTATTAGCAGTTTTACCACTAAAATGGATTCTCTGATGATCCCTAAACCGGCTTTGGAAATTCAGAATTTGATGCTTCTTTGTTTTTTTTTCCCCACCTAATAATGATTCATCACGAGCCTTCCGTCTAGAGTTTAAGTGAAAAAATGTAAATAACAGGATATGTTTCAGTAAATCAAATATTTTCAAAGGGATCTGTATTCTAATGCACACAAATAGTTAAATCTTAGCAGGATTAGAATCACTACTGTCAACTAGAATTACTGTTGAATTTGATTAATCAATCGCTGAATTGCACTCGAGAGACTTAAAATTCTCCTTTTTCCTCCCTGTCTTCAAACTACATGGAAATTTTAAATATATAATTGAAATCAAAATTTCATAGAAATCTTACTAAAAAAACCCTAATGGAATGACTAGTTTGGTACTTAGAAGCGACAATTGTCCATATTTACAAATTAAAAAAAAATTGTTAGTTCGATCAAAATGATTTCCATGCAATAGAATTATTTGGCCAAATTACTGGAGGTCGATATAATAATAATAATAAGAGAGGTATAAATGGCATTCCAATTTTTGTTAATGGCACTCCACTTGCATAATTGTTGACATTTTTTATCCATTTTTCTTTATTTCATTCTAATTTAGATCATTTCTTTACCAATTATACCCTTATATTATACTCCCTCAATTCCTAAATATAAGACTCTTTAGACAATTTGAGAAAATTAAGGAAGTTGTCATTTTCACCTAAACTTCCAATATTACCCCACCCTCCCTCTCTCTCACTTCTACGTCATAAAGAAAAGAAAGGAAAATATTAAAGGTATAATTGGAATAAATTGTTGACAACTAATAAAAGAACCTTAAACGACAATTAATTTGGATACCTAGATATCTCTTAAACGACAATTAATAGGGAATGGAGGGAGCATATATTATATGATACATAAACAAAACAGTCAAACTTTAATCCCAAAAGATATGAATTATCACCATTAGTTTGTTTCCTATTAAAAACTAACGAATTCTATCACTTGAATCCTTTCCAAAAGCTGAATTTTTTCTTTCTTTTTCTTTTTCCATTCTCCATTTTATTTCAAATCAAACAAAAAGTTGATGTTTTTTCAATTGAAGATCAATTTTAGACCACAAAAAAGATGTCTTGAAGCAAGAATGTTGTTGCCTGAAAAAAATGTTCGGACTTCCCTAATATACATCACGTGTGATTAACTATGAGCAAAAATTAAAAATGATAATGTAGAGGTATAATTGGTAGTATAAAGATTTATATTTTAATGGAATTAAGATAATTAATAAAAGTGTGACATTAAGGAATCAAATTACCAAAGTGGATTATCTAACAAAAACTGAAATGTCGTTAGCGGCTCCCAAATATTTCCTCTGTACCAAATTGTCTATCTATTTTGACAAATGCACGGGTATTAAGGTTTTAGTGATTTTAATAGTAAAATATGAGCAAAAGTCTAAGACACCCCTCATTAATTTTATTAATCTCATTTAAAATTTATGTTTTTCTCTCTCCTTTCTCTCACATAACATCCAACCACCTCTTACATATGTGTTGGAAAGTGATAATTTTAATTAATTAAGAGTATTGAATGAGGAGTTGAAAGAAGGGTAAAATTGAAAAAATTGTCAAAAATTGTCTTTACCGGAAAGAACAATGACTTTTTATTTTACATGTATTGAACTTATTAGTCTGAATATAAATTTTAAACTTATTCACTAATTAAGATAAAACTACTCGACCTTGTAGGTGTTCTTTTGTTTTTGAAACTACTACTAAAGCTTCTCAAATGTACGATCCTGATTATTTAGTTGAAATAATCCTGTTTATAGAAGAAGTTGTCCGACCTTTCTTTCATTTAGTTTGAAATACAAACAAATATGTAATTAACACTTTCTCCCAACTATCCAAACAACTTATAATACGTTCAATCCTCTCCTCTAATTTATTTCAATCATAAGTGGATATGGAGTGGCAAGCGTTTGAAAATCACATATCTTACCTATTATTGAATATATTTTTTATACATTCCTTTGTAGTCTCTCTGATTCAAAATATAAGTCTTTTTAGAAGTTTTCACACAAATTAAGATACTAATCAAGATGATTAAAGTACCCCTAGGTAATATTCTAAAGAACAAATAAATTAATGAAGAGTTGCATGTGAACTACACATTTTGACCATAATGAGAAAATAATTTAGGGGTAAATTAGCCAATAAATGCACAATTCTTGTAAAAAAAATTATATTTTGCAAAAAAAAATAAATAACTCCTAAAAAATTCATATTTTGAATCGGAGGGAGTATATGTTATTGTACAATTCACCTACCTAATGTTACTAAATCAAACCCTAATTAAAGCAACGGTAATGCTCAAATTTTTGCCAAGAAAAAACACATGGTAATTTAAGAGCTAATGTTAAGAAGAAGGTTTGAAACTCGGCCCGGACCGGTTAAATTGTCGACCGGCATGTTTTACGGTTCGATTTGGCCCCCAAAATTGATAGGGATAAAAAACATGCTTCCTTTGTTCAATCTAGTAAAACTCGGCGGTCGGACCGTCTAATCCAAAAATCGAAACAGATTTAGTAGAATCGATCGAGTCCAATATGTTGTAATTATTTTTTTTTAAAAAAAGAAGAAAAAATCGCAGTTTAAAAAAAAATGCGAGAAAGACATAATCTAACTCTATCCTCTCTATGGCATATGTCTCGTGCAAGAAAAAAGAAACTCTGTCTTAGTCTAACTTTCTAGCAAAATTCACCAAATTTCTCTCACAAATATCAAAGTTCAAATATCAATTTGGTGAATTAAGATATTCTAAGAGTTTAATTTTTCACATTTATTTCATTTTAAATAATAATTATATATTATTTATAATATTTATGACGTCACCGGGTTAATTAGCGGGTCGATGAAAGTTTGCCCACCGGTCCGACCAGTGACCCGTAACCAAGTAACTTTTCCAGATCGATGTCCGGTCCGAGTTTCAAAACCTTGATTAAGAGGTTTGGTCGTATTGCATTTTAGTCCGGTTATGACGTTGAACACTAAAAAGTCACTCTATAATGAATAATGTTTTAGCCATCGGATCAAAAATTTGGCGGTCAACATTTTGTTAAATCGAACATGTGTTGTGAATTTTTAACATTTTTTTGCGTTAAATATGTGTTATATGTTTTAAGGCGTGTGTTAATTAGGAGAGAACAAGAGAACACGTGTTTAAAAATATATAGCACCTATTAAACTGTCTCCAACATACAATGTAAGGGGGTAGGATTGGAAAAATCATCAATAATGATTCATTTATTTAGAAAGTGTACAATTAATTTGGGACAGATTAAAAATAAAATGTGGACACATAATTTAATTTTTGATAGAGAAAGTAGTTTTTTGTTATTCCATTGGACCTTATTTGTAAATATTCAATAACATTAATAAATGTCATTTACTTATAGTATAAAATAATATTCTTATTCAATGCGGAAAAAAATCTTGAATAGGCACTAATTTTGAACAGAAACTAGTAAAATGGTATAAAATATGTGATCCATAAAAGTCATAAGTATACCTAAATAGTTTCTTTGTACACAAAAAGGCGATACTCACGCCCCCAGGGTCCTGTCACGGGTCGCAAGTTTCAACACTTGAGACGCCCGCGATGCCGAGTAACTCTAGCTCAAATAGCTCCCAAGTTACTCCCGGCAAGCTTTCTCTTTAGTCACAATCTCGGGACAAGAAGATAGGCAACACTTAAAAAGCGAAACAGAAGACTTGCGCCCAAAAACTCGGCTTTTCTCATTAAAATATAACATCATTACAAGTATGAAAATTTACATCAAAAGTGTTCAAAACGACGAGGGGGAGAGTCGCTTGAATGCCTATTACAAATGCTAGAAGTTTGGTTTTTGCTTGTTTGCTTGAAATTTTTGTTCCCCCCTATAGGTGCTTAAAAAGCATATGCCTAAGTGATAGGAGTGTAGCACTTATTTCCGAGGAGGTGGGAAAAACGCTAACATATGCTATATACATGATAATTACAAACTACCTCGTGCATTATCTCCTACATGGTTACAAAAGGTCACTCCTCAAATTTGAGCCCATTCGGACTTCATTTGGATACAAAAGCGGCACATGCCAAGTCGGTTGATGAGAGGTGCACTGTCTGCCGCTGAGATAGAGGGCTGGGCGGGCTGGTGCTGTCTGCGGGCTCTGGGCGCTGGCTCAGGCGGCCCAGCGGCCCTGGGCGCTGCATGGCAGAGTTGAGGCGCGGCTGTGCGGCTGGCATGGGCGGCCAGCAGGGGCGGCCAGCATGGGCGAGCATGGGCGACAGGCTTGGGCGGCCAACATGGGCGAGCATGGGCGACCAGCATGGGCGGCTGTCCTGGGCGCTGGCCTTGGGCATGTCTTGGCCTTGTCTTGGCCTTGTCTTGGCTTTGTCTCGGCCATGTCTTGGCCTTGTCTTGGCTTTGTCTCGGCCATGTCTTGGCCTTGTCTTGGCCATGTCTTGGGGCATGTCTTTGGACGATGCTGCCTCCGAGCACACGAGCTGGGCGAGGCAATGGGGCACGCTTGGCGCACGGGCGTGCGGGTCATGTTGCGACAACGAGGTGCGCCTTCCATGATCGGCATGCTCGGGAGCCTTTGGCCACACGGCTTAGGCAAGCTCGGGCGCGCAGAGGAGCATCGTTCTTTGTCTCTCGTGCGAAGTCACGAACGACCCGTGACATACTCCCCCACTTGACTTAGGCGACGTCCTCGGCGCCTTCTTCATCTGAGCACTCTTTAAATCCACGGCGAGCCTGAGGAGGTTCGTCAAAACACGATCTCTGGCAGCAACTCCGCTTCCAGACAGTTCAGCAACACTTTCTTTAAGATATTCTGGAATCGGAGTCCTTTCACCTTGTTGCACGCCAAGGCGAATGTGTTTCCTGCAAGAGTTCAAGGTTAGGCTAGCATAATCCGTTCCCGGGGTTCTGCATCCTTTAATCTTCCTTGCCGCAGTGTTCCTTTCCCTTCATGGGAGCTCTCATCGAATACATGGTGGCCAGTAGCGATGTATTCTCTGAGGGCTAAACATTATTTCTCAAAGGGATCAAGGTTGGTTTATTCCCCATCACCATAAGTGAATTAGCCCAGGGGTCTATTGCTACTTTATTCTTCCGCAAAAATCCGATGCCAAGAACAATTCGGTGGTCATCCATATTTACAACCGCGAAGGAAGTCAGTTTCTTCAACGGTCCCATTTCCACCTTCACACTATGGGCCATGCCCACAAAAGGCTTAGCACACGAGTTAACAGCTTTCACAACACGACCCACACTCTTTGATAGTGTTAAGCCCAGCTGATCAATCTCGGTGCAAGCAATATAGTTCTCCGTGGCTCCACAATCCACAACAGTAGGGACGACTCTCCCAGTTGATCTTCGAGTCCACATACAAAAGTCCGGGCTTCATGTCTTGAGCATCGTCCGTTTTCACTGCAACGATCCCAGGTTTCATGTCTAGAGCATCGTCCGTTTTCACTGCAACGATCTCCTCTTTAGACCCCAAGGCTCCAGCAAGGCCTTGATCTTCAACCGTGCGAAAGCTTCCCAAATATCCTACTTCCTCAGGATATTCTTGCTGTTCAAAAGTTCGAAGGCTTCCCAAGTAACTCCCCTCTTCATGATGGGCAGCTCGGTAACCCTCGTCTCCCCGCTGACGATTTCTCGCTCTTGGGTCTTTTCCTTGCTAGCAGATACAACATGTATCGCTGCTAGCACACTCTCAATCACCTCTGGATCGGACCTTATAGCATTCACCGACCCACTAGGCGCCACCTTGTCGGGACAAAATCTCTGAAGGTGTCCCAGAGCTTTCCACCACGAGAAGCACGAGTAACCGCCGCTTCCCGCTCTTGAAGTTGAGCCGGCATCTCCCCCACTAGAGCTCGTCATGCGTAGGGTGGACGATCCGCTCCACTAAAAGACTGTTTCGGCATTGGGGAGATGAATTTCCCTCCACTAGACCCCCTCGAGTCATCTACTCTTCGGTCCCTCTGAGGTTCCATTCCATAGTCCTCCAAGCTTTCCGCCATCGACATGGCTTCCGCCACTGTCTCTGCCCTCTGTCTGTTCAACTCTTGCCTTGCCCACGGTTTCAACCCTTCGACAAAGGCAAAGAGCTTATCCATCTCTGACATGTCCTCAATCAGTAGCATATAGGTAGAAAAAATTCTTCACATACTCCCGAACTGCACCCTGTATGCCTTAGTTCCCTAAGCTTGCGGCGAGCATCGTACTGCGACATTCATTGGGAAGAATTGTTTCTTCATAGCACTTTTCGATAGCTCCCGGGTATTATAACTAGCCGAGCCCGGCTTCGATATCGTGAGTCGTCACCCTCCACCATAGCTTAGCATCATCCTCAAGATAGGTAGCGGCGGTATCAACCTTCATGGCCTCATCCACAATGCCTACGGTCTTGAAATATTGGGACAAGTCGAAAAAGAAGTTGTCAATCTCCTTTGCATCCCTAGCTCCCGTGTAGGCCTTCGGTTCTCTCACCTTTACCTTAGGAGTGTTGGGAGGCGACAACACGTGGCCCGATCCGTGCTCCAGCTGCACGGCCAACGGCCAAAGACGACATCCTCGGCTCGCACCTCACCTCGTCCCATCACGGGACCGAAGTTCGGTCAATGCTTCGGTGTTCTTTGCCACGGATGCGCGAATTTCAACAATCGCCGCATCGCTCGTCACAATCCTTTCCTCATTGGATTGGACACTCTGAAAAAGTTCCCTAGTAGCGGAGCTCAATTCCTCTAGCTCCCTACTTTGATAGGCAACATCGTTCTCCATTAGCATCGCCCGACGCTCCATGGAGTTACCATCCTCCTCGCTAGCTCCGTAGCAGAAGGTATGGACTTTACTCGACCGACGCTTCCAGCGCTCGAGGCGTGCCCTCATAGCACTCTCATCCGCTGCTAAACCGCTTCTCGTTTTACTAGCCATCGTCGTTCCCAAACAAGGCTCTGATACCAAGTGTCACGGGTCGCAAGTTTCAACACTTGAGACGCCCGCGATGCCGAGTAACTCTAGCTCAAATAGCTCCCAAGTTACTCCCGGCAAGCTTTCTCTTTAGTCACAATCTCGGGACAAGAAGATAGGCAACACTTAAAAACGAAAACGGAAGACTTGCGCCAAAACTCGGCTTTTCTCATTAAAATATAACATCATTACAAGTATGAAAATTTACATCAAAAGTGTTCAAAACGACGAGGGGGAGAGTCGCTTGAATGCCTATTACAAATGCTAGAAGTTTGGTTTTTGCTTGTTTGCTTGAAATTTTTGTTCCCCCTATAGGTGCTTAAAAAGCATATGCCTAAGTGATAGGAGTGTAGCACTTATTTCCGAGGAGGTGGGAAAAACGCTAACATATGCTATATACATGATAATTACAAACTACCTCGTGCATTATCTCCTACATGGTTACAAAAGGTCACTCATCAAATTTGAGCCCATTCGGACTTCATTTGGATACAAAACGGCACATGCCAAGTCGGTTGACAGAGGTGCACTGTCTGCCGCGAGATAGAGGGCTAGGGCGGTTGGTCATGTCTGCGGGCTCGGGCGCTAGCCTGGGCGACTGGCGGCCTGGGCGCTGGCATGGCAGGTTGGGGCGCGGCTGTGCGGCTGGCATGGGCGGCCAGCAAGGGCGGCCAGCATGGGCGAGCATGGGCGACAGGCTTGGGCGGCCAGCAGGGGCGGCCAGCATGGGCGGCCAACATGGGCGAGCATGGGCGACCAGCATGGGCGGCTGTCCTGGGCGCTGGCCTTGGGCATGTCTTGGCCTTGTCTTGGCCATGTCTTGGCCTTGTCTTGGCTTTGTCTCGGCCATGTCTTGGCCTTGTCTTGGCTTTGTCTCGGCCATGTCTTGGCCTTGTCTTGGCCATGTCTTGGGGCATGTCTTTGGACGATGCTGCCTCCGAGCGCACGAGCTGGGCGAGGCAATGGGGCACGCTTGGCGCACGGGCGTGCGGGTCATGTTGCGACAACGAGGTGCGCCTTCCATGATCGGCATGCTCGGGAGCCTTTGGCCACACGGCTTAGGCAAGCTCGGGCGCGCAGAGGAGCATCGTTGCTGTCTCCTGTGCGAAGTCACGAACGACCCGTGACAGTCCCCACCACCCGATCCGACAGGCATTGTGGAGGACCTAAATAGTTTCCAATGATGCAGTGAAACTGTTTGACTGCAAAGAAGGCAAAAAAATGAAAACAAAATAATGAAAATTGTGATGACACTACTTATTTTGGCTTCTCCTTTTCATTTTATAAAAGAAAAGATTTCAATACTCTTAGTTAGCTCTCCATAGAGTATAAAATTTGATTTTAATTTATTAAGTTTATGGTATTAAAGTCTTTTTAATGATAAAAGAAAGAAGTAAGAGTGTAAGAAGGTAAAACATAGGTAATGTATCTAGAAACGATAATTGACGCAACATAGTTGAAGGCTCGTCCCGTCCGACTTCACCCTAATCAAGCTGGAGAAATCCTAATTTAGGCGGAGAATGGGGCTTGGGTCAAGGGAAAATAGGGTCCGGAGTCGTGATGGGAAGACATTATGTGCTTGTTGTCGTCGGCCTCTTTAAACTTTTAAAAATACTATTATTTATCCAAATTTTATATGTATTTTGAAAAATTTTATCAGTTTCGCTCCTCAAGAATTTTTTTTGCCGCTTTTATTGCCCCCAAGAATTTTTTTGCCGTTTTTATCACTCGAACTCTGTAGTTCTACATACTGTTGCAGTATCGCCCCCCAACACCAAATTCCTGACTTCGTCCTGGCCTCACCATTGCCTTCGTCTCATTAAAGAAAAGTAATTTTGCAGAAAGAATTATATTGGACCTAAAAGAAATTATTATTCCAATTTTCCAATTAAAAGCTAGTTAAATTAAATGTCACCTTAATTTAGAGAGATGGTCCACGTATGATAACATTCTTCCAATAAAATTTAAGATGCATTTGGACACCCTCCATCACTATATTCAATAAAATGTATTGTTCCATTAAAATTTTCTTCGATAAACATCACATTTTCTATTCATACATACATTTTTAAATCAAAATCAGTTAAATACACCTCATTCTACCATATTTGTTTTTTAATGCAAACACCTCATTCTACCATAAGTGACACTAGAACGACATTTCCAGCTATAATGTTGAATACTAAAAAATTAGTATATTTATTAAAAAAAATATTTATTTTTTCGATTAAAATATTTAATGGTCTAATTATTTTTTAGCGAACATGTGTTGTGATTTTATAATATAGGTTGCCTAAACTGTGTAAATATCTTAGAACAAATATTAATAATGAAAGAATACATATTACATAAAAGGTAACACTTGTCTAATATTATGTAATACTGAATTTGTCCCCAATTATCTGTCCATGTTTTCTTTTTAATCTGTCCCAAATTATTTGTCCACCTTTTAAATAAATTGCTCATTAATGATGGTTCTTACAATCATACTCCTTACATTAAATGTTGGAGAAAGAAAAATAAAGAGAGAAAATAATATAGAATTAAATTGTAAGTAAAATTAAATGGTAATTTTTGACATTTTATCATATTTCATTATAGAATTTGATGAAACTTTAATTTCGTGTACAAGATAAAGTAAACATATACTCCCCGGTCTCAAATTATCTGTCCAAATTTTTTTTGTTAATATATTCCAAATTATTTGTCCACTTTCTAAATAATTATTTCATTAATGATTTAGAATAATTTGGAATGGAAAAAATAATTTAGAATGGAGGGAGTACCTTGAAATATACTCCAGTGAATTTTTACTTAGAACCACAAATAGAAACCACTCAGAGATGGTATGTATTCAAATGCAAATGTAAGAAATCTCAAATACCTAAATTAACCTTTTTCTTCTCTTCTATAATATAAAATCATCACCATTAAACTCCTCCACTATCACTAGTCCAAATAAAGCTTGCAGATAGTAATAGAAACAGAAGGAGCATCATCTACAAAGGGTCCCTTGTGAAACAGAAAAAAGGTATAAACTGTTTACAACAGAGAAAATCTGAAAAGCAAATCAAAGCGTGTGATTAGATTGAGTTTGAGTTTGACGTTAAGATTTTGGTTTTAGTGTCAAATCAGTTTCAAACAAAAAATAAATTTGTGCATGATTTAATACCTCAAGTTTCATATTCAAATTCAAATCAAAACTGATTTTTTGTCAAAATTTGAGTTTCAAACCAAACTAAATTCAAACAAAACTCAATCCAAACAGACCAGTGTGAAAGTAAAGAACACCAAAGATTTCCTAATACTTTCAGGGACGAAGACAAGGAGGCGGGGCAGTCGCTCCGAGATTTTCTAAAAATATTATTAAATATAATAAATTTTACATGTAGTTCGAAATAATTTATCAAATTCGCCCCAATATTTTTTTGCATTTTTTATATATAGTTCAACAGTTTTACATACTGTTGCTTTTTTCACTCCGTCCCTGAATACTTTGCTCCTAAAATTAAACCAAATTCAAAGTTTCTTTACAAGCAATTTCTTGAATCTTTTACTTTGCAAAAAAAAAAAAAAAATCTTGAATATTTATTATCCCTTTGTTTATAACAACCTTTAATTTTTTTTATTTTATTTTTTTTGCAGAAAATGCGTCTCTTTATATTCCTACTTGCGCTTCATATTCAGTTATGTTGTGGGGCTTCTTCTTCTCCTGATTTCAATTCTTCAAATTTGTCCAATAATACAATTATTTACCAGTCGTTCCCTATTGAAACCATCTTCAAGCTTCCATCTCCATTGCCCTCTTGGCCTCCAGGTAATCTAAAAAAAATTGCTCAATCTTTTATGATTCTTTGGGTTCTACTTGAATTGTCTGAGATTTCTAGTATCAGTATTAATAATGCTTGAAGTTTCGTACTCCCTTCACTCATTAATATAAGTCGTTTTAAATTAATAGCGAAAATTAAACCAGCAAAACATAAGATGTTTTTTTTAATTAGTAAAATATTAATATTACTCTTTTAAATGAAATTACTAGTATATAAGTTATAATTTACTTTTTTTACTTTTTGGTATATGTAATAAACGACTTATATCATGACATTTAGAAAGTATTCAATTTGAGCTTAGTTTCATAAACTTCGTGGTCCAGAACTAACCACGTTATCACAGAGTTGCCTATCTCCTCGTCTTGTAGTGATGTGAACAGTTTTGAACAATCAATAGAGGCCTTGTGGTATTAATTTTTTTCCTAAAAATTTCGGGGTTTTTGTTTTTCGTGATTCAGGTACAGGATTTGGCAGTGGAACTATTGATTTGGGGGACTTAATAGTAACTCAAATCTCAAATTTTAACCTAATTTGGGCAACTCTTGAAGGTGGGCCAGACAACCTAGGAGCATCTTTCTATGAACCAACATCAATTCCAGATGGGTTTTTTATGCTGGGTTCTTTTGCCCAACCAAACAATAAACCCTTATTTGGATGGGTTCTTGCTGCTAAAGATTTGTCAAATACAACAATTTTGACGAACCCAATTGATTATACACTTGTTTGGAGTAGCGAATATTGGAAGCTTAAACAAAATGGGGTTGCTTATTTATGGCTACCGGTGCCGCCTGAAGGGTACAACGCCGTCGGACACGTCATTACTAATTCTCCGGAGAAGCCTCCTCTTGATAAAATTAGGGTTGTAAGGTCTGAATATACTGACGTCAGTAAAAATGGTGATTGGATTTGGGGTAATTCTAATGGTATAAATATATATGAATCGAGACCTAGTGATATTGGATCTCAAGCAGTGGGAGTTCCTACAGGTAAATTTCTTTAATATTTATTTTGTTTTTTTTTAATTTTTAATTACAGTTTACTATCTCTATGTCGGAGAATGAAAGTAATCTAGTTTCAAAAGTTAAATCGGTGACACGTTAAAATATAACGAATTTCTATTAAAATTACAAAAATACTGTACTTTTTTTTATTATTGTTCCAGAAATAGAGAAAACGTCACTGGAGTTATTTGAGAAACGCTATTAGCACCGACTCTTTTACAATAGCCAATTTTATTAGCAGTTTTATCGTAACTGTATTTTTTCTATTAAAATAGCAACTGAGAGTTGCATTTTTTTAAAGTAGTCACTGGTAGTAACCTTTTTCTTAAACTATTTGATGAGTTCGAGTCAGAATATTTAATTATGAACTTTTGTACTGAAAATTGTCAACTGTCAATGACTTTTTTTCTATTTATGGAATAGCAATAAAAATTACAATATATTTTGGAATTTTATTAAAAAATTGTTATATTTTAATTAAAAAAACACATGACAAAGAATAACTTTGTTTAATCTCGTGTTAATTGTCTATTATGTGTCCATGATCCCTTCATGTGCTTGTACATAATCGTTTTAATGCCCGCTTAGAAAAGTTTATTTTTGTCCTAAAAGTAGTTTATACTTTAAATATTGTTTGTAATTTATATTTTTTTGTACAAGTTAGGTATTCGAGTTTCGATTAAATAATCCTAACAAGTGACAATTTTTTATAGGTACATTTCTTGCAGAAAACAATGGAGGTGGAGATTCTTTATCTTGCCTGAAGAATGTGAATCATAATTTATCTTCGATGCCCAATTTAAATCAGATAAATGCATTAGTCCAAGAATACTCCCCATTTATTTACCTTCATCCAGATGAGCAATTTTTACCATCCTCAGTAAATTGGTTTTTCCAAAATGGGGCACTTTTGTACACCAAAGGCCAAGAATCTAACCCAACTCCCATAGAAATCAATGGATCCAACCTTCCTCAAAGTGGTTCAAATGATGGTCAATTTTGGATAGACTTACCAAATGATAAAGAAGCAAAAGATAGGGTAGCAAAAGGAGATTTACCAAGTGCAACAGCTTATTTACATGTTAAACCAATGCTTGGAGGCACATTTACCGATATAGCCCTATGGGTTTTTTACCCTTATAATGGTGCTGCTAAGGCCAAAATTGAGTTCATCACAATTTCCCTTGGTAGAATTGGTGAACATGTTGGTGATTGGGAACATGTTACTTTGAGGATCAGTAACTTCAACGGAGAGCTTAAAAATGTATATTTTGCTCAACATGGTAAAGGGAATATGGGTAAGTTCTTCCAAATTAGAGTTCGAGAATAATAATAGACCAGTGATATATTCATCATTTCATGGTCACGCCGCGTTTCCGAATGCCGGAGAATTTGTACATATGAATGGCCATGTGGGCATTGGAAATGATACCGATAGGAGCAATATGGTTATGGACACTAGTTTAAATTTCTCTATAGTTTGTGCTGATTATTTGGAGGAAATTATTGTTGAACCACCTTGGTTAAATTATGCTAGTGAATGGGGTCCAAAAATAAGTTATGATATTAATGAAGAGATTAAAAATATTGAGAGATTTTTGCCGGGAAAATTGAAAACTGCTTTTGAGAATTTTATTAGAGGCCTTCCTAAGGAAATGTTGGGTGAAGAAGGTCCCACCGGGCCCAAATGGAAGGACAGCTGGAGTTGGGATGAAAGGGCTTGATTGTCCTTTTCTGCTAGATTTTCCCCTTTTTTAGGATCAATTATTGAATCCAAAAATTATGGTAATTTGTGATTGTTTTTTAGCTGGCTAATTGTTCAACAATTGGTATTTAAGAATCATGATTTTAGGTATTGAAAATTAATGGGAACATATGATCTTTATTCTTTACTCCCTCCCGTTCTCCTTTATCTATCGTTTTAAAACAGTATACTCGAATTAAGAAAAATGATTGAGATATATTAGTTTAAAGATAAATAAACACTTTTAGGAGTGTATTCAATATAGATTTTATAGGATTTTTAAAGAGTTTTAAAGTCTATAAGTATTAAATTTTAACTTTAAAAAGTCCAATGAAATATAAAGGTATTCAATTTACCTTTTAAAAAGTCCATTAAAATCTAGAGGTATTCAAAATTCTATAAATTCTCATAGATTTTATTAAATGTAAGAGTTTGATGGATTTCCTAGGCTTGTATTGTGAAATCTCTCATTTTTTCCTCAAGATTTTGATAATTTTATCTCCGATTACAATTTTTTTAGTGATCTAATTTCTTTACAATTATAAGAAAAATAAAAAAAAATCAAACTAAAAAAAATGAGAATTTTTTTAACATCGTTAGAAAACTCAATATGAAATGTTTGTTTCCCAAAAATAAACAATTTTCTTCTTGATCATCTTCAAATAGAAATTAAAGAAAGCAAAAAATTTCTTCTCTATTTAACCACAAATTTCTATTTTTAAAACATGAATTTCATTTCCCTGAAAGAGAAAATCAAAGGGAAAAAAGAGTTCGAACACAAAACATATCTTTTAATTAAGCCAGAGAAAAAAATACCAGTAAGTAAATTATACAAACCTTGAATAAATAAATCAAAAAAAGCCGCAGTTACGTGATTTAAAAAAATCAAAGACCATCACCAAACTTTTTAAATTTTTAACAAAATGATTTAATTAAAAAAAGATTGATAAACATATGTTGACTTTGAAAATTTAACACCAGTGAATCTATATAATACACCATTGAATCATTCTTTTCTTTATTTTTTTGTGTTATTCAAATAATCTATAGATTTTATAAATCAAAAGAAATCATGATAAATAAATATAATAGAATCTGATAGAATATACGTAGACTCGAATACAGTTAAAACAATCCATACATTTAGTAGAATCCATAGGCTTTTGAAAATCAGTTAAAATATTTTAAAATCCGAATTGAATACACCCTCTTACTCTTTAACTACTACCTCCATCTCAAATTGTTTGCAATGTTTCACTTTTTGAGTCGTACCAATTTTTTTTTCACGTTTAAGAAATCAATGCATCTTTATTGTTAATTTTTTAATTATACACTAATTTATTACTCAATCAACTACTAATAATAAATTTTTAGTCATTAATTATGAGTAATTTATACTTTCTTCTTAATGATTAATGTTTTCTAATGATTGCCTAAGTCTATGTAAAAATGTGAAACGTTATAAATAATTTGAGACGAAAATAGTAATACATTTATGTTGAGACAATTTTAATTGTTGACTGAATTTATGAAATCGATTTAAAACGAATATATGTGCGTAAGTGTTCCACACGTACACATCCTCTATACACCTAGGATGTTGCTTCAACCTCACTGGTCTGCGACTGAATACTATATTTACCTACCCTCAAAGCACTGAGGAGAAGTAACATCACTTTGCCTTAACCAGAAGAAAGTGAAGGATGACCACTATCATGAAAACTTTTAGTTTACAGTTTTTTCCCATCAATGCCTGACAAAAGATCTTCTACCTCTATGTTATATAATAACAATAATATAAATTATAAAGCTTCCGATAATTGGGTATAAGCGAGAATAGATATGAGACACACATAACTTTTGACAATAAATGTACAAATTAGCTACTCTTAGAATATCACTGAAACAAATGAATTAGAGTCTTGCCTAACATTTAGCGATGAATACAAAAAGTGGTTGCTCACAGAATACAACTGAAACTGTAGTCTCATATAAAAGTTAAAAGATATCAGAGAAGACAAACTCAACAATCATTTTTATTTATATGCACATTAACGTGCTTTCATTCAGCATCAAGAGCATTTATGTGCAAAATTCTACCTTTTTGTTATATGTTCTGAAAATATATGGAGAAGGAAGGTCATCATCATCCAGCCTCTCCTCTAGATAGATAGAGTAGAATGAACGAATCTTCCCATGAAAATTGACATTACAACTTTTCAACAATGAAGCTTCTCTACTTTAGCTTATATAAAAACCAGTAATTGAATTGTTAATTAATATCAAGTTTACCTCTCGAGCAACTCTCTGGGGCATTTCATCAAACACATTATTCGCAGCCCAACTCAGGGAAAATGGGAAGTGAATGCCGGCCAAGTAAATTCCATTACGATATTGCAATGTCAAAGAGAACCCGAAAGCCATCAAATCTCAAGAAAGAAGAAACCCATATCCAAGAATCCGATTTTTTTGCAGAAGAAAGTTTAGAGAAAGTTGTTGAAGGTGAAAAAGATCAGAAAAAGAAGGGGGGTCTGAAGCTGAAAGAACTGATTGAAGGTAGAAGTCTAGATGAACACTCGAATGAAAAAGAAGAAGAAGGGAATCAGCTTCAATTGTGTATCAAGCAAAAAGAAGAAGGATTTCATAACAGAGTGAAATTGAAAAGAATGGTGAGTAGATATACTAGAGTTTTGAGTCATTTGATCAAGCTCAAGCGAAACCCAGAAATGTCATTTACCAAAAAACCAGTTCTCCAATTGACAAACTAGCTAGACCACAGGAATCCATTATCTTTCTTCTTCTGCAAAATAGTCTTCTTTCAACCATTTTATTTTCCATTTGGATTGGATTTTCCGTAATATCAAGACAATCAAAATCAAGATCCTACGTAAGATCGTAACGTTGTAATTCGGATAGTAGATCCTATCTAATTTAAAAATACTAAATACTCTCTTCGTCCCAAATTATATATTCACTTTGTATTTTGCACGGAGATTAAGGTTTCATCAAATTCTATAGTGGAATATGGTAAAATGTCAAACATGACCCTATTTAATTTTAGTCACAATTTAATTCTACATTCTCTTCTCTCTATATTCTTCTCTCTCCAACATTTAATGTAAGGGTAGTATTGGAAAAATCACCATTAATGAACCCTTTAATTAGAAAGTGGACAAATAATTTGGGACAGATTAAAAAGAAAATGTGGACAGATAATTTGGGACGGAGGGAGTAATTCAATACTCTCATAATTACTCTAGATGAAATATAAAATTTTCAATAATTTTATAATATTTGCTAGTATTAAATAATTATTCAATCAAGTGAAAAAATCATAGGAAAATGATATTGTTTCGTGTCTCGGAATTCTTAAACTCAATTTCTCCTATCAACATTCTTACTAGAAAAAAGGCTAAATGGTGTATATAATCCTGAAACTATTTTCGTTTGGCGTGCTTGGTCCCTAATGATCGTTTACAGTTTTTTAGGTCCCTATTTAATTTATGGGCAGAAAATATATCCTTCTGTCATTTTTTTCAAATTTTGGATGTCCGTTAAGAAATCATGGTCAATGGACCAAGGGTAAATTTGGTATTTTCCTACACTACCCAAATCCATATACCTAAACCCGTTAAGAAATTGGATGATCAAATGGCCATAATTCCTCACCTTATCCCTTTTTCCAAATTCTGAAAACTCAATTAGGCACTCAATTTTGTCATAATGTAATCATAGATGACTTGGTTGCTCATTTTGTTAGCAAATTTTTGGATTATGATATGGATTTCTAATTGATTGCTCTATTTTTGAATAAGTTTAGACTTTGTTAAAATTGGAGTACAAATGAAATTTTATTTTCAAAATTTGGAAAAACTTTATGAAGCCAATAAAATGAAAAGAAAATAATGGGTTAAGAACCTAAGATCAAGATGTTTCTGAAAACCTTCAAGATTGAAGTGAGAACAATTTCGATTTTAACATGATTTTTTGGATTTTTTAATCCACCATTGATGAACCACCATTCTTTAATCCACAACTTTGGTGCGTAGATCGGAGAAATTCGATCGATTTTTGCGAAATGGAAGGCAAACATGAGCTTGGAAACTCCGACCAAGACCAATTTCTAGAAAATGTGAAGAAATTGTGGGGCTCCTTTAGCCATGATTGTCCTCATCTTCTTGAATGGGAGGTTGAAGAATATGAAATGGGGTAGGGGCGGGCAAGTAGATTATGGCAATGGGGTAGAAAAGGGTTGGGGATGGGTTAGTATATGAATGAAAAAAATACCATGTTAAAAAATTGAAGTTCCCCTTTTACCCCATCCATTTAACACTTACATTTTGACTAACACTAAATTTTGAAAAAAAAATGACGGTATGACCTATTTTCTGACCAGTAAATTGAATGGGGACCTAAAAAACTACAAATAATCATTAAGGACCAAGCACGCCAAGAGAAAATAGTTTCAGGACTAAATACACTATTTGGCCTAGAAACAATTAGAAAAAAAATATGATTTATAAAGCCTTACAATCTTCAACTGCCGACAATTTTCTACTCTTTCTCGATCAATTCCAATTTCCTTTTTTGCGTATGTTTTTTTTTTTTACTTCGAGCTCCTCATCCGCCATCGCTTGGAACAACGAAAAGATAATTCGGAACCTTACACTTTGATTTGATCGATTAAGTTATTAATCAAATAATCAATATTAGAATCAATTTTATTTAACTTAGATTGGTCCAATTGGCTATCTCTAGTATAATATTCTTTCTAAGATGACGAGGGTCAAATATTGTCTTACCAGAAATAGGAATATGAAGTATATAATATACATCATGAAGTGCGATCATCATTTCACCCCAAGGCATGTGAAATGAGTTAGTATATGGTTGCCACCTCTCCACGAATGAAAAAATAAGTGCATCATCGTGATGCGTATACATGGAAGTACGAAGGTGTCCAAAACCGGTACCGTTTAAAATGGAAGATGTCTCCCCATATTCCTCTAGTCATGTCCACTATCTGCCAAGAGATTATTTCTGCGTGCTGACCTGTAGAAATTTTTGCTCTACCCCGTACCAGATATCAACAGCTACATGACCAGAATAAGATGGAATCTCCTCTGGAATCTCGGGTCCACCGATTGATGGAGTCCTCTGCTCTTAATCTATCATCGTTGGATTCAACTGAGTGAGAATGGGAAATCTCGGAGGCTGGGTACTCTGAGTAGTACTATGTGAGACATAATGTATGTCATCAGATACAAAGTCTCTAGGGCATGATAGGAAACTGAAGGTCTAGCTCCTGAAACCGACGGTCCACCTAGGGCATCCGTTGGGGTAGCCCTACTATACGATGATCTGTTTAAAAATCGGATAGACGATGATCGAAATCTTCCTAATACTCTCTTAAGTATCCCTGTACTCCTCTGTGGTTCACCTGCAGTGGGTTGAGGATGGTGTATTATCAATGTAATCATTCCCCTCCTCAGTAGATGACTCATCAACATAATCCCCTTCGTACCCAAAAACCATCTCCTCTGAATGCATAGGAATATCGGGAATTGAATGAGTTGAGTGTGAACTACCACTAGTCATCCATTGGTGGGGATCGCTATATGTGGGGTATGGTATAAGACTCAAAAAAGTAGAGTCATATCTGGGTGGCTGAATTGGGAGTACATAATACAAGGGTGGTGGACTACCCACTGGGGGGATAACTGTAGCATGGGGTGTCCTGTGTCTACGATGCTCTCAACTCAACCTAGCTAACTGAGTCACTGGTCTGTCAGCCACTCTACCCTCGCGGTTCCTAATCGGGCCTAACTTATCAATATTCATTCTCTGATATGCCATCTACAATTTTAAAAAAATATTATAATTATAAACATTAATTTAACAAAATTTTTAATAAATGACAAAATAAAACAATATAAATTAAATATATTATTTATAATTGAAAACTGCAAATTGAATAATAAAATATGCAATAACTAACAATATGGAAAAATCGCGTGCTGACGTGTATGCAGTTGACCTGATGACCGTTTGCTGACGTCAGCACGCGGTCAAATGTAGCCGTTAATGCCCCACATGCTGCACGCCCCCTACCCTCAGGCTCCCCACTCTCCCCCCACGCGCCACCGCAACCCAGCCACTGTTTTTTTGCTTTTCAAGTCATTTAAGATCTAGTTTAATTTTAAGTAATTTTTATAATATTTATTTGAAACTATTTTTTTATTGTGTTTTGTTATTGATATTGAGTTAGATCTACCTATTTACAAGTAAAAATTCAAAATTTTAAAAAGTCAAACTCACATTGTGTTAAGTTGTGATATTTTTTTGATGTTGGGTCTAGAGACAAAGTTGACGAGAATGACGTTTGCAACAAGATGATGATCTCCAAAAAAAATCTGGCCAAAATTCGAGCGGCTCTGTCGGCTGAGGCAATGAAAATATTATTTGAGAGGATGGGGTACTTGAGAGGATTTGAGAGGAGAGAGAGAATTTGTATTATGAGGGGCGGGAGTGTAAACAAATAAATAAGGGCCCCACTAGTGGTCATGTTATTATTTCCTTCCATTTGTTTTATGCTAACATAGCAGGCCGAGTGTCTTGGATACATTTGGGCCTTTACCCTTATCTTACTAAATTACAAAATTAAGGCACATAAAAAAGTTATATTGGGCCTGGAATATATAGGCCCGCCCCAGTAACAATTCACTACTTCCTCATCAACATCGCCAATGAAATGGTGGATGTGATCAAAGCTTATGTCTTATTTTTACTTCTCATTTTTATCCCGTTAATAATAATTTGTTAAATGTCAATTTTTTTCTTCTGAATTCGACTCTTAAGGGAATGCCCAAATCATGGTAGCGAGTTCTAGTCGTCCAAAATACACCTTATGTGTAACGTGCTTCTAAGCTTATCCTCATGGGAATCGGGTAGCCCAAGTGGTAAGGCTACCCGGCTACGGAATGGAGGTCCCGTGGTCGATTCCCTTATCTCCCCTTGTGGGGGCAAATAAATTTTCTCCATGTGAGGCTAAATTCCCTCCCCAAGCATGGGGCATGCTACAATCTCCCTATCTAGGGTACTCTCCGCTCTTCCCCTTCGGGGGCAATCGCCCTCGGGTGCTCAAAAAGCTTATCCTCTATAACTTTAACTAGATTATTCAAGTCAAATACCGAAATACTAGTCACAAAAAAAATATAAAACTAAGGAAATAGTAAAACTATAAAAGAAACATGTGACACTTAGCAATTATCTACCGTAAGAAAAAAAATGAGTTTGATGATGTGGCAAAATATCCATCATGATAAAACGGATGTCATGTTGAAATTATTAAATCAACCTGATTATTATTTAGGCGAATATTTAGTTTTGGTAATTACTAATTTTATCGTATTAGGATTTATTTAGTAGTTTCCTAGTCAGTTTATATTTCTTAGATATCTTCGAGATTCTAGTAGGGTTTTACTCCTGTATAAATAGGAGAGTTGTCTACGTATTCTGTGTGGCTTTGAGTGCGGTCTGGAGTAGAATTATGGTGTGATTAGGATTTTTTTTTTTTTTTTGGCTAAATAACACACTAATCATTAGATGGTTCCAAAATCGAAAAAATGTTACAAAAAGTGTCTCCCCTATCACAAAGAACTGATGGAGGAATAGCAGAAGGTTCCAAATACCCGGTTAAACAATTAGATTTCCCCCAAAGTGCAATATTAGGATTATTGATCTTATGAATTTGAGGGTTTATACATAGAATATTATATGCTACTCTCCGTAGTGTTGGTGAGATTTAATATCTCTATATTTGTACTTCAAACACCTACCACCAAATTATTTATTTAAATATAAGTGTTTCCGCATTTAAAAAAATTCTACCTGCCATATTTCTATTGAGCGCTAGAAATAGGAAACTTTTGTTGTCTATTCCAACTAAATTTTAGTTGTACATCATAAGTCGAAATTAAATCGTGGTCAACTGAAAGTGTTAACGTTATCCATTAACAATTTTGATTATTAATCTTAATAGTCATAATCTTGCGTCATTCTTTGTACTTTAATAAAAATAAAATAGCAATTAAAATACATAAATATCATCTCTTATTAACCATGACCAGTTGTCCATATCTAAACTTAACCTACTCTATCATTTGCTACTTTACCAATCAGAAGGTGAATTTATTATTTCTTTTTTAGATATATAAAATGTTGTCCAAAGTTGATACCCTAAAAAAAACATATATACCTGCCAAAAAAATATTTGGTATGTATTGAATTTTTGGTGTTTTACATTATAATTGCGACGTTAATTCTCCACTACATTTTTCCATTTTCTATTTGCACTCTTTTCTTGAAATAAAATAAACAAAAATATACTTTTTTTTTTTTTTTACGGGGCGAGGGGTGGGGGAGGGGGATGCGGGAATCGAACGCAGGACCTCGTTCCTGCGTCCCACGGCCATTTTCACTGTGGCCAGAAGACTCCCACACAAAAATATACTCTTTACTTGCCCACAAAATTACAAAATTTGACGTTGACTAAAGTATTTTTTTTTCTTTTATTAATGTCAAGAAGGAGATGAATGTGGAACCAGTTTTTATACCAAACCATATCTATATAACAGCCCACATAAATGTATTATTATGTGATTTTTTTTTTTGAAAAGAAATAATATCATTAATAGATATCAGGAGTTACACGAGAGGGAGGTGGAATTCCGATGGATCCCCTACCCTTTGAAGTTATGCATCAAGTCTTAGGAAAATTTTAACTAGTCAATGAGCCAGAACATTACATGACCCGCGGACATAGAAAAAACTAGAGAATATGTGTCGAGAGTTACAATATTCTATGACCGTGTAAACAGACTACTATTAAAAATGCAATAGTAAAATTGAGGTAACGTGCAAACCAGAAGTCTTCCACAATTGTCAGAGTTTTTTACTGCAAACTTTTATAACACATAAAAATAGGAGAGGAGATCAGCTGAAAATCGCGTAGAATAGTTGGTCAGCGACCACGCCAGATGCGAACAGAACGTCCACTTCCAATCCTCCATTCAAAATCATGTTGCAACAAAGCTCTATCTTGAAATATGCTTCTCCAAGTTTGAGACTGTCGCCCTCATCGATTACTTACAAAAAAACTCGAAAAAAAATCCTAATTTAAGACAAGGAAAAAAATCTAACACTAACATTATATTTAATCATGAAAGTCTGCAAATGACTTTATTATGAAAAGAAAAAAATTACTAGAAATGTGCGTCATTTTGAGGCGCACTAATTTTTGAATTGTACAAGAGTTTAGAAGGCTTGTCCAAAACTAGGAAAATTCGAGTATGGATCAGAGGCAGAGGGTAGCCTAGTCACACTCACTGTGTAATTTGTCACGTCGCCTCACTCTGCGAATTCATCGATCACGGTTAAAATACGAAAAAAAATAGTCACGATATGAATACGATTAAAAGTTAAAAAAATCTCTTTCCTCATTTTATAGTGATGTGACGAGTTTGTATAATTTTTTTAACTTTTAACCGTATCCATATCGTGACTATTTTTTTTCGTATTTTAACTCGTGATCGAGAAATTTGCAGAGGGAGGCTGACGTGACAACTATAGCTAGTGACTGCAGCGCTCTACCCCGACTCCCTAGCTCATATCGAATTATCCCCAAAACTATCACTAACTCCACCATTTCCTCACTCGTCGCGAATCCAAAAATATACCCAAAATCAAAACGTCGACTGGACTTCACTGTCGGTGATGCCATAATCAATCTCTCTCCAAGACTCCCAAGAACTGGCACCCACTCCTGAATAAGTTGTATCGAAACCAACAATTTTCTTCCCTTACTTGGTCCTGCAACAGCCTTATACTCCATTACTGTTGCATCTCTGGTCCGACAAACAAAGGATACAGACACCATCAAATTCATTATTTCGATAATATCAAATTGATGGCCCGTCGATATATCTGTGACATCGCACAAATTCAATGCCATAGGAGCCCGACGGATGATAGATATCATCACCCGGCCATCACGCGCACACAGAAGTGGCGGAGAACAACCTAGAATTCTAGGTAGAATACTCGACATTATCGGAGGTTTTTTTTTATAGGTATCATTATGTGAATTATATATTGCTGTTAATAATCAATTAACAATTCGTTTTATTAATTATGGGAACTAGATGTCAAATTCAAAAGTTACCTTCCCAAATTAGAAGTGCTAAGCCAACCATATTAGTTTTTATTGACAATCCATTCATTAAGAGGACTCAATGTGTACTCAGATTGGGTTTGAAATAAGTTTTAAACTGAAACTGATACGGTACCAACCTTGGGGCTGCCCAACTCTAGGGAACGTGTGTTACGGTACAAAGATCTGTTTTCAGCCGAATCTTGATATAACCCATCAAGGTTTCGCATAAGAAACTCTTGTTGAATTGAGTTTGTAAGTAAAACCTGAAGTACTAAATCATGAAAAAATTATTTGAATTTGAAATTGGTTTTGAGATTGAGATTAAAAATTTCATATTGAAACTCAATCCAATCAAATATCAAAATTCTATAGGGAATCAGGCTTGCCCCAGTGGAAAAGGCAGCCACAATCCCTGGCCTAGGCCCAGGTTCGATTCCCTACCCCCTCCTACCCCCCGGGCCCCTATCAAAATTCTATCACTTTCATGTAGAATCCCCTCATGATATATATTTACAATTTTTTGTTCACAAGTCCCTAAATGATCAGTTAGGAATAAAAACAAGATTATGAATAGTATTGTTGGTTTGTGGTCCATTTTCTTAGAAGAGATTTTTAGAATAGAGAAATATAAATGCATAGTCTAAGCCCTTTGTTCAAAGTAATTGCGAGTCGAGAATTAAAGTGGGCTCAAAAGTGTATTTAATCTTATAGAAGGAACTTTAGGGGCTCTTGATATTTTCGAAATTTATTTTATATATGTATTCCCTCCGATTAAAAAATATAAATATTTTTAAAAAAATTTACAAAAATTAAGATATTAATTAAAATGACTGAAGTATCCATAATTAATACTCCCTCCATTCCTAAATATAAGACTCTTTAGACAATTTGAGAAAATTAAGGAAATTGTCATTTTCACCTAAACTTCCAATATTACCCCACCTTCCCTCTCTCTCACTAATACATCATAAAGAAAAGAAAGGAAAATGTTGAGGTATAATTGAAATAAATTGTTGACAACTAATAAAAAGAACCTTAAACGACAATTAATAGAGAATGGAGGGAGTACAAAATTAATATAGAGTGTATGAGAACTACACATTTTGACCAAAATGAATAGAGTAAAAAAATAATGTAGGGAAAATCAGTCATTAAATGTACATTTGTTGCAAAAAGCTTATATTTTGCAACAAATAACAATTCTTACAAAGTTATTTAGCCAAAAAAAAATTCTTACAAAGACTTAAAATTTGAATCGGATGGAGTATTAATTTTCTAATCTTTTAGTCATCGATTTTTTCTTCTTTATTTGCCCCATACATCCCTTCTTTTTTAATTTTATTTTTTTGGTGAGGGGAGAAATGAAGAAGAGGATGAGCATGTCCTTGTGAATGTCGAACTCAAGACCTCACTCGACCATTTAAAATTTCTTTACAAGCTAAGGAACTTCCAATTTAGTTCTCGCCTTTCGCCTTTCCTAATATTTCTCAAAAGATCAAAGTTTTGCCGGTCAAACTTAATGTTCTAGTTTTTTTTTTTTTTAAGCCTGACTGGGCGGTTACCCTATATAGGGGAGAGAGGTGCCTCACATGAAGAGGATAGGGCTAGAAGGTATCGAACTCGCAACCTCATAGTAGTGGGCAGATGCCTGCCCCATTGAATTAGAACACCTTTGATTAATGTTCTAGTTATGTTTATAATCTACCTTATTGTGTGATCCCTAGTGCATATCTTCAGATGGTTGATTTTTTTTATAAACAATAAATTAATTAATTAAGGGACTTTTTGGTTGTTGCAAGAAAAATCCTCGTGAAGATGGCCGACACATAAAGATCATAGATCATTATAGTGGAGAACTATTAAGAGTGTTGTGTTGTTTATTTATAAACCTTTTATATTTATGGCTATGGACCGAAGCATGTGTAAAGAGTTTATGATGTTCATTATTTACAACATTATTTGTGGAAGATTAATTAATAGACAAAAAAATTGGAAAAATAAAATAAAAGAAACAAGTAAATACTTCCTTCATCTAAAATTGAAATGGAAATGGAAGGGTGCAATTACGACCGTAAAGACTGAAGGGAAAATTTTATGAAACTCCTGTTAGACTCGCATTGTTGTATGATATAGAGTGTTGGGCCGAGAAAAAAGATGTCATATTTAGAAAATGAGTGTAACAAAGATACGTACGTTGGGATGGATGTGTGGGCATATTAGAAAGTATAGAGTGATAAATGAGATTATCCGAGAGAAAATAGGAGTTGCACCTGTTGAAGAAAAGATGAGGAAAAATCTCTTACAGTGGTTTGAACACATAAAAAGAAGACCGAGTGACGCTCCGGTTCGAAAACTTGAAGGATGGACATCAAGAATGATATAAATGTGTTAGGCTTAGATGCGAGTATGCTGTTTGATAGAAGGAAATAGAGAAAGTGTATTAATATCGACCAATTATTTGGGATTAAAACTTTGTTATTGTTGTATGTAAATACTGCCTTAATCTATTGTAAGGTATCGAAAAATGAATATTCAACCTTCGATTAATTTAATCGTAACATACATTTTATAGGTGAGAATACTTCATAATTGTATTATTTAAAGAATTTCGATTCCCCTTTTGAAATAATACTATTTTGCTGCTCAAAATAGAACAACTCTTCGGTTCAACAAAAAGAACCTTCTAATCTAAGGTTCTTTAGTCCAGTGGGGCAAGGGCTTTGAGGTTGTGGGTTCAATACCCACCTCACACAAGGAGAATGATTTAATTGTCATTTATTTGGATTCCCTTGTGTGGGTCTTATACTCCCCTCATGGGGCACCCGCTCAACGGGGACTTCTACTACTCCCCTCACGGGGCACCCGCTCAACGGGCTTCTACTACTCTCCTCACGGGGCACCCGTTCAGCCGGGCTTCTACTACTCCTCCTCTGGTGAGGTCCAATAAATAATTGTAAAAAAAAAAAGAACCTTCTAGAATTAGAATTTTGTTAATGTATCTCTATAATTAGAAACAACAGATTGATTAATATTATATATAAGAGAACAGACGAATCAAACACAAAGTTTATAATTTGATAGAAAAATATTTGTTTTACCAATTAAATTAAGACATTTTTACAAGAGGAATACATATTAGTAATTTATACTAAGATCACATTTGAATCTAATGAAGTAAATATAACAAAGAAAAAATTGAAACAGTATATAAATATAATTAATAAATCCGACAGAAAAGAAAGTGGAGAGTTGACCAAATCATAGAAGAAGTCGGTAGCAAAAGGCAAATTGGACAATTGGTTTAAGGGTAGTGATTAGAAGAAGTCGCCGCGACTATGGTAATGAATAGGGATAGCAATTGACTCAATTGAATTGGAGGTTCGATCCGTTCAGAATTAATAAAGGCGGGAATAAATTTTATCAATATCGAAAATTCTTAATTTCTTTCGAGACTTTTCTCTCTTTTAAACTTTTAAAATCTCATATTTTTTAGGCAAACTAGTATCTTTTTTAATAGTGTTGTTTTATTTAACATGTATTATGTATTTTTTATTTTCATTTTTGTGTTCTTTTTTAAATGTTGTATATGTTTGGCAGATTCTTATAAAAAATTCACTTAATTTTTCTAATCGGAGCTGGTCAAAAGCCAAAATTTAGAAGGAAAAGAAATCCTTACTTTTCCCTGTTGGGGATGGCCCCCACTTGATCCGGGGATGGGATCCCTATCCATCCCAATGGTAGAGTTGGACCGAAATAAGGATCAGATAGAGAATGTTGCAGCCGAGGCTGGAGACCATAGTCTCTACCCCATATGCCCCATTGTCATTTCTAATACTGAATGTTAAAAATTCAGTATATACAAAATATTGTTTGATCGTCAGGAATCCCGAAATGGATATCCATCTTCATTTATTCCTTTTCTTTTGGAAGGTTAATAATCTACTATATAATTATACCCTCTTTTCAGTCCGAATTTGAAGTAAGTGATAGCGGCTTGTTAATGTCATAGCCACATTAATAGAGAATTCGAGTTTCTTGTTAGGATTAGTCTATCATTTATCCTGATTCCCAGTGTTATATAAGAGCTGTAAGAGTCAAACATAACTCGAGTGAGAATCAAACTTTGTAAGTGCTTTAACGATCGAGTTATAATTAATTTAAATTAGAAAAGCAGTCTCGAGTTAAGGGGGTTAACTTTCAACCAAAAAAGTTATTTTCTTTTGGGTTGCAATTCCATCCTAAGTGAATTAAATTTCATTTAATGAGTGTAGAAGAAGAGGTCAGAAAATATGGCTTGGTGTTTGTTCAACAAATTTCTCAGCAATTACAACAAGACGTTTTTGATTGAATGGAAACTAAAGAAAGAAAAGGAAATGTGATGAAAATTCTAACTAAAATTTATGTTGTCAACGCCGGTTGTCATCTCAAAATAGTACTCTCCTAGATTTGTCGCACAATTTAAATAAAAATGTTCCATGAGCGGCTTTTACTCTATTTGGATTGGGTTTGGGTTTGGGTTTGGGTTTGGGTTTGAGTTTGAGTTTGAGTTTGGGTTTGAGTTTTGGCAGGAGAAGCTAAAAAATTGACGGGAGAAATTTAAATTTATTTTTTTTCCAAATAATCGTTCAATTCCAAATTTTGGCCACTGAAATTTGGAATTTGAACATCTCTCGCCAATTCGAGAGTAAAAAATTTGGAATTGAACGATTATTTGGAAAAAAAAAATTTGAATTTGAATTTCTTCTGCCAATTTTTTAGCTTCTCCCGCCAAAATTCAAACTCAAACTCAAACCCAAACCAAAACCAAAACCAAATTAATAGGCTCCACTTGAATTGGGTTTTGGTTTTGATTTGAGTTTGGACTTGGGTTTGAGTTTTGGCGGGAGAAGCTAAAACATTGGCGGGAGCAATTCAAATTAAATTTTTTTCTTCAAATAATCGTTCAATTCCAAATATTGTACTCTCAAATTGGCGGGAGATGTTCAAATTCCAAATCCAAAATTTGAAATTGAACGATTATTTGAAGAAAAAAATTGAATTTAAATTTTTCCCGTCAAGTTTTTAGCTTCTCCCGCATAAACCCAAACCAAAACCCAAAGTAGAGTCAATTTTGCTATAATCTTCTACGAAGTTCCATATCAAATATGGTATAATGTAGGATTAATTGCCATTTGGGTCCCCAACATATTTAGTGCTGACCAATTTCATCCTTTTTTCTTTTTTTTAACTTTTCACATCCCCAATATATTTTCAAACGACCACTTTCATCCTTTTTAACTTTTTTCCAGCCATTTTCATCCCCAATATATTTTACTAGCTACTTTCATCCCTCAATATATTTTCAAACAACCCCACTTTTATCCTTTTTAAAGTGGCTGTTTGAAAATTTCTTTGAGATGAAAGTATGCTATAAAATATATTGGGATGAAGATGGCAGCTTGAAAATATATTGGGGGATTAAAGTGGCTGAAAAAAGTTTAAAGGGATGAAAGTGGCTGTTTGAAAATAAATTGATGACCGAAAAAGTTAAAAAAAAAAAGAAAAAGGATGAAATTGGCTACGCGCAAATATGTTGGGGACCCAAATGGCAATTAATCCGTATAATGTATCTTATCGTAACAATTCTACGACTTATTTTACTCTTTTTGTGAGATTAAAATTCTATGTAAAATATGGTATAATGGCCCTGTTGTTTATTTGTCACTTTCTTATTATTTGAAATTATCTTCGTTTTACCAAAAAAATAATAATAATAAAGAAAAGAAAAGAAATTATTATATAATGAATGATTAATAAATATCTTAGAATGATAGCCTATATAGACTGCGAAATTTCCTATATGGAGAATAGTTGTTGGCCAACTGATATATTATTCATTTTGAAGAATTCATCTACGACGCGTGAGAGTAGTATTGGTGGGTGATCCAGTAAGATCTCTCAGAAAGCGACTCCATGGTCCCTGAGGCTCTGCTTCGATCCGTGGTGGTGACCGGAACCGAACCCACCCAAACTTTTTCTTACAAAAAAAAAAAGAAGAAGAAGAATTTGTCATAACTTCAATAAAAAAATTCGTAAAGGAACAAAAAAGAAAAACTTCCAATAAGAGCTAAGAAAATGATTGCCATTTTCCTTTTTAATTTGAAAAAAGGTCTAGAAGATTAGAACGCGTGTAGAGAATGGTATATAATTCATAATTAATCAGTTATCACTCTCAGTCCTTCTGGTTGATGGATATTTTATTTCTTTTGGAACTTAAATTTAATAAGAATCCGATTTAATTATTATTATTATTATTATTATTATTTTATAGCAGTGTCTAAATATTATTGATTCTAGTAATATAGTTGAGATTTGGAATACAATTTGGCTAGTATGACAAGAATTCCTGTAAAAATGGATATAATAATAATTCTCTTGAACTAGACAAGAATCGAAATCGCAATCATTAGATAAAAAAAAAATTAACTATTTTTATTGGGGCAAGAAATATCAATTCCAAACCTATTATTTCGGGGGAGAACTGTTTAAATAACAATAACTTTCATCGACAGAAATGGGTTTGATTGTTTGCCATTTGATAGGAGTCTCAACCAAAATTGTAAGCTTTTTAATTCAATTGAAAGAAAATGAAGCAGTGGTATATTATATACATCACTTTTTTTTTGGCACAAATCTATATGATCGAATTTTACTATCGATAAGATAATATTATTGGTGAGCCATTTGCACAAATTTTTGTAAGCGATTTGTGATTCTGAGGGCATATTCTAACTCCGGGTGGTGATCGGGATCGAACACATTCATTTTTTTTATAACAAAAATGATTTATTATAAAATACCCCTATAAAGTCATGAGGTTATGCACATTATCTCTAAATGCCGTAAAATATGCACTTTCATACTGTTAGTCAACTATTAAATTATAGAGAACCACTAGTAGACTTGTGAAAATTACATCTTTACCCTTAGTAGATTACTATATTGATCAATAAATAATTAATCTTCACTTATCCCAAAAAAATTAAATAAATAATACTCCAATAGCAGCGAGAATAATGTTTTTGGAGAAACAACAAATTACCAATAGCAGTTTAATGTTTAGAATGAAGAACATAATGATTAAGCACACTAATACGACTCTTTTCCACCACAAATATACTCTCTCCCAGAGGCAAGACCCTCATTATTATTAGCAGAATCGATAAAATAAATAAATTTAAGATTTTTTTTATTGGAGTTCAACTGGGCGTACACTCTAAGAGGGGAGAGAGTAGCACCTCATAAGAGGAAGAAGAGATAACCCTAGAAAATGAGATAATTTAAAGCATACTCCATACTCAAAAAGGGTATCAAAACCTAAAGTCGTGTGCAGGCTGTTGCCCCCACTGAGTTAAGGACCTTGTGATTAAATTGAAGCCTTTGAAATCACTCACTCATCAATGATTGACTCGGTTGTGTATCCTTATAAAGTTGTTTTGATTTGTTATTCTATTATTATATTTCTTTTATATTTTTTGGATAAGCGAAATTCTATGACTTTTTGGTCAATATAATAATATATTAAAGGTAAAAATATAATATTTACTAGTTTACGATTTGTTCTTTATAACTTAACGGTTGACTAAATCTATAAGTGTAAAGTGCACAACCCCAATGATTTCATGGGTTAGTTAGTAATAAAAACCAAAAACGAATATCACAACTTCCTGATATTGTAAAATTACTTAGTAGTTGACAAAATGCCAAATGACAAAATATATTCTAAATTTCTTTCAAAACTTGTGGTTTCTATTTTTATGCTTCTAGCAAAGACGATTCCGCCCCGAGATTTTTAAAAATACTATTAAATATAGTAATTTTTATATGTAGTTTGGATTTTTTTTATTAAGTTCGCCCCCAATATTTTTTTTGCAATTTTTATAGATAGGTCGGCATACTGTTACAGATTTTTGCCCCCAAATGATAATTCCTGGCTTCGTCCCTGGCTTCAAGTGATTTTTTTTTATAATAGAAACAAAGGCACACAAGCTTGGAATAGAGAGACCAAATATGGGATTTTCTTCAATTTTGTGTTAGTCCTTCTGTTACTAATATAAAAGTAAACAGAACTAAAATATAAACAGAAATGATTTCGGATTTAATCCCCGGACGAGGCGATAGTTAAACCAATTGCCCTTAAACTCTATTTGCTCGCCTATTTGCTTCGAGCCTACAAGAGCAACGAGTTCCCAAGGTACAACGCCCATACACTCGCTACTGTAAGCTTAGTAGCGTAACTTCGAACCTTTCACGTGTCGAACTCTCTTAACTAGTATGTATGGAATGCAGAAATGTAGAAGGAGAATTATTTCGTAGCAGATGAATTATGAGAGAGCGATCGCTTTTATAGCGATCTGAAGCGCAAAGGGTAGCCCTCTCTCCCTCACCTCGTAGTGGAGAAACGTGGGTAACTCCCACTTCCGTAGTGGGGGTAATGTGGCAGCTCTCAAAACCGTTGGAGAAACCGTGGAAGGACTATTCCGCAATTACACATAAGTTATGTGACTCATTTGCGTTACTCAATACTTTAGTGGACTATTACGGTAATTTTGTCCAAAAAGATATTATCGCCTTCCCGGCGGGACACGCGCGACGCGACGCGACGCGGACGCTGACGAGGCGAGACGATCGGACGGACGGCGCGAGGGGTACCCCTTACCCACTTGTTTAATATCACTAGTCTAGCTAGTGCTTATAAACAAGTTTTAATCGATTCTCACAACCGATGTGGGATATACCATCACACCTCCATCCATAACCTCTCCACTTTAACCAAATTTTTCATTCACACCGAGAATTAGTTTCCTCACGTGTTATATATCATCACGAAGCTTGCGCAACCCACTACGCGACGAATTCAAAACACTTTAAAACTAAGCGGTGGAACACACAATTAAATTTGATCAAATTAGTCCACTTAATTAATTAATTCTCCAACATTTTGATGGACTATTCTTATGTTTCGAATCTAGAAAAGTACATATTCAAGCACAAACATACAAAGAAAAATGTCTAAGTTGGAAAAAATTATAATAAAATGGGTCAAGCTCATATCATATGGCTATTAAAGTGCATTAAGACAAAGAAGGACTAATAGTACATTATCAAGATAGAGATAAATATGACAATAATTCTAATCAGTGCTATTGTTATTGAATTTTTACTGTTAAAAAATGATTTGAGTCTAACTTTAACCTAAAAAGGTACCTCAACAGTAGTTTAATATGAGATTTTTGGTTTATGTAGATAACTTAATGTTTAGGTTTCATATCCAGACTCAATCTAAAAAGTATTTGAATCTGAGTTTTAAACTAGATCAAACCCAAACTAGACCTAATACAAATACACGTGAATTTATTTGCAGGACTGGAAGATCTCCGAGTGACTCATACTAAATTATAGGACTCTTATACTATATTAAAGAAAGACTAAGGTCTAACTTCAATACTTCTAAAATAATATCTCCAAGGCGAGAATTACTCGATCTTTATAAAATATCTGTTTCGTAACCTGATTTCGAATTTTTATAAAAAGTGAATTGTTGCGCTTCTTCTGGGTTTCGGAACTAATTAAATGCTATGGCCTAATGTAGATAAGTTATGTGATCGTTTAATCAGTATAATGTGAAAAAGAAGAATAAAGAAAAGTATAAGGCGCGTCTTCTCTTGGCTATCAATAGTTCTCTTCCCCTCCCAAATTAATTGGAGGTATTTTTGGAGAAAAAATATTTTTCAAAAGATAAAAGACATTAATGATAAAATTGACCTCTTTCTCTAATTTCAAAGGTTAATTAAGAAAGTTATAACAAAGAAAATTATGAAATATCTAATTTAGGACAAAAGAAGTATGAAGATCCAATTCTATCATGGCTTAAAAGAAAATCATACAAAGTAAATATTAATGGTCGTAATCATCAAAATAATAATAATAATGTGATGCGGCTATAGTTCATATGGTACATACTGAACATTTGTAGGCATGTGTTACAAGTTTTTAGACATGTATTATATTTTATGTAATATGTATTAATTTATGATTAACACGTGTCTTAAGGCATGTAATACATGTTTTACATAACAAATGTAAAAAAATCACAATATTTGATCGATCCAAAATAAATTTTAACGGTCGAACTTTTGATTCGACAACATAAAAAATGTTTAGTATATATTCCCTCTATTCCTATTATAGAACGCTTTGAGAGTTTTAGTGTTCAACGCTATATCCGGAGTGAAAGTAATGGCCGTTGGGACTGGGAAGGGAAAAGGAGGAAAAGAAAAAGTGAACAGAAGTAAAATCACACGAACCTTTGACCGAATGTTTAACAGCATAATTTCTAATTATTAAAGAATACTCATATACCTAGGAAAAAAAAACTAGAAAATGACAAATGACATTAGAATTTCATCAGCATCAAGCATTAGTACTAATTAACACAGATTTTGGCCACAAATAATATTTTAATCACCACCCATAATTACTCTTTAAGAATATTAACGTCAGCCTAAATTTTAAACTTCAATTTTATATTTTTTACGTATGTATTATTCAAGATAGGATGTCATAATTCTATTCTTTTTTTGTTTGTCTTTTTTTTTTAAAAAAAAAAATTATTTATTTAAGTACTACTACTATTTATTATTTTATCCTATATTAAATATCAGAAAGATCTGTTAAAACATCAGTTTCTTTTATTTATCTAAAAAGTTGAGTATTTGCAAGGTTTTGTTCCGAAACTGGATAAAAATTCCTTACTTTATGTTGGAATCTTTCTAGTTTACTGAAAATAATTATGATACTGTTTTATTGTTTTACTGTCTAAACAGAATAAAATAAACAGTACAAAAAATAATAATCTGAGACTGAAAAATAATAATCCGAGACTGAAAAACAACACTGCTATAGATTATATACTATATCTGAAGAATAAACCAAAGAAGTAGTAGAAAACCAGAAGTATAACTTGAATTATTTTTTCTCATATTACAGAAAATAATGAAACACAATAAAGAGAGAAATCAACTCAGAACCTCAACCGGTATTTGAATCAAATCCTAGACGAGACAGCAGTCTTTCTGCTTCCCCTTAAGTTCAATATGTCCTGCCTTTTGTAAGGTTCAAACACTCTTGAACATTGAACTCCCAAGGTAAAACGCCCACACACTGTTAACTGGAAGCAGCAGTAACAGCACTTTCGAATCTTTTGTAACAGTTGAACTCCCAGAATGATATGTAAATGAAAAAAAAAAAATAGGAGAATAATTCTGAAGGAGATGAGAATTGCGGATTGTTTTCTAGCTGCCCAGAGCTCATTTTATAGCTTCCAAACCAGCCTAGAAACTGCTAAGCCATAACTCTGGTATAATGTTGCCTGTTATAGTCAGCCATATACATTTGAAATGAATTGCGTAGTCATGTAATGCACCAACCATAAACCCCATCACCCATTACCCTCATTAATTCGCCTGCTATCCAAAATTCAAACGAAACAAACAAGCCTAGAAACTGCTAAGCCATAACTCTGGTATAATGTTGCCTGTTATAGTCAACCATATACATTTGAAATGAATTGCAGAAGCTGTAACAGACCAACCATAAACCCCATCAGTCCATTACCCTCATTAATTCTGCCTGTTATCCAAAATTCGAAACAGAAACAAACAAGCCTAGAAACTGCTAAGCCATAACTCTGGTATAATGTTGGTTGTTATTGTCAGCCATATACATTTGAAATGAATTGCAGAAGCTGTAACAGACTAGCCATAAAGCCCAGGTTGTAACAGTCCATTACCCTCAGTAATTCTGCCTGTTATCCAAAATTCGAAACAGAAACAAACCAGCCTAGAAACTGCTAAGCCATAACTCTGGTATAATGTTGGTTGTTATAGTCAGCCATATACATTTGAAATAAATTGCAGAAGCTGTAACAGACCATCCATAAACTCCAGGCCGTAACAGTCCATTACCCTCAGTAATTTTGCATGTTATCCAAAATTCGAAAGAAAAACAAAACTGTGGCTGATCAGGCCCGCAAGTTTTTTGTCCGACATTCGTGTACGTAGGTCGCGCTCGCACACAACTTCAAGCTAAATTGGTATATCAACAGACCTTTTTTGCACCGTGCGGGCGCGCACAAGGTTATCACTTGAGGAATAATAGTGGTAATACAATTTAAACTCATTTGAACCATTTTTCCTTATAAAGTGAAAAACACTTCCAAAGGTTTCCCATGTGGGATGTAGGTTTAAAAAAACCCATTTACCACATTTCATCCACTCCACTTTATACCAATTTATCATTCACACCAAGAATTGGTTTCTCACATGTTATATATCATCGCGAAACTTGCGCAACTCACTTCGTGATAAACTCAGTAACATTCAAAACCGAGCGGTGTAACATATCAATATATTAGCTCAAATATGTCCTCACGACACATTAATTACACTTTAATACTTATAATATAAACTAATTCTCCAAAATGAAGTTTAACTCTACAAAACGAAAAACAAAAATTGTTTAAGTCTAAAATAGTCGATTCACTCAATTATTATCCACGAAATAAAGAAATGATTTCTGAAGTCTCCACCGAGAACTCATAAAAACTTCCACCCACCACCCCTCTTTCCTCTTGTCTACTTCTTCAATTTCCCCCTCACACAAATTCCATTTTCCTCTGAAAAAGTGAGAACCCATTAGAAGAAGAAGAAGAAGACAAATTCTTCCCTCCCTGTCATTTCTTCTCGTTAGATCCTTCAAAAACAAACCCACACGCCCACTTTCTCAATTTATCTATCTATATATAACCCACAAAAATGTTGGAGCTGTTTTCTGAAATCCAATAAACAAGAATTTTGAATTTATTGGAAGAGATTGGGATTTGGGATTTGATGTTTGAGTAAATGAAGTGTAAAAAGCACTTTACCGATCTAAGTAGCACAATCGGAGTCTGTGCTTCTTGTCTCCGGGAACGTCTCTTCGTTCTCATAGCTGCACAGGTTCAGTCCCAATCGCAAGCCGTAGAAGATCGCCGGAAATCTGATTCTAGCCCTAATCCTCCTCCTCTGATTTTTCCTCGTTCCGTCTCGCCTTATATTTCTCGTCGCAAATCTGATACCACCACCACCACCGCAGACGCGTGGAATGATACGCATCGCCGGCAGCGATTTTACAGTACTCCTCAAGTGGGACCCACTGGCTCCTTAGTTATATCCGGTCCATACTGTAACAAGAAGAAGAAGAACGGGAGATTTTCTTTGTTTGCTAATCTCTTTAGATCCAAATCCGAGAAATTAGAGGAATCTTCGGAGACTTCCGGTTCGTTCGGTCAGATTCCTCCGAATTGTACGGAATCCTTCACTACTACGACGTCGTCCTCTTCGTCGTGGTTCTCAAATATGCTTCCTGGTCGCCGTAAAAAGCACTCACGGACGTTTTCTGTAGTAGAAGAATCAACGACGATAGGATCGGGTCCGGGTCATAGAAGAAGAGTAAACCGGGAAAATCCGAACCGGGGAATGTCACCAGCTAGGTATTCCGATGCGGAGAAGGAGGAGGATGAGCATTGCCCTAATGGATATAGCGGTTACTCATCGGAATCTTCATCGCAACCATGGAAACAAACGCCGAGGCAAACTCCGGTGTGGGTGGCTCCAGGAGGAAAACGAGGAGGCGGCGGCAGTCGGAATGTTTCCGGAATGGGATTCTGTTTGAGTCCTTTGGTTCGTGCGAGTCCAAGTAGACAGTGGAACCAGAAGGGCGGAATTCAGCCGGAGATGGTAGTTTCCGGCGATATAAGAGTGGTTCCGGTGAAGCCTCGTCTGTCTACTAGTGCCACGTCGTTTTGCAAGAACAGGTCGAGAAAGCTTGCTGATTTCGGGAGGTTTCATCACAACCGTTAAATATTTTTATTCAATGTTGACATTTGACTTTATCGACAGTTACCCTACTACCCCTTATGTTTGATATTCTAATTTGAATTACGGTTTTGCCCCCCTTGCTGGATTTTTATGTACTATTTCTTCTCATTGAAATATACTAGAAAGAATTATAGTTTTATTTCGCGTGATTTTGGATTTTGACTTTTTCACCCTTTTACTTGTATATTATTATAATTAAGGGTATGTCGGAATGAGATTCTGGTCTCAGTTTCAAAATAGACTAAAACTCAAATCATATTTTAAATAATTTAATTATTCAAGTTTTATTATCTGATTCAATTCAAAAACAATTTAAATTTCAGCTTGAGTTTTAAATCAGACCGAATACAAGTAACTCCTAAGTATTCTCAATTTAAACATTTTCCTATTTCATTTTTATATGATTAATAAAGGTACACCACTAGTCACGGTGGATGGTGTTTCCAATTTACATTGGATTTTTTTTTTTTTTTAATGATTCGTGGGCCATTTTATTTGATTTTCCACTTAAAATGTTTTATGATTAATTGAAGGTACACCACTAGTCAGTGTGGTGGTTGTTACCAATTTACATTAGCTTTTGTTTCATAATTCGTTATTTGAATTTCCACTTGAGATGTTTATTCATATTTACTGACTACTAATGGATTGAGTTTGATGTCAATTTGACTTGATACAAGAACTCTTAAGTTACATAAAAGTGAAAAGTTTAATGTTCAATTCATTAGAGTCTGCTTGGATTGAGTTTGATTTGAGCAAACCAATTTTGGATTGAGTCTGAAAATAAAATATGAAGTATTAAATCATCTAAAATCTGATTTGGGTTTGGGACTGAGACCAAAATCTCAAATCTCAAATCCAAACATAAAACCAAACTCAATCCAAGTCACAGCTCTAAAAATTGTCTTTTATGCATTTGGATTTGGTTTACTAACAGCCAAACTCAAAATTCACGTGAGTTTTTTTCACAAACGATTTACTTTTTTATGTAGTTTGAAGAGTTTTGGTTTCATATTAAACTTTATCCACTTACATTCCAAGTGATAGAGGAAAGGTAGATATTTAGGTAGATTAGCATTGTTATTCTTTAATTTTAAAACTCGTGAAAATGAATTGTTTTTTAGAAGATATTTATAATCTAAATTGAAATGTTTGAGACTGAAGAATTAAATCCTCTCCTTTTCTAGGGCTTTCTTCTCCTCTTGTGAGGTGTTCTCTCTTCCCTTATGGAGCAATTACCCGTCGGACTTAAAAAAGAAAAAGAAAAATAGAATTGAATCCAAATAGAGATGTGGGAAGAAATAAAAGGAAGTGTCAAAGAAAAGCAGGTGTGTTCTTGAAGACATGATATGAAAATACATAGGGAGGTGGAAATTGGGACCCTCTAATTTAAGGTAATGGAGGTGTAGTTGGAAGGGAGAATAGGGTACCCTCCTCCTCCTCCACCACCACCACCACCACCACCATCTTTCCTTTGCTGCTGTGATCCACATTTAGGTAGGAGTATTAATTCATAAGTCAAGATGTGTATTTACGGCTAGTCTGACCAGATAAATGGTGGTGGACTCACTTTGGTTACGATATTAACACTCACTTTTATCGGCGTATATTGACATAATTTTAATAGTTAATCTTTGATTTAATACTTGAAAAAAAGTAAATAGTTAATTCAAAAAGACAACTGGTAATGTATCATTATGTGTTGACGAAAGTGAGTCTCAGTTATTGATGGAACTAAGTGCGTGTTTTGGTATACGGGAATAGAAAGGCCTTTTTCACTTCTCTTTCCATTCCGGTGTTTGGTTTGACAATTTGAAGTGGGAATGATGATTCCAGGAAGAAGTAGGAAAGGCCATTCCACATCAAAGCATATGGAATGGCCTTTCCAGGAGAAGTTGAGATCATCAATAAATAGTAACTGACATTTATACCCCTCTTTTAAGTAATTATTACGTTCATTTTACATAGCAACGTATTCATATTTATTCATAAATATTATATTTTCATTAGTATAATTTCATAGATGGTAATTTTATAAATATTTCTTTTTCTTGGTAGTAGTTTTACTCTATTTTAATTTTAAAAGTAAAGATATTTTTATTACTATGTTGACATTTTAATAAAATTATGTTTCAATAATATATATATATATATATATAATATTTTTGATATATAATGTCAATGTTATTCAATTAAGATTTTGTAATGAATGTTTAATTAGGTTTTATCACTAGTATATGCTAAAAAGGCATTTAGGTCATATTCTGTTTAATTCCATTCTATTCTGACATTAAAATGTAGTTTTACCAAACACAGAAAATGAGTTAATATTCCATTTTGTCTTTGCCTTCTAAACACTGGAATGAAAAGAGGATTACGAAGTCATTCTGAGTGAAAAACGATTTTGTCTGAGAAGGGATTCCATTCCATTCAATTCTAGAATACCAAACGTGATGTAAGGGAGTGGGGAGAGCGGCTGCCCCTCTCACGGTTTTGAAAATATTGTGTTCTTCTCTTATACTACCTATCTTCCCATTTATCTGTCGCTTTAAGACATTACACTTGAATTTAGAAAATAATTGGGATATATTAGTTTAAAATAGATAGACACTTTCACCATTCAATTAATACATTTATGTTGGGACAATTAAAATTAATTATTGTTTAAATTAATGAAAGATAATAGTAAGTTTTGAAAAATACATTTAATACGCTCTTGATTTTTAAGAGTGACAGATAATTAAAAACTGATAAAGTATGTATAGGCAACAGATAATTAGAAACGGAGAAAGTATATATCTAAATTTTAAGACATGTCATTAAAAATATTATTTTTTCCGGCATTACGTAAAATTTTAATTTCGCGCTGACGCCCGTTGGGCGATTGCCCCCGAGGGGGAGAGAGCGGGTACTCTAGATAGGGAAATTGTAGCATGCCTCATGCCTGGGGAGGGAATTTTAGCCTCACAAGGAGGAGAATTATTTGCCCCAATAAAAAAAGAGGTATGAGAATCGAACACGGGACCTCCTATCCGTGTTCGAATAGCTTTTACCATTTGAGCTACCCGATTCCCATTTTCGCGCTCAACTTGAAGTTCCTAATTTCATCATTGTTGTGTTAGTGGATCAAAATAGGTGGTGGACTAGTGAGTCTCAACTACTTTTTTTTTTTTTTTTTTGAACGCCCGAGGGCGGAACCCCATGAGCGGGGAGAGATCAACCCTAGAAGGGAGCCAACTTTTTAAAGCATACCGCACGCTGGCGGAGGGTATCGAACTCGGGAACTCTCTGTCCCGGGCCAAGCACTTGCCCACTGGGTCACAGCACTTGATGATGAGTCTCAACTACTACTAAACTAATGAAAATGGTGTTTTCCAAATCCTTGCTTTTACTAGTATTCACTATTCATGGGGACCAAACTTGGTTGTGCTTTATTTTGTCTGTCAGCAAAGTAGGTACCAAAATTTAAGATCATTCTATTACTACTAATGTACTACTGTTCTATTGTCAATAGTTTTTTTGGTGGAAGTTAGAGTTCTCCAAAAACATCATTTTTGTCCCTCAATTTTAATGAAAGAAATTGTTTTTTTTTTTTAACACAAGATATTGTTTTTGGAGTGAATGTCAAAATGGGTACTTCCAATACCAACCTTGCTACTCCTGTTATAATGGACTTTCTTGGCATGATGAGACAAGGGCATTTATGTCCAATATAAAATGAAATGAGGGTAGGGATTTACTATGTTTAGTAGCTATGTTTACTTTTTAATTCTTTCAATATTCAATCATTGTGAGATAGAGATATTACTATACAAGAGGTGTATATGTAGGGTCTGATTGGATTGATTCTTATTCGAGACTCAAACCAGATTGAATTGAGTTTGAAAATAAAAATTAGTGTTAAATTATTTATAATTTAGTTTGAGTGTTAGACTGTTACCAAAATATTAAACTCAAAATCAATCCTATCTATAATTAGTCCCATCTGAGAAAAATAATCAGCTCGTAATATTTCTAAAGGGCACTATTTTCCCTGTTATTGGTCCAAAATCTTATGTATTTATTCTGTCGTCAATATCTTAATCCAAAATGGAAAAATAATCAATTGGTAATTAATAATGTATCTAAAAAATTAAATAGTTTTGAAAAGTTCGATTTTCTCAATATATCCAAAAAAATAAAGCATTTGGACACGTTTTGATGTTCAAATTCTATAAAGCAAAAGACAAATTCGAATAAATTCGTTATTTTCTCTTTTAAAGTTTCGTGAAGTATTTTACAAAAGAAAGATAATTGTCAGATTTCACTTTCTAAACCTTTAAGTATTGTAAACAATTTTCTTTGTGTTGAAATATAAAGTCCCACATCGACTGTCTAAGGAAGATTCAAATAATATATAAGTTATGGGCTAACACCTCTCATTGTCAATTGATTTTGAGAGGATACGGAGATTCATGAGCTAATTTTCACATGGTATCAGAGCGAGCCCTTAGGTGGGATGATGGACTCATAATGCCCAAGTGGACTTTAATATGGATGCCCATGAGTTAATTTTCACACTTTGTGCCATTTCCATTAAAATAACACGAAACAAGTTTTCAAATTGTTCTTCTTTCCCTTTGCTCTCCTTTCTTATATGTATGGAGAATAGATCTAGAGACAAGAAATATTTTTCTCTAATCTCGTCGTGGTGACTTTAGATCTTCTAATACATATCCTGGTATGAAACTTTATCCTAGTAAACCAACTCTATCATGCTAGTAAAGCTGTACACAAACTTAGTATATTGTCTAACATATTAATTATAATATGATAAATAGAGCATTGTTGATTAATTTGAGCTCGTAAACTTTATTTCGTCCAATAATATTTTTACATGTGGAACAACATCATTGATCTACTAAACTATGTACCATCTAGAGTGAAATTTCGGGTTGTGCTTCAAACTCATGAGACACATTTTTTCATTCTGAGTCAAGAACACACCAATACATCACCTCTAACTCGTAATAATAAATCTCAAATTCGATATTTTCTTATTTCATTAACAAATATTTAATTTTATTTAAAAAAACTTATGTTAGAGAAATAGAGAGAGCACCAGAAAGAGAAAAAAAAGAGGGAAGGGTGCATGGATTGAGTCTGGTTTGAGTTTGATAATTAAACTGAGACTCAGACTCTTTTTTATATTGAGTATGAGAAAAAAACTCAATTACTAATCGATGAAGAAATCTCATGCTGAGACACATTCCAATTTTACCCTAGTTTAAGACTTGGATATCTTTCCAAGCTAATAGATTTTTGGAGTACAGATATGTGCATTATTTTTAAAAGGGGTTTCTTCTTGTTTGATAGTAAATTGGAATAGAATTGAGCTGTACATACTCACCCATTACACACTCTTTGGCTAAACTTATCAATAAATCCAAACAATGCCAGACAATCTGATAAACCTCAATTACATATTTTTTAATCAATTTGGTAAAATACTAATTAAATATTTTGGTTTTATTCAAATCAAACTTTTTTCATAACAGATCTTACTTTTCAAAGCTAAAGTTAAGGCTATGGTGTGTAAGAAAATTTAGAGACGGACGAGTACCAATAGTCTTGATCATACGTATTTGAAAAAAATTGGGTCAGTGTTTAATATTCTGTCTTAAATGTGTGTAAGATGTGAGAGGAATTTTATATTAGGCTTTAAAAACAGTTACCAGAAATGTGGTTTTCACCGTATATGATGATTAACTATCAGTCATTGGATCAATTCGATCTAGCAATTGAGTTTTAAAACAGAATAATAACTATTTTTTTTTAAAAAAAAATAATAGATATTTAGTTTTGGGAGGCAGCAATAAGGATCTATTTTGGATTTTGCTGTTGAGTTTGTTTTAGTCAAGTTTGTTTGAATATGTTGTGTAGTCTTTTTCACTTGGTGAGTTCATTCATGTATATCACAAAAAAGTGCCATTTCTTGTGTTTCTCAGCATGCACTTATACAATCATTGTTGTTGAAATTTTTCCAAATAAGGCATTCAAGATCTTACCAAAAGTTTTTCCTAATCATCACCCTTCAACTATATATATATATGTGTGTGTGTGTGTGTGTGTAGTCTTAAAAAAAAGTATTCAATTCCAAACCCTATTGAAATTGACAGAAAATGGAACAGTTTTGTGGAAATGGAAAGCATATTTTTTGTTTTAATCTAGCATCTTCTTTTATAAATAATTTATTTTATTCAAATAACGTTTTTATCACAAATGCTTTCATCGACTTATTCCTAAGACATTAGAAAAAGAGAAATATAAATCGCGAGATATGTTTCAGTGAATTAAAAGTTCTCAAAAGTGTCTGTACATTAGTGTGCATAAAATGTCATATCTCAATCTTTTAATAGGATTTGAATACTCACCATTAGCAGCCCGTCGTTGCAAACAAGAACTTACCTTTCATGAATTCACCATTGAATTATACCGAAGGACAAAAACTTGTTTTCTCTACTTACTAGTTGTAGGTTAATATATCACGCTAATCCAAATATAAAGCGCAAAAATATACATATTAAACTTAAAATTTAAAATTAAGTATTAAAATCTAGTTGCAAAAAGATCTTCATCAACTAATTAAAAACGATATTATTAGAAGCCATTGCAAAGTTTGTTATTAGACAAGTGTGTGGTAAAAAAAAATGAAAAAAAACAACATATAGTTGGATGTGAATTATAATGAGTGAAATTTCATTAAGAATCAAGAAGGTTTGGTCATGAGAGACAGTTTCTATTACTATTAAAAAGGAGATTGCAGAGCTTGGTTCCAATGCAGGGTGCTGATGGAGTTTTTATCATGTTAAAATAATTCCAGATTCAGCGCACAGTAGTTATTATCAAATTAAAAATCCTGTCATTATTAGAACCAAAATGAAAATAATGATAATATATTTTTCAGTATCGAACAAACACTATTGACCTCCTATTTATAAGAATAATTTTCTTTATTTTAAAACAAAAAAATCTCTCGAATTTAATCAATTAATTGATTAAAATTTAGTCGTCTAGAACTATTCATAAATAAATTTAGTCATTTGTTTTAAAGATTAAAGAAACTACATAATAGCAACAACGCAATGATAATCAAAATTAACAAGACTTCAAAAGTAATGAAATTGATGGGGGCAAATAATTTTTCTTAATAATTTTTTATTATGATTTTCAATACATTCTAATCTATACATTTAAAATATGCAATTTTTTTTTTTGCTAAATGAAGATTAATAGCTAAGGCCATTACAATCAAAAGATAAAACTCAAATACAAGAAAAATAAAAGTTATACAATGGTGTAAACACCATAATAATAGATAAAAGTCCACACCCCGTACCAAGTATTTCAAATATGCAATTGCACATGCAGGGAATCAAATAGCCGATAAATGTAAGAATTCTCAAAGAGTAGTCATTTTCTTCCCTGTTCTTGATTCTAGTACCAAACAATTAGGCCTCTTTATTATTTTGATTAATTAAGGAAAGTTGGAATTATATCCTTAAATTTTACGTTTCATAAGGGGATTTCTCTGTCTTATATCCACAATAAGTATGTTTTTTTTTTTTTCTTTTTTTATAAAAAAAATCATGGAAAAAAAAAGTAGATTCAATCTCTATCATCTTTTGGAACTACCACTAAAGTCTAATCACATAGTGCAATTTTAGGTAAACACTTAAATCTACACATTTTACCAGCCAACATAAAAACCAAGTCCACTCAAGTGAAAACACCTTTTGTTTTCTTAATAAACAAAAGTGAATATTTTTTTGTTTTGTTTAGTACCACAAATTTAGTGAATCTTTACTTGAGTACTAAACTAGGAACTATTTTTGATATTTCCTCCATTAGTAAGGGATAAGCGAGGCACAGGAATCTTGATGGTCCAGTGGAAAAGGTCGTCCAACGCAAGCCCTGCGTTCAATTCCTCTATCCCCATAAAAAATAAAAAAAAAATAAAAAGGGATAACCGAGGCTAGTTTCATTAGTCTTGGTCTTACTTTTTTTCCCTCTCTAAAGAGGATTAATAATAGTTCAACATTCCTCAGAGACGTAGACAAAGGGTGGGTTGGAGCAGTCGCCCCGAGATTTTTAAAAATTCTACTAGATATAGTAAATTTTATATGTAGTTTGGAATATTTGATCAAATTCGCCCCAACATTTTTTTTTCCAGCTTTTATATGTAATTCGACATACTATTACAATTTTTTGCCCCAACCTCAAAGTCCTGACTTCGTCCCTACATTACTCCATCGTACATCCAAAAGCTAATGGTAGTAGCCCTTCTTTTTTTTTTTTTTTTGTAGAACAGTTTACCATGTAGACTTTAAGTAGAAATTTCAGGCTAAAATTCTCTGGTAAGTTGTAGTTGTATCCCCCAGAACATATATCTCAGTTTCCTCCTAAACATAGATTTAAACTAAGAAGTATGAACCAAAAACCAGAGCAACAATAATTAGTTAGCCAACTTCAAAACACATCTTTAAAGCAGAAGCCAGAAACTACCCCCCCAAAAACAAAAACATAAATAATATCACTAATAAGGAAATATAGCTTCAATAAGATGAGATAATTTAGTAGAGCTAAACTAAAATTCTTCACAAGTTTATTCACAATTCCATGATATAAAATCCAAAACTATCAGCATTGTGATGAATCATTAATGCCAGATGAGATAATGGCTTCTGCCTTCCTTAACCTAATATCGTCGAGATAATTCTGGTAAATATACGTAGCAAAACCCCAGAACGCCATAAGCAAAGCGATTATCTTAATGCCATTCATCTTGTCATGGAACACAATGACAGCTGCAATAGGAGTAATAGCCAAAGACAGAGTACTAATAACATTTGAGAATAGAGAAGACACCACGAATATCAACCCAACTACACCAACCGAACAAATTTGCCAAGCTACCGCTGTCCATACCAAAGTCATCACATACGAAACTTTTCCTGAAGCGAAATCATCCATTTCTCCGTGCAATGTTTTCCACTCCCCGCTAGAAAATAGACCTATGATGCAGACACAAGTGGCTACCACCGATGTATAGATTTGCATTTCCAAAACCACGGAAAATGTTTCCTTCCTTATGACTTTCTCAAATGAAAATTGCATAAGAGAAAGCAAGAGAGAGTATAGAGCAGATGCTGCAAGTGTAGTCACAAAACCAATGACATATTTAGTCCTCGAAATGCCAGAAGGTCCACCAGATTCATCATTTACGGCAAGCAGACAAGCAGATAATGAGAGTATGATTACGGAATTGAGAATTAGAATGGTGAATTTCTGTTTATTGATAAACAAAGAGAAAACGGCATTGAAAGTCAACTGTGTGGCACAAATGAGGGAATAAGTAGACGCTGAGAGGTACAAAAGACCAGTCGAGTACAACATGTTATTACCGGCTACTATTGCCCCAAGAACAAAGTAGATCAAAGAAAGAGTGATGATTGAAGGTGGATTAGTTGTATCTGAAGGCGTCTTGGTCGAAGGAATGAAACAATATGGGATTAAAAGAATGGGAAAAGCAGCTGTTTGAACAAGTGTGGCCATCCATTTACTATTTCCACCCTTGAAATAGTAAAATCTTCCAAGAATTACAGCTACTGCTTGACCAACAAGCAGAAAAACAATATTTACAGCAACCAAAAGCCACCAGTGCCAGCGCTTAAGTTTGGTAAATAGATGAGGATTCATTGAATTGACCGCCTTTGTCAAGATTGGTACTAGATTATCTGTTATCATTAGCAAAATGAAAGGCATTTAACATCAAAATTCTAGCATATACATGTGAATAGCATCATTCAATACATGAAGTTCTTGGGATTACGGTAATCCAAATGGTCCAGAATAATAAGTTACTTCAGTTTCATAGTATATATCACTTGCCGAGGTTACTACAAATGAATAGATATCTATCCCATTTTGCCAATTGACAATTCATGCTTGAATCATAGTACTCTGCGGTATGCTTGAATCAGATAAAGATGCAGAAATAAAATAGGGCTGTTCTTAACTGGTTCGGATCTTCTGTAACACTCCATTCAACACTTCTAACGCTAATAATGGAACTTTTTTTTCATATATCCTCATAGAGTGATGCGGGAAGTGTTAATGAGGATCCGGAGTGGTTCTTAAATACATAAACAGTAAAATAAGCCATAATTGAGTTGATCCACAAAAGGAAACTTACTCAAACTGATTTTACAGTTGTAACCAATTCCAACTCTTTTAACAAACAAGTTTCAATTCAGATATGTTAAGCTGGCAAAAACTCTTGGTTCCAAATAAAGGGGAAAAACAGTTTGCCAAAAAAACATCAGTCTGGCTATGGTGCACAACGGCCAAAATTCAGTACATACTGAACAATTTTGGTCGTTCTAGGATGTTGGATAAAATATTTCAAAGGTCCTAGATTTTTTTTTGTGGGGACCAAGGACGAAGACAGGGGTGAGGGTAGTTGCCCCGAGATTTTTAAAAATACTAATAGATATAGTAAATTTTAGATGTAGTTCGGAAATATTCGATCAAATTCGCCCCCAACATTTTTTTTTGCAGTTTTTATACGTAGTTCGACGATCTTGTTTCAGTTTTTCACCCAACCTAAAAGTCCTAGTTTCGTCTTGGTGGGGACAATAGTAAGTTAGGTGTTACAAGCCTAAAGACAGGTAGGTATTCATAAAGATAAAACACATGTTGCATCCTAGACAGATGTTCATAAGGAGAGAAGACATATTGTGTTATTTAACACTTGTCCAAAAACATGCCACACATATCTGTTTCATAAGTAATCAATTTAAATTTAAAGCATTCAAAACTACAATTGTTTGCCACAAAAAAAAAACCTCACCAATAACCATTTAGGGTAACCATAATTGTTATAATTTGATAGAAACAGAAAATCGATGTTCTTAAACGCAGAAAGAGTAAAATAAGCCATAATTGAGGTGATTCACATAAAAAAAAACTTGCTCAATCACAGCCGTAACGAATTCCAATTCTTTCCAAATTAAACAAAACTTTTACACTTAGCAAAACTTTTACCCAATATCAGATAAGCTAAAACTGGTAGAAACTTTTAAGACTTTTTCTCCTCAAAATGTAAAAATAGTCGCAGATAATTATATTAAATTTAAAAAAAATGAAAAATGAAGATTGAAGAAAGTGTGGACCTGACATGGTGTCGTAGAGAAAGCTGAAGGTCGGCGGAGATGAAAAGCGCCGCCGATAGAATTGGAGAGAGAGAAAGTTTGATCGGCGCTAAAGTTGCTCAAGGAGACTGAATATTTATACAGCCGCATCATAAAGACACCTGAAAAGAAACCCAAGTGGAAAAAGGTAGAATTTGTACTATGTGTTCGGTGCAGAATATCTAAATTTTAGTACATAATGGACAATTTCGTCCGATGATAAAACGATTCAAAGGTTTAAAATTTTACATTATGAGACGTGGATAAAAAAAATTTAACCGTCTAAGATTTTTTATTGGGGACATTTGTTGCGATGTTTAGACAAATTTTACGTTAGACATGTGTTATAATAATCTATCTTGTTATAAAGAAAATCTCTCCTCTGTCGGTCATCTTATTAGTTTTACCAAGAGTATTCTAGATTTTTTTCGATCAAAATATTATATATTCATAGGTATTTTAACAATCAAGCTGGTATATTGGCTAAATTAACTATAAGGAATCGATTCTCATCTTAATGGTTTGAAGATCTTCCGAATTTTTCCTATCACATGTAATCTCTAATATCAGTATTCAGTGTGTGTTTTGATTGGGTCTGATTTGAGTTTGGTCTGGTCTGATTTGAGACTCAAACTCAAATCTAAATCAACTTTGGATTGAGTCTCAAAACAAACCAAACCCAAAATCGACCCAATCTAATCACACCCTCAATTTAGTATGCATGACTTGTTTTAAAAACAGTCGAAGCAAACAAAGCACAAAGAATCCTCTTTTTACTTAAAATAATTGGCGGTGCTCACGAGCTGATACGTTTGACTCTCCAACTGCCTGAATAAAGACTCCTCTCAGATGTTGACACGTACTTCTTCCATTACTTTTTCTTTGTTTTCCATGAGGCTCACGATTCTTCGGGAAAAAAATATTGATTCTTAGACTGCTATCCTACTTCGCATTTTTATGAGGATTTGATAATATATATATAGATTTGAAATTTAAATTGGGACAAGACTTTTTAGATTAGATTTGTCTATAAAACTTTAAATATTGAGTCATTCAAAATTTAGTTTTGATTTTGAAATTAGTCTAAAAATTATACTATAGTGGCAAAGTAAGGATAAGACTGAAAAAATAATAATAAAGATGTATTGATTTTTGAAACGTGACAAATAATTTGGAAAGTCTCAAAATATGAAACATTGCAAACAATTTAGGACAGAAGTAGTACTCCCTCCATTCCTAAATACAACTCTTTAGACAATTTGAGAAAATTAAGGAAGTTGTCATTTTCACCCAAAGAAATGAAAATATTGAGGGTATAATTGGAATAAATTGTTGAAAATTAATAAAAGAACCTTAAATGACAATTAATTTGGATACTAGATATCTCATAAATAACAATTAATAGGGAATGAAGGGAGTATTAAAAATCTCAGATTATACTCAATCCCATCGGACCATACAGTGGCCAAAATAAAAGAATCCAATGATTAGCGGCAAGCTTTTTTTTTTTTTAACAACAGTGTTTTTGGCCCGTCCAATGTGGTCGTACACGGAACAGAGAATCGACCACCTTTGCCTAGGAATACCTTTCATAACCTAATATCAGAATCTATCTCTACCCATAATGTACCAAAACAGTTGGCATTGAAGCTTCCAAGGAGTTTTAATCTGGAGCTATGGGACAACTGGTTGAACTTGTCATATGCTTCACCGTTGACGAGTGTTCGCTTTCTCCAGTGGACATTAACTCTCGTAAGATTTTTCTCCGGTGGTAGGACTCCGTGTAAAAGAACAGTATATGTCAATCACTCCCCGCTAACAGTCACACTACAGACCGTGTCCGGATTAATCACTACATTGGCGGTAGACACTTGGGTTCGCCCCTCGGGGTTAAACCAAAACAAAAAAAAAAGCTTCGATGGAATTTCAAACTTCGGATTCTGTTTGAACAGACTCGAGACAAGGGAATACGCATTAAGCTCCGGAAGAGCATTTTAGAAGCCTGGAATTTCATACAGTTAAAGCATACTTATGTTATGTTTCAAGTTCAGTTCCACCAGTAAAACATAGTTCTGAAAGAAATAGGATAAGAAATAAGGACTCGTGCATTTTCAAATGTTCGCCGCATGGAAGTTTAAATATAGATCCAGATAAAAGAGTAACAAAAAAAAGGGACAAAATCTGAATATAAAGCTATGGATCCGCATAATCTATCTTACATATAAAAAATTACAGAGACTAGAGCTAAGCTAGTCAACTAAAATGACGAATTCCTGATATCTGAATTCCAATATCCTGATGATCAACCACACCCAAAATTTAAAAGTTATCAGCAAGCGGGAAACTTTACAGATAGATACTTGAGCCAGATAAAGAAATGTATACCAACAAAGCAGATAAAAACGTCGTCAGTCGAACATTATCAACAGACACATCCGCCTGATTGTTGCTGTGCCTGAGATGCATTCGTGTTGCTAGACTTGAGGTTGACATCGACCATGTCTTCTTGCTTGGCAGAAGAAAGTGTCTCCATTCCTGGTAAGGCTGCAGCAATTTTCCTAAATAATGCCTGCAAATCAATTTACAATGAATGGCATCAATAAAGACCAAAAGTTTGAATTGAAATCATCGTTTAGTCACTGAGACGAAAGAATGTAAGACCAGAAATAAATATAAAGGGCAAACAGTGAGGGGTTTCTCTGATAACATAATACAGAGAGGATCAAAACCATAACAAATAGTCAAATACACATGAGCAAACGTGAGTCTCTGTGATTCAGAAGCCTCTAAAAAGTCTGAAAGTATTTAGGCTTTTGATTTAACAATAAAAAAGACCTCGTCATGCATTGGCCCGAGGAAAATCATTCAAAACAAGCCACGGCTCTTCCCAAAACAAAAGAGTAACTGTGCCTAACACTAGGAAATCACTAATAAATAATAGACACTCATTTCATTTGATTCAGAACTCCTCTGCCAAGATCTCAAGAATGATCAATTACCTTGATGTTGAACCCAGCCTTTGCACTAGTTTCAATGAACATCACATTAAGTTCACGAGCTTTGGCTTCTCCTTCTTCAATTGATACTTGCCTACAAAGAGCCCAAGGAAATGAATATATGAGAAACAATAATGAAAGAAAAGGAACAGAATAACAGATCATGCTCCGAAATTGTGTAGTAAACGTTGATTCAACCACAATATAACCAAACTTTAGACTCAGTGATTGACATTGAGATTGTTCAAGCAGAATACAGAAATAAAATTCTGCTCATACGCTTTGGTCAAGTGTTCTTATCGGTCATCTCTATGTGTCTTTTATGTACCAAACAGTGTCTCAGAAGCACCTACACCAAGACTTCACTTTCTCATCATACCCCAGCCCCCAAAATGGAAAGGACACTCGAGGATAGAAGAAAGAATATAACTCGATGCACAAAGCTGAAGTGTCCAATCTCAGACTCCTTATTCTTCATCCAACTTGAAAGTTGGTACCACCAACTGCAGTTTCATATTAATGTTGAACAACATCATATCTAATGTCGATAAACCAAATGCTTGTTTGATAATCTAATGTCGATGTTTTTGCTTAATTGCTTGTAAGGCCCAAGTCCAAAAAGGAACCTACATTAACTGCTTTAAATTCTTCTCTGATATTTATTGTTTTGCAGAAAGACATAACTGAAATGAAAGATAAGAACAATACTTTGAGCAAAAAGAACGATCAAGAATGCAAAAGAGACAAGCTAGCAACCTAAGCGTGACAAGATCCCTTCCCCCCGCATGCAAAGAAAAAGTGGACAAATGGACAGTGTCATAGAGGTGAAAAACAACCATTATCTTATCCGGAAGCTTTTTCATAAACAAAACACAGAAAATTACACCCACATACCTCTTATCCACAAGGTCAGTTTTGTTGCCGACAAGGACAATGATGACATCACTGCCTCTCTCAGTGCGAACCTCCTCAATCCACTTTGATGTGTTCATGAAAGACTGTCTGCCTAAACATCCAAAAGACAAGGATTGTGAGTTCATAAAAACGTAACTAAATGATAAAAAGAAGTCTCAAGCAGATGACTTGGATAAAAACTAAAGCCAAATTAGGAAGTTCATTGAGTGATTGGAAAGAGATAATTTCACGACACAAAAATAGGCCTATAGTATTTTATCTTCCTAAATTATCCCTTCACTCCACTCAACTAGGGATAAATTATCTAAACCAGATCCCAAAAAAAAATCAAAGAGAACAAGCAAGCAAATGATATAAAAGTTTGTGAGAGAACAGAGGTGTACTTGCAACATCAAACACAATGACAGCAACTGATGAGTCCCTAATATAGCTTGGAATAAGACTTCGGAATCTTTCTTGTCCAGCAGTATCCCTATGTGAGCAATAAAAAGAAACCACAAAGAATCAGTAAATAAAGCCTATTATTTGAAAACTGGAGATTGAGAACTGTATAAGACAAAAATAAGTTGCATCCAGTATCCCTATTTCAATAAGTCATTCTCATTTCACTATCGTCCTTTAACCAGTAATACATGGACACACACACACACAACACACAGCACACGGGATCCTCTATGACACTCCATGTGACATTCTTTAATTATATCGCGCTCACACCAAGAGTTTCTCAATTTAGCCCTAGGGTTTACACATTTTAGTTTAGGTTTTATGAATGAAACTTTCCATACTTCAAATGCCACAGGAAATGTCAGAGAGGATCCGAACCGCTCAAACAGACACCCACATGCATGCTCTATTCCAATTTTTTGTTTTGTGACATCTTCACCGGGTTCTCTCCCCAGTCCCCTTTCATCAAGACACTCACAGTTACCGTCAAATTTCACCCTCAATGACATTAATGCTAAAGTTCAAAGAACTTAGAAGTTGCATTCTGTCACGTTCCAGTGGGACAATAAATTGACACCAGGAAAGACAGTTGTTGAAGCTTCATCCTCACATTATACGTATCCTGACTATTAAACTCTCAATTTCTAGCAAACATCAAGCAAAAGAAAGCACAAATGTTTCCATCGGAACTGCAACAATCTCATCCAAAATTGCAACACATTAATGGTTTCCAAAATATTAATGAAAAATAAGTATCTCTTACCAGAGCTGCAATCTTACAGTTCGGTCCTCAAGATACATTGTCTTTGATAAAAAATCAATACCAATTGTAGCCTGAATAACAACAAAAATAGATAAACATCAAAATTTGGGGATGGCAGGTACGAGATAGAATGCAACTATTTTCAGTTTGATCACATGAAATCTAAATATGTATCTGGCAGAATTTACAATCACGATATGTGCATAATCTCTGACCAGAAAAAGGAGGGCAAACGAAATAAACTTTAAATCTTCCTTCAAATTATAACAAACATCACCATATCTAATGTAAATATTTTTTCTCCAAGTATAAGCAGAACAAGTAAAAGTACCAGAGTGGTCTCTCTGATTTAATTTATTCTTATTGCTTAGAGAAATCTATTTGCAGGAGCATATAAGTTCTCTTCTTTTAAATTTTCTTACTGTATTTCCTTCTTCCACATGTCAAAAGGCCAAAGACGCTCCGTAATCTTTTCTTCTAGTTTATTTATCTGTTTAATCATTTAATTGAACCTAAAATCAATTTTCCCTTGTCACTGTGAGTTGACCGGTGTTGATAAAAACTTGACGGACATGCATGATTATTTCCCTTCTACTAGAACTCTTCAATTCGAGATGTGAACTTCAGAATGCAAGTGAAAACTAAAGATCCTACATAACACATCCATGTAAAATGAAAACGACATAGTAGGATGTATGCGTAATGAAAGGGGAATTCAGATGAAATTGGTGACTCTTTTTTTTTCCAGACTAGCAATTCACTGTGAAAGAGCCACAATCTTAGAATTTATGATTCATAAATGTGCATTCCAGCTATCTCGAACTATCTTGTAAAATGTCCACGAGGCAAAAACTTACACCTGAGCCTTCTCCACCATTTTTAGGCGAGTTCTAACTTTCTAATTGAACACTAAGCTGATTATAGCTCCAATTATTTAAAATAAACATCTAAAATGCACTCCAATTTTCACTGATCAGTTTTTTCGGTATATTCCACATCTAGATCCAATTAACACAGATAATTTTAACTGTCAGGTTCGAGAATAAAATGTCAATCAATTAAGCTAGATCAAACATACTAGGAAGACATGATTAAAACACAAGATCATCACTTAAACAGCAATAAAAATAACACAAAGCAAACCGGAATTTGAAACCTTAACAGAATCAAATTGCATAAATTCAATCAGGTCCACGAGACGGAAGTACAGACAAAAAAACAGAATCATACCTGATAAGTATTATCGAACTTATCGTACATGAATCGAGTAATAATACTCGTTTTACCAACAGATTGATCTCCTAAGAACACCAACTTATACTTCGCCAAAGCTGAAACCGGAGCCATAAAATCGTTTCTAATAAATGAATTAAACAAATAAAACAATCAATTAAACTTAGTGTAGAAGGATCGCGGCAGTAATTTTCCGACGATTAACGATTGAGATCTCGCCGGAAAATGATCAAAGAAATCTGAGGCGTTTTCCTTAGTTGAGCAAAAAAATGGATTCTGTGTAACAAACAGTTGAAAAAGTCAGAGGTTTTAATCACCGTGCGCGGTGCGCTTAATGCCTTTGTCTGTTTGTTTATGAAGATTTATTCGGCTAAGGCAAATAATAGTATATATACCTTATTCATAAAAAAAAAATAATAATAATAGTATATACCCAATTTGTGCACGTATGTATGTATTCACTATTTCAAAATTTGACACGTGAAAAGAGAAAATATCTTTTTCTTTACGAATTTCACTATTTCTTAATTACAAAATTTGACATTTTTTAATTTTTTATTGATAATATATGCGTACACAAATTAGGGATAAAGAATTCTTAGCCTTCGGGGAACCAAGTAAACAAATTATGAGTTGGGCACATGACGTTACCATGATTTATTTGCTGTATCTTTTTTTTTCTTAGAGGAAATTTCTTGGGGCTACTCTCCATCCACCCTATATATTGTATGTCCAAAAAAAATCTTGTCCCCTCCCTCTGTCGGAGCCGCCGCCGGAATATCTACCGGAGCTTCCGTTCACCGAATTTCGACAAATTTTTTTTTTTGAGCTAATTGGAGTAGATCTACCATAAAATATCAAATTTGGAGTAAAAAAAAATTTCGACAAGATTTCGATTAAATGGACTCCGACGATTGTGGTTATTTGAAAAATATTGATTTTGAGGAAAATACTTACTTATACATTTTTTGTTGTTTTAATAATATTTACATTTTTTCGGTAAAAAAAATATATGTTTAAAATTGAAAAAAACTGAAAAAAATACACCGGAATGGAGAAAACAGCACTAAAATTACACTGGAAAATATTAATAAAATTCCCTTCTCTAGAAATTTTTTGGAAAGAGAAGGGAATTTTGAATTGTGAGTGAGGGGGTGTGTGAACATAATATATAGGGTGGGTGGAGAGTAGCCCCAAAAATAAATGGGGGATATCACTTTCTTAAGAACTTTCTCTCTTTATTTTTATTTTTTTGAATAAGAAATTATTCATTAGTCATAAAATAGCAGAGACTATTATAATAAAAAGATAATTTGAAAAATATAAGAAAATAAAAATTATACAATGGCTTAAACAACCATGATAACATATAAAAACACATACTACGGGACTAGGTAAAAAACACTAATAATAGTAGAAAAAATAAATACATACTAAAATTCTTCACAACATCTTCTTCTCAATATTTGAACAACAGTAGTAAGAGAAACTCAATTTCAACAATTTTCTTATAAATCAACAATTTACAAAATCATGGGCATATCAACCATTTAATAGATTGTCTCAGAAAAATGTAGAAAAAACTGAGAATATCTTTTCCTTTTCCTCCCAATTTAGAGAGAAGTCTGGTGGAATTAATAAATATATAATGAAAAGTTACATTAGACTAGTATAGCTCACCCTACTTTTACATAAATTTAGTAGATGTGAAATCCCTGCTTTTATAAGTGAGGTCATAAATTAATTTGTGTTAGAGGAAAAATATTGACTGATGCATTGCAATCGGTCCACCCTAATTGTCCGTTTGCAAACCTTGTCTATTGGAAGCCCGTTGGACTTGGAAGCTACATATAAAATATTTTTCGAGTAAGAATCATATAAAATGTTGGCCTCAATAACCCGAAAGCATAAGAAAAGGAAAAAGAAAAAGCTGAGACTCATTAAAAGGTGCAGAACAGTCCATTATATTACAGGTGATAAATATTTTGTAGTCGTGCCAAATAATTTTAATTAAGACGATCATATTTAAGATTTTTTTAAGTTTTGTTTAAAATAAAATCCCGTTATATTTTCAGAGTGAATTAATATTATAGAATTGCAAGATTTTCTTATAACACTCCCATAACTATAAAATTCCAACCAAGGAGTGTTTCTATATTTAATTTTTGTACGAGAACTTTTTACTCGAGAGGAAAAGTGAGAATTTCTTACTAAAAATTTAGAAAAGTGTCAAAATATAAAATTAGCATGAAAATTTTATGTTAAAAAATGTTAGAAAAGTAATGTCAAAATGTCATTCGAATTAATACTACTTTATAATAATAAAAAAAAGGAAGAAATACACATATTTCATAATTATATACTTATATACAGAAGTTGTTAGATTATTTTTTTTCGACGATTTAGATTAAAAATGTACTCAAGAAGATTATTTATGAATAAGTGAGTTCATCATTCATGATCGTTTTCTCGACATTCTACTTTTAATCTAAAATATCGGATCAAATTATTTAACACTAAATTATAAATACGGTACTTATAAAAAAACTCATAAAAATCGTAGCCAAATAGACATATTTTCACACTTGATGTCATCCACCGGTTCAAACGCAATATTTTTTCTTTATAGTATTCTGAAAAGTTTTGTTTTCTTTGAATTATAATAATAGAGAAAATCACTATATGTAATAACATTAACTTTTATAAAAACTCTAAATAGCCTAACAATTTTATGATTTCACTCTGATTGTCAAATTAAGGATTCTGGCCAAAATGATCATGTGCAATGCACATGCGATCCATTTTAAGGGCAAAATCGTCCAAACAAAATTCCCTCCTAAATAAAAAACCTAACTAATCTTTCTTTCCCAAAATCAATTCCCTCCTTCATCCTTCACAGACAAACCCGAGCTCCCCATTAAAATACCTAATCCTGAGCTCCCAATTGCAAGAACACAATCAGAGCTCTAATTCCATAGTGTAGTATTGAAGAAGAAGAATTCCCCAAGTATTTTGTTCCACAAAAAGGTACGTCTTCTTCAATCTCAAATTTATTAAGAACCATCAAAACTTCTAAGAATCAAACAAAATTTTGCAAGTGCTTCAATCGAAAACCCGTTGCAGTTCGTACCACTTGGACCAATGATAATCCGGGATAAAAGATTTATCAATTGCATTGACTCAAATGGATGAAGGTTGTAAATATTTTGAATGGATTGATGAACCAATTTGTCAACGTTCAAAGCAAGTAATTCCCGGCCTGTTGAACAAGCTTGAAGGTTTAGAATTGGAGAAGAAGAAAATGGCAGAAAGATTGGAGTTTTTGGTTGATTTGGAAGATGAGAAGAAATGCTTAACTGATTTGCTGAAGGAGAAATTTGATGAATTGGAAAAAATGGAGGCAAAGCTTAGAGCAATCTATAAATTTGGCTATTGTATGCTTATTTTGGCATTGTTTTTGGCTATGTACATAAATGTCCAAATCAATTGATTGTTTTGTGATTGTATTTTGTACTTGGATTATCCTTTTTGTTGTTAATGTTAAGGAATTTTATCATGGCTTTGGTAAATTAATTTTCATGTCTAAAAGTAATATTTTTGGGTTTTTTCCTCAAATTGTAATGTCATTTTGTTAAATTAATTTTGTTCAAGTATGTTTAGATTTTGGTTTTTTCTTCTAAAACACGAAACATAAAATGGACACATTAGATGTTTTGTGTCTGTTGTTGCTTGTTCTTACAATGGACACTATCTATGTTTTGGAGTTTTGGAGTTTTCTTTGTTTAGGAAGTATTAATTAAGTAGATTGTTAATAATTAATTACTTTTAGAATTATGATTAAAATTGGATTTTCAATAGAATGTGAAAGGGTTTGGAGGCAGTCTCACAATGACAGTACAATGAAACCTCTATATAGTAATACTATATAAAAGAATAACCTCCTTATAGTAATAAAACATTATGGTCCCAACTTGAGATCAGTTATAAATACGAATAAACTCTACATTGTAATATGTCATGTAATTTTTAAGACCATCCTTAAGAAATTTACCTCTATATGATAATAAAATAGCATTAAATTTTTAAATATATTTATCACCTATATAAAATATCCAAAATTATTTAACTATGTTACATTAAACTTAAGATGATATGAAATACTTATCTAAACTTGTCTGTGACAATGCTAGCATTTATATATGTATAATAAAAAGAAAAAAAACGAAAAGACATTTCGAAGATACAATATACATGAGTGAATATTTAAATGCATACATAATGTACACATATTTTTTTTATTACATTTCCTAGATATTGTACTACATGAATGAATCTTCTAAATCTAATATATACACAATGTACATGAATGAAACTTCTAAATCTAATATATACAAAATGTACATGAATGACATACGTACATTTGTTTTTTTAAACTCATGAATCTTATATATCTTTTAAATTCATATTTTTAAATTCGTATAATGTATATTAGTTATTTTTTAAATTAAAATTTTTATATGTAAGTCTCTATTTAAGAATAACCTTCCCTATAGTAATATTTTTTTTTAGTCCCCGAGAATATTACTGTATAGAGGTTTTACTGTACTATGATTAAGTGACCCGTGTGGGAGGGGCCGCCCCCATTTTTTTAAATTTCCATTTAATGATTTGAAGCCCAATAAACTCTACTGGGCCTGGTGATTCCCAAAATCGTATGGGCCTGCATTCCTTAAAATGGGTAATAGTTATTTTCAATATCCAGTTAACTAATATAAAAGCCCACTGGACTTCTGTCTCGTCTGCCTCAGCGGGCCCAGTTTATCACACTGTGAATTACCCATCATCAGCTATATGGTGCTCCAGCCTCCATTGGATCATTGTTATTAACGATCCCTCTTTCAGAATTTGAATGTCACATTTTAATTTAGGTTAAAATTTAAGAATTATCTTTAACAGGATACAATTAAAAAATTGCATTAAAATTTTAGCTACATTTAAAAATGGGACATTCAATTACGGATATCTCAAGAAAACAAATGAGACATTCAAATTCGGATAGAAGGAGTATTATTATTATTTTCCCTTTAGATGTGGGGAACAATAGATTCTCATCGTAGGGGTAACTAGGGATAATAGGGACAGGGGCCGGTGGGGCAGTCCCCCGCCCCGAAATTTTTTAAAAACTCTATTAGATATAGAAAATTTTATGTATAATTCGGAATATTTGATCAAATTCGCCCCAACATTTTTTTGCAATTTTTATATGTAGTTCATCATACTATTTCGCCTCAACCTAAAAATTCTGACTTCGTTCTTGCGGGATATACTGATAGTAATGCATTATATCTCGCTAACTCTCACATAAATTTAGTTGTATACTATCATAGCTCACTAACTCTCACATAAATTTAGTTGTAACCTACTTGTAGAAACGACACTCATAACTACTTGTAGAAATGACTCTATTAAATATGATTTGTATATCACTAATTTTATTTAAAAAATAATATAAATATTTTAAATAATAAACTAACTTATATTTTACTTTCTTAATTTGTATGGTATGCCGTAATAAACATTTATATTATGGAAATGAGACAGTACATCATATTCAAGCTAGTGCCACCTTATGGGAATCAGATAGCCCCTAAAAAAGCTAGTGCCACCTTTGAATTTCATATCTAAATCTTATAATCACATAATCACGACACTCAAATTAAGAATCAACAAATTAATTTTTTTGCTAATAAGACATTAGTTTAGTGGCCAAGTCTAATGTCTCATGACGTAGATGTCATAGGTCCCCTTCCTCAATAAATAAATAAAAATAACGTTTTTATTTTTTTATGCAATAATAACTCTTTTAGTTTTTTTTTTTTGCTACGTAATAACTCTTTTAGTGTTGATAGTATAGATTTGTCCCAAATACAAAAGATGCAATAATTTATTAGTAGTAGATTTTTTTTTTGGACGCCACGATGGGCGATTACCCCACATTGGGGGAGAGAGAACAGCCCCATATTGGGGAGAGAGAACACCTTAGATAAGGTAGAATAAAGTTTACCGCCCGCAGACGGAGGGTATCAAACTCGGGAAACTTCTCGGTCACGGGCCGGCCAATGTCCCACTGGGCTATTGACCTCTTCGATGTAGTAGATTGTTTAAGAAAGCAAAATAATCCGCCTTGGTTATAAAACAATGAAGTCATGCTGCCTTTTCAGAAAAAGCAATGGCTACATGAATGGATTTAATTATTATATTATCAAATTAAATATTTCAAAAATAATTGTAATCAAAAACTTGAAAGAGGTGTTTTCCAGTTAAGATTTTGTCCAAATGCAGATTTCAAGGAAAAAATAAAATGTACATGAGCCTAAGGAGATCTGGCCCCCTTTCTAAAGATGCTCCAATCTTTTTGAAATATTTCATTTAATATTAAAATCAATGAATTTTGTTTCTTTCACCTCGAAAAACGAAAAACATATGAATTTTGTTTCTTTCTCTTCAATATAAAAATATGATAATTGGACTATCATTTTGGGGAATCACAATAATATGTTGGATTTCGACATGGCTCATGGTTATAGTGTCAACTCGTCTTTTTTTCACAATATATAAAGAATACATTTTAAATAGATGTTGCATATTTTTAGATGTGTTAAATTTAATACATGTATTAAAAATATAACAAGTGTTTTATCATGATAACTAAATGTTCTTGAAAATATTACACATGGCTCATGGTTATAGTGTCAAATCGTTTTCCCCGTATATAAGGAGCATTTTTTCCCAGTTGTCCTTGATAATATAACAAATGTCTTACGTAATATGTATTTAAAAAATCACAACAAATATTTCCGAATAAAACTACTCGCTATGATTAAAGAAAAAATTAAAAAAATACTTATGTAAAGTTGAAAAATTATGATATGTGAACCTGATCTATATCAAAATTATTCTGTAAAGTTTACTCACTCACCTATGTCCTTGGGAACTTCAAAAGTTTATACTCATACTAGGATAACTCCACCTATATACAGGGACGAAGTCAGAAATTTGATGTTGGGGGCGAAACTGGTAAAAAAAATTTAAAATTCTTGGGGCGATGAAAAAGGCAAAAAAAAAAATTCTTGGGGGGGCGAAATTGATAAATTTTTTCAAAATACACATAAAATTTAGATAAATAATAATATTTTTAAAAATCTCGGGGCCCGCCCCCGCCCTTGTAATCGTCCCTGCCTATATACAATACGATTTTGAGGACATTGTCTTAATATTTTTTAAGGGGTTAGGTGCATGAAATACTCCTTCTATTCCTTAAAATAAATTTTCATGTAGCGAAAATTGATAAAGCAAAATACAATATATTTTATTAATTAAAATATAAATACTATTTTTTAAAATAATATTTGTATACCATTAATTCTATTTAAGAAATTAATATTTATATTTTAATTAAAAAGGTATCTTAATTTTGGTTAAATGTTATGAAAATATTATAGTAAGAAATGAAGGTATCAGTCTTAGCCATTACACTAATGTCCCCTTTCATTCATATTGACATTTGCATCCAAATCCAAAAAAATTAAAAAAAATTATCCAAGTCATAAGCCGTAAAATGCTGTGTGACTAAATTTACAAATTTTACTAGTAATAATAAAATGGCTTCTTTAACGCGAGCCTAGCCTTCAAGTCATATATTAATTCACATAAATAGAATATTTATAATAATTTAAATATATCTAAAATTTAAAGTCCTATAAAAATGTGAGAACCTAAAAAACTTATAATCCGAATCACACATTACAAAAATCCATAATTAAATAGAAAATTAAAACAGCTTTTTGTGAGGATCATTAGAAAAGCGAATCTTCTTCTTCTTTCTTTTTTTTTTTTTTCTGAACGCCCGAGGGCGGAACCCCGAAGGGTAAAGTAGCGAGAGTACCCTAGAAAGGGAGATTGTAGCGCACCCCATGTCTGGGGAGGGTATTGCCTAACCAGAGGAGAAATTGCCCTAAGAAGGGAGAAATATTATTGCCCTAAGAAAGGAGATACATGAATCGAACTTGAGACCTAAGCCCCAAGTAAAGAAAACCTTACCCACTTGGCCATCCAATTCCTATAAGCGAATCTTCAAAGAAAAATATTTTAAGGAAAAAATAATAATTCTGATATTAATCAAATTTATTGGATTTTTTAGTTTAAAATTGAGCATATCATTATATAATAAACATGAATAATTATGTTATGATATATTTAATTTTAAATTACAAAATTCATGTGCTCTCGATGAATATAAGAATTTTCCAAAACATGATCACATGCACAAGCGTGGCTTTAATAATAATAAAAAAAAATCATCACATTCCTATATATATATATACCGCCATGGCGCCATATTTCCTATTCCCACCAACCTTTCCAGTTCCAATTCTTGAATTTTCAAACCTAATAATAGCAAAAAATAATCTCAAATTTTAGCTTATCCATCAAAAAAATAAATAAAAAAGTTATCAAATTTTAGCTCCAAAAAAATGGAGTTCTTAGAAGCCATCTCTGAATCTGATCTCTCCCTTATTGATTCCATAACAAGTCATCTTCTAAACGATTCCGATTCTAATTTTTCAGATATTTTCCCAGAAATAAATTTCAGTAGTTATTCATCTGTTTCCGAATCAGTATCCGACGACAGTTCGAGATCTAGCTCCGGCAGAAGCGGCGGCGGCGGCGGCGGAGTTAACAGCTTCCTTTTCACGGAAGAATTAATTTGCACGGACGTCAACGGTTCTCCGAGGTCGGATGATTCCGGAAATTGTAACGAAGAGGAAACGCCGCTGTCGACCACGGCGCGTGGAAGGAACGCGCCGAATAATATAGAGTGGAAGAGGTATCGCGGAGTAAGACGAAGGCCGTGGGGGAAGTTCGCGGCGGAGATAAGAGATCCGAAGAAAAAAGGAGCGAGAATTTGGTTAGGGACATACGAGACGCCGGAGGATGCTGCGTTGGCATATGATCGATCGGCTTTTCAGATTCGTGGTTCTAAGGCTAAGCTTAACTTTCCACACTTACTCAATTGCATACCTGAACCGGCCAGGGTGGGCCAACGGAGACGGTCGCCGGAATCTTCTTCGTCATCGTCTGAAAGTGGTGGTGCTAAAAAGAAGACGAAACAAGAGATTTTAGAGAGTGAATGAGTTTTTCGAATTGGTATTTTGTATAGTTTTTTTGGATTTGTTTTTTCGGTAATTAAGATGTTTCATGCAAAACAAATTTAAAAAAAAAAAAAGATTTGGATCCTCTCGAATTAATAGCCAAATAATTTATCAACGTTTTTGCGCTTAGTCACTTTCATCTATTTTGGAAAAAGTTTAATTTTTTTGTCACTAATATTTTTACGGGCATCCAGTTTGGTCATTCTTTCAAAAAACTTTGAAAAAAACATTAATTTGAATGGGATGGTTAAACATTTCTCCCACTCTATCTCGAAGAGGGTATTTTCAGAATCCAACATATATCTCACCTCTAAACAACTTCCCCACCACATTTGAGAATCAAAGATCCATCTTTTTCTCAAATTTAACTTTAGAAATCTCCTATTTACCCAATTTTTCCTCACACCAAATTCCATAAGCTGCCAACAAATTGAAAATTGGGTAGTGATTATTGGATCAAAAATTTGGGATCAAATTTGGATCAAGAAGACATAATGTCACATTAAATTCTAACTATCATTTACATTTTATACTCTTTGATCCTTGTTTGATCCAAAAAATTTGATCCAACAATCATTATTGTTGAAAATTATTAAATCCAAGCATAGTATGTGCATCGAAGAGGCCAATAGCCCAGTGGGATATTGGCCGGCCCGTGACCGAGTGGTCCCGGGTTCGATACCCTCCGCCTGCGTGCGGTAAGCTTTATTCTATCTTATCTAGGGTGTTTTCTCTCCCTAATGTGGGGCAATCGCCCATCGTGGCGTCAAAAAAAAAAAAAAAAAAAAAAAGCATAGTATGTGCAATTGCTTTGTTGCTTTAAGACTTCTTTTTTTTAATCATTTGGGAGAAAATAATGACTTTTTATGTTTGCAACTCTAATTAGATGAGGATCGGTTGATTTAGATGGAGCAAATTTTGCATGTAAAAGTGCATTTTTGGTTGATTTATTATTGACAGGGCTCTTTGCTGGTTGTTGCCCTATAGTAGGGATATGTTCCCACCTATTTTTTGCTTTCCTCTCTCACCATTTTCCCAGCACTGTAAATTGGCTGGCTAAAAGATTGGCTAAAATAGTTTTTTGGACCTTTTTACCCTTATAGTTAGGTGAATCCCTTATACAAGCAGGGGGTAAAATAGTCATTTAACACCCTCAATTTGGGGGTTTAGGGTTTCTATCCCCAAAATTTTAGGAGTAAATCATTTTCCTTTTTATTTTTACAGTTTAAAATCGATGGTACTCTGAGGCTGTGTTAATAACTTTTTTTTTCCACGAAAGGGTTTTTATATTTTAATTCCCCAGTTCCAAATTGTCGATTGTGATTGAAAGTAACGTGTTACAAAAGGCCGAATCCAATTCCAAATAATTGAATTCTTTTCATTATTAATAATTGGGTAAATAGAAATTTTTAGGGTTAAATTTGAGGGAGAAGATGGATCTTTAATTCTCAAATGTGGTTGGGTAAGTTGTTTAGGGGTGAGATATATATATTGGATTCCGAAAATACCCCTCGAAGAGAGAGGGTGAGAGAAATGTTTGACCATCCCATCCAAATTAACATTGTTTTCCAAAAATTTTGGCGGAATGATCAAACTGGCTGCCCATAAAATATTGGTGACAAAAATTGTTAAACTTTTTTAAAAGTGATGAAAGTGGCTAAACGCAAATACGTTGATGACCTATTTGGCTATTAATTCGGATCCTCTCTAACACTTCTTATACCACTATAATTACGAATTTTTTTATTGACATATTTTAATTTAAAGATAATAAAATATAAACATAAATATATTATAATTAAGAATATCACAAGCATTGGTAGCAAACGAATTGAGTCTTTGTCAAACTCTCAACTTGATTTGAGTTAAAGTGTTTCCACCTTGAGCTCGAATATGATTTTAAGCTTGAATATAATATATAAAATACCATACTGGTGTGTGTAATATGGAGATGAAGAGCACCAATATGTGTACTTGGTATAGTTTTGGAGGAAAAAAGGAGGCTGGTTCAGATCTTTTGTAATACTTAATGTAATAATTTAATAATAAATTTTTTATTTATATAAATTAAAATCTAATTGGTAGCTAAGTACTAAAATGATTGTAATTAGAAATTAATTAGGGATGTTCATTGTGCTTCAGAGGATTCGGATGTGCTAACAAAACCAATGTAAGGATGGATAGAGTTAGTCTCCTCCATATGAGCCTAGGGAATCCCTTTAAGATTAGGGCGGTAGAGCCCTTAGGGCACGGACGAAGACAGGGGCGCCTAAATTTTTAAAAATACTACTCCCTCCATTCCTTATTAATTGTCGTTTAGGAGAAATCTAGGAGTCCAAATTAATTGTCGTTTAAGGTTCTTTTGTTAGGTGTCAACAATTCATTTCAATTATACCCTCAACATTTTCCTTTCTTTATAATATAGAAGTGAGAGAGAAAGAGAGGGAGGATGGGGTAGTATTGGAAGTTTAGGTGGAATGGACAACTTCCTTAATTTTCTCAAATTGTCTAAAGAGTCTTATATTTAGGAATGGAGGGAGTACTATTTATCGAAATTTTATGTGTATTTTGGAAAATTTTATCAGTTTTGCCTCCCCCAAGAATTTTTTTTGCCTTTTTTTATTGCCCCAAGAATTTTATCAATTCCCCCCCACCCACCCAACACCAAATTTTTAGATTCGTCCCTGCCTTAGGGTGTGATTGAATTGGGTTTGGGTTTGAGTTTGAAATTTTGGTTTCGGTTTCAAACTAATCTCAAACTCAAACCACATTCTAAATGATTTAATGCTTAAGATTTCATTTACAGACTTAATCCAAAACTGGTTTGATTATAAATTTAGATATGAATATGAGTCTCAAACCAGCCAAACTCAAACTCAATCCAAACATACCTTTCTAATTAGAAATGTTACCTGTGTTTCATAGGATTCGAAGTGCAAACGAGACGGGCTTACAAAATAAAATAGCTTTCACAAGTAGTTTTTAAATATTGTCTCAATTTATTTTCGTATTGTGGATGAAGATATGTGATGAGATGTTATCCTAATGCTCGACCTTTGTTAATTATCACTTCCTCAGTTCGAATTTGAATATCTTATTTTACTTAAAGTTAAAATTTAAAAATTATTTTTAACTTTGAATATAATAAAAAAAAGCATGTTGAAATTTAAAAATAAAACAGTCAATTTTTGCAATCTAATAAACAAACAAGACATTAATTTGGGATTGAGAAAGTATATTCTAATGCTCTGAGGAGGAGACGCGTGACAAGAAGAGGATAAGTTTCTAACAATAGCTTTTGTTGTTGGATTTACTGTTGGAACTAGTCCAAAGATAAGTAGTGTATTAATGCAAAAGATAGACAAAAGATAAATAATTATTTTATTATCAATGAATATACAAGAAGAACATATACCTTTTTCTCTTAAACAAAAATAAAACAATTACAAAGTACCAAAGATTATCGAGTGAGGTATCATGTAGAAATCTCCTTAAAGTTCGAATTCGCCCCTGCTATGGTGTCAACAGTTGATAGACGATCGCTTCCCAAGATACAACACTCGTAGTGTAAGAAACGACACTATTATCTCACACTCTCAATCGAACCAAATAAGAATCTGACTCAAAGACTTTATGGAATTATCAAGAGAGACACAAAACTTTGCTAGAAGAATTATTCTTATGACTTGTGATTTTTGAAGTGAAGGAAGAAGTCCTATTTATAGAGTTTAGGAATGACCCACATCAAAGGATACTAGGAACATTCATGAACAAGAATTGAATGGATGAATCTCCATTAAACATCTATACATGAACCATATAATACATTCATCTTATCTTTAATAAGAAGTTTGAATACATTAGATTACTTGAACCAAATGTTCATCTTATGAATGTATTTAATATGTGATTCATGACTCAACTTAAGATATTAACACACATACATGTATCTCATGAATCTATCTACAAGATTCATACATGTATTTGGATTATACAATGTATTGTATTTTTCCATTCACTCTCATCCAACATTTACAACATTGGAAGAGGTACCTTTTGTTGTTTCTACTAACTTCTCATGCACGGATTGCCAAGTGAAAACGAAATGATAAAGAAAAAGAAGAAAAAAAACAAGACTTCCAATCTAACTTCTCGTGTATGGTCAAAGAGGCCGCAGCCCAGTGAGGTAAGTTTTAATTCTTGATTGAGAGGTATTGAGTTCGACACTCTCTCTATACATGGAGCAAGCTTGACAAGTTTCCCTTTCTAAGGCTATCTATCTCCTCCTCCTGTGAGGTATTTTTCTCTCCCTTTCATGGGTAACCGCCCAGCCGGATTTCAAAAATAAAATAAAATAACTTCTCGTATATGAGTTTTGATTTGGAACTAAATTTAGACACGACCTAATATAAATGCACCTTAAATTATTTCTCAAGTACTCCCTCTATTCATATTTAATTATCGTGTAGGAGATATATATGTATTCAAATTAATTCATATTTAAATTGTTATTAGTTTCGTTCTTTAGAGTGTGTTTGTTTCCTGGATTTGATTTTGGAATTGGAATTTTAATTTTATGAAATTTCATGAAATTACATAAAAATTAGAATTCTATAATTTTCCAATTCTATGAAATTCAAAGAATTAGAATTATAAGAAATTCCAATTCTAAATAATTGAATTTATTTGTTTGGATTATGGAATTGAGGTGAAATTCAATTCAAATTTTACTTTATTTATTTTAAACACCAAAAAATTAACATAATTAAAAATAAAATGAACAAGATGCCTCCAATGTGAAAATGCAAATATTTCACAAATACAAATAGCCGAAGTACCTATAAAGTAAAATGAAAAAAATACCCTTAATTTAATAATACGATGGAAATATATTTTAGTGCAAAATTATATATATATAGGGGTGAAAAAATCTTTCAAGTATGAATTGGAGAAAATACAGTTCAAAAACGAAATATCTTTAATGAAAACTGACGAAAATACTCCTTGTAGAAAAATGACGAATGACATTTTTATTATTTCTCAACAAGTGTATTTTCATTATTTTGTACCGATAATATTTTAGGCATTTCAAGTAAACGATTTTTTTGTCATTTTGTACAAAGGGCAATTTTGTGATAAGAGAAAATTTTCATTTTATTCAAAGGTAATTTTGTCATTTTGCACAAGAGGCATTTTCCTTTTTTTTTATGGTAGCGTTTTTCTTTTTGTATTAAGGGCATTTTCGTCATTTTTCATCATAGGAATTTTCAGTTGTTTGAGCCAAATGTAATATTATTTTTTTTCTATTTTGCGCGAAGGTATTTTTCATCACTTTGTGCCGAGGGTATTTTTGTCATTTTGCGTCAAGAGTATTTTCGTAATTTTTCACCATGAGTGTTTTGTGATTTTTTATGTTATGTATGTTTGTGATTTTTTTTTAAAATTGTTATTTTGTGTCAAGAGTATTATTGTAAATTTGCACTAACGGGTATTTTTCGACATCGTACAAATGGTGTTTTTGTCATTTAAGAGAAGAACAATAGCTATTTTAAATTAAGAGTACTTCAGTAATTTTATACTAGGAGTATTTTGTCATTTTACACTAAGGGTATTTTGGTTATTTTATATATATTTATTTATGAGAGAGAAAATAACTTTTATGTATGATATATTTGAACCAAAAATTATGAAAATACCCGTTATTTGTTAAAACTTTAACTATTTATATTTATATAAATAAAAATTATAAAAAGCAAATAAGTGGACTTCCCTAATTTGATGGGCTGAAATGTCACCCCAATTTCTCACTCAAAACATGTCAAAGTACTCTCTTTTATAGTATTATCAAACTCAACAAAACAATGTAACTTTTCAATGTGGGATACTCTTATAAGCCAATCAAGATTTTACAACCAAAGTAAAATTTAACCAACCAATCAAAATTTTATAAAATAATTAATTGATCTAAAATTCACGAAAATTACAAGTAGGATTTAGAAGAATGTGATTGGTTAAAACGAAAGCATGCTCTGTAATATCAATATAGATAGATATTGTCTGATTGGATTGAGTTTGGTTTGAGTTTGATTTGAGTTGAAACTCAAACTACATATAAAATTTACTATATCTATTAGATTTTTTAAAAATCTTGGGAAGACTGCTCATCCGCCCCTTATCTTCGTCCCTGTGACAAAGTAATTACAATCATACAAGAATGCGAGAACAGACATAATTTATTTTTGTTAAATACATATGATAAAATAAATTTTGGAGATATCAAGAAAAGGTATATGTATCATACCATCTTGTCTTGATCTCAATTATGTAGCTGGATATTAACAGACTGTGAATGCAGAAATCATGTGTTTGTTTGCAGTAATCTTTGTAAGTCATCAATGTTTCATAAACTTTATTTCTACTATTCCATTAATATAAGTCGTTTATAATATTTAATAAAAAAAAATAATAAGATATTTTATTAGTTAAAGTATCAATATTACTCTCACAAATCCTATTTAAAGGAATAATATTGATTATTTTTTGTTCCAACAATTTTTCTACATATATTCATATGTATATTGAACTACACAGTAATCACATTTTTTAGGAATTGAATGTCTCATTTTAATTTGCTAATTTAAGTATATCAAAATATAAAATTTTATTAGAAATAGAGGAACGTTAAGGGGAATAGTAAACTTAAATTACCACATACAATAACTAAATCCATATTAACATGTGCCCGAGTGCACGGGTTGAGAAATCCTAAAAATTTAAAAAGACATTAGCTGAGAGATCATATGTTAGTGGAGCTTAATTTTCTGAAATTGAGCCTTAAATTAAAGGGTGGTGGAATCATATGCCTAGTAGAACTCTCAAATTAAGCCTCGGACTAAATGATTTTTTTTTATTATTATTATTATTAATAAAGCATTTTTTTAAAACGTGAAGAAAGAACCAAGAAAATAGGTATCTGGATTATTCTTTCTTCCCACACACTCGAATCTTTGGTGTAGATTTTAATAAATATATTTATCTATATAATAATTGAGGTTTCGTTTCTTTCTCCAGTAATATATTCCTCATGGCACATAGAAAAATAATTTCTCTCTCCATATATAAATAAAAGATTATTTTATTGTTCCATGCAAATTTAAATTCATTATTTTTTATTGTTAGATTTACTGTTTGAAAAAAATATTAATTAATGCACCAAGTAAGTAATGACGTATGAAAAAATTTAATTGGTATACTAATAATATACAGAGGAAGATTTATTAGAGCATGAGTCCCTTTCTCCAAAAAAGGAATGACTATCTCAAGGCGTTCTTGAGATCTTTCTACTACTGATATGTATTATAAATTGCTCATTTACATTTGTTGGCCGAAAGGAAAATGTTCCGACTCATCTTTTAGCTAGTTTAGGTATGCGTATACCAAGTTTCTCTTTATAGTTAGGTGATGTCTTATCTGATATAATGCCTCTTATTTTGCACAGATATTTCCACGTAATAAAAAGTGATATTTTTCCCGACAAAATAATATTTTAATTTTCCTTAAAAAATAATATTCCCAGACTCTGCTAAGATAAATTAGTTTCTAGATTAATTCATCTTTTTGTTTCCTTTATCTAATCAAAGAAAAGAAAAAGGATAGAGAATGGAATTAAAATGAATTAATACAGAACTTATGTATTAAAGGGTGAAACTAAAATTTTTTAAAGAGTTTTTGGTGGGCGAAATGTAATCTTTAATAAAAAAATCTTCATAAAATTAAGTATTTATTTATCTCCCCACAAACACTGGTAAAATTCAAGACATATATTGAGATTCATTATTTCTCTGAACTTTTTTCACAGATTTCATGTCTTCGTTCCTTCAAATTACAAAAATAAAAAAAAAAATAAAAAAAATGAAAGAATAGTTCAACAACACCCGACAATTGCACAAAAAATTAGGTAATCAAAATTTTGTAATTTTCGATTGTATAAAAAAGACCACATCATCAGAAAATATTTTTCTATCTCTATAGCACCTAGCTATCACTGATTAATGACAACTCACATCATGTCTCATATATTTGTCCCAAAAGAGAAAGATAAAAGTTTAACGAAAGCATATTGTTTTAATAGTAATAGAATACATATCGATCATTTATCCATTTTTTTTTCCAACACAACACAACATAACATTTATTTAGCACTTAATTCCTTAATGTTAGTATAACTTCTCATTATTCATTAAAAAAAAATGTAATTTGTCATTGAAATCCTAGTGTTGTAAGTAGTTCTCACACGTAAGACTAATAATTTATTATTAGTACACGACTCATGGGATCTCAGCTGGTAACTTGTCACTGATGTTCAAATGTCACGCTCTGTAAATCACGTGACTCATGGACTTAATAACATCCACAATTACTTACTTAACAAGTATTTTTATTATGTTAAAATTGATTTCACGAATTAAAATGATTTGATTATGTCAAAGTAGATATATCAAGGTGACATGAGCACTTAAACCCACTAACTATTATATGGTTCGTTTTAACGTGTGCCCTGCGGACACGCGTTAATTCAGTATATATAATAATTCAAGTATATCAAAATTTAAAATCTTATTAGAAATGGAGAAACTATGGCAGAATAGGAAACTTACTAAACAATTATATACAATAACTTATTTATGTTAAAATATGCCTCAAGGCACACGTAAGAAAATTAATTTTTATATAGCACACAATCTTTTTTTTACTTATCTCATGTAGGGATGAGGTATCACGTTAATCTTAATATAAGGTTAATTGCATTTTACTATCATTAAATTAGAAGCATGTAACCCCTTAGTCCTTATTGTTTCTATTAATGCACTACATATCTATTAACCGGCAGTTAAAGTTGTCAAAATGGGTTAATGCATGCGGGCATGCCAGCCACGTGAGATTAATGGACGGGTAGGAGACTATGAATTTCATGTCCATTTAAATGCGGGTATTAACATGCACACCCGTGCGGGTAACGGGTAATGCGGGTATGGGCTGGTTGCAACCGGATATGCCCGCTTTGTTTTTTTTTTTTTTTTATTTATTAATTTTGGATATGGATTAATAAGGCTCTTTAGTCTTTTCTAAAACTGAACAAGAATCATATATCTTCACTATCTTCTTGCACGCGTTCTTACCAAATATATGAATCATCTTCCTACTAAAAATGTAAAAGCTCAAATATATGTATGCAATTGGATTCACGGTTTCATCTCTGAAGGTAATTAAATTATGTTCTAACTTATCATTTATTATTTACCATTTATAATGTTTTAACTTCTTAAGGTGTGTTTTATATGTGAAGAAGATGAAGAGGAGGAGGAATCAACATGATCTAAAATGGATTCAAATAATACTTATAGTGTTCATGATCTAGATAAATAGATGGAGGATATTAAAAAAAACAATATCTATTTTTTGTTAATTTGACTTCAGCAATATATTTGTTAATTTTGGACAATTGATCTTGAATTATTCTTGAAATTGTGGACTTTGATTTGATTTTAAAAAAAAAAACTATTTTGGATATTGTGGAATTTGATTTGAATGTTCTTAAACTATTTTGGATTTTTATTTTCCCTCTGTAGGACTGTAAACTGTAAATAAATAAGAAAGAACTGCATTTTGTTGACTTTTTCGGATTTGATATATTTTTTTTAAAAAAAAGAAATTAATAATAAGGGTAGCGGGCATGCCCATCTACCCATGGGTATTCGGAGGGCGGATACGGACATCTCTTTTGATGGCACGTTAAAAAAACGGTTATCCCCATTTAAGGCATGCCCATGACGGGGTGGGGCGAGCAGACATACCATTTTGACATTACTACCGGCAGTCAACAGTTAAGAAAGTGAATGTCATCTATTTTAATTGTAAAATAACCTTAATGTCCTTATCTTATATTTTGCCATTATTATTCTGTTTTTCTTTTCTTTATGTCTATAAAAAAATACTTTCAAACCAGTTAATCCAAAAAATGACCTCAAAGATAGAAACACAAACTCTGCAACCTTCATTTTCATCAATTTTTCTCTTACACCACACCGGTTTTGTAACCTTAATCATACTTTTCACCGATTACAATCTAAACATCTCTCATATCTACCATTAACATTCTCTTTCTCCATTTATTGCCGTCCATTTACTATGCGGCCACTATCAAATTTAACTTTCCAGATATTTTCTTTATCTTACTATATGCAAAAATTGATTTGGAACGATGGGATATATCATCTTCTTGAAAGACTATATACACGTGATTTATAGCTGAAACACCCCTGAAACATCTCTGGACCTTCCCGAGAAGTCCCTACAAATATTATAAAATCATTTAATGTTCAATAAACAATTTCTCCATCAGTTAAATGTGCTTCAATTTCCCATTTTTCTGCAAATTTCTCCACACATATAAATGGATCCCCAAACTCATCACTCAATCAGAATCGAAAAGTATCAAAAGCTAATAAAAAATGTTGCAATTACAAACCATCTCACTCTCTGATCAAGCTGTCCTATCCTTCATAGAAGAGCATCTTCTCAGTGATAATCCGGCCGATTCTTCCGAAATTCCTCCGGCGCCGACTATGAGCAATGACAGCTCACAATTGTCGGACGCCAGCTGGCACGAAATGTTCGCAAATCCAATCAATTACTTAGATTTAGAAACGATTATGAAGGAATCAGTCGACTATACTCGTAATTTAGGAGTTTCTGAAACAAATTTCGAAAAAGAAAAGATTTTAGAAGTAGAGTGCCTTAATTTTGACAGCAAGCAAGAAATGATTGCAAATTCAATCAATTGCTTACCATCAGAATCGATTCTGGATGTATTAGTCGAGTGTATAACTAGTAATTCAGGAAATTCCGAAGCAGGATGCCCTAATTTTGACAGCTGGCAAGAAATGTTGTCGACAAATTGCTCGTCGGAGAAGACGATTCAGAAGCTGTGGAGTCCAAGCTCCGCGAGCTGCCATTCCAATTCGCCGAGTTGCGGATCAGAAAGTCGAGATCCAGAATCTTCTATTGCGGCGGCGGAAGGAGGTTCCAAGGATTGGAACCGGTATAAAGGAGTGAGGCGGAGGCCGTGGGGGAAGTTCGCGGCGGAGATAAGAGATCGGAATAAGAAAGGAGCTAGAATTTGGTTAGGAACATACGAAACGCCGGAGGATGCTGCTTTGGCTTATGATCAAGCTGCTTTTCAAATCCGTGGTTCCAAGGCTAGGCTTAATTTTCCTCATTTGATCGGGTCCGATATTTCTGGACCGATCCGGTTTAATCCGAGAAAGCGTTGTCAGGAGCCTTCATCTTCATCTTCATCTTCATCTTCATCTTCGTCTACATCATCAGAAAAGGGTAGCCGAAAGAAGAGAAGAATATCAGCACATTAACGGCGTTCTTTCTCCGCGGCTCGAGTTTGTACTCCGTATCTTACGGAACACGTGTTGAGCATAATAAAAAAAAATTTACGCCTAAAATTATATGGGTGTCAACACTTGTTATGAAAATACTAAGAGATGCTTAGACAAATTATCTCAGCGAGTGTTCCGCACGTGCGTAATTTTGACAATTTCGCATTTTATATATTTTTTTTTGGAGATTTGTTTTCTGAGAAATGTGCAATACACAATGTCTCATTCTTTTCTCACATAAAAAGATTAACTTCCCTTTCTTTAATATATGGGTCCCACTTTTATAAGTGCGACCAAAATTAAAGTCACTACATGATCGTAGTATGTGATATGGGAGTGAGTCATTGAGCAATGTAAATGCCTTATGAGCAAGTTTCATATTTTACGGATATTGAGTAAGCTCCGGTAATCCTTCATTATGTAAATGCTAACTTAGGAGAAAATGTTAAAGTTAATTAAGTTCGTAGATATTTTTTTTGTATCTTTTAGAATTTTGTAAATTTTCCAATCCAAGAATTTAGAAAATCTTGTTCCTTAATTTCATTACTGAAATTTTCTAATCTTAGTTATTATGATTTTAAGGAATGATACAACAAAAATGTGACTGGTTGAGTAATTACTTGCTCTAACAACAACAAGGATAAGAAGGAAACCGGGAAAATGAAATCTCTATTAATGACATAAATTTTCCATGCAAATCATGAAGTACTTAAAGTACAAATTTTGTACTCTTCATCTCATACCAGAGTTAATATTTGAATTTTTCGACTAAAAATTTACTGAAATTTATACAATTGAAAATAAAAATATGAATAGAATATGCAAATTATAGTGCATCAGAAGAATAGGGTTGAAAATCCTCTGTTATATATACACATGATGAATTGTGATTGGTTGGGGATACATACAGGGATACACACGGGGACAGAGAATTTTTTGCCGAAGAATAGAGTTGTGCATTTATTTTATTGCGGAAGAGAAAGGCAACAAAATAAAGGAATATGTTTGAGACTGAGATGTGTGATGGTTGTATTAGTTTCAGTATTACATTTCTCTCACGTAAAATTATTTATCTATTTTGTTGATATTTGCTTAGTAAGAATATACAATAAGCAGCAAAGTTAAATATATTTACAACTTAAAATATTTTGTAAAAGAGAAATAAGAACGAAAATGATAAAATCACACCCTATTTTGAAAAACTTTATTCTAGATTTAGTTTCATTGATTCTGGATCCACGCTATTTTCATTTTTGTCTTTTTTCCGTTAGCACCTACTTGTACAAGTAAGTAACACTAAAAATATGCGGGAAAAAGTGGATCTAGGACAGATAGGACAAGTATAAAATAGAAGTTGTTAACATGTAGGTTTGGTTTAGTTGATTTCGTCTCTATCCTTTAAGGGGTGAACCCAAGATAACGCAATATGTAAAATGTTCAAGTCATCTAAAAAGCAATTTAGTATAACATGCTCATATTTATTATATAAATATTACAATCGAATTACTTAGAGAACTGCTAATACAAATTTAAAAAATAAATAAACGTTGCTAGTCGGATATGTTTTGTGCGACAATTTTCCATGAATATGTCCACACCACTATTTAGACACCTTATTTTCAAATCCCCAAAATTAACGTTCATTTCAAAGATTTTTGGTAATTTAGAAGATTTTATCATTTCAAAGCCTTACTTTCTCCGTCCAAATTTCATTATGTAAATTAATTAAAGTGAAAACGTTTTGTAATAGAAGTTATTTTTAGTCTGAGACTTATAAATATAATAGCAAAATTTATCATTTTTCCCTTTCTTAATCTATACTTAAAGTACATAAAAGAAGCACTATTATTAAATGGAGGAAGTATAAGTAACAATTTTTTTTTGGATCAGTAACATTTAGTTTTGAAGAAGTAATAAATTTTCTAATTCTACCTAATATATCATTGGCATTACTCTTTCACATATCATGTTCATTAACCAAAATTATCCTAAAAAAGACTAAACATAGTACTATCTATTGCTATGAATCATATCTTTTGAAGCCCAGATGGGCGTACACCTCAAAGGGAAGAGTAGCACCTCAAAAGAGGAGGAAGAGATAATCCTAGAAAGGAAGACAATTTAAAGCATGTCCCATACACGGGGAGAATATCGAACCCACAACCTCAGATCTAGTGTCTAATTATTCTAAATTTAAAGTAGACATTCAATTTCCAATCATATAAGAAGACAAGAAATGGCATCATGTATTTATTCATTAAAAAAAATATCAGGTATTTTTATTAAGAAACACATGTGACAAAATAAATATTGGGGATATCAAGAAAAGGTATATGAATAATCCTATCCTGTCTTGATCTCAATTATGTAGTGTAGCTGGATATGAACAGACTGTGAATACAGAACAATATGATGTGAATATTTGCAGTATTCATAAACTTTATTTACGGCTATTGTGATTTCTTTTTTTATTATTTGTTTTTGGAAAATGTTACTATAATTTCTAGTGAAAATAATTGAACATACTTTATATGAACTCAATAATATAGTTGACATTAGGTTACATGTTTCATTCCTAGTTATGCGTTACACAAATGTAACTGCTATTCTTCAGAAAATTGTAGTTTCGAGATTATAATAACGATCGTAATGAAGTATTACTTAAAAAATAATATACTATATTTGACGTTGATCTACAAAAGAATGAAGAAATTTATTAGTATATGAGAAGAAAAAAATGTCTAATCGATATTTATGGGTTGTACTTTGTTCCATGAGTTTTTGTACTTTAATCGATGTGTATGTTGAACTTGTATTTTTAACAAATAAATCCTAAAATATTAACTATATATTATACCATCTTGAAAAATAATCTTTTTATAAAATGTTGAAAGTTTAAATCATGTCTAAATGTAAAAAAAACGATAATATATTACATATTTGTAAAAATTTATGTTGGATAAATCAAAATATCAATATGATTCTAATTAGATTAATCAGATCAAATACTTTAATATCGGTATTAAAAAAATATACGAATTTAACTATTCTCTTCGTGCGAAAAATAGAAACCGTTCACTTGTCTTAAACTCTCACTTTTCTTGGTTCTTTCTCCACGCACTCGAATCTTTGGTGTACATTTTAATCTATATAATAATAGAGGTAGGAATCCTCTGTCCCTATTTGGTATCCTCTTCTCTGTCCCACAAATGAGAAAATGACATGTATTAAATTTTTAATTAAAAAATTATAACCTAAAAGAAATAATGAAACTCACAGGGGAAAATATACACGTGACAAATATCTATTTATGAAAACACCGAAGGGGACACAGAACGGGAACAGACGATTTTTTGCCAATAATAGAGTAAAGGTTTCGTCTCATTCTCCAATATTACATTCTGCATGGCACATAGACAAATACATATCCGAGAAAATTCAATCCTTGACCGTCTTTGTATAACTAGTCTTATAACTTCTTCACATGAATTGGAAGAGGCTTACCTGCAGGCGTGGGCTATGCGCAACTAATGTGAGGGACTGTGTGGTCATTCCACAATGACAGTTCTAAGATTAAGTTACTAGATATCATGAATAGAGAAATACAACGACTAATATGTTACTTTATTCAAGAAAAAGTATTTTTAGTTTTTATAGTCCAATTATTGATCCTAAAATTTCTACAATATGCAGGTAAGTTGATATTATATATATATATATATATATATATATATATATATATATATATTTTTTTTTATGAATAACAACTTAAGCATTAATTAATTCAGAGTTACAAATAGGGAGAAGTTCAATTCTCAAACCAGGTAAATTGATATTATAATTTCTTATACACGATTATAAGTTGATATTATAATTTCTTATACACGATTATGTAAGTTATTAGAAGATTTAAAGTCATTTCTTCTTCATTTTTAAGTTTATAACCTTTGCGGTAACTTCATCGATATTACCTACCAAATTAAAGGTATGTTCAAGAAGACCATCTAATTCTCCAAAAATGAAATCCTTTCATAAATTAGACCCGTCGGGAGTTAATTAATTAGAAGACTAGTTAAGTTCGTGGATATTTTTTTTTCCTTTTAGAAGTTTGTAAATTCTCCTATCCAAGAATTTAGAAAATCTTATTCCTTAATTTCATCACTGAAAACTGCTTAGGAAAAAAAAAAACATTGCAATTATCTTCAAAGAATTACTACAACATGCCTCTCTTGTATCTGAATAAATTTGAATACCAGAAAACAAAATTTTGAAGCTAAATTATATTTTTTTGCTCCTTCTTAAAGATATATTTGGATTGATCTTTTTATATGTTATTATTAGTTAATTAATTGTAAAACAAACTGCAAATTAAATTTTAAGAAATATTAGTATAGAGGTGTCTTGATAATAATATTATTTAGAAATCTGCAAATCAATTCATGAATCATTAGACATGGAGTTGGTTCAAGTCTATATTTTTTTGAAGCCTAGATGGGCGGTTGCCCCATAAAGTGAGAAGAGAGCACCTCACAAGAGGAGAAGAAAGTCTTTAGAAAGGAAGACAATTAAAGCTTGCTCCGTGCCTGGGGAGGGATATCGAAACCCACGACTTCTTGGTCGTGGGCATGCCCTTTTCCCACTGGACTAGGGACCTTTGAAATGTTCAAGTCTATATAATATTTGTAATCTCCATCAATATTCTCCCAATGAGTGTTAGTTAATTATTTATTTTTAATTCATTTTTTTTATTTTTGTCCACCTGCCAATCTAATCTCTGACGAAAATCCACATCATTACACTTTCCAAGAAGCTTATCGAAATAAAATGACAAAATAACATGCAATTTGTCACGTTTCACCCTAATTAATTTTATTTATGCTAATAATTACTCCTTTCATTCCTTATAATAATAAAACTTTGAGGACATGTATAAAAAAATTATGGAAACAAAAAATAAGGTACTTTAATAGGTAAAATATTAGTATTATTTTTTTAAATAAGACGTGTATATCACTAATTTTATTTAAAAAATTAATATTAATATTTATTAAAAAAATATCTTATTTTTATTTTCTTAATTTTTGTACTTGTCTTAAAAAATATTATATTAAGTAATGTAAATAATATAATACTACATCACCAGTTGCTTTGGCCGGTGGGTAACACGAATTATTTTCCTTATAATTTCTTAAAAAGAAACGAGTACAGCGTTACATGTCCCTCTACTAACTTTTTCTTTACTGATAAATTACACGTGCATATATATATAAATTACACGTGCATATATATATATATATATATATATATATATAAAATTTTTTTTTTTTTTTATGAATAAAGGATTATTACACGTGCATATATTATAATAGGTTAATTAGTGCATAATATTAATATTTTTTCAGTACATGTGAGTAATCCAACCTTCATTCAACCGAGGAGTCCTTAACCAAAACAAAACAATTTTGGGGGACAGATAATCAAATAATCCTGTAAAATAAGTTGGAGAGACCAATTAATAATGGATAAAATTAAATAAAATATTTGCCATTAATCCAATGTGCACGGATTTAAAATTTCTCTGTTTACATATAAAAGGCCAATTAAAAATTTCTCGTTTTTAGCTGAGATGGCTATTCAAATTCAGGAAATCCGTCTTCAGTAGATGTGGTCATTCAGATTTGAAAAAATCGTTTACAAGTGTTTTTCAATCCAATAAAGTCGGATTCGGGAATCTGATTTGGCCTAAAAACTATTTCCAAAAAATCAGAATTATTTGTGGAGTTTCCAACTAATTCAGGGTCATTCTGATCAATTTATCTCGTATTGGTTCCAAGATTTCGGGAAGTAAGAATGGTGAATGCAAGACATCATTTTAGAGCCTCTGTATACTGATCTTCTGTCTCATTATTAACGTTAAATTGCAATGTTTCTAATTTTTTCTTTTTTAAAATGTACAAGTTAAATTGAAATTGAAGAATTTTGAACGCTACATAAAATAGATAAAATAATGTATAAATGTGATAGACAATAAGACAACATATGAGGATCGAAAAATTCCAAACCCCCCAACAAGCACATGAAGAGTTGGTTATCAATGAGATGGTTACCTCACTCCGTGGATTTTTTGGTTGGTGATCAATGAAGAAGCCCTAGAGTCTTTTGTTACAATTATAGAAATTAGTTAAATTACTAGGCTTGACATATAGTAGGAACTTTATGAGAAATATCGTAACGGAATGAGCATAAGAGTTATCTCTCAAGGACTTAAGTCAAGGAAATACTTTATTAGGGCAAAAAATCCTCTGTCCCCGTTCGTGTATGTCCCCGTGTTCCCAACCAATCACAATTCACCATGTGTATATATAATTGAAACAAATATTTATATAGTAAATTCTGATTGGTTAGGGACACGGGGACATACACGAACGGGGACAGAGGATTTTCACCCCTTTATTAGCAATTGGATAAAATTTGAGACAATAAAGCGCAGCTTAAAACGTCACTACAAAAAAAATAGTGTAACAGTGACGGACAAATCCGTCGCTAATCCTAGTTTAGCGATCGATTACCGACTGAATCACGTGGTCGTGTATTTTTCGTCGCTAATCAAATTAACGATCGAATACCGACGGAATATTTCACGATAGATAATTGGGTCGCCATATACTGACGGATTACCGACTGAACGTTCAATATTGTTGACTTTTGATTTTGACTTATTAAAGACTGAATACCGACGGATGCCCTAGCGACCGAATATTGGGTCATCATATAGCGACCGAATACCGACCGACTGGTCAACATTGTTGATTTTGACTTTGACTCGTTAACGACCGAATACCGACGGACTTTCAACAACCGATTATTGGGTCGCCATACTGCGACGGAATAGTCAACATTGTTGACTTTTACTTTGACTCGTGAACAACCAAATATTGACGAACTTGTAGCAACCGATTATTAGGTCGCCCTATTGCGACGGAATACCGACCAAATAGTCAACATTGTTGACTTTGACTTTGACTCCGTAACGACCGAATACCGACGGAATCCCTAGCGACTGAATATTGGGTCTCCATATAGAGACCGAATACCAATCGACTGGTCAGTATTGTTGACGTTTGACTTGGACTTGTTGCGACCGATTAGCGACGGCTAACATAGCACCCGATTATTCGGTTTCTATTCCGTCGCTAAATTTTTTTTAATTAAAAAAAATAAATATGAAATTTAATTAAATCTCTATTATAAAAAACAACAATACGAACAAGAAACAGTATTAATAAGATCCCAATAGAAAGTATAAGGAATAAAACCCAAAAATAACAATTTTTTTTTTTTGCTGAATACCCAAAAATAACATTACATAACCAATTATCTTATTAACAAACACAAGTTTACACTTCTCATTTACATTAGAACACTCACAATCAAAGTGCACAATTTGAATTACAACATTCACAATCAAAGTGTGCACTTCTCATTTACATTACAACACTCTCAATCAAAGTTTACTCTTCTCATATACTCTTTGATGTCATTTATATGTATATCCTTGGAAATGCATGAGTTGCAATCTGAAAATTCAAGAATCAAATTATTTTATGGCAATAAAATTACCACTTTGAATTATGTTAAAAAGTTATACAATACTACAATTAATTTATGGTAATAAAGTACTAAAAAATAAACCAACAAATATTACTCACCTTCAATAGGTGGAATTCTAAGAAGCTAGTTCTTCAACTTCAAATTGCATCGTTCAAGTGGCTTCTTAGTGTGAAGCGAGAAAGAGATTAATCATGCATGAAAAAATGGATTAATAAAGGAAAGTTAAGAATTAAAGCACAACAACAATTAATCATTCTAAATCATCCTCCGACATAAATTCATCTTCTTCTTCTAAATTGTCATCACCCGCCATCATCATCTTCATTAACACGGCCCGTACCGACCACAAGTACAACTTCGATTTCCCTTGACTGGTGTGCAAGTTGACCAACTTCAGTAACAGTTGAATCAATGTGACTGGTCTCCTCCTCGCGTACTTTCTCCTGATACGGTACTGGAACACAAGGAACGTTAACTAGACATGGTTTGGAACGACAAACAGCCCACCAATTAGTCCTAGATGCAAAAAATGCATAACCGGGGAGATAATACAAAGATAGAAAAACCAGGGAGATAATACAAAGATGCAAACAACCGGGAAGATAATACAAAGATGCAAAAATCGGGGAAATAATACAATGACAGGTCTTCAAAAGGGAAAAATGTAAAACATTTCTATAGATCTTCATGACAGGTCTCAACTATACCACGCAGCTGAAACACACCTTTCACATGCAAACTGGCAATTGGGTGATTGATGTTTTCTTCCTTCACCTGTGTTATCCAAAACTTAATCGGAATCTGCTAAAAAATATAAATATTGGTCAAATCAAAATATCATATTCTAGTATTGCCCTTATTACCCTTTAATAATGACAACACTTTCAATTGTTCTAAAATTATTATCTAGTTGGATAGCCAAGTTTTAAAGTAAATTAGTTATTAATTAAACAACTACTAATTTTAACTTGATAAGTTAGTACACCCATTGAATTTTTAACTTCAACTTGGAAATAATAGTTGCATTCAAAAGCAGTGTCACCTCTAAGTAGAAACTCCATTGAAAAACATAACAACATGGATCATTAAACTTACTTACAAATTACTCTGTTCCAATTTATTTGCCCCTCTTAGAATTTTTCGATAATTTAATTGTGTGTGTTGCTTTCAACAACAAAGCCTCAAGAAATGCCCAAATTTTGATTCCCAAATATCTCGATAGCAACAAGCAATTTGATTCAACAAGCCATGACCTAATAGTTTACACACACTTTCAACACTTTTAATGGAAGCAAACAAAAACCTAATAGTTTACACACACACACACACACACACACACATATAACACAGTAAATAATCTATGATAGTAGAAGAAAAAAGGTAGAAAAGGCAAAATTCTCACCTAAGCTTTGCAAAAAAAAAAAAAAAAAAACCCCAACTGAAATTCGCAAACAAGGATCAGAGATTGCTCTACTTCTATTTATTGAAGAAAGTGAGAGAGGGAGAGGTTTCTACTTATCAAATTCACTTTGATTTAGGGGTTAGTATTTTGATTTAGGGATTTTCGATTTTTTGAGGTGCCGGAGGTGGTAGCGACGAGAGGAATGAGGGGTTTCACGGCTGCTTTGGGGGGAAATCGCCGGAAGAGGTGGAGGTGGATGTAGGTCGTAGTTAGGAAGAATGAAGAAAGAGGGAGAGGCTTCTGCCTTAGAGATTTTTAGAGAAATAAAACTGTCAACACGACGCCGTTTACCCCTTTCTTACTAGCGACCGCGTTGCCGAATTCGGTCAGTATTCGGTCTCTAGCATTAAATATAAAACTTCGAATTAATGAAGACACAAACTGTCAACACGACGCCGTTTAGCCCTTTCTTACTAACGACCGAATAACGACCGCGTTGCCGACTTCGGTTGCTATTCGGTCGCCCCTGGGCTAATTAGCGACATGGCCAAGTTAAAAAAATATAAATCCATAATCCGACATCACTCAGAATGTGAATACGAACTAATATGAATATTTTAGTAATTATTTTCTTATGAATAAGCAATTATTAAAATTTTAACTATATTAATTAATGATTCACGTAAATGTATACACATATGTATTACTTGAATTTTTCTGATTCGAGTGTATTTAGATATTTTATAAATAAGAATAATTGTTAATTGTTTGACTATTCATATGTTTCTATATATATTAGTTATAGTACCTAAAATAGGCAAAATATTACTCCGCTATTTTTTTAAAAGAAAGTTTCTTACTAGCGACTGATTAGACGAATTCAGTCACTACTCGGTCGCCCCTGAGCTAACCGATTAGTGACGGAGCAAGTTAAAAAATATAAATCCATAAACCGACATCGTTCTAAATGCGAATTCGAAATAATATGAATATTTTAGTAATTATTTGCTTATTCATAAGCAATTATTAAAAAAATTAACTACATTACTAAATTATTCACGTAAATGTATACACAAATGTATTACTTGAATTGTTTTGCTTCGAGTCTATTTAGGTATAGTACCTAATATAGTTCTATCTCTTAAAAATAATCCTGCTATTTTATAAAAGACGGACATGGTATTAAAATAGCAACCGAATTGCGACCGATGTGTAGATTTACGTCGCTATTCGGTCGCCCCTATAATAAATAGCGACAAATATTCGTTGTGCCATTTCAGTCGCTAATCGGTCGCACCCTAACCCTATACCCTAAGTAGGTCGCTAGTCCGTCGCAATTCGGTCGGTACAAAGCTAGTTTTCCAAAAACAGAAAACAGAAAACATAGAACAGACCCCCTACCACAAGTCAGTATATCTACAATTCAACAGAAAAAAGACCCAAATAAATCCCAAAATCACCAGAAAACATAACCAGAAAACATAACGCAAAAAAACATAACAATAGTATAATACTATACAAAATAAACTACATCATCTATTGACTCCCCAAAACTTCATCGACAGTTAAGGGGCAATCGTCATAGTCTGAATCTAACTCATCATCATCTAGATTACTCAATTTAGCTTCTATCTCAGAGGCACTTAATATAATATTGTCCTTATTTGTTAAAATATCAGCTAAGGTACTAACTAATGTCTTGTTTCTCTTCTTTTCTCTCCTCTTGAATTCTCTTTTTTGCTTGACCAATTGAGTTTCCATCTATTTCTTCCACTTAGCTTCCATTTCGTTTCGTATTTGTTCCATAGATGATACGAGACTGCCTGGCCATCTCGCTTCATTGTCTTTACCACATCGGAGAATGAACTGAGTCCTTGAATACGTCATTTTTTTAGCCCACCCGCTGCCTCAGTAGAAAGCTCAATCTGAGTCGGCAAATCCGGATAAGGCTGAGCAGCTTGAGTTACTTGGTTTGCGGCGTCGTCATAAACCGCATGGAACACCCCCTGTCAAATAAAATGTCAGGTTATCACAGTTATCACAGTAAATAACTAATATCAAAAAATGTTGGAACATGAGTGAAATACATACAGATAACTCTCTAGAATCTTCATCAACCCATTCGTCTTTCTTTGGGCCGATATGGTGTTGATGCGTCCAATCGTAACTAGCCAGGAATGGGATTGCATGTCCGGCCTCATTTTTCTATTAACAAAAATCATTAAAACATTAAATACGTACATAAAACACACACACACACACACACACACACATACATATATATATATATATATATATATATATATATATGAATGTGTAAAATAATATAATTAAGTACCAGTCTCATGTGGTGCTCAATGTGGCTGAGCGAACGTCCGTGTGCTTCATCAAGCCTTTGCCACCCCTCCATTCTTTCCCATTTTTTGATTCCTCTAAAGACTTAGCAACAAAAGCCGGAGTCTTCCAGTACTCTTTAAGTCGCGCCCAGTCGGTCTCACAAACACATGTGGGCCTCTTATTTTTTTCCCCTTGCGTCACTCATAATGCCATTGAGTCTCCTCTTAAGTATGGTACGCCAGCCTGACTTGACGCCCGCCTCATGCTTAGGAGCCCATCGATACCTTTTCTGTATTTTGAAATAATGTTAGATAATTAAATTCGAAGACTTCTAAATTCAAACTTATTTGCTAATTTATCAAGGTTTAAAACAAAATTACCGTGAACTCTTCCCACCGCATTGTTTCTTCTTCCGCAGGAACATCTTTTATGGTGTTATATGCCCCTTGAAACGCCCTTGAAATATTGCGGTAATGGTGGTAGAACAGTTGGATGTCAATCTAAATCTGTAATAGCCAAGAATTTTTTTAATTAGAGACTATAATGATTACAAGAAGTATAATTAACTTAAAGGAAATAATTAAAAAATTAACTTACGTGCCAAGAGTTGGTTGCAGAAGAATACGAGTATCTAGCGTAGTCGCATCTCCACCAGTACTGGTATTAGTCGCTGTCTGGGGGACAGTGGACTGGTGAGTCGTTGATCCTACTACCGGCGTAGACTCTGTCGCCGGTACTGACGCATACGCATCCCGAGATACATGTGCATCAGCAGACTGTGACGGAGGTGTTGTACCAGGCTCGGGGGCAAATGGCGGAGTAAAATGCAAGTCCGATGATGAACCTGGCTGGGAGTGAGTAGGCATAGTAAATGGTAAGCACACTCGAATAGGCTTCTTTTGAGGCATCTCTGTAATACATATTACAACACGAATCGTTAAATGATATCATCATATATCACACACTTCAAGAATGTATCACACAAAATTGCTTTAAGCTAACACAACTTCAAGAATGCAAGAAAATTTAAACACACATAAGCTAACACATGTAAGAAAACACCCAATCTCTTATCATTTCCATGTTTGTATAAATCAACAGATTTATCATTTAAGAAGTAAGACTTTGGAAAACATAAGTACTTGTGCATTTCATAACAGCAGAAGATTATATAAGGTTTCTTCTGACCACTACACAACACAGTCACTTTTTCCTGCATTATTCAATCATGCAATTGTATTAGTGGATGTAATCTTGTGTTTAAAATTTCACTTTGTGTTGCAGGAACACTTCCATGTCCTATTATAACATCTTGCTAAGACAAATCCCTAATTTTAAATTTTAGTTTTGAGTTTATGAATTTCATATTGGTCCTAAAACCTTTTTAGCTAAGTCAAATCCCTAATTTCAGTTTTGAGCTTATACACATGCTTGCCAAGTTTCACATGAAAGCATATGTGGCAAGTTTCTCAAATGCAAAGTCAAAGACAAAAAAATTCATTCAAAGGCAATTCAAAATCTTGGGATTTTCATGATAAGCAAGAAGATTAATATGATAATCAAGAAACCGAAAGAAGTAATAAAATTCCCTAGCAAATTCATCAATTGACACAAGAAATCAGTTGGAGCAGCTGATGAAATTAAAAAAAAACCCAAAAAAGTAAAAAATAAAATCACAGTAATGAAATTCAAGAAAATGGAGAAAACAGAAAATGGACCAGAGATATTGGTTAAGTTTAGAGAGACTAGAAAATGGCTCATCCTCCTCAAATTAGTGTTAATGCAACATCTGAAAAAGTTCAGTTCCAGACAACAATGATAGATCAGCCTCATCAAGCTTTTCAAGAGTTCAAAAACAGTAAACTCAGTTCAAGTTCAAAAATCAAGATGATAGTTCAGAAATCAAGTTAAAGTTTAGAAACAGTAAACAATAAACACACAATTACAGTGAAAAATTCAGAAAGTAACAGAAAATATCAAAAAAAGAAAAAAAGAAAAGAAAAAGGAAGCAACATATTAATTACCAACAACAAATCAACCCTAGCCAAAATCAAATGCCCAAAAAGATGAAATTATATGAAATTCAGAAAAAATATAAGATGAACTCAGAGATAAAAGAAAAATAATAATTACCCTCAACAATTGATCGGAGGTGGCCGGAGATAGGGGTGTCAACGGGTTCGGGCCGACCCGAACCCGGCTCACATAGCTCGAAAAAATGTGAGCGTGAGCTGAGGTAATGTGAGCGTGAGCTGAGCTTGAGCTTAATATTCAAGCTCGCTTCTTATGTGAGCTGAGCATGAGCTCAGCCCATTCAGCTGAAAAAAAAGCTCGAACCCGAATAAAATTAATAAAATTAAAATATTTTATATATATATATATATATATATATATATATAATACTAATACTAATTTAAAAAAAAACTTATATACATTATAATTATAATTATAATGTGTGGATTAACTCAATAATCTTTTTTTTTGGGTAGAAATGAGATTATATTAAAGAAGGAGTCTTAAAACAGGAGAGAGACACGTACAAAAGTTAAAGGAAGAGAGAAAACATGAAAAGACAGCGTGGGAAAACACGGTACAAAATACATTGGGATGAATCACAACAAAAAGTGAGATGGTGTAGAAGAATTCAATGGGATTGTCAAAATTGGAATTGCCACCGACAATGGAATTAAATCAATCTTTTGAAATTTGCAAATTTATCATTTGTTAAAATTTTAAGTGCATGGATTCTCTTGTTTTTTGTTTTTTTTTATATAAGACTTCTTTTATTAGCATATCAAATAATTCCGAAACTTTTGCTTCTTTTTGTGTATTCTTGTCCAACTTTAGTTTTAAGGCTCATTGTATTATGCTATTCTTGAGACAGGATTTTCGTTTTCTTCGCTAATATAAGTAAACTTGGGAAGCTCGTGAGCTAAGCTCGAGCTCGTGTTAAAATGTGAGCTGAGCGTGAGCTCAATGTTTATGAGCTTTTCCGGGCTGAGCGTGAGCGTGAGCTTTTGAATTTTTATGTGAGCTATGCCAAGCTCAGCTCACATAGCTCGATTGACACCCCTAGCCGGAGATGGCATCGAGAATGAGCAGCAATGATGGAGCTTATTGATTGCGAAATGAAAATTAGGGATTTGGCTTCGAGTGCAGCAATGATGGAGCTTCTTGATGGAATGGGAAAAAGAGATGGTGGCGGGCTGGAGAAGGGCGGTAGAAGGCGTGGTGGTGATTTCGCAGTGGAGAGACGACAAGTAGAATTGGGTGAAATGCTTAGGTTATTTGAAGATAAAACGAACAAAACGACGTTGTTATCAATGTTCGGTCGTTAAGTTCCGTCGTTAGTCAGTCGTTAAGGCAAACCAAACGACGTTGTTTTACGTCTTTCATTTATAAGTATATAAATAAACAACGTTAAGTATTCTGTCGGTAATCGGTCGTGAAAGTACGTCGTTAAAGCAAACCAAACGACGTCGTTTTATGTCTTTCATTTATAAGTATATAAATAAACAACGTTAAGTATTCCGTCGGTAACCGGTCGTTAAAGTCTGTCGTTAGTCCGTCCTTGGCGGTGAACAAAACGACGTCGTTTTATTTCCTTTCATTTATAACTATATAAATATATATCGTTATGTATTCCGTCGGTATTCAGTCGTTCCATTTTGTCGGTATTCGGTCGTTACCGGTGAACAAAACGACGTCGTTTCAATTTGGTCAACGGGACCGATATGGACGAAATACTGACGGAATCGCGACCGTTATTTTTTTGGTTTCTAGTCGGTCGATATTCCGTCGTTCTTGGTGTGATTGAAAATTTCGATCGCTATTTAACTGTTTTCTTATAGTGCCTAAAACGCCTATTATTCAATCGAATCGTGAATTTATTGGCCCGCTAGACTCTTCATGTCTAGATTTTTCTGAAATCGGTCGTCTACTTAGAGGCCATTTGAAGAATCTATTGTTCTAGTCATATTAAGAGAAAGGAAATCGACCAGCTCCTCTTCTTTTCTTCCGTTTTTTATGAACAAATGATTATTCATTGATAATAAATCGGTTAGGATAATTAAAATCGGAATAGTTCTCAAGCTCTTTTTCTAATATAACAAAAGAGAGAAGTTAGTAAAGGAGGAAAACAAAATAAGAAAGGAAATAAAAGTTAGCAAGATAATAGATAAAAATTCACACCCAAAATCCTAAGTGAGTACGAACTAAACTATTAATAATAGTAGTCTAACCAACAAACAAAACATAGTTTTCTCTGTAGCATTTCATCGCCATCCTCGATCTACCGAAACAATGACTCCGTCTCAACATGTTTCATAAACAATAATTTAAAAAATCATGAACATATTAATAATCTAAAAAGTATCTAAAAAAAGATAAAATTCAAGAAATGACTCAGATTTAAACCAACTCAACAAATCCATCCGTTTTGTAATTTTCTTGAATATGGCAAATATTAGTTAGTAAAATTATTATTTTCCCATATATTTCCTCAAGAAAGGTATGGTGAGTGAATTTTTTTCCGATTTATAATTCATTTTTTTTAATATTATGATTAGCTTAGAGACAAAAGACACATGGAGGAATTTTTTTCAAAAATAAGCACAAACCAATAATTTTTCCACAAGAAGCTCTACTCGATTTGAATAAGTGACATGTGGCCTTTTTTTCTTCTATGATTAGATATTTTATTAGTATTAAATAATTATCTAATCATGATTCTTCTCCATTATTTTGCACTTTTAATAATAACTTTTTGCAAACGAGGGAAATATAAGGGTTATATTTATTCTGTTCTTATCTCAAATAATTTTTGAAGGAGGCAAAATTCAAAGACAAAATGAGCTTGAAAGACACTTTTGCCCTTAAATTTAAATTAAAAGATATTCTATTAGTCTCTTCCTCTTTTCTAGTAATTTAATGCCCTGTTTTTTTTTCCATTAAAAGAGTATGAGTAGTGGTTCCCCACTTTTTTTCCGGCATGACTCGAATTCCCGACCTATCAATTAGAAGTGAAACGTTTTATCGTATGAGCTGCGTTTCGTTGTCGTTTAATGCCCTAATTAATTATTCTATCTCCTATCAAATATTTCATCTTATTAAAATCTGAAATCAAGGAGCAAATTCAACTAAAAGAACAAGGGGAAAATTCAAAAGCTCTACACTTGTACTACTTTCCTATTAATTTTTTTATTAAATTTCAAAATAAGATGCAATTAATATACGGTAAAAAATTCTCTACTCCCATTCTATGTTCTCTATTCCTATTAATAAATGATTAACACATGTTTACTTTTTCTCTATGAGTTCAATTTTTTTCGTAGATTATAATTTTTTTAATTAAAAAAATAACACAGGTTAATTTTTTATTAGTGAGACAGAATAAAATATCGAACGAGAAATACCCATTCTTCCTGAATAATCAGAAGGAAAAAAAAAGTAGGAGACAGGATATTTCCTCTCATTGACTAAACTTGTTTCAAGTCTATGTTGGCGAACTTCGTTCTTCCACGACCACGTGTGTGCCATTTCCTCCTGACCCTGACATCAATCTATCTAATATCATGAATTTAAACTGTTGTACCTTTCCAAAAATGGAAAGCACAAATTGGACTTTAGTTTGATTATTATAAATATATATTTGTTCTTTAAATTCATTATAATTTTTGTTACTAAAAATGGTTGCATTTTACTTAAAATAATTTCAAAATTTTGTTACAATTTGTGTTGGCAAACAAAGGGTTTGAAAATAGTTAAAAAATTATTGTAGGAGAAGTACAATAAATAATATAGGTATTACAAAGAAATATTGTTTTAGTTTACTTGTTGAAATTTCTTTTACAATTTTCAAATAATATTTAGTAGAAATTCATAAATATATAAAAGAAACTGAAATTGGGAGGGAATGTATAATTTTTAACTTATGTCCTTTTTCTTTTCTTTTTTTCTTCTTTTTAACAGATTTTTTAATTATATATCATTAAGTAATATTATAAATTACATGTAGTAGTACAAAACATAGTAGATATCCAAACCATTGAAATGGAATTCTATTCATCACAACTAGGCATGTCAATTGAACCTATTGAGTCTAAAATATTGGGTTCAGACTCAAGTCCACTAAATTGAGACCCAAGTTAGATTTCTATTGGATTGAATATAGATCTTTTCAACTAGAGTCTGAACTCAACCACATTGGGTTTAGGATCTAATTTGGGCAAGTTCACTCGTTTTACTTATAATTTTATTGATACTCAATTTTATCGATGAAAATGTGAATATTTTTTAAAATAAAATAAATAACGATTATTAGCGAAATATTTGTGAAAAATAATATGCACCGTTCATTAACATTAGCATCATATCTTTGGATTCTTATAAAACAAAATAAAAAATAATCTTAATTGGGTCTTTGGTTCCTTGGGTCTCTTAGGTTTATACAATTATAATTTAGACCACAACTAGGGATGGCAATGGGGTCGGGTGGGGACAGATACCATGATCTCCAACCCTAGTCTCGCCTCTTCCATCGTATCCCTATCCCCGACCTAGCCCCTTCACTGGGGATGGATGGGCATCCCATCCCCAACTCAGGTAGAGGCTCACCCCCAACTGGGGAAAAGTAGGAAATATTTCCCCAAAATTCCTACTTTAATTCCAGTGGAGGTTCAACCTCGACTAGGAAAAAATAGTGATTTTTTAACAAAAATTCCCAAATAGAACCTTGAAAAAAATGATATAAAATTGTAAAATAAAATATTTAATGTCTGTAAATGAAACAACATAATCTAAATTAATGCAAGACTTCTGAACTTTCTCAATCCTATTAGAAGATTCAACAACACCATATATTTTAGGATGAGGAGTCCCGGAAAGAATTTGATTCACGCGATCTTCTCCAAATTAGACGTCTATTTCATTTTATAGGTATTTTATACTCTTTCTATTTAGTATTTTAGACGGGCCAAAAAGGCGGGGCGGGGCGGGATGGGGACGGGGCTATTATTTCACCCCGCCTAGCGGGGCCAAATTCATCCCCACCACCAACTTAAACCGGAGAATTCCTGGCCCAACTGGGTTGGATCGGTCTGAATCTCCAATTCACCCACCCCCATTGACATCCCTACCCACAATTCTTGGGGTCTCATACTTGAGTTGAATCTTACCCATATGAATGAGTATAAAAAGCCTATCTAAATCCAAATTGAATCTTATGAGTCTGGATTTAAATTTGAACTGTTGAGTCCAATTGACAGATCTACTTACAACATATTTTTAACCGGTAGCCTTTTCTATATGTTAATCTCATTAGTCAAAATAAATAAGATAAGATAACTATTAACTAATATGAAAAAAGTAGTAATTATTAGATAAAAGTGAGGGTAACATTGTCCATCAACAAAGAAATAGACGAGAGTGGAGTGGCAATAACAAAATGTAGAGTGTTATTATCACAACCACAATCTTAAATAACTAATGTGACCGAACGAGCAAATGTAGCTTAAATTAACCCCCCCCCCCCCCCCACCCCCCCACCCCCCCCAAAAAAAATGTAGCTTAAATGCGTGCAATCGTTGCGTCATAAAATATAGCAGCATTGCTTTATATTTAATTAGGATAATTTGTTTATATTAAACGACTCACATATCCATCCAATCCAAAAAATAATTTGGGTATAGTTGGGATTTAGTCGGAAAAAACTCAAATTAATGTTTAAATTATCTTCGAATTAAGTCTAAGAATAAAACTTTAAGAATTGAATTATTTAGAATTTGTTTTTAATTTGAGATTTATTTGATACTAAGCTCAAAAATATCAGACTAGATTCTGATCCGGCCCCAATTCAAGACTAGATTCCGATCCGACCCCAATTCAAGTAAGTCTTGAAGTAATGGAAAACAATTGCTCACCCTTGTATCAAATCAAAAGGTGACCTTCATTTTTTTAACGGAGACATTGATTTAGTGGCCAAGATTGAGGCTTATGGGTTTGAATTCCCTCCCCGCTTCTTAAATTCCCCATTTCTTGTAATTGAATGTCTCCTTCCCCAATAAAAAAGTAATTAAAAAAAAGTAATTTTTTCACCAAATATTTCTACCATGAGAAGAAGAATTTCGGAATATGAAGAGAGGGAAAAACAAAAACAAAAACAAAAAGGACCTTATTTATTAATTAAGTAGTGGAGAAATTATTTTGAAGGAAGGGTGAGATTACTATTTTGTACACGTGTCCTTGATTAGTTATTTATGTACTTAAAACTTTTAAGACAATTTTAGATCAACATTTTCTTATAGACTCAGAAAAAAAAGAGAGAAATTTTATTTTGGTAGGTGAGTAAGTTTAAAACTTACATCCAAGCCAATGAATAAAATACATGTAGGCCAAAAAAATCAATTCTATTTTCTATTAATTTACATTTTTGTTCTACGTTTATTGTATTCATTGACTTGAAGATAAGTTTTAAACTTACTCACATACTAAGATAAAACTTATCGGAAAAAGAGGGCGTGGAATATTATCACAAAACCAATATTCTTCTTATTACCACGTCAATTTTAAGATGATGGCTAAGATCCCGACTATACATAATATTTGTTAGTCATCAAATTAAAATATCTAATAGTTGAAATCATTTATTTCAAAATATATATTAGATTTTTTTTATTTATAAATATTATGAAAGTGATATCAGTCGTTAAATATTTGATCAGACAATTGATAAATATTCAATATATACTGAATTTTGATTGCTGGGCAAAGTTGCCCTGACTGAATGGCTAAGAAAGTTTCAAGGCATTATGGGATAGGATCTTGCTAGGCTACTAGAATTATTGGCTAAAAGATTGACTAAAATAGTTTTTTGGACCTTTTTGCCCTTATAATTGGGTGAATCCCTTATACCATCAGGGGGTAAGATAGTCATTTAACACTCTCAATTTGGGCGTTTAGGATTTCTATCCCCAAAATTCTAGGAGTAAATCATTTTCCTATGGGATAAAAGATTTCCAAAAGTCATGTCTATTGATGATATTGTATTGAAACACGTTTCTATCAAAAATATTTTCATACTTCGATTAATTAATAACCATTTTCCTTTTATCAACAAAAACTTTTTCTCCCTTCCCGAAAAAAAAAAGACAAATAAATATTTGTTCTTGGAAAAAACTGGAGAACCTTATTAAACATAAAAAATAACGAGCAAAGCAATTTTGATCGATTTCCATTCACTTGAAAAATTGTAAGGTGAAGCAGTTTTAATAGTATGTACTTATTTTCCTCTTACAAAACTCTACTTACAAAAATAACATCTTAAAATCATATTCAATCATAATGTAAGTAAATTGTGAAAATAAAGTAGCGTTACGACCATTGTAATCAGTTCGATTCTGGTAGTATTCCAACAACGTGTTAAATCAATTTCAATGATAATATATATATTCTGCAATATTTGTTGGACAAGATAATTCTGCACGTACGAAAATTTCCCCGGTTATTAAATTAAAATTTTGACAATTAAAATTTATTTTTAAAAAATACGTGATACTAACTCAAAATACCTGTTTTATTTTTTACTCTCAGAAGATATTTCATATATATTAAAAAAAACTATTACAAGGATCTCGATTGGAATTGTATAGTATTATTAAACCACGTGGCGGCTAGATCCGCTCACTACAGTGCTGACTGCCTCGTTTATCTCTTCCCCAAGAGTGTATTCAGAGTTCCAGTCCGATTTTATGCGGAATAATTTTTTTTTGCATATTAAAAATAATTTTTCAAAGTAAAAATAAGCTTTTTTTGATAAAAAAAAAATAGATGTTCGCAAAATTTCCGTTCTCAAAACTAAAACAGGTATTTTTTTTTAAAATTAATCTCAATAGTAAAAAATTTAATCAAATAATTGAGAATTTATTATGCACATGCGAAATAAATACTCATTTTATATAGGAGCCACGGTGTCATAGTTCAAACAAAGAATTGTTTTTAATCCCAACAAAGATATAAATATACGAATGCATGGTTAATATTTTTCAAAACCCGTGCAGACTTGGAATTTTGACCAATCAATACATATAATCAACTCAGTTGAGAAATTTTGAGAGTAATTATATTGAGTTTGATCTCAGTTTAAAACTCAAACTAATTTTTAAATTCTCTTTTACTTAAGTATGGGAATGAAATCTCAAGTATTAAATTGTGCGCAATTTAATTTTAATTTAAGACTAATCTAAATATGATATCAAAATTTTTAGACCGAGACCTATCTAACCAGACTCTTATTTTGTATTCTATTTTTTGTTTTTTTTTTTGCTGAAAATATTCTATTTTTTGTTACATTATTAATAAATTTGCAACGTGAATATTTTTCTTTTACAAAATCTATAACCTTTAAATTCTTAAATTTAAAAGTGAGACACAATACATGGTAGGTAGTCTTCGTAAATGAAACCTAGAAGGGCACGTCAAATTCTTTGTAACATTCGTAATTATATTAATTCTTAAAATTTATTTATTTATTTTAATTTAGATTAATCAAATGAAACTTTTCGTAATTAAAGTATCACATAAATTAAAAAATTAAGTATTACAAAAAATTCGAACTCAAATAATAGATTATGAATTAAAATAAAAAAAAATTATGATATAGACCAATTCTATTGACATCGTATTCCACAATTAGTCAACGCATCACAAAATTATCTCTCTTCTCACTCTTTAATAATATGTCATATACTGAATTATTATATACAATAAACCTAATTCATATCAGAACTCTCCATTAAAATATCCATAACCTTCAACAAAATCAACTAGTCCACATTGCATGGAATAAGTACCCTTTGCCTATAAATATCCCCAATAAGTACATTCTCCCAACTTAGCTCCCTCCCCACTCTCCAAAATCAAGAAGAAGAAAAAAAAAATGTATGAATCAAATAGTTCAGATTCAAATGATCTTACCTTCCTAGCACCAATGGAAAATCAATATCATCATCTTCTCGATTACGATTTCGATTACGATTTCTCAGAAATTTTCCCAGATTTCACCTCATATACTACTTATAATCCAACATCTACTTACAGCAACTTCCAATGCCATGAAGATTGGGAAGAAATAATATCTAATTCAACTTCATCTACTTCCAGCAACTTCCAATTCAACGAAAATTGTGAAGAATTAATAATACCAAATACTCCGAACGATTATTCATCGGAAATTACAGATCAGAGCCATAGCAAAGAGGATAATAATGAGGAAGGAGAACGAGAACGAGAACTTACGGCGACATCAGGTGGTGGACGGAAAATGAAGTCCGACGACGAGTGGAATAGGTACCGCGGAGTAAGACGGCGGCCATGGGGAAAGTTCGCGGCGGAGATTAGAGATCCGAAGAAGAAAGGATCGAGAATTTGGCTTGGGACGTACGAGACGCCGGAGGATGCGGCGCTAGCTTTTGATCAGGCGGCGTTTCGGCTGCGTGGTTCTCGAGCTAGGTTAAATTTCCCCGATTTGATTGGTTCGGCGAATGCTCCGGTTAAGATAAGTCCGAGAAAGAGAACGGGTCATCTTCGCCGATAATGGTTTCAAAGAGGAATATTGTTGAAGGTTGTCCTAGTTTTGGAAACCATACCAGACCTGATACATTGGTCCTCGACTAGTAATTTTATCTTAGTACAAAAGTAAATTATCACCGTCCCACAAGTTACTTATTGTGTTCGTTGTTGTAATGCATATAGATTAGAAGGCCACCAACATCAATTGTGTTTGAGTGGATGAGGGCTCCCCTTCCTTAAGAATGACTAGAGTTCGAAATCGCGATCATTACATTTGTATGAAATTATTAATATTGGAAGGATCGCCCTTCTTGAGTTTTCTGTAATGCCCGATTCAAATTAATCAGGACTGTTGGGATTGAACACTATAGATGGTCAAGAGAAAAAAATATAGATTAGAAGGCCAACTTATGTCAACTCTTTGTTCTGTTTTTTGGTCACTATGTATATACAACACTTGTAAAGCAGTAGTCTTTAGAGATGGTGATAAGTGTTTTTTTCTTCTTGAATCAGGATAAAATTATTCGTCCTCAACTTATGCACCTTTTATAATTGTAGAAATATTATACTTACTCATTCTACTTTCACAAGTAGAGCACTAGTGGGTGTGGGAAGATGTGTTGTTCTCCTGTTATTAAAAAACAGAAACCAATTCGGATTAAAAATATAAGAAAAATAAAAAATAGAAATCAATTCGGATTAAATACTTGACGATATAGTATTAAATCACTTGCCCTTAAATTCAATTTGTTCGCCTAATTACTTCAGGCCTAGAAGAGCAACAAGTTCTCAATTTTCTTGATATGTCGGTTTAAACTACAATTTTATTTTTTATGTTAAATGATATGTTCATAATTGATATGTCGAGTTTAAACTACAATTTTCTCTTAATATGATAGAACAAAAAAAAAGTGGATCCAAGTAAAATGAACATAATATGGTGGGAGCTCTGCCCCTAACTATGGGTGAAAATCGTATGTCCCTTGTATGTCTCTATTTTTGTACTCGACCAATTACAATTCGCTATGTGGACATTTATTTCTATTATATACACATGGTGAATTGCGATTGGTTTGGTACAAGAATGATGAATGATGATTTTTTGGGGGGCTTTGCATTCGACTAACACTATTTGGGCATAATGGTCATACCATGGTATGATTTTTTTGGAACAACATTTTTGTCCAGAACGGAAGTAGGACTTCCGTCATGGGATCAAAACGGAAGTCCCATCTCAGTCCTGGGCTGACGTGGCATTTCCCAGACGCACCTTGCCAAATCAGCCCAGAACGGAAGTGGGACTTCCGTTTTGATCTCAGACTTCCGTCCTCAACCATCAGCCTCTTCTTCTCCTTTTCACGCGAAGCAATAAAAAAAACCTAAGGCAAAAGAAACCCCTTCCCCCCACACTGCCACTGCCGCCTCTCCCCCTTCCACCGCCGCCGCCGCCGCTGCCACTTCCTTGCTCTCTCTCTCTCTCATCTCTCAATTTCAAAGGTATAAAACATAGTTTTTAAAAAAAAATTGGGCAATTGAACTTTATGTGTTGAATTTAACTTTAAATCTACTAATTAAGTTTATAAATGTTTATAATTAGTGAATTTGGGAATTTAGAGTAATTTGTTGATTTTGTGAATTTTGGTATTTGTGAATTTTGGGTATTTGTGAATTTAGGGCATTTATGAATTTAGCGTTTTTGTGAATTTGGTAATTTGGAATTTGTGAATTTATACTTGGGGAATTTTTGAATTTGATGATATAACATGTGTTTTTCCTAATAAATTGTATGTCTATTATTTTTTTTGTATAGATGTCTATTCCTGCTAATCTTCAATCCTTATGATGCTAGTGTTTTAAACAAACAGACATCTCGTAGATCTTTATGAATATGGCACGGGGATGAGACACTAAACAATCCACTAAAGCTTATTATAAGCGAATGTCAAATTTATGACGCGTACCAAAGAGAAACCAACCCGCGAGTAATTTACCTAATAAACCAATTAGGTTTTAGAGGATGTTGTAGGTTGGGACACATGAGGGTAGATCACTCTCTAGTGACTTCTTTAGTAGAGAGGTGGCGATCGGAGACCCATACGTTTCACTTACGTTGCGGTGAGGCGGCCATTACTCTAGAGGACGTGGGATGTCTTCTAGGTCTACCTACTAGGGGCATCGTAGTGTCATGGGGGTGGGGACTACAATTTGAGCAAAAATCAGTGGGTTGATCGCGTGTTCGATCTGTTAGGATTCCATCCCGCACATGATTCAATTAAGGGAAACACTCTCCTTCTGGTCGAGGTTTACGCCCACATTAGTGAGCCCCTAGGCCATGATGTTACTGAAGAGGTGATACAACAAAGGGTTAGGGCTTTGGTTTTCACCTTGATGACTACGTTTCTTTTTCCCAATAAGTCGGGGTCCCATGGGAACATGCGATATCTACTCACCCTCAATGGTCCGCTCGAGCATGACGCGACTTCTTGGGCTAGCAGTGTCCTTGCACATTTGTACCGCCAGATGTGCATCTTCTGCACGGCTTGATTCCAAGGACATGACCGGCTATTGTTTGCTCATTCAGGTTTGTCTAAATTATATAAAGTTTAATGTTTAATATGTAATGCGAATATTTCATAATCGATGTTGTTTGTTTTGACCAGTTGTGCGTGTGGGAGCGAATTTCATTTTTTCGTACGGCGAACCGATGCCCAATTCCAAATGTGGTCCCTGCTGACGGTAAACCTCACAAGGCAAGGTGGAATACAGGCCGGAGATTCCTCAATGCCCCAAAATCGCAACTGTTGGTGTTTCGTGAACAAATAGATTTGATGACGGAGACACAAGGGCATTTGCCCTAACTGGAGGCATGTTTGTAGAAATTGGGGTTTAAGACTTTACTACGATAAGGTCACAAGTTTAAATTAACTACAGAGCAATTTCATTTCACATTATCAAATTTTTCTACAAACATGCCTCCAGTTAGGGCAAATGCCATAAATGGAGCTTCACACTTTACATTAAGTAGAGGCAATTTTATATCATCTATGTTCTCTGTGGATATTTATGTAAAGGAGTTTTACTTTTTAGTTTTTACTAGTCTATGAATAATGTTGTTTTTTTTTTTCCCGCTGGTTATTCAATTAGTTTGATATATCATATATTCGATATTGAATACGAAAGTCTGAACATGGTAGCAGGAGGTGTCACTACCAATTGTACCCCTTTTTACTTGGAAAAAAATGGTGTTTCCTCGAGAAGTTTTATCTTGGTAGGTGAGTAAGTTTAAAACTTACATTCAAGCCCATGAATACAATACACGTAGGAAAGAGAATTGACTTTTTGGTCTATATATATTGTATTCATTTGTTTGAATGTAATTTTTAAACTTACTCACCTACCAAAATAAAATTTATCGTTTCCTTTAGTCTCCAATTTTTGATTTATTTTTGTTTTCTCTACTTCAAGTGTAGGTGACATATATGTAACGATAATTTAATATTTGAAGGTAAATTTGTCAATGACGGATCTTATAGTCAATTGCAAGATTTATCTAATTACTTTACCAAGGAAAGTTAGGGATCCGCACAAATTTGAACAATCTTCAGTATGTCATTTTTGAACTGTCCAAAATAGAAAATAATTAAAAAAGAAATATGAGAGAAAATTAGTTTGAACGTTTTTCAGAGAGTCTATAAACTACAATAAAGAATCCAACTTGTTATCTCGTTATTCGGGTTTTTTCGACTAACTTAGTTAGAATATATACATAGAATAAATTTGATAATGTGAAATGAAATTGCTCTGTAGTTAATTTAAACTTGTGACCTTATCATAGTAAAGCCTTAAACCCCAATTTCTTTTTTTCCTTTTCTTTTCTTCATATTTCTACGACAAGATTGGATAAAGTTTCTTTCAAAAGAATTATTTATGAGAATTATTGGATAAAGTTTCATAAAAAGAATTATTTATGAGAAAAAATATTTTTTTTTTAATGAAGTTTGATAAATTTATCATGCTTGGAGTTTAGTGTTTTCTCATCTTCTTCTTGTGACAGCACCAACATAAAAGCAAGTCAATGGAGATATAATAATAAATTGAAGCCATCTTTATCCATGAGAGGACCCTTTTTGTACTTTCAGGAGAATTTTTTTTACAAGAAAATATTTAATTAATACAACATAAGACACTCTTGTAATTTGGTTGTAACTTAATAAAAATTAAATTAAATATACAAAGATATATGTGACAGATTATTGTTAGATGAATTGACATGCTTTAGTGTCTCAATCAATGGCTGCAACAGTCCAAATAGCTATGAAAATATCCAGGTTTTAAGACTGTTTTCTTCAATAGTGTTCTATAAGGATATTTTGTTACGTCCTATATTTTATTAATAAATTAATAAAAAAAAGTTGTCATGTTAATTTCTTTTTTAAAAATAAAATTATAAATTAGAAAAAATGCTGAAAGATTGAATATTCGGAGTAAAGTGAACACATGATAATTATTTATTAATGAGACGGAGAATATTATGGAAAGAATATTTTTTTTTCCAATAGTATTATTGGAAATATACAAATTGAAGCCATAGTGGATGCATGAACTGATGAAAGAAAGAAAGAAATTGCAAACAATTGTTTGTTACAGCAGCCAAATAAGAAAGTCACTTCCCACGTTTTGTTGAAGGAAAAGGACAACAAAGAATTCCACAAAAGAATGTCTGAATTTTCTTCATGGAATTTAAGAAAAGATATAATTGGATTACGTATCTGAGATTTTTAATTTTAATCTCAAATTACTTTTAAATTTAACTTAAATCATCTATGATTTAAAACTTTTTTTTTAAAGTCCGATTGGGCGGTTGTCCCATATAGGGGAGAGAGAACTGCCTCAGACGAGGAGAAGATAGCCCTAGAAAGGGAGATTAAAGCTTGCCGCACGCAGGCGGAGGGTATCGAACCCACGACCTCAAGGTCGTGGGCAAACGCTTGCCCCATTGGGTTAGAACACCTTTGATATGATTTAAAACTTGAGATTTTATTTTCAGATTCTATCCAAAAAGAATCCGAGTATCATTTTAAGTTTCAAATTCAGATCAGACTCACTCCGATTGCATCCCACCCAAAATATCGGAAAACAATTTGTAGATGTCGCCCATGACTATCACTTGAAAACATGCAGATATCACAATTATCTGCAAACCATTTTAGCTTAGTTCATTCTTCCTTCTCCTTATTTCATATAAAGAAAAAACTTCAATACCTTTAATAAGATGTTGAATCTTCTTGTATATTATTTAGTATATTATTCCCTCCAGTCCCTAAATTAATTGTCTCACATTTTTATTTTTGTTTGTCCCAAATTAACTGTCCATATTCTAAATAAAGTATGTATTAATGATAATTTTTTCAATTTTACCATTCTTCCAACTCCTCATTGAATGTTCTTAGTTAATTAAAATTATCACTTTCCAACCCATACTTAAGAGATGGTTGTATGTTGTGCTGAGAGGAATGAGAGAGAAAAATATAAATTTTAAATGAGATTAATAAAATAAATTAGGGGTATCTTAGACTTTTACTTATATTTTACCATCAAAATCACCAAAATTTTAATATTCGTGCATTTGTCAAAGTGGACATATAATTTGGGACGGAAAAGAGTAATAAAATTGCTTCACTTGTAACAATATTATTAGAGTAAAGTAAATTCACAGACTTCGACTAATCACATTTATTAGAATACCAAAATATGTCTACCACAATATTCAGTCCCTTATTAGCAAGTTTTATGGAAGAATTCAAAGTCCTTTTAATTATTACAACAACAATAAAGTCTTCATAAGAAGTAGCACTGTCAAAAGGGGCCAACCTGGGTCCAGTCCTGGTCCGATCAGTCACGTGATTACCCTAAAATGAATCGGGAGCTGGGATTTGGGACCAATTTTTGCGGACCAAGAAAATGTTAGTCCATACCCGTCCCATAAGAAATTCGCGAGGTTAACGGATCGGTCCATGGACCAAATTAATTTTAAAAAATAAATTTTAAAAAAAAGAAAATAAAGCTTAAAAATGACTTTTTTATTTTTATTTTTAAAAATTGAAAAAAAAAAAAGAATATAAAGCTTAAAAATTAAGTTTTGTTGTTTATTTTTGAAAACATTTGTAAAACAAATTGAAAAAATGAGAAGTAAAACTTTAAAAAATATATTTTTTTTATATTAATTTTTGGTCGGGTCCGGTCCGGTCCTCCTTGGTCAGTAGTCCCAAACGAAGCAAATGTAAAATACTCGCATTTAAAGCAGACCAGTGAATAAACTTGATCCCAATCCGTCCAGAATACGCGGACCACGGGATCCATGGCATGTGCTAAGTAGCTTCGCTTGATGATGCTTAATAAGAAGTGATTGAAGTCAACTACATGAATCGTTGTTGCATAACTTATTGATGAATTATCAAAAGGTAAATTTCGCTGGCAGCGATAATACAGGATTCAGCCAAAGGGGACAGTTAGAACTTGACACTTTAAAACGCTTTTAGAAATTTTTTATCCACTAAAATATATACTTCACGGTTTACATTCTTCCACTAACCTTTGATAGAACACTATTCAAAAACGAAAAAAAAATTTATATAAAAAAAAAAGACGTTTTGTTTCCCTAAATTACACAAGGAAACTTTACAACCACTTGCAAAGATTAAGACAATGAGAGAGTTCCGTCGATGAATATTACAAGGCGATGGAAATTGCGATGATTCGAGCCGATACATCTAGGCGGCTAAAATAACTAAACATGGCTGAAAATAACTAATCATGTGAAGAATTCTAGAAGACGTGTGACTCCTAACAACTAGATAACCAACTATTCAACCACTATGAACTCTAACATAATTATAAAGTTGGCCGAACCATCTCTTAAATAGAGAGATTTCGGTTACAATGAACAATAAAAATAAGAGTCCTTGAAGAAGTAGGACTCTTGAACAACTTGCTATCAAGTAAACCATATTCCCCTACAAACTAGTTCAAGAATAGAGAAAGATCCGTTTAAAACTAAAGTGTCGAATTCTTGGTATTTTTAGTAAAAGAGCAAGAAGCTAAAGGAGAGGTCGAATATTGTTTTATCCAGTATAATGGGAGTCAATACAAACTATATGCTGCTATATTAAGTATTTCCCTCTAAAATCACTAGCAAAATACATCTTCTCAAAGGGCCAAAAACTTGTCCTCAAAACCAGCAATAGTGTCGTCTCTCGTCAAAGTGCAATCACAGAAACTAACGGGTGGAGAGGTTAATCCAGTATGTCTCTTCTATCTCACCCTAATGGCTACCGTCTCCTGCAATTTAGGTATAAAAACAAAAAAAAATATCGAATCAAAAGAAAGGCTTAGGCCAATACGGAAGGGGATTTGAGAGCATACATACAGACAACATCAGTCCTACAAATCTGGCAATTACCTCTTTGGCCGGCTTCGATCTTCCTCATAGTCCATTACTCCACCAGATTCAGAGTAGATCTCCTCATGCCCTCCGAAGTCAATGTCGCCCTGCTTACAGTTTGTAACTTCTGCCACAACGTAAGTAAGACACATCGACCCAACATATCCCAGTGCGTGAAAAATAGTTAAAGTAAAACACGGTGCTTAATGCCACAGGATACAACTTAAATCTTTCAACTAAGGATCCAACCAAACACACCTTTTGCTCTTTCAAGCTAGCCAGCAAAAGCAGGAGAAAGTATGAAGCCAAATGAGGTCTCAGCTACTTTTAGGAATTCAAATAGGCTTACTAAAACCCGTTTAACCCAAAAGAACGCTAATGCTTATGTGTCTATTCTAGAAGCCACCTTTCCCATTAATGCGCAAAAGAAAGCATATTTAACAACTTGTTAGAAATGGATGACAAAGAAAATATAATAATAAATATAATAATAAGCCAGAGATATAAAGTTCCATTTTCCATACATGCAACTGCAGGTCTTAATTAACTCATCACGATGAAATTGCTCACCGAGTTCCAGAACAAACAAATCAACAAAAGTTCTCTTTCTCATTTCCTACTTTTACACTTTATATGTAAAATTCAATTCTCACAACCTACCTATATTTCATGGTTTGGATTTCAATCAAGCAAATCAAAAGATGAAACGATGTCTGATGGCCAAGAAATGCACGCTACTAACCTTGTAGTTTAGTGATTTCTTCACTTCTTCCACTCTTTCTTCAACCTCCTTACGATGCTTCTTGTCAAACTCACTCATGCTATCTGCCCATTTTATCTTCTCCTGAATTGACACAAGGATATTGTCTGATGTATTCAACCTACATATTTAACAAAATCAAGATTCCATCAGTTAAACAAGCTGACACCTTTCTCCTTCAATCATGTTTATTCCCTACTTTACAACAGTAAATAATAATCCAGAATTCCTCCCAAGGTTTGGGGGAAGAGTGGGGTGGGGTGGGGTGAGGGTGAATAGCCAGCCTTTGGGAGTCACGCCTTCCCCCTGTGCTATTTATACATTTGCAACAGATCATCAAAAGGAATAAAGGGCATACCTAAACATTCATAACTTAGAGAAGCTAGTTCCCTGGAAACTAGAATGTATAGCTATTAAATCATTGTACCACCCCCCCCCCCCCCAACAAAAAGAGCTATAAGCTCAGAAATAATGGGATTCCAGCATCCAATACACCAATAATTGCTTACCCACAACAAAGCAGCATAAAAGCTAAAATGAAGTGAAAAGTCAATATGATATATTACCAATCACTTAGCGTCTGTATCATATTCCCCAATTGGCCAGGTCGGAGGTCCCTCCCTGCTGCGAATTGTACCTATAAAACAGTCGTTCAAATTAGTGACCTAAAACATGCATCCATAAATACACATAAACCAGAAGAATTTACCAAATTACACTGTAACTTTAATTAAATTCCCACACCAAACATGTTGCAATTTATGATACTTGCAAAAAGAATCTCCTAAAAAATGCGAGTGATTGAGTTGCAATACTCAAAGAATGCTTGAATAGAAATTTTTACATTAAGGATACATAAAAAGATAAATCCAAACCTAAAACAGTTAAGGAGAACTCAAACCTCAAAGCATCTTCGCAACTGATCCAATTTACCCCTAACAATGCCCTGTCCAAATGAAGCAAACAAGAAAATTTTAGTCAGAGATTAAGTCAGCAACAATCGCTTTCTTACTGAATGAAGAAAAACAAGCTTAATTCATACCAATTGGAAATAGATTATGTAGAGAAATTGTACCCACTAGCTTAAAACGGGGGGAGGGGGAATAAGGAACTGTGGACAGTTTACTTACCACATACATGCACTCATTAATAAGGAAATCTTCAAGTTCTCGAACATTGCTGACATCCAATTCCTGCATAAGTACATCATAGGAAAGCACCTGCAGAAGAGAATCAACAGACTAAGACAATCGCACAAGATTACTACAAAGAGCACTTTGAGTAACAAGAACGTGCAAATGACTAGAGATTATTATTGTAGATCAGCTTACAAATGATTAACCAAAAACAATCCAGTGTGACCAACATCAAGAAAGTTATAAAGTTCATTAAGTGTTGTATACATTATCAGTCGACAATGTTTGAACACTAGGCCGTCTACCAGATCTTCCCAAAAAACAAAACCCAATTTTAAAGGGAAAAAAAAGGAACAAAAAATATAAAGAAAGGGACGTAGAGAGAGAATAGCCACTGCTACTAACCATAAGAGTGATATAGTGACAAATTTTAGTCTAGCTCAGAGAATAGAGAAAAGTTCCAATTCTACACTACAGAGAGCACTATTGGACCCTACAGATAGGAGTAGATTTTAATACCAAATATCCATTCTTATTGATCTTCAATGTTTAAGCTCCTCTGTTGGCAAAAGAAAGACTTATTACTTTAAAAGAATAACATTAAAACAGTGTGAAAGTGATACCTTACATGTTAAGAAGCACTTGTTATCAGGCAAGTTTCCTAGGTCCAATCCGCATCCCCTTTGGTTCATATATATTCATATTTTTTTCCCAAAAAGAAAAAGAAAGAGATTAAAATAGCTAAATAGATTCAACCCTTTACCTTGTTTGTCTCGGCCAAAGTAAGAACAGTTAGCTGTTTCAATTTGAGAACTTGATCCGCAACCAATGGAGGGAGACGGTCAGCAACGCCTACAAAATTCATGCATATATCTGTTGATAAATCATCCACATCCAGATAAGGAAGTTCTGATTCCATTCAGATGTTAACAAATATCCCTATCAACTTTACTAGCCCTTTGACATTAAATCTTCCTAAGAATGATTCCATCTCTTCCACAGATAAATTCTTACCTCGAATATACTAACAAGCTTAGTTTTAAAAGGCGCGAGGCAAACCGAGGCGACTGAGGGTCTGAAGCGACGAGGAGCGAGGCGAACAATCGAGGCAAGCGCTTCATGGACGCGAGGCGCAATTCTTTACAAAAATACTTATATATTGGAGATGGTGATGAATCTTGATTCAGAACAAGGTATGGGTGAAGATATTAGAAAAAAAATAGAGAAGAGAGATACATCTTTTTGTATTGTGAGATTTTTTTATTTTTTTTTTAAAAAAAAGAGGGGTCTGGCAGACTTTTTTTTTTAAAATAAAAAGAGAGGGGTTTGGTCATCAGACCATTGATTTAAAGGGAAAAAAAGAAAAGAAAATCAATGATTCAATGGTCCAGATTCTTCCTCTTTAAAAAAACCCTAGAACCTCTTCTCTATTCTCAAAAGAAAACTCTAGCGCCTCTCTAAAAACCCTAGAGCAGCCGCAGCCGCCCATCTCTTCTTCTCTTTTCTCAGGAAAAAACCCTAGCAACCATCTCTTCTTCTTCTTTCTATTCAAGATCACCCGTCAAAAAAAAAATCAGAGGATAGAAGAAGAGTGAGACCAGAGAAGAAGAAGAGGAGAGAGACCGGAGAAGAAGAAGAAAAACGTACATGCGCCTCAGCCCATGGAAGCGAATTCGCCATTGCCTCGTTGCGCCTCACGCATTTTTAATACCAAGCTAACAAGAACTTACAAGTAAGAATCTCTCTACTAAATTTTAGATAAAGTTTTCATTTGAAACCATCCCATTTTCTTCCAACTTGACAAAACAATTAGTTCCATAACCAGCAATATATCTTCCTATTCTGCCAAATAACCGGCAATAGAACCTACTTCTTCTTAGGTTTCCTCTTCACTCTACTTGCTAATTGCAATCCATTTGCTTATTGAGAGCAGGGAGTAGCCTAGTGGATAGGGCGCTCCGTAATCTGAACTTCGATCCCATGTTCAACTCTCCATGCACCACTGGTTCCAAAAATCCCTTCCCCGGACCTCTCCACCACCACACCCCCCCGCCCCCCAACAACAACAAAAAAAGAGGAAAAAACGATTAAGATAAATATCCATTTGCTTATTGGTTATTCTTACAACTCCTTTGCAAGAGGTTTTCTCAAAAGTGTCCCCACATCCAGACATCTACTGGCCTAAAGAATGTCAGACAACAGATTTCTCAAGAGAACTTGACAATGGACAATTTAATGTATTTCACTGGATAGGAATATCAGTCAGCTACACCAGAGAGGCAGGAACTGGATGCAAATATAATAGCTAAACTCACAATGTCAATAACCATGAAATCCAACATGTAAATACAGAAAAAGGACCAAATCAGATAAACGCAGAGTAAAATGGAGATGATATGTTAGAAAAGAAAGAATAATAATACAATCTGGCATGCAGGTGAACATAAAAGTTGTATACAGATTACAGATACAAAGTAAAAGCTCAAAACTCAAAACTCAAAACTCAGCAGATAATATGCAGTCAAGGTGCAGTACTTACTCTTGTAATCACTCCAAGTTCCATGGGCAAATAAACGGAGCAATTCCAGAAACACGGAGTGCTCTGTTCCCTGTAACTGTTTCATGTACATAACACCGTTCATATGAAACTATACGAGCAAGAAATACAAGTACCCAAATAGCAAATTTCGAAACAACAAAGCAGTATCTTGTTCCAAATATTCGACATTATTCACTGAAAATCAATGGAAAGAGGGGAAAAACACCCCTTCCAAATAATTTTGGGGGAAGATTATACTAGACATAAATATTGGTGTACATAAATTAGTTTCACAAACAAAAGATACCCCGAAAAAATTAGTAGCAATACAACTGTCATGTTCTGCTATGTTGGGAAGAAGAAGAAAGTCATATCTGAAGGAGGAGGGAAAGACAGTTATGAATTGGGAAAAGATTATAGAAAATTAGGGCTAATTTGATTAGAAGTAAATCAGGTGTCAAAACGACACAGTTCTATTTAAGTACATATTAGTCAATACGACATCGTTTTTGCCTAACCTAAATTAGCTATACATGGAGACCAAAAGGGAGATCAGTTGGCTACTTTCACAAGCAGTTTTGATCTCTCTTCAAGCTGCACGGTGGATTCTTCATCATTGTCAGAAGAGTGCTGAGCTGGAGGGATGAGATTCTTCCTTGGTAATTCAACCCTAAGTATAAAAGGGCATTGCAGCAGAATGGAAGAGCATTCAGCAAATTATGATCAAAATGGCAGCTGCCAACTTCTTCACCTTGTGAGTTCTTGAACTCTTCTTCTCCCTTGAGTCATTCATTCTATTTCTCCCTCAGACAATTCCCCTTCTGTTACTAAATTGAGGTTTTACCATTGCAGAGGTGGTGTTGAGCTTTGCAGCTTTGGTTATGCTCTGGGTTTGTTATCTATTTCCCTCTTTACTTAGTTATTACTTTACTGTTTTGGACAGTAACTTAGCAGACACTTCTGGGGACAGTGATCCTTATTTTGCTTTGCTTATGAATGTATTGGAGGAGTCCTGACTCAGTTTTCATATTAATATATATTTTATCAAGTTTGTTGGTGATTCTGTTTGTCTGCTTGGTTAATACTTGGTGATTTAGTGAGTCTTGAGTGTGATTCCTAGCAGGGACATCACAACAACATCCTGACCACATTAACAGAATTCACTATCTGCACTTAGTTCCTACTAAAAAAGTTAAATTATCACACATACAACATCAATAACATAACCCATTAAGTCCCCATAATTGGGGTATGGACGGGATAGATAGGAGACGGGACTGCGCAAATGGTTCTTTCATGAGAATATAAGCCCGAAACAATAATTACAATATACTGATCGCAAAATTATCACAGATAAATATCCAAAAAATAAAAATAAAATTAAACACACACACAAAATACATATACCCAAAACATATTTCACTATATTCGCATTAAAATACAAACAGAAAATTATGTCTTTGATCATATTATCGAACAAGCAGAAGTAAGAACAATTGCAGACCTCGAGAACATTGGGGACTGAAAGAATCTCAGAAAAGGCGAAGAGAGAAGAATGCGACGTCGCTTCAACGATAACAGAAGCTAGTGCTTGCCCTTTCTGATTCGAAGCTTGTTTCATATAGTATTCAATGTGTTCTTCTTGCTTTTGTTCAATATCCATCTTCAAATTCCAAATTTCACCAGAAAAAAAAGAGCAAAATTGCAAGAAAAATAGATAAGACAAAAAAAAGTACTGTATCGATGATGGAAAGAATTTAGAGTTTTTTCCTAGTTGTAATTTGAAATTGAATTAGGGAATATAAAAAAGGAAAATGATTTACTCCTAGAATTTAGACACAGGAACCCTAAATTCTCAAATTGAGGCTGTTAAATTATCTTACACCACACCCTACTGGTACAAGGATTTAACCAACTATAAGGGCAAAAATGTCCAAAAAATTATTTTAGTCAATAATTCTAGTAACCTGCCTAGCAAGGTCCATAAAAAATTGTGAATGAATTAAGGATTGTGAGTTTAAAATTGAAACGACGCTGCAACTTTTAGAACCCTAACATCGTTTGATTTCTTGAGGGTTCTAACTTTTTCGATGATCAACACAACTGTATAGCATTTAAACCAACGGGAGGATCCATTAACGTGGGCCCCTTTAGGTCTTTTCATTCATCCTCAAAATTTTCTTATTCTTGTGAAACTAATGTTTCATTACCTCTAAATATGATGAGTTCGAATTTCATTTTCACTCACAAAGAATTCTGTTTCATATGCGAGTCTACTCTAGACGGAAGACTTTAAGTTTCGCATCATGCCTAGGGTGTCAATCGAGCTTGGGTTAACTCAAGATTAACTCACATGAAAATTGGAAAGCTCAACTCACGCTCAACCCGATAAAGCTCATAAACATTGAGCCTTACGGATTAAATTTATATTAGCAAAAAAATAAAAATAAAATTGTAGCAATGATAGTATAATACAATGAGCATTAAAACTAAATTCTGACAAAAATACAAATATACATAATACAATGATACTTAATTCTTAAAGCAAAATAAACTAATAAAAATATAACAAAATATAAATACATAGCAAGATTAAAGAATCTAAATACAACCTACACAAAAAATATTTATATAGACTAAAATAAAAGAAACGAAAGTACATAATTGTAAAAGTCTTATATAAAGAAAAACCAGAGAAGCAAAAATTTCAAAATTGGTTGTTATGCTAATAAATGAGTCTTATATAAAAAAAAATAAGAGAACTCATGTACTTAAAATTCTAATAAATGATGAAATTAGAAATTGCAAAAGAGTGATTTAATTTCATTGTTGGTGTCAAATCCAATTTCGGCAATCCCATTGAATTATTCTACAATATTTCACTTTTTATTGTGTTTCAAATCTACAAAGTAAAATGGAATATAAGTAAATAAAGTAAGAAGCAATGATGAAGAAAAATAATTTAGACAAGTAAAATAGAAAAAACTATGTAAAGAATAACCTACCAAATCATAATCAAACTCTTCATTCGAATCACTCCCTTTTGATGAACTCCTAATCCAATCTTGACCACAAACTAATCATTTAACTGTATTAGAAAATAGTGAGTTGCGAAATTGATTCAGGACACGACCCTTATGCTATAAGCACTCTCAGATGCTACCGAACTTACAGGAATTGCTAATACATATATTGCCATAATAGACAAAATAGGAAATGTAAAAGCATTTCCTTTCCAATAATCCAAGATAATAAAGTCTTTGTTGGGGAAAGTTTTTCCTCCAAATAAACATCTAGTTAACTCTTTAAATGCATCACTCATTCCTCTTCACTAAATTTAAGGAATTCTTCAATGAATGACAATTGATAGACCTTCTTATTTTTAATTAGTATTATTATATATATAATATTTTAATTATATTATTTTATTTGGGTTCGAACTTTTTTCGGGTCAAGCTCACGCTCAGCTCACATAAAATTCGAGTATGAATATTGAGCTCACGCTCTTAGTTTTAAGAGGCGCGAGGCGAACCGAGGCGATGAGGCGCGAGGTGAACGTTCGAGGCGCGCGCCTCAAGGACGCGAGGTGTACTTTTCTTGCAAAAAATGTCATAAATTAAATTTATATACAATTTTGTATTATAAACATTATTTCAATATTATAAATACTAGATAAAAGCATATATTTTATACTATCTCCCAAATTGTCCACACAAAAATATCGTAAATTGTAAAACGCATAAAAAAGACAACTACTATCATTCACAAGTGCCCAACATCTTAAAGTTGAGTAAAAAAAACATGGAAAATAAAACATAAAGCATATTCATATAATCTGGAAACAAATCAGAAAATAGAGAAGAAAAAAACAATCTCAAACAATCAGAAAATAAAGAAGAAGAACGTGAAAAAAGTCGGAAAATAAATAAGAAGAAGAAAGAACCTGAGGAGGAGCGAGGTCAACATACTTTTTAAAAAAAGAAAGTGGGTCAGGTCAACGAGACATGTTGACCATTGATTTAAAGAAGGAAAAAAAAAATCAATGGTCCAGATTCGTCCTCCCTAAAAAAAAACCTAGCTTCTCTTATCTATCTAGCAGCCGCAGCTCAGCCTCCCATCTCTTATTCTCTATTCTCAGAGATAGGAGACCGGAGATCGGAGAAGAAGAGATCGGAGACCGGAGAAGAACAGAAGAAGAGAACGTACCTGGCCTCTGCTCGCCTCACGCGCCTCTGTCCCGCCTCTGCCGCTTTATACCATTGAAGCGTTTTCACACATGTCTCACCTCGCCTAGCGCCTAGGCGCACTTTTTTAATCCCAGCTCACGCTCACATTTTTTCGAGCCTGTTGACCCCCCTAATCATGCGTGATAAATTTCGACTGTGAGATTTTATTTTAAAAACACTCATTCTTCTAATTATTTTTTTTAAAAGAAATAATATCATTAATTGATATCAGGAGTTACATGATGGAGATGTAATTCCAATAGACCCTCTGCCCTTTGAAATGAGGCAACAAGCCTTATGTAAAGTCTAGCTAGCCAAAGAGTCATAATATTACATGACCTGCGGACATAGAAAACACTAGAGAATAGGTTCCAAGAGGTATAACGTTCTATGACCGTACAAACAGACTCAAAAAAGACAAAAACAAATCCGAGATCACGTGCAAACTTGAAGCCTTCCACACACGTCAAAGTTCTTGATTGCAAACTTTCATAACTCATACAAATAGGAGAGGAGATTAACTGAAACCCGCGTATGATAGTTTGCCATCGATCATGCCAGATACGAACAGAACGTCCGTTTTCAATCCTCCATCCAAAATCATGTTGCAACAAAACTCTATCTTGAGGTATGTTTCTCCAAGTTTGAGACAGTCGCCTCCATTTATTGCTTACAAAAAAACTCGAAATAAATCTTAATTTAAGACAAAGAAAAAATCCAACCATATCATGATATTAATCATGAGGCCGACATGCGACTTCATTATGAAAAATAGAAAACTAATAGATTTGTGCAACATACTGAAGCACACTAGGTCTTGAATTGTCTAGGAATTGCTAAGTCCTAGACAATTCCCAATTAAGTGACTTATGAACTTTGGTGTGGCCGACTTGCGGCCTCCACCTTACCATGGTTAAGGTCAAATAGAAATAAATAATCAATTATGAATAAGTCATCAGAAAAAATGGCGTCAAGTTGAAACGACCTATGCTTACAAATTGATGAGTGCAAAAATTCTAAACTTTCAAGCCGCATAATAAAAATAGACGACCCAGTAAGAAACATGTCAGAAAAGGGACCAGCCGAAAAAGGATTGCTTGGTCCAGCATAGACAGAGATTCAATCAAATTTGGGCCAGCACCCTTCGACCCATATTCAAAGAAAATTTTGCTAGCATTATAGACCCAAACATATATGTTCAGCCAAACTTGGGCCAACCCCTTTCGGCCCGAACACAAAGATAAAAACATCTATCATAAACTAAAGACCCCGGCCCAAGATTCTGACCCAAGAATCGGTATGATCGATGTTTCCCTAGTTGGCCGCTATTTTCTTGCGTCCCCCGATCGTCTTCCTTGTCTCCGACTACATCGATTGCTCCCCCTCTCCAAATCACAGGCTCCCTTTAATTGGAAACCCCCTTATCCGGCCGATCCTCATCCAACAGTTTACTTTTCACATTTTTTCCACGAGCATTTTCAAACTTCACATTTCCATGTGCCCCCAAACCCAATACATCATCCATTCTTGGAGAAACTCTAGTTCGGTGACTCGATAAACTACCAGTAAATATCAGGTTCCCCAATCCAGATTGATGGTCTGCTATTGTAGCGACGGCAACACGTAAAATCGATACTATAAAAATGATGTCTAAACCAAAAATTCTGACGAAAATTAGTGACATCGAGAGATAAAGATCTCGGCAGATGATAGAATTCATCGTTGGATTGAACGACGTGCACGAAGGCAACATAAAAAACTCTAGTAGTCTAGAGAGATTGTCCGACCTAGTCGGAGCAGAGAGAGAACTCTCGCTGAGAGCTTTTCTGTTTCCTTATTATTCTCTTTGGTTTAAACTCGGATATTTATTTATATAAATAACCATCAAAGGGTTACAAAGTCATAATTGGTGTCAAATTTACATACTTAATTGCATAGAATAGCGTTTTTGCACAATACAGGAAAAATAATAATCTACCACACAAATGAGGTAGTTGGAAGTCGGATCAATGGAGACACTGATTATGCCACCTCCACAAGCCTCTATGAAGATCTTACTCCAATCCAGACCGCCGCTCTTATGACAAATGAATTCGTTCTACGGACATCAATTTTAATTTCAAGAGCTTGTTCATAGTAAGGTCACAGATTCGAATCGCTCAAAAAACGACTTAATGTCGCATTTTTAGATTTGTCATAACCATATCTTAATTGGATTAGTCAAGACAATTCAAATCACCTATTTACCAAAAAACGTGAGATTTGAGGGAAAAATTCCCTATGGGATGGACCTTGTGGGTACCCATGAGACATGGAGGCCTGCGGGACCTACCCTGCAAGTGGGTCCTGTCTAAATTTATGTGAGAATAGTGTGGGGCCGTACCCACAAGGGCCGGTCCCATGCCAGACTTTCCCAGATTTGAGAGGTTCTCCGAATTACTTGAATAGATTCATGATTCATGGATACAACAAAAAATAAAAGAGTCATGGATCACAATGGACGATATATGCTTTTGATTGGGTCTATTTGCAAAAAATAAAGGCTAAATGGCATAAAATTAAATTTAAAGGAAAAAACTAAACTTGAAGGAAAAAAACTCCGTACGTGAATCCTCCGTCTTTCCCCCACCGTCACCGTCAGAACAGATGGCGAAACTGGCCGGCGACTGGAGAAGCAACAGAGCGGCAGTTCAAGCCACCAACGACGATGCTTCCGCCAGTAAACTGTAGGATTTTTCACTACTTTTAATAAATTGTAATCGTCTTCGATTTCTTCGTTGGTTTATTTATGTTTATTATTTAAAGTTTAGTACTCGGACAAACTGAATTTCTCTGCTCTAATCAATGGATTTAAGGTCTTGTGTGAAGAAAGGATACATGAAAGACGATTACGTTCATTTATTTGTTAGAAGGACTGTGAGGCGATCTCCAATTATTAATCGAGGTATAATTTTGAATTTTTCGTTTTTATTTAGTTTAGTTGCTATTGGAAATTAAATGATTTTGTTGTATAACTCCTTCTCGTTCTACATTCCTTAATATAAGTTGTTTAGAATATGTAGCGAAACTTAAAGAAGCAGAAAACAAAGTGTTTTTTAATGGTATACAAGTCAAGTAATATTGATATTTTGACCGACAATTTACCTTGTTTTTTGCTTCCTTAATTTTCGCAACATGTCCTAAACGACTTATATTATGAAATGGAGGTAGTATTTGTTTGCTAAAATTTTATGTATTGTTTACAATAATTAAGGTTATTTTGCTCGTTGGGCGGCGTTGAGGAAGCTTATGTATCAGTTCCTTGATTGTGCGGGAAATGCTGATGAGAAGAGTACTGTGAAGAAACAAATTTTGTCACTTGGAGCTGGTTTTGATACTACGTATTTTCAGTTAAAGGTACAATTATTCTTCTTTTTTTAGCTCGATTTTGTTTTTTAATATGTAATTTATAGGTGAAGAGATGGCAAGTATTGACTTTCAAATTAGTGGTAAGACCGAAATTAACAGGCGATGCTTTAAACTTGGATGGAGGCCAATACTCTCGGCCAAAGAGGGAATTGGCCCAAAGCTTATTAAATTTCTGGCAGGCTTACTTATAATCGATTTCTGATGGGAGATGAGTTAGATTAAATTTAAAAAATTAAAACAACGGCTCCAATCTTTGGATGCAATTGGATTGTGTTACTTTTATTCTAGTTTACTAACCAAATATTTTTCCTGTTTTTATTGTTCTTGGCAGGATGAAGGTAAAGCACCTGATTTGTATGTGGAACTTGATTTCAAAGAGGTGCATATTTTAAATGTTTATAGCCATTTCTTTAGTTTGATCTTGTGATGGATTATTTATCTGTCAAATTGCATGGTTTTGGGACTTCTTGGTTAAAGCTGTAAACTTTGAAATTTCACATGTTTTCTTTCTCTGAAAGAGATGCAACATTTTGCTAAATTTGACTATTATTATTTGTAGGTAACCAGCAAGAAGGCAGCTCTTATTGAAACGTGTCCACAGTTGAGAGGCAAAGTTGGGGAAACTGCAGTTATCTCTCAGGGTAACGACTACTGGACACATCTTAAGCATTTTGTTTCCTTTTCTTTACCTTCTGTTTTAAGAATTTCGAGTCTCAAAACTTCAAAGTAAAGAAATTCAGTATGAGTTTTCGCTATCATTTCACCCCATACATTATACATGTGTATTTTCCAAATACAAGCTTGTTTCTGTGAGACACATTTTTTGCTAGCAGTTCCATCATTTCATATGAACATTTTATAATATTACACGTGGTTGTGGCACTATACACTATATAAGATATAGTAAGTTCATTTTCTAGAACCAACTGTCTGTCTCTAGGTTGACTGATTTTATTATTCAGTATTGCAATGAGAGTGGTAAATATTTGTGAATTTCTTCCTGCAATTTGACCTGACTACTGGCCCAAAAATTATGGCAACTCTATGTTACATGTTTGGAAAGGACTCCATCAGAAACTTAGCTTCTATGTTTGTAATATATGGAAAAATTCAAGATAGTGTGTTAAATAGGATTTTGATGGATAATTAATTGGAAAAGAGTTTTACAGTTTCATTTGTTTGGCTAAAATAAAAAGAGAAATGGAATAATGCTATTGGAACTTGGATATGATATCTGCTGAAATTTTGCAGAGAATGGGGAAGTGCTTGCTGATGACTACAAACTGCTACCAGTGGACATGCGGGATATAAAAAAATTAGATGATATTATATCTTTGGCAAATTTAGATCCCAGGTATGCAGAGATGTTCATTATCTTCTTGACTGTCAAGATAGCTAATGAAGGGTCCTATTGCTTCTCTTAAAAGCTTGATGCCTCCTAGAGTTCTGAAAATTAAATTTTGTGGTTTTATAGAGTAATTGAGGGAGATCCTCAAAGAAATATGCTTTGATTAGCAATTTGTGAGTGATATGGATAAAAGTAAAGAAGAGGAACTTTTAGGATCACTGCAGCCGTACTGCATTACTCTGGCTGAAGTTATTTTCCTTTGATTTCCTTGGCTTATAGCATTAGTGTCGTTAGATTTGCATGGACTTAGTTTATAGAGATATTGGAAGTCTGATTTCTTTTAAATTTCCATTACTCTTATTTCTTGTACTTTTTTTCTTTTTGTTACTAATTAAAAATCTACCTTTACACACACGAAAAAAAAGGAGGGAAAAAGAAAATATCTTGATGGTTGACGTACCTCTTGAAAGATCACTTAGTTTCTCTTTTTGCGCTCTAAATTGAATATATTGCTGGCATACATACAGCCTGTGCCTGGGAATGGTTCTTATCCCTTTCTGATATTTTTATCAGTTTGCCAACCTTTATAATTGCAGAATGCGTCTTAATATACTTGGATCCAGATTCAAGCCGTGCAATAGTTGGATGGACTTCAAAAACATTCTCGTCAGCTATTTTTTTCTTATATGAACAGGTCTTTTACTCTTTCTTTTAGTAGAGTTCAAATTTTCTTATAATATTCTTATCAAAACAACTTTTGGGTTTTTTTTCCTTGTCATTCTTTAGTGTTGGATTGCTAGGATTTGTGCCCTCTGTTAAGATCCCTAGTTTATGCTATTTGGTAGCCACTTACACTAAAGACTTTTGTTTTTCAACAGATCCGTCCAGATGATCCATTCGGGGAGCAGATGATAAGAAATTTGGAGGTATATCTTATTCTCTCCTCTTTCTTTCATGTAGTGTTACTTTTGAGTGCAGAAAAGTAAATTTCAGATGATCTTTTGTGTTTAATACGTCAAAATGCTGAAGCATGTTGGGAATTTTATGATTGAAATACATATTGATGGGGAAAGGTTAAGAAGATAATTTATCCTGTTCCGGTTACTAGTTTGCTTATTAGATTTTTGGAGTCTTGTCCCTGAGGAACTTCTCTGGTTAACAGACTTGCCTTATTTCTTCCTGTACTCGGACATTAAGAATGCTGGTTCTAGATTTTTTTATTCTTTTTTTGCAATCAAGAGAAAATCTACCTGTCCCAGACATTAGCTATATCTCTAAATTAATTATTTTCTTCGATGTTGAATATGGTACCAGGGTGTAAATGAATGAAGTGGAGCACAGCTTTCAGAACTTTAACCTAGCTCAACTTAAATCAAGTAACTCGAACTGAGCTTAAATTGTCTGTGTTTATATTTCAAACTCCAATGTCATTTATTTAATATGTGACGTTATTTGTGTGAATCTAAAGAATAAAGATGACTACTAGAGCTGGATTAATATCAAAGAGTTTTCGAGACAAAAAGCTTGTGGTCCGCTTATTTGTACGAAACCCTGGGATAAGTTCAAAATGAGCACAAAAAAAAATAGAGTTTTGCGGGTGGAACAATTTTCTTTACTTGCATACCTTTGTAATACTGGTGAGTCGGAAATTGAAAATGCACGAGTGATGGGTATATATCTATCTTACCTTAAATGTCTGCCGGGCAGGGGATGTAACGCTGCAATTTTGGGTGGTTTGAATATTACTCCCTCCGTACATAATTGAATGCCCAATTTTCTATACAAAATGAATAGGAAAGTGGACGTTCAATTCCGGACTGAGGGAGTACAAATTTTCAATTCTGGGATCTGCCAGATTTCCTCAAATTTTCTTTCCCATAATGAGAAACTTATATGCCTTTCTGTTTCAGAGCCGTGGTTGTGGATTGTTAGGCATTCATGCCACACCGACATTATCTGCAAAGGAAAAACTTTTCCTTGACCAGGGATGGCAGGTATTTTCTCAATGTAAAAATTTCTAGTTTTTAGTCGTTTAATCTGCTGGGCTATTGCTGTTGGGTAGTGGCATGTCCTGAACCTCTAGGGTTGGGAAGGATAAATGCAAATCTATTTTCACCTGCTCAGTTCCTTCATCTTTGGAAAATTTTCCTTTTATTTATTTGCTCCAAGGATTCTTGGTATGTTTTTCTCACATCTCATTACATTAAAATTGGGTGTTTCAGAAAGCTGTTGCCTGGGACATGCTGAAAGTTTATAGCGATTTTATCGAGGCACGTGAAAGACGCAGGTAATAAGTAAAAAATATTGGACCTGTCAATGTTATTGGCAATTTTTTCTGATTAGTTTTGTTATACTGCTATTGAAGAAAGTTGATTTTCTGTTTTTGATAAAACATAAGTTATATTATACTCCCTCCGCCCCAAAATGAATGTCCACTTTCTATTTTAGTTTGTCCCAAAATGAATGTCCATTTTCTTCAAATGGATGTATTTTCTCCCAAAATCTCATAACTAACCTAATATATTCCACTAACACGTGGGGGTCCTCCTATAAGTAAGGATATTGTTGTAACTTCCTCATGGTCAAACTATCTCTCTTAATTCTTGTGAAAGTCCAATGTGGACATTCAATTTGGGACGGAAGGAGTAATGGCTAGGTTGAGTTAATCTCATGTTGAATATGCCTGATATTTCTATTGAATGATAAGAACTGGTGTTTATAAAATTGTATTTGGTAAGATGTGTGAAGGCTTCATCTTTTTGCTTATGTGGATAAAGTAGTAGGTTGCTCTTCAAGGTATTCCGGACCTCTGAATATTTTTTCTATTCACCGATATTGGGTCAGTGAGTATGTCTTTGTTACCCTGCTTTTTCTATTGATGATGTAGGAACTTTAACCTTTGGGGTATAGTTTACAAAACTTTTGCAGTCAGTAACGAATGATTTTTCATCCCGAAATTGAAAGGTCAAAATATCTAGGCTTATTTTTTAAGAGTACATAAACTAACTTGGTTGGAGTGTAACAACATAATTATAATGCTGATTTTCAAGCCACAATGTTTAGAGTTTCCCTAAATACTTTATTTATTGTAATAAAAACATGATGAATTCTCAAGGAATATGAACAGACTGGCCTCAGATTAGAAATTTGCTACACGTGTGATTTAAGTAATTTAATTATGTACAAACACAGGTGTGCTGATGCAGGTTTTGGAATTCAACTTGTAAGAAAATGAATTATGTTCTTTCTCTCTTTATATTAGATCTATCATCTTCGAAGATTCTATGCTTTTTCTAAGGTGAAAGCACACATTTTTAAGATTCTAACGTGTCTTTCTTGCTAAAACTAAAGGAGGTTCCTTACTCATTTTTTTTTCCTGTTCTCTTTATTCTTATATTATACCATTCCTTTCTCCAAGGACTGCAACTTCTTTTTGGTTTATAATTGTTTTTTTTTAATTTTATTTTTTTATTATCAGGATTGAAAGATTGGAACTGTTCGATGAGTTTGAGGAGTGGCACATGATGCAGGCAAGTAAATTTCCTTTCATATACATTGAAAAGGAAAGCTGCATCACTATATTAGAATCCCTAGACCCTAAACATACAATAAGGTCAAATAATAATCAGACGAGGATTACTTTATTAAGTTGATTGCCGTACATCTAAGCCAAAATCTCTTCACATTCGAAAAATCGTAGCTTTACATGGTCATTCAACTCGAGTTCCTGAACCATGAATGTTTATGCATAGATCTAGAATCTAACATTTACGTCAAGGTTTCCAAATGCAATGTGCCTGTCTCACTTCTTTTGCTGAAACATCCAGTCAACTGATGATTATAACCTTATGGAAAGAAAAAAAGTGATAAGAACCTTCATATAATTTGTGTTGTGGAAGATTTTAATTTGGGGTTGAATTGTTACTTTCAGGAGCACTATTGTGTTGTTTGTGCAATCAATGATGCCATGGTAAGTCCATGTACATAGAGCCACTATTTATAGAAAATTATGTTGTGGACTCGGTCGCTCCATGATCCGCCATATGGACTTTCTAATTCAGAATTCACCATCGTAAACAAAGAATTAAGAGAATATCTCTCTCGCTACCAGGCAATGACCATTTTGGTTCCAGTGCTAACATCTATTCTATCACTGTGCTGAACCAATCTCATTCAACTGGTCATCGGATCAAACAACCAACGCCTGAGATTGGTTCAGCAGGGTGCTGTAAAAAAAAGGTTGTTAGCACCAGAACCAACTATATATATTGACATGTTGAATTCTGAGCTGGACCAGGTCCATAACAGAACTATTTTTATTCATATTCTGCAAACAGCTCTAACCCATCTTGTGTTCTCTTGATGCTTCAGGGCCTATTCAAGGAATTTGGTTTCCCAACAGACCAACAATCCTCTGGCACCTCTTCATCACCTCTACCTCTGAAAAGCTGGAATACATGAACCATTTCACCTTCCCTTTTTCTCTTTCTATTTTCTACCCTAGCTAAATTTTTTTTCCAAAAAGATGATTTTTTGTGGAATTTTGTGTATGTATGTTGTTTGACTATCAAAAAAGAGATCCATTCTCTATGCTTTTGCTAGCTGTTTGGCAAAGAAAAACGTGGTGGGACCATTACACCACATCAAATGGGCTGAACTGGGTGGTGGGGTGGGGTCCGGAGCTCAGGGGTAGTCACAGCCCGGATCCAGTGCGGGACGCACTTTTGTTCACGTTGTATAAAGCCATTATTAGGTAATAGGAATGATTGTTCTTCACAAAGCGAATAGTTTTTCATAAAATTTGAATAGCTGAGTGGAACAACGGTTTCTCACTGCTTATTTACATTCATACGGTGTGGGAGGAAACTGTGTTCCGCACCTATTCTGAAACGTACGGTAGTGACAGTGGGGAGAAAAATAAAAACTTCGCATGGTTGGTCTCTTTTTAATGTTATTCCCTTTCTGATCCTTTTTTGCCTTTGTTCTTTTTGCTTTTTTTGGTTTTCAATTGGACTATAATACCCTACTGGAATGGTGAATTGCCTCAAAGCTTTATTTAATTGATTTTATTTGTGGGAAACGTTTTGTTTTCTAGCATAGCAGATTAGATTAATCGTGAACCAGAAAATAGGCATAGATACTAGTTGGTCTTTACCCACAAAAGATGAAAATTTCGCATTCAGTTGGGATCAAATATCTGTAATATGCATCTTTGGTTATAAAAGAAGAAATGGAGTTCAAAAATGTTATTTACAAAATTAGCAGCGTTTTTTTTTCGTTTAAAAGAAAAACAAATTCAATTGATTAATCAGATCTAAAGCTTGTCGTGCCATGCCTTTATAAGGATGTAGTAGGAGGATTGTGTTAGATTTTTGTTTAAGAATTTTCAGGAAATTGTAAATATTAATTATTTGCTATATGAAATGTGTGATTTAAAGTGAGTTTTGTATTGAAAATTTTCTGAGAAAATGGAAATAAAAAAAACATTTTGAAAGATTGGTTCTATCTTTAAAAAAAATTCGAGAAGAACAAAATAGATGGACTTTATGTTATGACCCCCGGCAGGAAAAGGTTGTTAAATGGACCGATTGATGGAATATCTAATGCTGAGAAAGGTTTATTTATTGAATAATTCTTATATGGAATATGTCTGTTTGTTTAGAATTAGTCACACCACCATAAAATAAGGAGAGATATAACTTTATGATAATATAATCAGTTCTGAATCACAAGTTCTACATAAACCTTATATCCTTATTTATTTGAGTGGTGGGGTGGTGCAAGAACAAAGGCTAAAGGGATACAAATAATTGGAGCAGCTTTTAAGGCAGCTGCCCCTTGGATTGGAGGTTGTCTTTGTGTTCATCGGGTTTGGATATTTTTGGGCATGGTCCATTTTGTTGTGTAACCATATAAGTTTTATACGTGCACGGTCGAATGAAAATTTTGATAATTGAAATTGTTTTGAAAAAACACTAATTCATCTCTTTCGAACATTTACTGGTTAAACTATGCGTTTATATCTTAAGGACAGATATACATTCAGAGTCTAATATACGTTCTCATGCGATAAATACCCGTTTTGTCTAACATGTGTTCAAAACAATCTCAACCTCTAAATTTTATATGCGACGACCGAAAATTCATTTCGCACATACCGAACTTAAAGTGTTCTGCATTGGAACCGTTGTAATTTTTTTGGTCTTTTGGGCAGTTGGATTATGGTGTTTATAGGTTTTTTTTTATAAGTACGTCTTTAGTGATTTGAGGGTTCAGATTGTAGTTGTTTCAAAACAAGAATTATTCGATAATTATCGTTTCGAAATAACTATATTTTGAAGAGAGAATTAAGTAATCTGATGACTCATATCAATAAACCGGTTTGAATTCTCTGTAATACTCTATATGACATTTTAACTACGGAGATTTTCATTTATATAATCTAACCTTAAATTGATAAACCTTAACAGAATTAATAAACTTGACGTGATTGTAATTAAAAGTGTGTTAGAGAATATCGTATCTCATAAAGTGCCACAAACGATATATATATATATATATGGTGCTTATAAAAAGTCGTGTATTGATCCATAGGACCAGGGCCGGCTCAAACATATCCGAGGCCATGTGTCGGAAAAAAAATTGGGGCCCTGGATTTTAGGCTAAGTATATATATATATATATATAAACAAAAAAAAAATTGGGGCCCCAGATTTTAGGCTAAGTATATATATCAGGGCCGCCTCAAACATATCCGAGGCCCTGTACCGGAAAAAAAATTGGGGCCCTGAATTTTAGGATAAGTATATATATATATATATATATATATATATATATATATATATATAAACAAAAAAAATTAGGGGCCCCGGTTTTGGGGAGGGCCCTCTCATGTCGCTCAGCTCGCACCTCTATTAGCCGGCACTGGTGTATGGTAAAAAAGATTTTGAGCAACAAATTGAAAAACATCAAGGTCTTCAATTTTTTTAACTAATAATTATATACAAATTAAGTAATTTTTTTAAAAATTTGGGGCCCCTGTAAATGTGAGGTCCGATTCCGGATGTCACCTTGGACACCCTTGGAGCCGGGCCTGCATAGGACCTACCTTGATTCGTGGTGGTAATCGGAGATGAATCTGCTCAAACTTTTTTGTAACAAAAATAGAAAGATAAAAAGTCGTGTAACCACCATAACCTTTTTGGTCATCGAGCTTGTTTTTATGACTGTTTTGGAATGGTAGCAATCAGAAACGGTTAAATAAAGTTCTGTTGATATTAGACTTTGATGGCATTTTGGTACTTTTGGATTAGCTGTGTTGTACCTTGGCATGCAGGTTTCATACTGCATGACGATAAGTTCTTTTTTCTTACCTATCTAAATATTTAATCGCTTTTAAAAAATTGTTATTTTATAAAAATAGTTTAAACTTATGTTAGTGGTATTTAGAGAAAAATGAAAAAAATTACTATCCATAAATAGGGAATTTCTCTAAAAAATAATAATATTAAATTGCAACTAAAGTAAAACATTTATATAGTAATACTATATATAAGAATAATCTACTTATAATAATTAAAAATTATAGTCCCAACTCGGGACCATAAAGTCTAAATTGTAATATTCAATGTTATTGTTAGAAACATTCTTAAGAAATTTACCTCCCTATAGTAATAAAATATCCATAATTATTTAATTATGTTACATTAAATTTAAGATGATATTAAAAATTTATCTAAAGTTGTATGTAAAAATTTGTGTGCTCTTGATTGCACAAACCATTCATGAAGTGCATACTCCATTAAAGGATATTTTACATATTTTTGACGTTTTACAATCGGGTTCAAAAGAACTTCTCATTGTTGGTCAGTTGATTTATTGACTATTTTGGATATTGCTGGTTGAGACAATTTAAGTTTATGGGGTATCTTCTAACCATTTTGCAAGATCTTTTTGCTTCCAATCGGGTTTGGTTTCTTTCATTTTGCACAATTCAACACAAATACTTTCAGTGATTTGAATTTGTTTGTTTTTAGATGTCATGATTTGCTTGGAGTAGATAATGTATGATTTGAAATGATAATGACATTTATGATTATGTTAGCATTTATATATGTATAATAAAAAGAAAACAAAAGAAAAACATTTTAAAGATACAAGGGGAAATTGTACAGATTTAGCAACGGCACCAGTAAATAATAGAACAGCACATAAAGTAACAAATAAAAAATTGACCTCGTTATTATAAATTAAGTTATTGAATATTTCGAATAAATCCTGAAATTCGAAGCTACATGAATGGATATTTTAAATGCATAATGATGTACATACATTTTTTTTAAAAAAAATTTCTAGATACTGTATATACATGAATGAATATTCTAAATTTAATATATACACAATGTACATACATGATGTACGCATATTTATTTTTTAAAACTCATTAATCTTATATAACTTTTAAATTCATGTTTTTAAAATATGAAATGAGACATATTTCCAAATGCCGTCTGATGCATATTAGTTATTTTTTTAAAATTATAACTTTTATATGTAAGCCTCTATTTAATAATAACCTCCCTATAATAATATTTTTCTCCAATCCCAAAAATATTACTTGTATAGAAGTTTTACTTTATCATGTTACTCTTTATATAAACAGATTTTTTTTTTTTTGCTAAGTATTATATAAACTGATATTAGTACTTTATGTTTTATAGACTATTTAAAAAAAGAATAATGTGAATTCCTACCTCCATTTCTGAATATAAATATAAGACTTCATATTTAAAATAATAATATTAATATTTTAATTACAAAAATATTTTAATTTTTTGATTTTCTTTTATTCTCGTATCTTGTAATGAAAGTCTTATATTTATGAATGGAGATGGTAAGAAATACTTTTTTAAGCAAACTGGAAGTGTTGTGTGAAGAGTGATGTCTTGAGACATCAACCAGTCCACCACCACTCTTCTCTCTACTTTCTCCAGCCACCACCACCATTACGACGTAGTCTTCTTCAATAATCTCATATTACTCTTCACCAGAGCCGCCGTCACCGGCGGAGCCCCCAAACCAATTTTATTTTCACACTCCTTTAATTTAATACTTGAAGAAGAAGAAGTTTAAAAATGGGATGCACGGCTTCGAAATTAGACAATGAGGACACAGTCCGGAGGTGTAAGGAGCGACGTCGTTTAATCAAAGCCGCCGTTTTCTCCCGCCACCACTTAGCCGCAGCTCACTCCGATTACTGTCGCTCTCTTCGATTCACCGGCTCCGCTCTTTCCACTTTCGCCGCCGGCGAACCTCTTTCTGTCTCCGATCATACTCCGCCTGTTTTTCTACGAAATCCTTCCTTTACTACTACTGCTACTGCTACTGCAGCAAAACCTCCTCCTCCGGCGCCACTGCCTCGGGAGGTTCCTTTCCCATCACCACCACCTCCGCAGCCGTATTCGCCTTCTATTTCCTCTTCGAAAATGCCTCATATACTATCGGCTCCTTCCAATCAACGCCGGAAAAGGCCGATTAAACCAATTAAACTACCTCACATTCTATCTGATTCCAGTTTCTCTTCATCTCCGGCGAAGCAAGGCGGCGGCGGCACCGGCCATGGCGATTTTAATAATACTTTTTTTACTTACGATGCTAGGGCAAATTCAAGCTACGCAGCCACTCCTTCCCAGGCCTCTTCTGTTTGGAATTGGGAGAATTTCTATCCTCCGTCACCTCCTGATTCAGAGTATTTTGAGAAGTTAAAGAGTAAAAACAATCCTCCCCAAAGTCATAGCATCCATGGCGATTATGATGATGAAGAGGACGAGAAGGCCTCGAGATATTCGGCTTATTCACGAAACGAATCGCATCATCAGAAGCAAAATATGATAAGTAGCAACAAGGAATATGATTTTTTTGAGGATGATAAGGTCTCGATTCATTCGTCTTATTCCAATTATTCTTCAAAGAAAGGTGGAAAAGGTGGTTTTGGTAGAAAGAATAGTGAAAAATTGAATCCTCTCAGTAGATGGGATAGTGAGGAAGAGGAAAAAGAAGAGAGGGAGACGGAGACGGAGACGGAGAGAGAAGAGGTTCAGTGCAGTGAATGGGGTGATCATGACCATTATAGCACCACAACTTCCTCTGATGAAGAAGAAGAAGAAGAAGATTCTAGATCCAGAAATGGCAGCCGTTCAAATTTTAGGGTGCCTGTGAGGCCTGCTGAGGCTAATTCTAAAGCTGGATATGGGCATTCTTCTAATGTGAATTTGAGGAACCCAAATTTAACATTTTCGAGTAAATCGGAGAAGTTATCATCAGATGATGGACGGTCATCGGCTAGCTGGGGAAACAACGGGAAAAGGCAGGGAGAAATGGTTTCTGATATGAGTCTTGTGGTTAGGCATAAGGATTTGGCAGAAATTGTTGCTGCCATTAAGGAGTATTTTGACAAGGCTGCTGCTGCTGGTGATCAAGTTTCTGAAATGCTCGAGACTGGAAGAGCTCAGCTTGATCGGAGCTTTAGCAAGCTCAAAAGTGAGTTTCTTGATCGAATTCTTTAATTCCATTACTTAATTACTTAAAATTTAATTTGAATTGCATCTTGTTAAAGTTCAATTCTTTGCTTTTTTTAAATCTGAATCGGGTTAGTATTTGATTTTGATTAGCAGAATTTGGTTCATATTAGCAAATATGAAATGTGGTAGTATTTGATTTTGATTTTGGACTCACAGAGACGGTGTATCATTCAAGTGGAGTATTGAGTAACTTGAGCTCTAGCTGGACTTCAAAACCACCCATAGCAGTGAAATACAAGTTGGATCCTGGTTCACTTGAGGAATCAGGAGGCCCTAAAAGTCTCTGTTCTACTTTGGAAAGGCTTTTGGCATGGGAGAAAAAACTCTATCAAGAAGTCAAGGTGCAATTTTGTTTCTTTCTTTCAATGAATTATCAGCTTTAGCAGAATTTACCTCCTTTTTATTTTCTTTGCAACTTTTTACAACTGTTCTGAAGTAAGCAGACACTAGATGGTGGCTTAGCTTAGACGCAATATTTGACATTGGTATAAAGTGGCCCTTTTGTTGTTTTGTGCTTTTAGTGAATGACAAGATTACACCTTGAATACTGGACTCGGTTGTTTGCTTACTATGTGGGTTGTTCTTATCCATAAGTGCTTTTGAAAAACCTTTCTGGTGTAATCTAACTGTTTGGATGGAAAGCTGGGAAAGATGACAAAGTGCATTCACTATTTGGACATTGTCTTATTTATTTTTGGTTTTGAGATCTATATCTCTTCTCATAAATAACTTAGAAGCTCAAGACAGAACTTCCGTAATCAAACACTACCAGTCCCACCCTTTTAGTATTTGAAACATGCCGGCTTTCGTAAAGAAAGCACAGAATACTTGTAGTTGACAATTTAGTTAAATTTTTTTAATCTTGAAATTCTTGGATAAATTAAGCTAAATAGAACATTACTCATGGTATTGTTTGTGGTAATTAATGGGTGATGATGATTATATTAAAAAAAATCTATTTTCTTAAATTACCGAGATTTGTCTGAAGATATGAAAAACTGGATGTACCACGTTTTGTTAGCCATTGAAGCCTATCCTGTTTATAGTAGTAGCAATCAAGCAATTTTGAATAATCTTTCCTGAAAATTTTCTTTAATACTTGGTTTTAAGTGCTTAATTTTGTGGAACGGTGCTTACTGGCTCAGTTGGCCAGGAACTTAATTAATAATTGAGGCTAAGATATTATTTTCATTTTTCATGAACACTAACAAGGTGTAGTTCTCTTTCTCTTAAATTTTTATTTGATGAAGGAGATATTAACATTCAATGGTTTTTTTTTTTTGGGATGAATTGTTAGTTAACTAGCTTGTTATTGAAGATTATTAACTTGGGGAGTGACATTTTTCTTAGGCTAGAGAAGGAGTGAAAATTGAACTTGACAAGAAGTTATCAACACTACAAAGTCAGGAGTGTAGAGGGGGTGAGGATGCCAAGTTGGACAAGACCAAAGCTTCAATAAACAGACTGCAGTACCCTAATTCTGGTCACTTCTCAAGCTGTCTTTACTACATCTTCTGCTATTCTTGGACTAAGAGACTCTGAACTTGTCCCCCAGCTTGTTGAACTCTGTCATGGGTAAGCAACTTTTTGTTCCCCACCAGATGCGTTCTTTATTTATTGGAATGACTTGCGATAAAGTGGCAAAGTTCATATCATTATTAAATAGAAATATATCCTGTTGAAAACTCTGAAGAAACAACTACTTAAATAGCAAAAAGCGTGTTTTGCTTTGGCTATTTTCTAAAACAGTTTTGAAATGCATAGGATCATCTCTTTTATTTTTTATCTCATATTGATATATAAAAATCATTTTTTTTCCCACTTAGTTTTGGAAGTTCTGTGATATGCTAGATTGATTCTTGAAAAAATTTAATGTTCCTGGACTAACTTAGCAGAGAACAATCCAGTAAAAAGCTTACCAAGTTAATTGGATAACAAAATTGCTGAATAGTTAATACGTGGGGTTATTGAAGTTCACTTTGAGCATATGGTGGTTGCATGCAGTACATGCTAGAATACTGTGAATCATTGATTTGTTGCAGTGGTAGGTGAAACTTTATGTATTCTGGTTGCGCATATCCCTTGCAGCCTATCCAATACTTCATATATCCATAACTTTTGAGGCCAACCAACTTGCTTATTTATTCATCAAAAAAAAACAACTTGCTTATACATCAAGCTTTAAATGAATCAGGGTTAGGTGAACTGTGTTTTCACTATTATAAGGCCCACAATTTTGCTCTGCACTTTTAACTTCTTGCTTTATTGGATGATTCTAGGTCATATTTGTGATAAACATTGTAATGTTGCTGCTAAGGGAATTTTTGGTCGAAATAGTACACAGAATTTTTGCTTTATTGTATTATTTAATTAGTGAAAACATTTTAGATGTTTTTTAATTTATTGTTTGTACTATTGTTTTTTATGTTATTCTATATTGGTGAAAATTAATTAGGTTCATGTACATGTGGAGATCAATGAATCAGTTCCATCAAGTTCAGAATGACATTGTGCAGCAAGTTCGTGGTCTTGTGACCCGCTCCAACAAAGGTGAATTGACCTCTGACCTGCACCGGCAAGCAACACGGGATCTCGAGTCAGCTGTGTCTGCATGGCACGCCAGTTTCTGCCGCTTGATAAAATTCCAAAGGGATTTCACCCGTTCCCTGCATGGCTGGTTCAAACTCACGATGCTTCCTGTCAATGGTGAACAAGCTAATGGCAACAAGGAGCCATCTGAGGTATTTGCTTTCTGCGACGAGTGGAAGCTTGCTCTTGATCGTGTACCTGACACTGTAGCATCTGAAGCTATCAAAAGTTTCATAAATGTTGTCCACTCGATATCTTTAAAACAAACCGAGGAGCTGAAAATCAAGAAACGAACTGAATCTGCATCCAAGGAGCTCGAGAAAAAGGCCTCCTCTCTCAGGAGCATAGAGAAGAAATATTACAACTCATACTCGATGGTTGGTATCGGTCTACCTGATACTGGTCCAGATAACGGGCACATGTTGGATGCACGAGACCCTCTGGCCGAAAAAAAGATTGGGCTTTCGGCTTGCCAGAGGCGGGTAGAAGACGAGATGCTGAAGCACATGAAGGCCGTTGAGGTCACTAGGGCAATGACTCTAAACAACATTCAGACTGGTTTGCCTGGAGTTTTCCAAGCCATGACAAGTTTTTCTGCTTTGATTATGGAGGCACTCGAGACGGTTTGCACGCATTCCTATGCTATTAAATAGATAGAATCTTATTAAGTTAATATGATTATTATTCTGTTTCCTGGTTCATTGCAAACCTGAGAAGTTAGAAAAGGAGCTGGCAATTTTTCATGTTGGCTGGTTTACAATTTTTTTTTTATTTTTTTTGCTCTATTCTTTGGTTGGGTTAATTGCTTTCCTGTTTGTATTTTTTGAAAATGTAGATATATCTGTATTTTTTGAAATTGTCACCCTTTTTTGGTAATAATATAATATTGTGATTTGGCTAATAAAGACACGTAGCAGGTGGTAGCTGCTACTCAAAAGGCTAGGTGATGTTATATTCAACTTTCCTTTTGCTTATTCTAATTGGTTTTTACATCTTAAAGTCAATTTCCTGTTAACCAAAAATAATTTCGGTTTTCTTGAGTCTTGACTTGGAGCCTCCAATCCATGCACCGTTAAACCAAAGCTATTTTGCATGTGAATTGCATTTCTTATCTCATTGATGGTGTACATAGGATGGCAACAGGTACAATAGGCCGGATACATAGACGAATTCAGCAATTTTATAATTAAGAAATGAGGTTATATACATAAACGTACGTCAAACGAGTGTATATTAAAAAAGAAAATAGGAAGTTCATTTTAAAAAACAAATTTTTATATTTTAAAGGATAAAGTCAAGGGTAGATCTAGAGTGTAAAATTATGGATATCGTTGTATTTTGAAGGGTTACAATATAATAATTTTAAAATCTTGGGAAGAGCAAAACACAAATTTAATAAATTATGAATGCATATGAAATTTTTTACACATAAATAATACATTGTCTTAAAAAAATTGGAGGGGTCCACTACATGTATAGGCCCGTCTCTAGATAAAGTACATAATTTTAAAAATCTTTAGAGTTGCCTTTTTTAGATTCGCTACTAAGCAAAAATCTATGAATTCTAAAGTGTGCGTCAAGCTAAATTTATTAGGCTATATTTAGATAGCCATTTTGTGACCCAACTTTCAACTCCAACCCAATTTAGATGAAAATACCAAGTTGTCCAAGTAGGTGGGCCAGAAAAAACTCCATTCAAATAGAATTCTCATATCACACAATCCTATTATTCATTGTTATGAACAATGTTTCAAAACTTATAAGGATTCATAATCATCAACTGTTGGATCTGTGTAGAGGTTCAATCAGGTGACGTTGTTGTGAACCTTCGACTATATAAACGTCAAGTATATAAGTGCAAATTATCTTCTACAACTCCGTCCAACAATATGTGCATAATAATAATATCACGCATGTTTATTTACAATTTGGAAATGACAACAAAGAATACAAATAGAAAGTTGTCTTACGGTGTCGTATTAACTGAAATCTTAAACGGGGTTCAAGAATGCAATTAAGAGAAACCGTCGAGAAGGTGAAGATTTATTTTGTAAGGCGCAATTTTAGTGCCATAACTTATCGGCACAGGAATGTTTTAGATTATGACGATGGCCATTATAAGGAGGAGTACGATTATTATCAATAAGGGGTACGAAAAATTATGCCGAAGGTGATCGTCCAACTAGGTACATACTTTCATGTTGGGCAGAAAGAATTTCTCTAACAAAGATGAATATTCCCCGAGATATACCTTTTCCAAAAGCTTTATAAGGTGAAACTGCATCTCCTCAGCAACACCAAGCATAACTTTATTTCCAATCATTTCCGTGGTAGTTTTTAGAGTGCTCTTAATCACCTTTGGTGCCAAAGTGATCAATTTTGACACTGTAAGGAGCGATAAGTAGAACTAAATAACTGATGACTTATTTTCCAAGAGAATATGGGATCAGTATTTTACTTACGAACAGAAAGCTACAAGTTTGACTGTGCAAAGACACCACAAAGAATGTCCCGACATAGAGGACCTGGTCAAGGTGAAAAAATATACACAGTCAACTTATCAGCTTGTGATTGTAACTGTGATAAATGGTCTACTTATACAACTCCACGCGCACATGCCATTGCTATGTCCAAATCGGTCATGGAGGATGATTCAAAGTATATCCACCCTGTGTATTCTTTGGAGTACTACATGAATACATACGAGTACATTTTATATCATGTACTTGATCCCATGCATTGGAGACCTGCTCCTTTTGATATGACACATCACCCTCCTAACATGAAAGGTCACAGAAAACCGTGGAAATCCAAGACCGAAGAAGTGCGGCAACTGTGAAGAGATCGGTCACAACCGGAAGACTTGCCCCAACCAAGAAAATCCTAACCAACCAACTCCTAATTAATTGTATTTAAATTTTGTAACTTGTAATATTTTAGAATGTATCAATTATCACTTATTTAATTGTCTGCGATCTTATAAACTTATTTTAATTTTATTTCATTCAATGACGTATTATTAAAGTTGTTCCATTAAATTGGCAAAAATATCATTCTCGGCCCCATAATCAAGGATATCGTAAGGGGCGGGAGGGATTTGTACATGGTTACCGGGGTGCAATCTATAAAACACAACAAACACAGGCCACCCAAAAAAATAGTAATCGTCTCCGCCTTCATCTCTAGTCACTTGGAGTGTCAATTTGTTCCCGCGACTATTACGCATGTGTAGTACTTCAGGAATTCCAAGTTGCATTCTAACACGCCATTGCATGTAGTTTCTACCTATCCACTGTACACAGAAAAACAAATTACAATAAATAACTTGAAGAGAAACGAATATTTTTCTAAAAATTTAATATTAAAAAACGTATCGGTTTTGAAAATTCCGAGTACGTATTCTCAAATGTCTATTCGAAACTCTGCCCAAAAAGCCCCGCCGGAGAGATACGATAATTCCCCCTTAAGGTAATCGATCCCGGGCCTTATAAAAAACCCTTCCTTAAAATACATATCTAGCAGGTTCATTGGAGAAGGAATGAAATGAACTATATCTGTCAGTCGAAGATTGTTGTCACGCAAAAATTCTTGTAAACCACCGTCTAGGTAGTACTTGTCATCTATTTTGGTTACATAAACACACCATTGATTCCCAATGACGTCCTTCAGATAGAAACATCTTGCAACACCGAGACCAGTATGTTCTAACCAATTTGTGTACATTGATGGTACACGCTACATAATAGAATATGTGTTAGATAGCTCAACACATTTGATCAAAAAAAATTACACATTACAAAATAAGATATTACTATTTTTCTATTGGTTTAATTTCCGACAACGATTTTAAATTGGTGTCTGAAATACTCTTCCAAGACGGGATCCATTTCGCTATTCATTTTCAAAATTATAAGTTTGAGAGTAACTACCTAAGTTTGGAAGGAAATTTGGAGAGAAATATGAAAATTCATATGATTTTAGAAGGAGAAGTATGTATGTATAAATAGAGGGTTAAATGCAGGTTTTAGAGGATCTATCCACTGCAATTTGAGGACGGAAGAAGTGGCAATTCCGTCCTCAAGTCACGGGAGTATAGGGGTTTTAGAGTTTCAGGACTTTATTAGGGTAAGGTTGGGACTTCCGTCCTGGGGGGAGGACGGAAGTGGGACTTCCGTCTTGGGCACAAATGTTTTGTCCAAAAAAAGACTGACATGGTTTGGCCTTTCTCCTAAATCATGGTCAATCTAATGCAATGACTTCCGTCTTGGGCACAAATGTTTTGTCCAAAAAAAGACTGACATGGTTAGGCCTTTCTCCTAAATCATGGTCAATCTAATGCAATGCCTCACTCATTTAGCACCCAAAAAAAAAAAGATATTCACCAATAATAATAATAATAATAATAATAATAAAGAAGTAACTTGACACATGAAAATAAGAAAGAGTAATACTTTCTCCATCCCAAATTATCTGTTAAATTTGTGTTTTGCCGGGTGAATTAAGATTTCATCAAATTTTATACTATGATATGGTAAAATTTCAAATTTATTCTATTTAATTTGACTCCTAATTTAAATAGGGAAATGATAAAGAGCTAAGCAAAATTGGCTAAAAACCCAAATTAAACACTATTCACCCCGAGAAGTTTTATCTTGATAGGTGAGTAATTTTAAAACTTACATTTAAGCCAATGAATACAATACACGTATGAAAGAGAATTGACTTTTTACCCTATGTGTATTGTATTCATTAGTTTGGATATAACTTTTAAACTTAGTCACCTACCAAAATAAAATTTCTCCTGTTTGTATAAGGAATTCACCCACTTATTTACCATTTTACCACCAATTTAGTCAATTAATTAGCTAAATTTTAACTCTCTAGCACTACTCATTTAAATATACCTCATTTCCCCCTCTTTCTCTCTTCTCTCTAACATTCAATACAAGTGGTATGATTGAAAAAAATTCATTAATGAGTCATTTAGTTAGAAAGTGGACAATTAATTTGTGATAGATTAAAAATGAAATGTGAATTATGTGACAGTGAGTACACTATATAGTGTTATATGAATTTTTTAGCGTAAAAAAAATACACATCATAGCATATACTGTATACACTAATAATATAAGATGTTTTTTAACACTGAAAATATACTTTGATATTAGTGTATTAACCGATTGCAACATTTGATGTGATTAATTTTTATTAGGGGGAGGGTGTGAGATAAAGAATGAAGATATAATATTGTCGCCCTTGAAGCACGGCTACAACTCTGTCAATTAGACATGATCCCACTTCACTGCCAGACATTCTGCATTAAACAATTTTTAGTTTTTTGACACTTGAAAAACTAAAAAAAAAAGAGGAAAAACCTGAGGAGAAAATAACGCCATAGCTCCAGTGCGAAACGATTAATCGTTCTGCATGTATAGAACAGATTCTCAGCCAGTTGGATTAAATTTTTTAGGGCTGAAATTGATTTTAAAAAAAAACATTTGTTCTTATTTTGAGAACACCTATTCTCCGAACACTTATTTTTTGCAAAAAATACCTTTCTTTCAAGTAAAAAACATTCTTCATGTGCGGAAAAAACCCTTGTTTCACTTGGAATCTAACTAAGAAAATACATTATAGACCGTTTTATAACCACATCCAACCACTATCTTTCTTGGGAAAAGTAATCAAAAGCAGAAGAAATTAAGGTTCTCACATCTCAGGATTAATAGAAGACGGATTATCAGAATTGTTTGTACACCAATAATTTATAAGGAGTTATTTCTTGCACTTTACAGTAATTAAACTTCCACCTTATTAGTGAAGGTAAGACCAACACAACACCCGAGGACAAGATCCTCATTGTTTTTTGAAGGTTTTGTTTACAAAGGTTAAAACAAATGTGCATTGCAATTAGTGTCTGTAATATAAATGTGCAATGATTTTTTTTCCACCATACTTTATGGATAAATTTTACATTCAAATCAATGAAAACAATACACGTAGGTCAAAAAGTCAATTCTCTTTACTATGAATTTGCACTTTCGACATACGTTATTCATTAGATTGAATACTCATCTACCAAGATAAAACTTCTCTACTTTATGATGAATAATGATGTTATTTTGACCATATACAAATGGAAATAAATTCTCATACAATAATGATTTGATTTGAAAGATACTAATTTCTCATGATATTGTCTCGTGAATCAAATCCAACTACTTGTCTTTTTTAGTCTAAATGCATAAATACTCAATTCTAGACTTGCGAAAAATAATCATGTATTGCCTTCATTCCTAAATATAATTTTCATTATATGTTGCGAAAATTAAAAAATTAAAAATTAAAATATTTTTATAATTAAAATATCAATATTACTCTCTTAAATATAATTTGTATACCACTAATTCTATTTAAAAGAGTAATATTGATATTTTGATCGCAAAAATATTTTAATTTTTGACTTTCTTAATTTTTACAATATGGAATGAAAGTCTAATATTTAGTAAGGGAGGTAGTAACAATCGTAAAAGGGGGACATGATATTTCTTAAAAAACCGAGTTTGATTTTGTTAGCTGCTAATGATATGGTTTCATTACAACTTTTGAAAGTAGGATAAAGTAGAAACAAATTTTAATAATGCAAGCAATATTTAAAAGCAACATCTTGCTTGACTTAACTTTAATTAGAAAAAAAAAAGGATCTTGCTTAACTTTAAATAGTAATTTCTCCTATTGGAGAATCCCGAGAACTCGATTAATCCGGCGGGATATGGTACAGGAGAGGTTTTATCTTGGTAGGTGAGTAAGTTTAAAATTTACATTCAAGCTAATGAATACAATACATGCAAGAAAGAGAATTGAATTTTTGACCTACGTGTATTATATTTATTGGTTTTGAATATAACTTTTAAACTTACTAACCTATCAAAATAAAATTTATCATGGTACAGAGTAATCTCTGTTTCTCAATATTAGTGAATTCATTATCAAATCCCTTCTAGAGAAACCACAAAAGGCTAATAAAATCTTCTAAAACCTAAGAAAATTCTAATGGGAGGGAGCCAATCTCTTCTTTTGAGGTACATTGGCCTGAAACACGTGAGCAAAAAGATCCTCTCTCGTCACCCTAATAACGTCGATACAACAAAGGGACAAGAATCATTTTACCTATAATCAACTAAAAGAACTCAAAGTCCAAATATTTACCTCCAGATTTCATGTCTGTTCCTACAATCCTTTTACTGCTACTACCAACTCCAATCGGATCAACCTGCCCAAACTTTCCCGGAAACTCAGCCTCAACGGGTGGTCTTGGCACTTCTGGCGGTGTACTGCAACGTATTAGAGCCCAATTAACACCTTCAAAAAAGGGATGCTGCTTTATTTCAGTTGCTCCCCTCTTTGTCCCAATCCGATGCTGTGGTTCTTTAACGAGTAAACCACGGATCAAATCACGACTTGCATAGCTAGTTGACGGAGACTCTGGAAATCTTAATTGCTGTCCTACTACATTGAAAAGGGTTGCACGATTTCCTGAGCCTTTAAAAGGAGTTTTCCCATACAGTAGTTCGTGGAGGAAGATGCCAAACGTCCACCAGTCAACTGCACTGCCATGGCCTTCCTCCTTTATGATCTCAGGAGCTAAATATTCATGAGTCCCGACAAATGACATTGATCTTGCTGAAGTGGGTTCTGCAAGTAGCTCAGGTAGCATTCCAGCAGGGACAGTAGGCTCACCTCGAGGTTTGTGAGACTTTCTCTTGCCCTTTTGTTGGAAAAGCCGCGGAATGAAGCAAGCTGGCTGAATACACACTGAAGTGGGTTCAATACAAGAAGGTTGGACACAGAAAGCAGCTCCTCGTTTAAAAGGATGAGTATCTAATGATGAGCTCTTTATGAGGGTAGGAGACACTGCACATCTTAGGGAAAGATCAAAGTCTGAGAGCATAATATGGCCATCATCACGGACCAGAACATTTTCTGGTTTTAGATCCCTATAGACAACTCCCAGCATGTGAAGATACTCGAGGGCTAAAAGAACCTCTGCAGCATAAAACCTGAAGAAATGAACAAAGTAAAGCTACTGAGATATGCAATTGATGAATCTTAACTTGAATGCTTACAAGAGATAATCGAACTCCTTAAATACAAACATGTATCACTTCATGCAAGCAGAAAGATGAACTTCGTTAAATGTACATCTCTTAGTTTTTCCAATTAAAGATATAATCCGTCTATAGAAGAGGGAAAAAAAACAGAACCAAATCCATACCGCGCAGCATATTCTGAAAAATGTTTCCCTGGTTGCCGTTGTCTCAGGGTATGCAGATCACCTCCAGGACAATACTCCATTACCAAACATGAAAATCTGTCTGTCTCAAAATGAGTATACAAAGTTGGCAAGAATGGATGATCCAGAAGCTGCAAGATTTCTCTTTCTGTCTGCGCCCTGGTTAATTTCTTCCTGCTTGCAAGTGAAGCCTTATCCATCACTTTCATGGCGAAAAAACAGCGAGTACCACTTAGCTCAGATAGATAGACACTACCAATGTCACCACAACCAAGCCTCTTCAGCAACCTAAAATGACTCATGCCCAAAATACCGTCACGTGCTCGAATGGCTAGGATAGCTTTCCATCTGGGATCATTTCCCTTGTGAGGCTTATTTGCACTGCCAGTCATGTTACTCCAGTTGCTGTCATCACTAAGGCCGCTGCTATCACTTGCGCGACTAAGGCTAGTTTTAGCACTCTCGAGTGAATCTCCTCGCAAGCTTGCCTTAGTGCTTTCATAGTTCCTGTCAATACTGAGCATGCCGTCACTCATTATCCCATCACTCCTGTATGTACTGGTGCAGCTATTGACAATGCTCATCGCAGTCGCAACACCCGTACTATCAGTGCTACTGTGAGGACTTACATTGCCACTTGGAGGCAAAGAAGCATCCCATATGCATTCTTTCTCCTCAGAATCTGGAGGCAGACTTGCCTCTGTGATTTGAGATTGACGAGGAACAGTAGATGGAGAAGAGACTACCCCTGGGTCATTAGGCTCTTCAACCAGGCTCTCTGCAGGCGAAAGAAGAGAAAGGCTTGATTTGAAACCAGGAATATGAATGGAAAGATCCTCAATAAACGGTCCCTTCACAGATAGACTCTTCACTAAGCACTTGCCATCCACTTTGTTTTGACCAATTGGTACATAGACAGGTTTCATAAGATCTGTATCATCCGGTTCTGGAGGATGACTGACACCATGGAATGAAGTGGAGCCGACTTCCTCACACAAATCAACATCCGGCATAAGTTCTTCCTTTTCCAGCAAATTATTCTTTCCCTTCCATGTTCGCGCAGAAGCATATGATTTCAGATCATGAGCATTCCACGCATTGAATTGTTTTTCTACCTCTCTCACCAAATTCAAGCTAGTGTCTGTCACCTCCAACATGACCGGTAACTGCCTGGGAAGTGGTTTCGATTCAGGAATCTTTGCCATTTTCTTCTACCATTTACCATCAGAATCCTATGCTAAAAGGCTTATCTACCAACAAGTAAGAAATGGAGTTAAAAATGATTTGTAAAAACAAGGGTGAAGATCCTTACTTGGTAGCAAGCAAGCAATTACACAAACCAGAAAATCTGCGCACAAACAGTAACTTCAAACACGAAAATCCGCTCACTGAGAACTCGAAATCAATCCCCATTTCTTCTCACGCGTAGCCTTATCAGTTAACTTCGAAGCGCAACAAGAATCACTCAAATCCGAGTCCTATTACTACTTCAATTATGAATTCTCTCACCAGCACTCTGTTTTTACTCGAACTGCCATGTATCCCGAAGGTGATATCTCACAATCCGGCCATAGTTTAAGGAGTCTAATATCTATGGTTAAAATATGGGAATGATCAGAGGTTGGTAACTATGTCTGCCAAGGTATTTACTCTTGCTGCCTAGATTTCCAGAAAATGATTTTTCTCTTTTCTTCCCTTCTCTCTTCCTTTCCCTCTAACTCCCCCTTCTAACCTCTCTAACTCCCTTTCTATATGTTCCAGCAAAAACCACCCCAAGATGACTATTCAAAAGGTGACAAAAGGCCCCCAAGTTTCTAATCTCACACTTAGGTCCCCACACTTACAAACTAGATCAAAGCACCCCCTCGGTAACTATGTCTGCCAAAAAATTTAAATCGCCGTCAGCATCAGTCGTTTGTTCAGTACACCAGGCTCTCAAAAACACAACAATCTTCACATACAAAAAACACCCAAATACGTGTGGATAGAAACAGAACCAATTTTCAGCATGACGGCCGACATATAGTCTCTTTACTTTTCCATTTTGCTGGAGAATAAATTGGATCCACGAAATTATTCGAGATTTAAAAATTAAAGTATACAACACTAGAAAATGAAGCAGGAGCAAAGAGAATCTTAGTCCGAAAAAAGGGGGGAAACAGAAAGAATAAACAAACAAAAAAAAGGGGGAATTAATTGTCAAATAAATTAGCAAATGAGAATAAAACCAAAAAAAAAAGTTCCATAATCCGTACCATAGAACACCAATCGGATCGAGGGTTTGTTCTTCCCCCTTTCACCCACAGCTAACGATATCCTCTTCTTCCTTTCCTCCCACTCTCTACTCCCAATCTTCTATCACCTATTCTAACTAATCAAGCTAATAAATCAGAAAATGCGAGTCGAACTCGAGCTAGAAAAACAGTAATAAAAAACGGAGCTCCGAACAAGCAAAAATCAATTTTATCTACACACTCCGACTTGAACAGCGTCAGCACTGTAGATAAGAAGAGGATTTTGTTAAAATGCAGCAGCAACAGTAGCAATCTTTTAGGTGATTTCGTACTTAAGGAGGAGGAGGAGGAGCGGCGGCGGAAGCGGAAGGAGGAGGAGCGGCGGCGGAAGCGGAAGGAGGAGGTGCGGTGGCGGTGGTGAACTTTAGGACTTTCAAGTCACATGAGTTCACCTTCACTGTGATCAGTTTTAGAGTGAGGATGAGAAAATGGATGGGAGAGAAAGAAGAAAAAGTGAATAAAATTTGATTATTTTATTTTTAGGAAAGGAACAGAAAAGACGAAAAGAGAAGGGGAGAATATGCGAGGTGTCCTCAAAAATCTCACTCCCTCTCTACACAAAAATGCGATACTCACCACCCAGGGCGCTCACACCTCCAATCCGACAAAAATAAAATCTCAGTCCTGATCCTACGCTGAACTGTTTTTTTTTCTTATGGAACGTCTCAAAACATGTATTCTTAAGTACAAAAAAATACGTATCTGATTCAAAATATAAGTCTTTTTTAAGAATTTTCACACAAAAATTGGACTGTCTAAAATACCCCTAATTAATATTTCAAAAAACAAAGAAATGAATAGAGAGTTGCATGCGATCTACACATTTTGACCAAAATGAATATGGAGAGAAAATGATGTAGACACAAATCAGTCAATAAATGCACATTTTTTTTATAAAAGACTTATATCTTACAACAAATAACAACTTCTTCAAAGACTTATATTTTGAATTTGAAGGGAGTATAGAATAGATGTTCTTAAAAACATAACATGTGTCAAAAAACTTAGGACAGAATATCCGTTTAAAATCAATTTTAACCATCAAAATTTCATTAGACAGACGAAATTAAGAACCTCACATATTTAAAAAAAACTGTCCCGTACTGGAACCTCAGCAAAAAAATCTATATTTGGAAGTGTTAGTAAAACAAAACGGAGTGCTTCAGTGTAATTTTATCTCGTTAGCTGGGAGTGTAGATAGTAGTCCATCAATTTCTTGATTTATCGATTAAAAAAATGTAGTGATCATTAAAAATATAAAAATAAAATATTTATATTACTTTTTAAATAGAAAAAAATTAATTTTTTTAATTAATTTTTATTACATGTGTTAAAAATCTCAAAATAAGGAATGAATGTGGCAACAAATTAATGTAAGAACCCACCCAAAGTGTACCACGGCTCCCTATCTTGACAAACGAAAATTCGGTAGATACTGGGACATCTCTGTCACTGATTGGATTTGTACTTTTTGTACTTTTTGATCCAACGGTTGTATAAAAAAACAGAGGGTATTTTAGAGATAAACTTTGAGCTCTTTTTTCTCTTTTTTACTTTTAACCTGGGTGTTCAATAATCGAAACATCGTTCACTAATAAAAAAACGTCGTTCTCCGATAGAGAACATGTGCTTCTGCCGCAGAACACATGTTCAATAATCAAGAACATGCGTTCACTAATAAAAAATGTGCGTTCTCTAACAAAAAATGTGTTCACTGACAGATAACGTGCGTTCTCTAATATAGAACGTGCGTTCTCTAACAAAAAAATGTGTTTTCTAATAAAGAACGTGCGTTTTCTAACAAAAAATGTGTTCACAATATACAAGAACGTGTGTTCTCTGTTAGAGAACATGCGTTCTTGTAGAAATATACCTATTTTACTTTTCAGCCGCAACTTTTCTCTCTCCTCGGTAACCCACCTTTTTTACTTTTCAGCCACAACTTTTCTCTCACCTCTAATAAAATTACATATATATCCTTTTACCTCTCTTTTAAATCTCAACCATTGATCCTCTTAAAAAATGAAATTAACGGCCCTTGTTGTGTCCCGCACGTGCGAAATTTAAGGCGTTCCGCACAGGAGCCGGACTGCCCAAAGTGGGCAGGTTGACGGACTGTCCAAATTGCGAGAGAGAAAAGTGGGAACCATTGGTAGGGTCCTAGAGGGCTAAAAAATTTCTGTTCCCATTTGATGTCACCTTTTTTATCCATTAATAAAAATAATGTATATTAAATTTTTAATTAAAAAATTATAACTTAAAAAAAATAGTGGAATTCACAGGAAAAAAAATACACATGACAAATATCTATTCGTAATGACGCAGAAAATGTCATAGAACCAAAGGTGGGAGGGACCCACATTATGTTCCTTCTTTGGAGTACACGTCTTTTCAAAACAAAAAAAAAGGCGAAGGAAGCCTCCTTATACACAAAAGGCGATATTCACGACCCTAATGTTTCACTTCTCGATTCGACAAAAATTATTGAGGATGTTAATGAAAATGACCCAACGGCTCGAATGGTGAGAGGTCTTGTCTTAGCCTACCGTAAGAAATCACTCTCACATTAGAGGGTTGAATTCGAACATACGCCTTATACACAATTTGTTACCCGAACCAATTGTACTACCCTTGCGGATAAGGAAGGCTCCTCCTATACTATCTCTGTTCTCTCCTTCCCAAAACCTCAATCAAAGCTTTTTTTTAGGGAAATGATTTTCGGCAGAAATTGGCTAAAAAATATAAATTAAACATTATTCATCACATGTTGATATAAGGGATTCACCCACTTATTTATCATTTTATCACCGATTTAGCCAATTAATTGGTTAAATTTTCTCTCTAGCACTACTCTTTTTTTATTGGGGAAAGGGACTTATATACTACTCAAAAATAGGAAGATTTAAAAAATTAAGGAGGGGATTCGAATTTATAACATTTACGTCATGAGATCTTAATCTTATCTACTAATCAATCCCAGGCATGATCACTACGACCCCCTTTGTGAGGAACTGAACCATTATGGCAAGGAAAGGTTTGATTCAGCGGGAGAAGAAGAGGCAATGCCTCATTAGCTTAATCAAAGCCTTTTATTTTTATTTTCACAACGGGAATTGGGATCACAAATCCCCTACTTCTTCTCCTTAATTTCACCCTTAATTATTACTACTGCTACTAACTCACTTTTCTCAAGAAGAAAATAAATCTAGGCAACTTGTGTTTGAGGTGGTTAATAGACAATTCCGACAGGTGATAAATACATTTTTTCAGCATAATGCAAATACTTATTAGCTATCAGATAAAATATTTGACAACTTAAATTATTTATTCACAACACATGTTAAATGTTTTTCTAACGAATAATAGAAATATTTAATTTCAGTTGACATATTTGATCCAAAAATTCAATTTTTACCAACTCAAAACAATTTAGTTCTAGATCAAATTATATTCAATTACTCCTTGAAAATATTTGTTAATAATATTTTATCCCCGGTAAAGAATAATCAAACCTGGGGCCACCAATTAAGAAAAAGGGACCTCGAGTTGGTATTTTCCTTTTCAAAATGTAGTAGTACTATAGTATATTCATTAACCCTTTCATCAAACCTAAAAATATGACTACTCTTTTATTATTTGTCTCCCTATAAGGTTTTGTGGGAGAAACTAATTATTGACTTTTAATTTCGTTAAATTTTATGACACTGGATTTGGGATGAAAATATATACTCCATCAGTTTTATAATAGTAGTCTTTCTAAATAATTCAACATAAATTAAAGAAGTGAAAAAATAAGAGATATTTTTAATATTGTATCCTTAAATAATTTAATTTATTATTAAACACCGACTCTCCAATTTCTTTCTTTAGTAACGGTAATTATAGAAAATTGAAAAATGACAAATATTTAGAGAAGAGATGGAGAGACAGTGACGGAGCCAAAGGGATGGGGCGACAACCCAACATTTTAAAAAATAATGAATTTTCTATATAATTTTTTATTTTTCAGAAAATTTCTTCACAAATATTGCATCTCGCTCCCCAAAAATTTGGCCCTAGGTTAGCAGGTAGACTTTGCCCTTGGTAAACTATACATTTCACATTTTAAGATCTTATACTATAAACTTTACCCATTCTAAAAGGGGAAACAAAGAAAGATCTTATAGATACCTAATTACTCCTAATTTTGTATTGATATGAATGTTTTCCTTTGATTAGCATAAATATTTAAGATAATAAATTTTTTTAGGGGAATATTTAAGATAATACTTGATTCTTACAAATTATTATTTTACCTTTATTAATTATGTCGATAGCTGAATTATACTGAAGATGTTTCAAAAAGGGAAATTAATTATGTAAGTTTAGATGAAAGATACTTTAATTTTATCCATACAATACTTGAAGAGGGAAATTACCATAATTTGACTTATGATATTCGAAATTACAAGTCAAATTTGTTGACATTTAAGTGCCAGTGACTTAGAGGTCCCGGATTCGATACCCTCCGCCTGCGTGCGGTAAGCTTTATTCTCCTTTATCTAGGGTGTTCTCTCTCCCCAGTGTGGGGCTGTTCTTTCTCCCACGTGTGAGGTAATCGCCATCGTGGCGTCAAAAAGGTGCTATTATTACTACTTAAACAACCTCAACAAAAGTTATATAATGATATAATTTTAATATTTCCAACTCACCATTCCTATATATGTATGTACAACCCCCTTTTCGGCCAAATTTGCTACATATATGTATAATGCCTCATCGAAAATGGGCAAAAAATCGCTTGTACCCAATTTGTGTATTATGCATGTATCCATCATTTAAAATTTACCACGTTGACAGAGAAAATATTTTTTCCTTACGGGTTCCACTATTCCTTTTAGGTTATAATTTTTTAATTAAAAAATTAACACGTGTCAATTTTTTATTAATGATACATGCATATGTACACAAATTGGGTACATGCGATTCTTAACCTCGAAAATGACTCTTCTCATTGTTCTAAATCATGCCAAAATAGCATGTCTATATTTATAAATAGTAATAATAAACAAAAAATATAAAAGATGGAAAAAGAGGAAATGAAAGAAACAAGAGCTGAGAGGACCACGACTACCTAACGTCAAAAGTAACAGTATATATTGAACATTTTTAATTCGATTGTATTTTATTGTAATTGTGAGAATACCTCAAATTAATTTGACTTTCCCCTTTCTGTTTTCGAAGTAACTCTCATCAACTAGCACTATTTATATGATCCCACTATACATATAGATTATAGATCCGAGGACTTTATATTTCATCCATCCAGTGAGAGAGTCAGAGTCGAAAAGAGGATTCTTCACTTCTTTCTCTCATTTAAAATCATGCATGAGACTTTCATCTCACACGGCTCCTAAGTGATAAAAGAAAGATTGTTACATTTCTATATAATAGGTATTTTCGATTGATGAATATTTATTCTAAGGTATGTAACACATGTTTTGCGCAATAGGTGTTTAGAAAATCACAACAAATATCCATCTAAAATAATATGGACCATCAAAATTTTATCCTATATTTTAGAATAACTAAAAATATTAATAAATCTGAATTTTGATCGTTCTGCATTATAACAAGACTGCTGAGAGCAATATATATATATATATATATATATATATGTGTGTGTGTGTGTGTGTGTGTGTGTGTGTGGAAAAAAATTAAACAAGGAAGAAAGTGTGGAAGAAAAAGACGTGAAAGCGTGCATGCTCTATCAGTGTCTATAAAGAATCGCAACGTTAAGGACGATTGGAACTATCCTTTGACTCATCTACCCAACCTTCCAACATAAGAAGAAGAATGCTCAGCCAGCCACCCCGCACCTGATTCCGCCAATGATTTTAACTAGGAGATTATAATCCCAGTCATCTGATCGAGTGATTCAATATCTCAAATCTATTTGTAAGATACTGATAGAAATTTTTATTAGCATCGAAATTAAAATTAATTTCAACATTATTTTTTAATTCAACAGTTGAGAGATAATTATTTACGTAACTAATTTGAATAGCCATTCTAAAACAGTTATCCATTTAGTGTACATACTATTCAATTATTTAAATATTTAGTTGTCAAATTTAATAGCGTGTAATGCATAAGAACATTATGAAAAATAGACATCGCCAACCTAATTTATTTTTTTTGTGAAAATCTTGGTTCCCCGATCCTTACCTCAAGGCTCAAGCATAATGGCTTCTTTTAAATCCATAGTCGAAGCTACCACTTTGAATTCATAATACTATATTACTTGTTGCGAAAATTAAGAAAGTAAAAATTAAAATATTTTGTAATTAAAATGTCATTATTACTCTCTTAAATATGACTTGTACACCACTAATTTTATTTAAGATAGTAATATTGATATTTTGATTACAAATTATCTTAATTTTTTAATTTTTAATTTTCTCAATATTTAATGAAAGTTTTATATTTAGGAATGGAGGGAGTAGCAAATAGTGATGTGGGTGTGGGTCTGATATTCTATGAAATCTAAACTTAGTGATTAAAATGATTAGCTTAATATTTTAAACTACTCATTACTGAGTCACTCTCTCCAGGTTTCCAAAAAAGAAGGGTTTTTTTTGGTAATATGCAGTAGGCCAACAATTTTAATTCCTCGTTGCTTTTTGAAAAAGAAGGAAACCAAAGGTTTCAAAAGTAAGTGTTAAATAGTGACTTTAGGAGTCTTGGAATTAGGAAAAGGAGGTTATGGTATTCAAAGGTGTACCAACCACAAAGTTGGGTAGATAGCTAGTTTTATAACTTCGCTTTTTAATAGATGTCAGTAAATTAATTTTCACTTATGTATGAAATCATCACTTTGATCAATATTTTACTCTTTCATGAATGATTCGGTGCGAATGAGGATTATTCATATGATTTTTTAAAAGTCAGAATCAATTAGGACATCTCGTGATTTGGGGTTGGTGTTCTTTCTTCCAATGATTCCTTTCTCACAATTGTTTATGGCCCATTCCACTCATCATCTCCCTTTTTGTCAATTTTTGTTTAGTGGGGGTGGTGCACAATTTTGATTTTCTCATTTTCAATTATTAGCGATGGAAAGAATCAAGTAGTAGACCAATGGTTGAGGTTGCTACTTCTCTGAACGAGGTCATGAGATCGATTCCTACCTCCCCTTCCCCTTCCCCTCCACCCCCCAAAAAAAATTATTAGCAATGGATCTTGCACTAACTTAGGAGCATTGAAAATATATTATTTTCTATTGTTTCATTACAAAAAGATATATATCATCGGTTTCAAATTAAATATTCAAGTAGTAAGTTCAGTTTGGATGGAAAGAGTAATCATAGGTAACTATTTTTGCTTTAATGATTTTAAGTTTGAGTTTATTTTTGTTCGGTTAGATTTGATTAGTTCAGACGATCCGCTTTGAAAACAAAAAAGAATAATATAGGGGAGCTTCAAAGTTCAAGGGTTAGATTAATTTTGTCATTCCTGTACCTATTTTTCACTCACAAATATTAACTGTATACTCTATAAAAACTCTAACTCTAACTTAAGTGGAAAATCAATCCAAACATGCCAATCATAGGGGCAAAATATAGTCTATTATTTCGTCTATTTTAATAGCAATTTTGTATATTGTTATGTTGCGTTTTGAGCTTAGAATGGTATAATCCTCACTTTTTTGTGCTTTTAATCATAGGGGCAAAATAGTACTTTTGAAGCGTAAAAGTGAAATGAACTTGCAGAAAAAGAAAGAAGCTGCTGGAATTGAAAAGACATCTTTACATACTAGAAGAGAAGATATGGCAGCTACTTTAAAGGATGTTGATGAGTTTTGGTTTAAAGCAACTACTTTAAAGAATCTTGAAGAGTTGTATTTTATGTCAACTACTTTAGAAGAGTAAGAGAGTTTTGATCTATGTCAATTACCTTAAGCTAGGAGATTTCTATTGCTATAAATACTCTTTACTAGTCTTAGGAAATTATTATTAAGTCATTATTAGATTATTCTAGGTTTTAATTTGTTATTGAATTTTTCTCTAGTATGAGCTAAATATTTATTCTAAGGCCATGATGTAGCTAGATTAATTTTATATGTTATTCTCTTGATTTTGTTATTCGATTAGTGTTGTGGAATTAATTTCTTATTATTGTTCTTAATGCTTTTGTGTGATTAGCTACCACTCAAATTGTCTTTACATTAACTTGGAAGATTTACGACAGTGACCTTATTAATTAGGTTAAATAATGCGAACATAAATTTCATGCAAGATAGACATATACTTGTATGGTTTGTGCGATCTTTATGATTTCATATGTTTAATGCGTTTTTGTGGGTTAAAATCAACATAGACATATAGTTGGTTTATTCATGAGAATAGGTTTGATAAGTCTTGAAAGAGGTTATTAGATATAATTGGAATCGATCGATTAATGAAACTCACTTTAGAATAACATCTCGTAAGGATAATATATTGGTTAATTTAGTGAATTCATGTGCCTTAGATCTTTCTCTTATCAAACTTCTTATTCAAGTTATTTGTTTTATGTTAGTTAATTAATTTAGTTTAATCATCATCAACCATCAGATTTATTTTACTTGCTTTTGATCATCGTAGAATTAGTTACTTAGAAATTAATTAATCATTATTCTCTGTGGGATCGACCTTGACTACTACAATATTGATCTAGTACACTTGCTAGTTTAGATTTTGCGTATCAACTCTATAAAAACTCTAACTCTAACTTAAGTGGAAAATCAATCCAAACATGCCAATCACAATTTCATTTAAACCTTCTAGGTTGAATATGGTCTTAGTAGATGATGTTGGTAACAACACCATTTGATATTTCTTGGAGACTTGGAGAAGAGGAAGAAGGATCATGGGCCAATGTAGTGAGGATTACTTCTGATTTGGACCATGGTACATGATCATATGGTCAAGATTTGTCAACATCACGAAAAAGATAATTTTTTTTTTTATGTGGATAAATCAGTACTACATTACCTATTAGACAATGTTACATATTAGAAACCCACATCCTTCTTCTCTTTCTCTTTTTTCTCCCTATTTCTTCCTCTTGAAGTTTCTTTATTTCTTGACTTTCATGGCTATGGTTGGATCTAGCCATCTTTCTTCCACTTTTGGTATCTTCATCCCCTCATTTTGCTGTAAATCGTGATGAAATTTTTTCAAGGTATTATGATTCAAGATTCAATACTCAGATGCAAGATCTACTTCAGATCCTTCTAGATTTGGAGTTTCCCTCTAAACCCGGAGTTGTTTTGGGCCCTTCCTTAGTTTTCTTCATCTTTCCGAGACAATCTATGGGGCGGTTGATACGCCCATGGTCTCATAGATTGTTGATTTCTAAGAAATATGTTGGAATTGAGCTTGCTACTGCTGTTCAAGGATTTTGGAGAAGATGCTGCGAGGAATTTTATTACGTATTTATTTTTTCTACTGTTTATAGTGTTTACCTAGTCCGGGGTGTGGACTTTTATCTGTTATCATGGTGGTCTCCACCATTGTATAACTTTTATTTTCTTGTATTTTCTTTTTATCTTTTGATTGTAATGATTTCGACTGTTTTGTGATTAATGGATAATTTATTACTTAGCAAAAAAAAATGTTACATAATAGAATTTTCCACTCGTGAGAACATGGTAGGAAGTATTATTTGAAAGGATCTATGGACTTCATAAGTAAAGAGAGAGTTACAAAGCCCAATGGACCATTTCGATTGAGCCCTTTAATAAAGAATATAGTTCAGTGGTAATTTCTAAAAGACTGCTCCAACATGGGCCCGAGGAAACTCAAATTTCAATGAGCTCGATCCAATCAGCCCATTTATGAATTTCTCTGAGGATTTTCTCATGTATACTTTCACAAGGTTTCTATCCCGCGTGATGCGCAGATTATTTGAGTTGGTATTGTTTTATCGTGCCAATCAAGAAAAAAATAGACAAAGTTAAATTTACATTTATTTATATACGAAATCTAATTTCAAAACACTAACAGAATTGAAAGATTCCACAAAAAAAAAGAAAAATTGAAAGAAATTCATAAAATATAGCACACAATTATCTTTTGGGAGATATTTTCCTTATTTTGTGTATTTGTGGTGATTATGTGCAAATGCAAACCTATTTTGATGAAGAACATGTTATTAAATTTCTAAAAGGTTTGGATAATGAATATGCTTAAGTTAGGTCACATATTTAGCTAATGACTGGTGTATAAAATTAAATGAGTGTTTAATATGACTAAGAAACACGAGAAGCAATTGCATAGAAGATTAGTGAGAAGCAGCCTCTAGATTTGCAAATCCTTTATAAGAATGAATAATCACGATTACTACAACAAAATAAATTAGAATGAATCTTACCTTTTCATCCAAAATCAAAGAATCAAAACTCATTAAATCATCAGGTTTTTGGGCATTGAAAGTGTTCCATAATCTCATTACTCGAAATAATATTCTCTTTTCTTGTTTTCCTTTTCCAAATCCATTGAGATGCACATACTGAAGTATTGATTTACACATAATGTTTGTTTTGATGGCATTTTTTGTTTTTTTTTTTTTTCTGTGAGAGAATTCATGGCTGATTTTGGATTATATGGTTGGTGATCTTGTTATGAGTTTCCACTTGACCTTTCATATGGCTGAATAAATGATAGTAAATGGTCTATTAAAATAAGAATGCAAAAAACTGGAAAAACCGCAATAATATGTTACCTTATGTTTGATTCATATTCTTAAATTTAATATATGTGTCTTTTCAAATCTCCGCATAGAATAATGCTTAATCATAAGCATGAACAAGAATGATGCAAGCCTTTTAGATTTCCTATATACATGAATAAGAATTCGGTTATTTTCTTGGAATATTAAATCCAATTTATGATGCAAGACTTTTATAATTCATATATACATGAATAAGAATTTAGTTTTTTCTTGGAACATTAAATCTACTTCATAATGCAAGCCTTTTAGAATTTCTATATACATTAATAAGAATCCAAAAATTCATTATGCATATTTTTTTATGCAAGCCTTTTAGAATTCCTATATAATGTTATTTTCTTGGAATATTAAATCTACTATATAATGCAAGACTTTTAGAATTCCTATATACATGAATAAGAATTCAGTTTTTTCTTGGAATATTAAATCTACTTCATGATGTAAACCTTTTAGAATTCATATATACATGAATAAGAATTCAGTTTTTTCTTGAAATATTAAATCTACTTCATGATGCAAGCCTTTTAGAATTCCTATATGCATTAATAAGAATTCGGTTATTTTCTTAGAATATTAAATCTACTTCATGATGTAAGTCTTTTAGAATTCCTATATCTATTAAATCTACTTCATTAAAAAAGAAAATCATTGAACTTCTTCATATAAAAAAAAAAAAAAAAACCCATTGAACTTCTTCATTTAAAAAAAAAAAACATTGAACTTCTTCATAAAAAAGTAACCAATGAACTTATTCAACTTCTTCATTAAAAAGAACCAATGAACTTCTTCATTAAAAAAGAAAATCATTGAGCTTCTTCATTAAAAAAAATCATTGAACTTCTTCATTAAAAAAAAATCATTGAACCTCTTCATAAAAAACATTGAACTTTTTGTTTTCTACATGAATTTCTCAAAGCATTTATATGTATTATAACTATCTACTTTATGGAATACATTTAATTGCCATTTATAGGGAATTAAATTAAATTCATTTATGTTACATATTTTTGTCTATAATCTATAAGTATACATAAAATTTATAGTATCATTTATTAGCTAAACTCTTCATCTTCTAAGATCGACATTAATCTACTTTATTGAATACATTTAATTGCCATGAATAGAGAATTGTAAGAGTTTCTTAAATTTAATTCATTTATGTTACATCATTTTTTTATAATCTACAAATATATAACTTTAGAATAAAGATGAATATTATAGCTAAACTATTCATCTTCATAGTAACTTTAGGATGAAGATTATAAATCATGAAACACTATTTTTAGAAGAAAATTAATGACAAAGTTGCCACATGGAAGCTTATGATTTGACCACATCTCATAATATGTCACGTGTCATATCATGAAACTTTTATCTAAACTTGGACTAACTTTATATATTATAGATTTTTTTCGAAAGGGAAATGCTTTGTAGCTCAAATTATTGGCTATAATTAGGTGTAAAATATAATTGGCCCCCTATTTTTAGAAAGTATTTCACGTTATTTTACACATTTACGCAATAATATGCTATAAAATATCCTTGACCCATGATAACTCGTAAATTTAGTTATATTTTCTTCTACTTTAATAGTAATTTTGAGCTTCAAAAAGTATTTACATATCGAGTTTTGATCTTAGAATGCTATAATCCACACTTCTCTGTGTTTGCATTCGTAGGGGCAAAATAGTTTTTTGAAGGGTAAAAGTTAACCGAACTTGCAGAATTTGAAAGAATCTGTTGGAATTAAAAAGATGTCTTTACAGACTAGAAGAGAAGATATGGCAACTACTTTAAAAGATGTTGATGAGTTTTGGTTTATGGAAACTACTTTAAAGAATCTTTAAGAGTTGTATTTTATGTCAACTACTTTAAAGGAGGTTGGAGAGTTTTGATTTATGTCAGTTACCTTAAGCTAGTAGGGTTATATTGCTATAAATACTCTTTACTATTAGGAGGAGATATTAAGTCATTATTAGATTATTCTAGTTTTTAGTTAATCTCTAGAATTAACCCTCTTCTAGGGTTAATCTTTATAGTTCTTTTTATTTACAAGTTTCGTAGACAAGATTGAAGCTTTCATTGTTGCCGTACCTTTGAAGATTATTTTGATTTCAAGTTCGAGACTTTATTCGAATTCATTGATATTTTCTTATATTCTCTCTTCTAATTTGTTAACGGATTTCTTCTCTAGTATGAACTAAATATTTATTCTAAGACCATGATGTAGCTAGATTAATTTTATATATTATTCGTGTGATTTTGTTATTCGATGAGTGTTGTGGAATTAATTTCTTATTATTGTTCTTAATGCTTTTGTGTGATTAGCTACCACTCAAATTGTCTTTACATTAACTTGGAAGATTTGCGACAGCTGGCCTTGTTAATTAGGTTAAATAATCTGAACATAAATTGCATGCAAGATAGACATATACTTGTATGGTTTGTGCGATCTTTATGATTCCATATGTTTAATGCATTTTTATGGGAAAAATCCAACAAGTATATGTCTATCTTGCATGCAATTTATGTTCAGATTATTTAACCTAATTAACAAGGCCAGCTGTCACAAATCTTCCAAGTTAATGTAAAGACAATTTGAGTGGTAGCTAATCACACAAAAGCATTAAGAACAATAATAAGAAATTAATTCCACAACACTCATCGAATAACAAAATCACACGAATAATATATAAAATTAATCTAGCTACATCATGGTCTTAGAATAAATATTTAGTTCATACTAGAGAAGAAATCCGTTAACAAATTAGAAGAGAGAATATAAGAAAATATCAATGAATTCGAATAAAGTCTCGAACTTGAAATCAAAATAATCTTCAAAGGTACGGCAACAATGAAAGCTTCAATCTTGTCTACGAAACTTGTAAATAAAAAGAACTATAAAGATTAACCCTAGAAGAGGGTTAATTCTAGAGATTAACTAAAAACTAGAATAATCTAATAATGACTTAATATCTCCTCCCAATAGTAAAGAGTATTTATAGCAATATAACCCTACTAGCTTAAGGTAACTGACATAAATCAAAACTCTCCAACCTCCTTTAAAGTAGTTGACATAAAATACAACTCTTAAAGATTCTTTAAAGTAGTTTCCATAAACCAAAACTCATCAACATCTTTTAAAGTAGTTGCCATATCTTCTCTTCTAGTCTGTAAAGACATCTTTTTAATTCCAACAGATTCTTTCAAATTCTGCAAGTTCGGTTAACTTTTACCCTTCAAAAAACTATTTTGCCCCTACGAATGCAAACACAGAGAAGTGTGGATTATAGCATTCTAAGATCAAAACTCGATATGTAAATACTTTTTGAAGCTCAAAATTACTATTAAAGTAGAAGAAAATATAATTAAATTTACGAGTTATCAACCCATGTTTTTATAAAGAATTTCACAGCATTTTATACTTTTAGTCAAATTATAGCCCATTATTAGAGTCACCTAGCACTACCCCTTTTCATAAAAAAGATTGATATGTTTCAGGATTAGATGGGAAATACACATTTATTTTGCACTATGAAGAATGCAAATAAATCATGAGGATAGTTGTTTCCACGGAGTTGAGAATTGCTCAATTTTTATTTTCTTGATTAACATTTGTTCTCCGTAACTTATTTGTGTTTGCATAGTACGAAACAAAAGTGCATTCCGCAGTGAACCTGATTAGATATGTATATATACTTTATAGTACTTCCCGTTTTTCATTGTTTTTATTAAAAAAATATAAAGACATACATTTATATAACACATAAAAATTTAATTTATTAGCCATTGATGCCGACACTGAACATATGATATTGATAAAAAAAATAATAATTTATTAATCAACAAATCTTCAACATTCTTTTTTCTTTCATTAATTTTAGTGGTATTCTAATCTATTATATAAGATTTTATAACACATTATATAATAATATAAAAATATGTAAGATTTCATACAATAATTTATGGCAAATTGGTGAATTTCGTCCTATAACATTATGCGATTGGTGATAATGGTCCCTGTTTTATTTTATTTTTGGTATTTGGGAACATAAACAATTTGCGTTTGGCGGTAATGGTCCTTTCGTCCACAACAGTTAAGGTCAACTGTCAGTCAATATAAATGAAAAACAGCAAAATTGAAGGGCATTTTGGGAAAAAATCTATTTTATTTTTTGCAAATTGGCACTAGAAGTACCAAAATATAGAACGATTGGTTGTATTGGTCCCCATCTTTATCCTCCATCTTTTCTTCTTCATCTCATTAGAGCACTCCTTCAAATAATTTCAAACTTACCCCACTTCTTTTTCAACCCACCCAAAGACCCACTCCCACCAACTCTTTCTTCATCTTCTTATTCAACCCACTCCACCCCACCTCTTTTCATCTTCTTCTTCAACTCACCCATAGACCCATCCCTACTCCACACCCCGAGACACTCATACCTCTCTTCATCTTCTTCTTCAACTCACCCATAGACCCATCCCTACCCCCACACCCCGAGACACTCATACCTCTCTTCTTTTTCATCATCAATCAAATTTCATTACACTAAAGAAAAAACTCACCACAAAAAATAATGAAAATTTGATTTAAAAGGAAAAATCCTCTATATTAAATCAGAATTTAGAGAACTAAAGAGAATAAAGATTGGTGAATTTTGTCCCTTAACAATTTGCGATTGGTGGTTTTGGTCCCTGGTCTATATTTTTGGGTGAATTACCCAAATTAACCCCAGTGTCTTGAAGATTTAAAAAAAAAACAAAATTAATTATTTCCATCACAATTGTGGACGGAATGACCATTAACGCCAAACGTAAATTGTTTATGTTCCTAAATACCAAAAAAAATAAAACAGGGACCATTATCACCAATCGTTATAATGTTATAAGACGAAATTCACCAATTTGCCAAAAAAAAAAAAAAGAAACCATACATTTAACTTGATGATACCAAATTTTGGAGAAATACAAAATAATTCTCAAAGTTCTTCAAAAAATATACATATGTATATATAGGTAACAAAAAAATTGGTGGCCCCCAAATTTCGGAGGCCCGGTTCCGTAGGGCACTTTAAGCACCTTTGAGCTAGGCCTGTTTGAAACATGTGTTAGATCATATACAATATGTATTATCTCTTTATGAATACATGTTCTGAAACTATAACATATGTTTTAACTAATGAACACATTTACTTAGACATGTAACACATGTTTGAAAATTATAACATGTTTCCTTACCAAATAATGACATATACGGTGATATACGATTTTCACTCGAATTTGGGTGGACATGCACAAGACACGGCTTGTTCCGTAAAAAATAAAAAATAAAAAATAAAAAAGAGAATCGCAATTGCCGCGTCTGATAAAACGTCAACGTCTTTCTCTGGTCCAAAAGCTTTCCGTTACCGAAAGTTCCACTGTCTTTACTGCTCGTCTTTCTAGCTGGCTCTTACGTACCTACTACCTTCTCACTACTTCCAAGTTGATCATCATTCAACCGACAACCACCAGTTTCTCTCTCTTCTATAGTCACCATGGCGGAAGTCGCCTCTCAGAAGATCATGGCGGAACCCTCGATTTCACCGTCGTCGGAATCAATTGACCGTAACCGTACCGATTCCGTACGAGTTTCCGACGCGGCCAACTCCGACTTGTCCTTGCCTAATACACCGGATCGTCTTCCTTCCTCGCTTGATCGCTCGTCTTGCATACAATCCGATGATCAGGTTCTGAATTTTACTTGCCTTTCAATTGAACTTTTTTTTTACTTTGCTAAGTATTACTACCTTCGTTCCTTAATATGAGTCGTGCAGGACTGTAGCGAAGAATAAGGAAGCAAAAAAAAAATAGGATAGTTTGTTATTCAAAATATCAATATTACCCTCATAAATAGAATTAGTGATATACAAGTCTATTTGAAAGAGTAATATTAATACTTTGACTAACAAAATATCTAGTTTTTTTTGCTTCCTTAATTCTAGCTACATGTACTAAACAATGGAGTAGAGGTATTATTAATTAACTTTCAATTGTGGTTGCAGTGCTAGTTGTTTGTTTCTCCCAAGGTTTAAGAACATTAACTAGAAAAAAATTAAACAAATTAAGTGTGGGCATAGACGGAGCTAATAACTTCATGTTTGTGTAAAAAAATATCAATTTTCACATAATTCTTATAGAGGCTAGAGTAAATTTTGTTACTAATCATTCTGAAATTTTCGAATTTTTCAAGGAAAAAATGCAATTTTTAGAATTTTGGAGCCCGGTCCTTGAACGTGCTAGACTTCTTTTTTCTAGGAAGTTTTTAATTTTGTTGTTAAGTTGCTAGAGAATACCACCAGGAAAGCAACTTGAGAATTATTGAATTTAAGTGACCGAGATAAACGAATTCAGAATTTGGTGACTGTTATTATTGTGCAAATTTTGTTCCCCTGCTGATAGAGTTGTAGGAAAGGGTGAAAGTCTAGATTTAGTATGTTCTAAGCGTTATTTCAGGCTTTTGATTAGAATTTCAAAGGGAATATAAACCAGGTGAAATTGATTAATCACGGAATTTTATGTTTGTGAATGATAGAAAATTTGTTTGCACTTTTGGAGGTTTAATTTCGAATTTTCGATTGTTTTAAATGTTGCATTCACTGTTGGTTACAGAATCAACTGACTTTGAGAAGTGAAGAGTATCGGCAACTTTTTCGACTTCCTCCAGAAGAAGTGAGTGAATTTCTATTACATTTTTCTTCACTAATTAGGATAAAGACGGCTTTATCTTTTGTACTCTTTAGTATGGGGTGGGGTGGGTGATTTTTTTTTTTAACTATGATCGTACTAGATTTCTATGGCTGTCTGATAACATTAGTTTTTTATTAGTTCTTCCCAATGAGGTTGCTTATATGCTCGATGGTGACTTTATTAGTTGTATAGAAAAGTTTACGCGGTTCGTTATTAAACACCAAAAGTATGTGTGTTATTGTGATGCTGATCTCACTTCAGCTTTAACTTATTTTTTCTGATAAAAATGAAATTATAAAATAGAGACTTTTTTTTGTTGTTTTGATCCATCTACATTTATCGATCTTTAAATATTCAATTTCCCATATACATGCAATGCAGCAGATGAGATTTGACTTTATGTGTGCCAAATTTATCATAGAAAATTCACATTTCTAGGTTTTTGTGTTGCAATTACTTAGTTTTCTTCTTTTTTTCTTCAATATTTGCAGGTTCTTATTCAAGATTTTAACTGTGCATTGCAAGAGAATTTTCTTCTTCAGGTGGTACTGGTATCAAATTGAATGATATGTTTACTTTGCACAGTTTCGTTTTCGGAATTTAATCTTTAACTTCTTATTATTCTAGACTAGATGTTTAGTAGGATGGCCATTTCTTTCTAACACCTTTTCGCCACTTTGGTTTTAGAAAATGGTTCGTATGAACGCAAAGTTTGTTGTTGGTTGAGAATATTGTGGTGTTATCCAAGGTTTGACAGAATTCAATGGTTGCAGGGTCATATGTACCTGTTTGAGCATAATATATGCTTTTATTCCAACCTCTTTGGGTTTGAGACGAAGGTTTGATTTGAACTCTGTTGTTTAATCTTGTATTCTATTGAATTTGACTATACGCAGAGAAGTATACTGTTTAGTGGGCTTTGCATTGGACTGACCATGGTTTGGCATAAAGGGCCAACCATGGCAGCCGTTTTTTTGGGAGCAACATTTGTCCAAAACGGATTCCCGAATCCGTTTTGGGGGAGAACGGATTTGCCTTTTTAAATTTGGCAAATCCGTACTCCCCCCATAACGGATTTGGGGAATCCGTTCTGGACAATGTTGCTCCCAAAAAAAGGGCTGCCATGGTTGGCCCTTTATGCCAAACCATGGCCAGTCCAATGCAAAGCCCCTGTTTAGTTGATCTAGTAATTAATAAGACAAGAGCCCTTCGGCATTTCTAAGTTCCAATGTTCCATTGTGCATGTCGGTTAAGTTATTCCTCCTGTTTCCTTAATAGCTGTTGATGGCTTAAGAACGTACACTGAACAACTAGAGATGATATGAAAACATTAAAACGTCTTTGACTTTGCAGTAGACGTGTTACTTTCAACTAGTAAATTACCTAAGTTGTATGCATCTTATGCAATTGATTTTCCAAGTCCTGTTGATTTATGTTCTCCAATTCTCTCTGGATTTTAATAACATAAAATGCCTGGAGAGTTTGGGTGCGTGGAAGATTTTTCTGAATAGCTTAGATTTCCCTTAGGTGATAGAGAATGCAGTCTAGTAGACTGTTGACATTAACTGAATGATCTAAACCTGAGTCTTCCTCAACTAATTTTGGTTTGTAGTTTTCTACTAGTTGAGTTTTGTCTGATACATACATTTATAGAGACAAGTTGCGAGGTTTCTGCCTATACATTTTGAGGTTTCTTTGGGACCTTTTTCTTTTGCTTGTTGTCTTAAGATCAAAGGCAAATTTCAAGGCATCTAATTCTCTAGTTTTACCTTCTACTTAAAGTTTAGTATTTTGATTTCTTGCCTAGTGATGGTATTTGCAATCACGTAAACAACCGTCTTTGTGAACTATTTGTTCTAAATTCTAACTTTTGTTCAATTGCTTGCTGCCTTGGTATGCAACCTTAAGCTCTGTCTTGATTTGACTTTGGTTTTTATTGTAGAGAATAATTCCTTTCCATGAAATCACATCTGTAAGAAGAGCAAAAGCTGCAGCTATTTTCCCCACTGCCATAGAAATAATAGCTGGGGGAAAGAAGGTACTTCTAAGATGTGCTGTTTGTATCCGATAGTAGCTTTCTCATTGATATAGCTCGAAAGGAGGACGCGAGTCATTGTTCATACAGAGGATAAATTTAGCAGCAATCTCTAATTTTTTTTCTCTGGCTCACTGTCATGGCAGTACTTCTTTACATCTTTTCTGTCACGTGATGAAGCATTCAAGATCGTAAATGATGGTTGGTTAGAACATACTGATGGAGTCAAATTGGTTGCTGATCAGCAGGTTCTTTTCTCCTCTTAGATTTGACTTCATCTACCTGTGGAGCTTTTCCCTGTACTAGCTTGGTGAACTCGTAAATTGTTCTGCGATAATTCGTAAATTCTAATATATGTTGAAAATTCTCATTTAAACCAATTTGCTTAGGATTCCAAGGTGGCTCCAAATGTTCTAGAAAATGAAACTTCTGTAGCAGATAAAACAGAGAGTTCCAGGCAGTCGGTGGATGAATCAGATAATATTGAAAGGTATCCTCTTATTTTGACTTATCTTTTATTTTGGATCTTATTCATCGTTTTGTTGCATGAATGTGATAACAGGGACATAGATTGTTCTATGCCGGAGGATGAACTTAATCTTCCAGTTGATGAGCAGCCAGAAATTTTGTTCACGTCTATTGAATCAGAAGTTAATTTGGAAGATGTAGAAATTGTACAGAGTGTAGAATGTTCACCGTCTGGGAATTCTTTGGTCTGGGAGGCAGAGGAATGTGATGCCCCAGGGGGTTAGTCAAGTTCTCACGTATTCATAAAGATCTTACGACATACTAGTTTTCCTTGCATTGGTCCTACTTGTTCTGTTATTTTCAATTGAATTGGTTGACTTCATTTTGCAGTCCCTGAATGCTATACAAAGGTTGCAGAGACAAAGTTTCCGGTAATATAAATTTTCTTTGGGGGTTATTTTGCTTTAAATTTGTTTTGGTTGATTGCTCACTGAGGCATAAGTCTCTGCTCATGTTCTTTGAGCCTTGAAGTCTATTAACAATATTCTATAACAGGTAAAGGCAGAGGAGTTTTTTCATACCTTCTTTTCAGATGATGCTGTTGACTTTCAGGATTCTTTTCATAGAAAATGTGGAGATAAAGGTAAATTTTCCAGTTAATTTTTTACTGTTATTCCCTCATTATTCAACTGTGTTTCCCCGATGAAGAATTTAGTTGTAAATACCGTGTTTAAATTTTTCTCTCATTTAGTGAGTCTGTTTGGTTTCTTTCATATATTTTATCCTCTATCCTTTTTCCTTTTAGATTTTAGGTGCAGTAAGTGGCGTCCTCATGAAAAATTTGGACGTAGTCGTGATGTGTCTTTTCAACATCCAATAAAGCTATATCTTGGTATTACTCTGTCTATCTCTTCCCAATGAAATTTTCAATGATTGTATTAGTTCTTCTCATAACTCGGTAGTCTATTCATTTTTTATGTATGTTAGGTGCAAAATTTGGTAGCTGTAGTGAAGTGCAGAATTATCGAGTTTACCGGCACAGGTAGCTGAAACTTTCCATTAAAAAGCTCATGATCTTGTTGAGTCTTCTTGTTACTAAACCATTTATTTAGATTATTCATTTACTTCTTCTCTTTGGGATGTCATTTAATCTATCAATATTCAATGTGGACCCAGCAGGCCCATTTAAGCTCTTAATTTGTCTCTGGTGTTCTTTACTCTTGCTTGAATCCTGAAAAAGCCTATTGTAGTTTATGTTACATGGACCTTGTCCATGTATTCGGGTAGGGTATGATCTGAGTGCTAGCAATCTATTCATGAACCAATTCCAAGTCGTGGATGTCCTGAATGGCATTGACAAAGTTTGAAAGTTCTTACAATCCGACTAAGGTTCGAGGAAATATTGGAGCTAAAAAGAGTACTTAGATTGGAATATTGAGTATGTCAGGGTTAGATGGTCTGATGTCTGACTCGTTTTCTGTGGATTGTTGCAAATATTATTTCTTTTTCTACAATTCAGATTTTTGTTTACTTTCTTTTGTGATAAGTTATATAATCAAATTTGAGTAAGATAGATGTTATGTCACAGTTGCTTCATGAAAAATATTTTATGTTTCACATGGTCTATGAATCAGAACGGTTTTACATGTTCCTGTTGAAACTGGATACGTATACAGCTGTTCTGAGACCTGCGGTGTCTCTTACTAATAGGGACTCCTGCTCTTGTGCCTAATATAATTGTTATGTAATTTTTGTAACCTATATTGTATTCTTCTCCTCTTTATTTACTATGTTTTACTTGTATTTCCAGGTCTGCAATTTACTTTTTGCATTTCTCCTGTACTTTTATGGGCAAAATAGCCAATTTAGTCCTATATGTATTTACGAACTTCCATATAGGTCCTATTCGATTAATTTTATACAAATCAGTTACATACGTATTTACGATCTGCCACATTAGTCCTTCCGTCCATTTTTTTGAAACACAGTATTTACAACTAAATTCTTCATCGGGGAAATTAGAATTTAGATGGAGATGGGTATTGAAATTAGAGGTGGAGATGTGTATTGAATGATTGATGATGGGGTTGCATGACGACTTGGATTTGGGAGAAGAGGATGTAGGGTGAAGTGGCGGCGATTGTGGTGCAAGTGAAGTGGTGGTAGGGGTGGAAGGGAAAGAAGATAGAGTGGGGAAGATGATGAGTTTTTGTATTTTTTATTTTTTAGATTAATTACAACTGAGTATTAGTATTTTATTTCTTTTTATAGTTAGGTATACCCCTGCAAAAATAGACACGTGACCAAGTTAACTGGGTTCTGTCAAAAAAATGGACGGAAGGACTAATGTGGCAGGTCGTAAATGCGTATGTAACTGATTTGTATAAAATTAATCGAATAGGACCTATATGGAAGTTCGTAAATACATATAGGACTAAATTGGCTATTTTGCCGTACTTTTATGTGATGGGAGATTTAAGTCTTGTTGTTTTATACAAATATACATGACTATCTGATGTTTTGATCCTTTCCTTCTATGTTTTTTACATCATAGAACACAATTGCCATTGCTTTTTGTCATTTGTCCTCTTTTTATGACTTGGACATTTAAGTGTTCAAGTTACATAATTCATGGTTCGATGACTGTTTGTCACTATGCCAGTCATTTGGTTATTGAGACTTCGCAAGAGATCGTGGACGTACCATATGGTGACTACTTCCGAGTAGAGGTAGAATTCTCTTTCTCCAAATAAATAAATATATTAGTATGATCCCCGTGTATGTGTATGTGTGTGTGTGTGTGTGTGTACAGTTTTAAAATATATTTAATCTATTTTCTTAAACTTTTGTCAAGTATTTTGAGCAGCATCAAGAATACTTATGTAAGTTTTTAAGGGGGAAGGGTGACGGTTGTTCCTTTCTCCGAAGGTAGACATATTTTGTTTTCTTGTTACGGTTTCAATGTTTAGGCGAATCGTGTTGGATAAGCGTCTACTTTGGGATCATAGACCTATACGCTGTGATTTGGTTTATCATTTTGAATGATAGATTTGATGATCTCGATCTGATGGTACATACTGGCTCTTTTGATTAGTGGCATAACATAACCATTTATATTAAGGCCTATGTGTAAGTTTGGATCAACAGATACAGCCAGATGAACATTGCACCTAGAAACACTTCCTGCATTTTACATTTTGCAAAATTTGCTAGTGTCTGTGTGGAAGTTTGGTTCTTCCCTATATTTTGTTAATCGTTAAGTGTGTTCTTTGTTTCGATTATTTTCTTTGAAGCAAACATGTAAATGAATTTTTTTCCCCTTTGTGCATTTGATTCCTTATAATTGTAAGCCTGTGAAAGGAAATCCAGCCAGAGGTAAACAATTTAATATAATAAAGGTCAATTTCATATTAATCCTTCTGAAGAAGTCTTTCTGTCCTAAGACAAGGTGGTTGTGATGTTGACTGAAGGAATCAAGTCATTGACAACCCTGTATACCACTGTAGTTGTATTCCTATACCTTGGTGATGTCTCCAGTAGTTTTTCTCTACGTCACTTGTGTATGCATGAGCGTTATTTAAAAAGAGAAGAAGGTGCTGCTATTTTTGCACGTTATATTGATTCGTTTCACAAAGTAATCAAATTTCTGTTCATTTCTCATTCAAAGTGCACATAAATGCTCTTGATGCTGAATGAAAGAAACGTGGTAATGTGCACATAAATCAAAATGGTTTTCGGGTCTGCCTTCTCTAATGCCTTTTGGCTTTGATTTGAGGGCATGATTTTTTTTTTTTTTTTTTTTTTTTTTAATTTTGTCAGCAACCTTAAATTCTCCCTCACTAGAGGAGGAGAATTTTTATTGCCCCACGTAGAAGGAGGGTGTCGAACCCGGGACCTCTTGGTCACGGGTAGAAACTTGCCCCACTGGGCTACGGCCTCCTTGACTTTGAGGGCATGATTCCGTAGCAAACATGACAGTATAAGGGGACTACTGTTTCAGGTATATTCTGTGAGCAGTCACTTTGAGCATTTATTGCCAAAGGCTAGGCCAGTCTCCAATCCATCTGTTTCAGTGGTATTCTGGGAGTAGCCACTTTGTGTATATAATTGTCAAATGTTAGGTATGTCTCCTATCCTTCCCCTACCCCATACTCCCAATTATTGGGGATTTAATGGGTTATGTTGTTGTTGTTCTCATTCATGCTAATGTCTGCGGTTTTTATTCTTCAGGTATTATGGGATGTGGATCAAGATGGCGGTGAATCACAAAGGGGTTGTGTTCTAAGGATATACGTTAATGTGAACTTTTCCAAAAAGACCATGTTTAGAGGTTTGTGTCTAGTCTATTATCGCTGTATGTATGTGGGTTTGGTTTTGCTGTTTTCTCGTGTCTAGTATATTATCGCTGTTTGGTTAAGCTGCATCGTATATGGCAAATGTGAAATATTTGGGGTTTGAAGCATTTTTAAGGAACTATGATTGTGATTTCCTTTTGCATGTACATGTAAATTTGAGTTTCACTGCTGTTTAAACAGCTGCCTCGTGAACTTTAAGGAGTTTCTAACCGGATGCTAATAGGGCAAAAATTTACACAGGGAAGATAGTGCAGTCAACAGTGGACGAGTGTCGAGATGCATATGCCGCTTGGATGGAACTTGTACAATCTCTGTTCCTCATCTTGTATCTTTTTTAATTTTTTAATTTTTCGATAGTTGGATGTTGATTTTTCTAATAAGGATTATGTGATATTTCTTTCAGGCACATGATTCGTTGAAGCAGAAGAGCATTCAAATACAAGAAAGTAGGATTTTGAACTAAAAAAGATATTTACAAGAAATTTTCAGGTCTGTTTCTTACTTAATGATACCTTTCTGTTTGGAGCAGGTCTTGCTCATGCATCTAATTTGGTTACGAACAATCAAATTTGTTTGGAAAAGCAAGAAAGTCGTCCTGAGCAGCTGAAGAAGACAAATATATCCTCTAACTTAAATTTACCTCAAACATTGCAAAATTCCGTGGAAGTGAACCAACATGTAGTTGAATCCTTGCGAGAAAGCTATAGTGGTGATACATCAATGGCTGCTTCATTCAGAGAATGGATGACAAGCTTCTGCTCATCACTCAAGGGTCAAAACAATACATCCCTGCTTCTGGTTATCAGCATTGCAGTGATCCTCCTCCTAATGCAGGTAAAGTTCCCCCTCCCCCACCTCAGGAATTATATAAAATTAACGTTTTGCCCCCTCAGTATGAAGTTTCTGAGCTCCGTCTATGATTTTGAACTTTAACATAATGCGAGTATCCTTTGATATTCCACCTCCTTTTGGTTGGGGGTTGGTGGATTGTCTTCTTGTAGAGCAATGTCTAATTCCTTTGTAATGCGTCTTTGCCTCTTGCCTTTTGCAGATTAGTATTCTTGTATTATTAAGTAGACCACAGCAAATTCATCTAATTCCTCAAGCAGACTACATGACGTCTATAAACAGAGGTTCAAGTGAAAGAGGGTTTGAAATTGCTTTAATAGACAAGCAGATTAAAAATCTAAAGGATGAAATGCGTTTATTCGAGACTCTGCTAGACAAGATGCGGGAGGAACACGCTTTGCTAAAACTGAAATTGAATGATCTGGAGCTCCTCAGAAAGCAGCATCGATAGTAAATGACCGAGTACAGTACGCACCTCGCTTGTTTAATTAATTTTTGTATTATTTGTGTGATATCTTTTTAATCTCTTTCTACAAATAGTAATTTATTTCTTTATTTGTCTTTCTATTCAATCGTAAAGCTAGACTTTCCTGATGTATAGATATGGCTTTGATTTACGAATGAGAGATGCTTATTTAAGGTCTAGAAGTTATTGAATCTCTTTTCTCTGTGCGCGGAGAAAGTTCATTCTCTTAAGTTAAGAAATACCCCCTCCGTCCAAATTGAATGTCTACATTCGTCATAATCATATTCAATTTGGAATGGAGGGACTTTACATGTACTAGCGCTTACATGAAGCAGCAGAAATAGTAACCACGGACCAGTTTGGTACAATGCAAACTGCAGAATTGGTTGCTTCAACTTTTGGTGTAAAATAAAAACTTGTCAAAAAACCCACTGTCTCTTCTCTCTCTCCTTTTCCTCTCTTTTCTTCCTCTTGAAGTTTTTTCCTTTTTTGGTTTCCATGGCTAGATCCTTGATTGGATCTAGCCATTCTCCACCCTTTTTTGGTGTCCTCACCCCTACTTTTGGCCACAAACATCGATGGACTTTTCCTAATGCGTTTTTTCATCAAGATTCAAGACTTGGGGGTGAGATCTTTTGTCAATCTTCTTAGATCGACTAGTTGGTGGTAAGTTATGGATATCCAATTCTGTTCTGGGCCATTTCTTGAGTTTCCACCTATTTTCTAGGCGATTCTTTAGATCGTTGATAAACCCATGTTCTTCTGAATCACTGTCTATGAAAGAGGTTGAAACCAAGTGCTTGCATCTGGGGTTCGAAAATGGCGATGAAGATGATGCGGAGAAGACTATCTTTTGTTTGTTTGTTAAATTAATAGTTTTAGTTGCTTCCCACCTTTTGGGGTGTGGGTTATTATCCGTTAATTTGTGTAACTTTATTTTTCTGTCATGTTTGTCTTTCTTCTTTCCTTAACTCTTCTCTTGTGTTGTATTAGAGAAAGAGTTTGAGAACTTTTCAGGTTGTAATGGCACCGGCCAATTTATTATAAATGGATAATCCTTTATTCATCCAAAAAAAAACTTTTGGTGGTGTAGAATATTCCCTTTGGGATTGTAGGTGTCAGTTTTAATCAAGTACTAGTTAAAAATTTCGTGTCAACTTTTGTCAAAAATTTCCGTCAAGCATCCCATTTTTTCCACCCACAAACTGCCTTCCACCAAAGAAGAACAGTACGTAACCCTCCAAATTCCAGAACACTTTTCAAAAAACTGTCTGGATCAAGGTTACATTTACATACATTTGGTGCCATCCGCTTGGCGATCACACTCCATGCCAAAATCATTTTCTTTTCTGAAAGCATGATGCCAAAAAATTTTGCCAACTTATGAAACTGATTCAGTAAAACAAGATGAGATTCAAAATCTTTGGAGAATAAAAGAATATCATCAATATAAATAAGAGCATTTGGAATCAGGGGTTGGAAAATCTTTGTCATAGCCTTTGGAAAATAAGAGGGAGCAACTTTTAATTCGAAAGGCATAACTGTCCACTTGTAATGGTGGTTTGGAATGCAAAAAGCTGTTTTGTATCTATCCTCGGGGGAATACCAAGTTGCCAAAATCCTGTTTTAAGATCAAATTTGAAAAATATTTTGGCTTCAGATAGATACTGAAAAAGTGAATTTTTTCGCAGAAGAGGAAACCTGTCATCCTTTAAATATTTTGGAATGCAAAAAACCTCTTATTAACATAGAAAGCTTCTGAAGCCATGATGAAGAAGTGGGTTCAATAAGCTTTTCATCCAGGAGCTGCTGCAACTCAGCTGTAGCTAGTTCATAGTGTTCTGGAGACATTCCGCTATGACTTGCTTTCTAGAGTGTAACCTGTACAGAAGTATGGAAAGGAAGTGTTACGTAAAATTCAGAGTTTTTCCACAGTAGATTTGGACGTTTGATTAAGAATTCTGAATGAAACTGCGCACAAGACTGATTGATTAAATCAATCAATGATGATCACGATAGCATTAGGACTAGGAGTCACGTGCTAGATTGATGATAAGCACAACTAATTTGTAGGCTCAGTCGTTATTTCATCTTCAGTACACTAACCTATAGTGTAATTTAACTTCTATTTCCGACCCTGGATCTAACGACCTTGGCTCCTATGCGGAATGTTTTGGTGCGGACTGGTGCGGGACAAGCTGAGGGCCGTTGGATTCATCCAACGGTTGTTTCAAAGTAAGGGTATTTAAGGACTCTTTTTTTTCCAGTAGTAACTTTTTCTCTCATCGAGAACATGTGTTCACGAAAAGAACATGTGTTCACAGAACGAGAACATCTGTTCACCGAACATGAACATGTGTTCACTCATCAAGAAAATGTGTTCACAGAATGAGAACATCTGTTCACCGAGCATGAACATGTGTTCACCGAACAAGAACAGGTGTTCACCGAACATGAACAGGTGTTCTTGTAGAAATGTACCTTCACATGCAATTTTTTCTCTCTCCTCCTTTTTGACTTTTCACTGTAAACTTTTCTCTCCCTCTAATAAAATTACATATGTACCCTTTTAACTTTTCTCTCTCCTCTTTTAAATCATAGCCATTGATCCATTTAAAAAATGAAATCAATGGCTCTCATTGTGTCCCGCACGTGCGGATTTTTGAGCGTTCCGCATAGGAACCGGACTGGGATCTAACGGGGGCAGGGTGACGGCTGTCCTCCTCCAAGATTTTCAAAACCTCATTTTACCTTTAAAGACGTAGAAAATCAATTCCATGTTATTTTGTCTACTTGGCCCATCGGCAAACAACACATAATGTTTTTCGCAAAATAGGCAATTATATCATGAAAGAGTAAAGTTATTTCTGCCCTACGGGTACACCTCTTAACAGGACGTGATCCATTATTTATGTTACAAATAAATCTGAATTTTACATTTGAGAAATAATGATACTATCAATCTACTACTCCTATAGGAACCAACAAAGTGTTTGATTCTGTAAGGGAGAAAAAAAGGTAGGGCAGCTTTCAAAATCCGGGCAAAACCGAAAGATCTGCTATTCCTTTAGGAAGATCAGCAATTTGCTGCAGAAGTGCAAGCCTGTTCTTTCTGATCCTCTCGTCTTCCTGCAACCGATACATCATGCATTTTAAGAAAACTTTCTAAACAAAAAATGACCGAGAAGCATTTTAGTCAAGGAAGGCTAGTGCAGTTGACACAACACTCCCGTCTCGAAGAGTATGCATATTAGGAAACACTAGCATATTAGACATACTGCAGAAACAGAAATCAAGCTTATACGTAAGCATAATAAAAGGTTCCGACAAAAATTGCTACCAAGAAGAAGGGGAAAAAGACTAGTACAAGTCGACGCAAATCTTCATGATTGGAACGTTTTTACAGAAATGAGAAAACATACCACCATCACAAAAACATTATTGAAGAAATCTTCAAGTGGCTTCGAGAGTCTGGAAGATGTTTCGACAAAATCATCCACTTCCATGCCTAGAAGAAACACAAGAATACAATAAACCATTCATCATTCACAAGTAACTCGGTCCTTAAACGTGTCTCAACTGAATAGTACCAACACACAGATGATTTCAAGGAAACGGGGAAGTTGAAAAACGCAAACAGAAAGCCATACCGGGATGAATATGCTCTCTTAATGACAAGAATGTGCTCCATAAGGCTTTCTCTTCATCGGTCTCAAATGCTGCCTCGTCAACCTAACAAGAAGAAAAGTATAAGATGCGTGGTATAATTTTGTGATTGTGGACTTTCAGGAATTGTTCTTTTGTCATTTACTAAGCTTAGCATTTCTCGGATGTCATTTTCAGTGTGGCCAATAACGTCTAAACTAAGTATCTCTTGAAGGAGCAGTTATGTCATCGTAACACACGACAGAAAGAGAGAATATCATCTAAAATGCCAAAAAGACAATAAAGAGATATACGAGTCCCCAAGAAATATTTAAAGGTAAGTCTAATACTCAATATGATCAAGAAAACCATAGCTCAATAATAAGAATTCTTTTGCAGTTCTTGACAAAGGGTTTAATTATTCGGTTATGGAGTTCTAGGAATCATCTTCCTTATACAGAAAATCATCGAAATGGGCCACTCCCAAAAAGAAGAATTCTGAAATAAGGGAAGCAGAAAAAGTTCTGGATTCTCGTTAAAGAATATTTCTATTCGGGTTTTTTTTGGGGAGGGGAATATAGAATACTTGAATCATGAAACGTACCTCCACATTATTATCTATATCCTTGCCACGTACAATTCTTGTTGGACGAGAATATGCCTCAACGATCTTTGACAGGCTCTCGCCCTTTGACAAGGAATCCATCTACCAGTAGTACATCAAAATATGAGAAGGAAAAACCTATCAGTGTTTGTGGTATGCTCAATTCAAGACGAGAAGAAAGAATAATTAGACAAATACCGGGAAATGTAATGAAAGAATATTACCAAAGGAAATAAAAGTTATAAACTTGCAACGCAGCTAAAAGAGTTTGAAATTGAAGGAATTTATGAATTTCCGAAGCTTTTTGTATGCTTACTTCATATGCTGACTTAGCAGCAAGGTAAGGCAAGTTTGCACGCTCTGCCAACACAGATCGAACGACTTCTGGACTTATTCCCTTATCCATCTGTCAGGAGAAAACATTGATATCAAGGAACATTCTTCGTGCTGATTCAGTTATAGTACAAGTTAGAAAATACTACAGATAATCCATGACCGATAACAAATGGGAAGTATATAAAGAATCATCCACTTTCTTAAAATAAGCACACGCCTTTTGATATAAATAGTCCAATGCTGCCCTCACTTGAAAATAAAAAGCAAGCAGACGAGGGATATCAAGCCAGTGACGGAGACGGGGACTGCCCACCCCCCCCAACATTTTGTGCGGCATACTGTTGCAATTTTTCGCCCTCCAACCTAAAAGTCCTGGTTTCGTCTTTGTATCAAGCAAGTCGGGAATATCTCTAACCAATTAAGGACAAGATGGTAAATTATAGATTGTTCAACGCGCTCCTAAATCCATGAACACACACATCGAATTTGGAATGAAGGGTAAGAAGCGACAATAATGCTAGCCAATCATCTGGTACATACCAGGTACTGTTCCAGCCTTCTGCTTACAAACTGATGCGCCTAAAACAGGCAGAAAATCGGGTCATTATTCAGTATAATCCGTCATAAAAATAAGATGTTCCTAAAAAGCGAAAGAAAAAAATAGGTGCTTTACTGCAAACTTTCTACAATAATACCTCGTCTATCGTGTTGGCGTCTACGTTTATGGGTTGGATGGCGGCAGAAAGTTCCAAAGCATATCTTAGATCCAAGTTTCTGTTGTTTTCTACCAGCAGTTGCACCTAATACCAAAGACGATATTACTTTTCGAGTTTACTACAGGAAGAGAATGAAAGTTCTTTTAACAAACTTTTTACATACAAGACCATATGAGGTTCTTCGTAAACCGAATGGGTCACTAGCGGAACTTGGCTGACAACCAGCAGCAAATAAGCCAACAAGACTATCCAATCTGAAAGTCATCACAAAAATGAGATCATAAATTCAATACACAAATCAAATCCACTCTTAAAATCCATAATGAAGTCACTTTCTTGAACAAATAACGAAAATTTTAATGAAATTGTCTTTGCTATAAATAATAAACAGTACTCGAAAATCAGAATTGGTGGTTACAACTACTAAGACAACCTGAAAAGTTACATGGTTAGAAAGAGCAAAAAATGTCCTCACCTGTCTGCAAGAGCCAGTACCGTACCAGCATCAGTTTTTGGAAGTATATCTCCTGAAAATCGCGGAAGAGTAATCTCAAAGAGAGCCTCTGATATCTGTCAGACAAACAATAAACGATCAAGCAAATCTCACCAAAATGCTATAATCTATAAATTTGCAATATTTACCAAATACGTAAATATATATTCAAAGTAAAGTGTGTGTGTGTGTGTGTGTGTGTGTATATATATATATAAGTATTTTATCAGAAGGATAACACAAGATTAGGTGCAATGTAAGTCCCAAAAGTAATGAAAATAATCAATTTGGACATACATAGAATCATAATTTAACATAAGACGAGATGAATAGAAAGGTCATGTAATTCTAACAACCTCCTTTGAAAAGCCATCTCTAAGAGCATAATGGCGTGCCATTATCCCTGAGAGGGACGTAAACTCTGTAACAACAGCTGTGGCAAGATCTGACATAACTAATGGTGCGGCGTCCTGAATGACTTGAAGCACATCTTCACTTACTCCAAGAGACGAGCCTACTCTGGTAGCCGTATGCTGGATGCGGTTCACTTTATCCAGCATTGTACCCAGCTTCTCCTGTGAATGTACTAAGATCATTAATCAATTCCTTTTTCAGAAGCGTAAACGATGAACTTATTAAACATTTTTGAAATATAAAGTCCCACATCGAGTGCCTAAGGAAGATCCGAATAACTTATAAGCTCATGGGCTAACACCTCTCCTTGCCAATTGGTTTTGAGAGGATATGAAGGCCCATGAGCTAATTTTCACATGGTATCAGAGCGGGCCCTTAGGCGGGATGTGTGGGCTCTTTGTCCCCGTTTGGCCCAAGTAGGGCGCCGGGCCTTGAATTTGACTCCCACCTCGATGTGAGGGGAGTGTTGAAATATAAAGTCCCACATCGAGTGCCTAAGGAAGATCCAAATAACTTATAAGCTCATGGGCTAACACCTCTCCTTGCCAATTGGTTTTGAGAGGATATGAAGGCCCATGAGCTAATTTTCACAAACTTTATCAAAGGGATAAGCGCAAACTTAATACCAGATTATAATGGATTTCAACACCAGGCGTTTTCATTTTTTACATATACAAAAGTATCGAATTATTGTTTTCCAATAGAAGTTACATGGCAAAAAGATCATGTAAAATCTTACATGAAAAAGAATCCCTTTAAGTTGACTTTGGAATTCCGAAAATCTTTTACTTGTATCCACCCCATAGAAAAACTTTGCATCCTCATAACGAGCCCTGGAAAGATGCACATCTAATTCAGTTCAGGTTGAGAACTAAAGAAAAGTACACGGTGAACTTTATACCTAAAACACGTGTATTTCTAGCCCCAACAGAGCACCTTTATACATAGATGAAAGATTTCGTAAAAAGATCAAGTAACACGAGAGATATGAAATTTTTACCTAAGAACAGCTTCATTTCCTTTTCGAACTACACCATCATCAATTGCTCCATTTGCAACCTGAAACGAAAAAGAATCAGAAATCGTTTCGAAATAAATTTTTTATCAGGTTTCATAAAAAAATTTAGGCCTCAAAATCAGTAAGTAATAAGATACAAATGTCTTACAGATATGAAGTATGGCAATAAATTTCCATGCTCATCGGTTATGCCAAAATATTTCTGGTGCTTCTGCATCACCTGCATAATTCACAGAAAGTCGGCATATAATACGGTAATACTGAAACTATCCAAGCTAAGACAAAACTGAGAAAAGATTATGTGCAATTCGATGGATAGAAAACTTTGAACTGACAAACAGATAAATCTCAGAGGTTGAAAGAACAACTAAGAAGGAGCATCATCTCCCATGGTAGAAGTAGGTTGATTTCAGCATACAAAGAGACCACGGCAAGTAGCACAGAAAGAGAGCTAAATTTCATGAAAACATAGTAGGCTAACCATTATTAGAAGTTCTTTGGGAAGCTCCAGAAAGCTTTCCTTGAATCTGCCAAGTACCGGAACAGGTGCTTCAACGAGATTGGCAACCTAAGCATTGAAAATGGAGCATTTTAGTACCAAAATATTTGCATAAATATGAACGTAAAGTAGTATGAAACTTGTGGATTACCTCATCAAGTAAATCCGTCTTCATAACAATGCGTCCCTTTACACTTTCTGCTAAAGCATTAGAGTGCTCCAAAATAATCTTCTTCCTTTGCTGCAAAAATGATAAAGGATAAATAATAACGATAAAAGTAATAGTAACAATAACAATAACGTTAAGTAAAAATAATAGTATTCAACTAATTATGCAGAAAAATTATTACCTCTACATCAACAGAAATTCCAGAATGCTCAATCACATCAGCATAAGACTCTGCACTTACTACCTATAACATTTTATATTTTTATTATCATTTAAACAATGGAAGATGGCCCAAAATGCAACAAAATTCCCTACATGAACAAAAAGAAAAAGGGGAAAAAATTGACATAGTATCATCTGTAGGAAAATGCGATTAAATACCTCCACATTAGCTGATGGAGTGTTGCGAAGACCGTGAGAAATATTTCCACTATGATATAATTGACGGGGAAAGATGAATTAGGATACTAAAAGGGTCAAAATTCAATAAGAATATAAATGCTGTTTCAGACATTTGCTCGGAAATATAAAATGTCAAAGATATTATTAATTCATGGATTAATCAATTTAGTGCATAAAAGTACAATATTGTCTCAATTTAAGTCCCACAAACTCACCCTCCAGCTATATGAGAATAAAAAAGTTATATAAAATTCAAAATCGTGTAGGATGAAGCTAAAACTCACCTTAGTACACCAGCAAAAGTAAACGGAACAACCACCTCTCCGTGAAGAGACAAAATCCACCGAATGGGCCTGCTGAACATGATCTTGTGACAAGAAGTTGAAAAAAAATTAAATTCCGTTTCTGAAGAAAGCAACAAATTCACCCAGGTATATACAATATTAAATGAAACCTTATTTTTGGATATGCTAAAAAACACCATATACTCAATTTCTTATACTACTCCCGTTCTTATATCAAATTCAAAGAAGCAAAAGATTTGTTTGTCATCCAATGACATAATACTAACACAGGTACAAACCTTCCAACATGAAAACAAGAGAAATTTATAAGAACCCTTTTGAAGTATGTAATCATACTTGGTCACAATAGGTGACAAGTGCGGTCAGCAATTTCTGTAGTGAAACAGCATAAATATGGCAAACCATGAACCAAGACAAATCAGATAACTGCAAATTAAATCAATGTAGTACAACTAGAGTATACCTCGGAGTTCCACCGCATTGACTTTGGAAATGATATTTTCGCAATTGTTCCAGGTAACTCCTCAGATAAAACCTGTGAAATCAATTATCAGAAGCAGGTTTTTGCAGAAAGAAAGTCTCAGGTCTGATAATATGACTGTTTCCTTTGAAGAAAAATAAGGGAAAATACTCGAATATTAAACTTTACTATATTGTGTTTCATGAGATAAGAGAGTTGCTGAATGCTTCTTCTTAAACTTTGGAAAGATAAGTAGCGCACCCCATTTTAACTTTAAAAAAAAAAGTGCCAACACATAGAGGTTAAAGATTATGGAAGTTTGATAGGTGACTTGGCATACTTTGGATCATCTAGTCGTCAATATTTTGGTATTTTATAAGGGTTCTTACATGAGAAGGTAATTTTCTGTACTTTAATTGGTGAACGAGAATTCAAGTTTAATTGGTGATCTATTTAGAAATTTGCACAGTGAACAGTCCTCTCGACAACTTCCCAGACACTCTCCCAATCCTTTGAATACATAATGCCTTTGTTCCTGTCCTTCACCAACACCAATCCCCCCCCACAATTACCACCCCCACCCCAGAGAAAAAATAGAGGCCATCAAATACGCCCAACAAACATCCTTCCCCCCCATCCGAAGTAAATTGGCAAGAGAAAGTAAAAACAGAATATTTGTTAGAGACAGCATATAATCAGAGAAAATGAGAACTGTAATGATATACCTCTAGAGCAAGTCGTGTAGGCTCAACAACACGAACATAAACATATTCAGTTTTCCCTGTAATGATAGAGGAAATGAAGCGTAACCGTTTTTCTTTCATGGATTATAGGAAACAAGTCTACAAAGGTAAATGCAAATTCCAATTACAAACCTTCTACTCGTCTATACATGGAACTTAGAGGTACAGAATTTCTGCGACAAAATCCTTCAGCAGCCTGGGAAGGACAATGAGATCAATAAACATATAAGCAAAAAAATTCAAACAGAGATATGTCGATTTATGCCAAAACTGATTAACGATTAGTTGAGCACTATATCCATGGCAACTAGAAAACTAAGCAAGGGAGGGAGCTTCAAGAAAACTCTAGGAGAAGATAATTACTCCAAAAGTAACTACAAAAAGTACAAGTTTTAGCCATGCAAAAACAACGGACAATTAGAATTTATGCAACGTGTAAAGAAACTACACTTGATGCATGCTTAATGACAAGCAATCGGATTTAGTCGACAAAATGGCTTGCAAGAATCACACGCAAGGAGAGTGATCCAACTCAAACTTCTGGTCAACTAAGATGAGTCAGTTTCAGTTGCCTAGCAATCCTATCTTGTTCACAAATGCACCTAACAGCAAATAGCTGCAACCTGATAATAAAAGAAATCTGTTATTTGTCACACAAGAAATTATAAACTTGAAGAATGAAGACCTTGGTAGGTTTTCCGTCCTGATCAAATGCCTTGGAAACTGGAGGTCCTCGAGCCTCGACCTCATTCTCATCTTGTTTAGCACACAGATTTTCTACATGAACCTGCAGATGACAAAAATGGAGATCAAAAGAGAGGAAGTAGAGAAGAATATACTACTCGTGATTTCATCCTCATCTTAATCAAGAGACAAGTTCCACCTAGAAAGTCTAGTTGTATAACTTGAGCCCTTCTAAATACTCAAGAGTATGACATACTCGCTTTCTTTTCCTTATTCATTTTTCACTTCTCTACTGAATTGGCGGTTACTAGCGGCATGAAAAAACAAACAAGTGGCAAAGCTAAATACCATGCATACAAACCATCCTTGAGAGGAATCACATAAGAAAACTCCCACTTACCACTAATCTACGAGGCGTGCCAAACATTTTCAGTTCCCCATGACTCAGCCTTTGTTTTTCCAGTAATTGCATAATTAGATCTTTTAGCTGCAAGAATCAGCATGGGTCAACATTAGATTTTAAGATTTTCAAAGGTCAAAGAAATAATGCAGTGAAATGATTGAATAGAGCCTTATGTCCGTTTCTTGTTCTGAAAAGGAGATTAACTATCAAATAGAGCCATTCTAAGGTTAAAGAGTTACCATTATGAGCCACAGAAAATATCAGAGTACGAAATAGATATACTAATGGGGGTGTGTGTGTGTGTGGGGGGGGGGGGGGATTTAAGAATCAGCTTCAGGAGAGCAAAGTGTGTATACTTGCTTGCATGCATTTACTACATCATTTGGTGGTAACTCTTCTGTTCCAATTTCAAGAAGAAATGATCGTGGCTCCGCAGGCACCTGACAGACAAAATAAAACTAAGAAACCAGACGAAGATAAATAAATGCTTTGCAACTAAATGAAGAATACAAAAGAGGAAAAACCATATGAGGTCCTGAATGTCTAACCAAGTTTCAATATCCATGATGTGAAGTTTGTAATATAAAAGGTCAATGTTAAAGCGTATGCTTGTCTAAAAAAAACTTCCCAGATAACAACACACAATTTCAAATACAAACCTTTCTTACGGCTTGCTCCAGGGTTTCTCTTGGAACAGCAAAACTATGAGGTGGAGAAATGATACCCAGTGGGTGGCCAAGGGACTCCCTTGTCTTCAACCACAGTTGTGCACATTGACGAGCTAAACTGGAGGTCCAGACAAGAAAAAACAGAAATTATACATAAAATTGTCCATTTCTTTTGTTATAGATATATAAAGCAGTCAAAATAGTCGAACATCAAGTTCAGAAGACTATTTGTTGTCTAACAAACCAAAGAGAGAACCTGAATTTGACATAAAAGAGAAATGCAAGTAAAGATTGTAACTTTTGCCGGGACAAAATTTTCACAAGTCAAGCTAACCAAAAGAAAATTCAATATTCAGGAAATCTGATATTTTTTAGAGCGATCTCGAAAGCCAGTAGATCCATCTCCTCAAGTATTGTTTGCTTAAAAGTGTGCTCCATAATTTAACTCATAAAGCTCCATAAATTAACTCTCACCTTCTCATCCGACCAAAATAACGAGCACGTTCAGTAACACCAACAAAGCCTCTTGAGTCTAATATGTTAAAAGCATGAGAAGTCTTCAAAAGCTGATCATACCTAGCACGTTATACAGATATATTATGTTAGTCGAAGCAAGATTTCACAATGGATATGAGGCCTCTTAGTAAAAAAGGAAAAGCAAAAAGATAAAGAGACATACGCGGGTATTGGTAGACCTAAGCCAAGAAGAGAATGTGCTTCTGCTTCAAAAAAGTCAAAATGCTTCTGAATATGGTCAACACTGGCATGCTCTAAATAATATGCACTCATTTCCTTCCTGAATGACAAAGATATATAGAATGCTCAACTTTCTAAATCTTTTAGATAATATATAAATAGGTCAAATCGTTCATGGCATTGTATATATATTGAATGATAGTGTCAGAAAAGTTGGATTTTTTTACTCGTTTTCAGAAAAAAGCTCTCCGTATGTAATCCCATTAGCATACTGAATCTTCTTGAAATGATCGACTCCCTGCAGATAGTACAACTTTTACTGTAACTTTTATCATAAAAACGAGAAAAGAAGAAATGGGACAAGATATAGCAGAAGCTTGACCTGAAGTAACATAAGGATGCGTTCAAGTCCATATGTTATCTCAACAGATATAGGCATTAACTGCAGGCTTCCAGCCTAGAGGCAAAAGACATAGGAAAACAAATTAGATATACAGACTGCAGCAAAAACAAAATAATACATTAATAAGGAAAGCATTACTATTTTATCCTTCTCGATTAAACAAGAAAATAATTATAAAAAACAAAGCGCCAAATAAGTCCTTGCCCGACTTCTGAAGTGAGAGAGAACCTGTTGAAAATAGGTGAATTGTGTGATCTCCATCCCATCCATCCAAATCTCCCAGCCTAATCCCCAAGCACCAAGCACCTATCAATAATTCAAATAAATGAAGTGCATTAACCCCAAAAGCTACAGAACATTTCAAAACAGAAAGGAATGCAGCTTTTGTAAATCCACGAAAAGCGCATACGATAGTAAAGTAAAGGAAGGATTTAGTTCCAAAAACATTAAGTTAAAAAGAATTGCACTAGCAGTGCGTTCAAGCACGTGTTCCTAATTAACTGACAGAAAGAAAACTTACGGGGCTCTCCCAGTTGTCTTCGACGAAGCGTATGTCATGTTTATTAACATCAATACCTGACAAGTATAACAATTGCAAAGTCTAAATACTGATATAGATAGGAGCAAAACACCACAAAAAAAAAAAAAAATAACAATTAAATTAAGTCAACAATAAACCAAAACATTCATTCATCAAGAACCGCAAAAAGCCTACTTCTTCATGGGACTATAATCAATTATTTACATCATGCATTGTATAATATCATAAGCCCCATTGGCCTTCAAAACATTCTGAGTCTTCGTACAGAATGGTCAAATGAAAACCGCTACCTCTGTTAACTTGTTTTCACCTTTTACTTCTATTTTCAAATATCACGCTATATATGTTCAGTGGGTGACTCAATGTTGTCAAGCGTTGAGGCGCACCAAGGCGCAAAGGAGCCTTGAGGCGCAAAAAAAGGCGCACCTTGAATAAATATTATTATATATATTAGTAGCATGCAAATTTAGGCAAAACATAATAATAAATAACCATAATAACAAGCAAGCAGAAGCATTTTGGACTAGACATTTGTAACATTGAATCATGGATGATGAAAAGGTATAAGAATGGTAAGAATTCTTTAATGCCTAACTGGAGATACTCAGATAAGAAAGATGGGAAGAATGGCAATCAGATTAGAACCTAGGGCAGATAAGCTCCGTATGAACAGGTCCTGCGAATTCCCAGGATCAGGCTTCAATATAACCTATGGAGAAGTTCAGGAAAAAAAAATGCAACAAAGTCAAAGACCCGCCCAAAACATGCTACTAATAAGCAGTTATATTGATTTGAGTAGATGAAAAAGCAATTCCAAAAGTTACCTAGGCAAACAAAAACGAACTAACCTGGAATTGAGTGTGGCGTTGAAGTCTATTTGGATTTTCACCATAACGACTATCATCAGGCCGTATACTAGGTTCCACATACCTTCAATAAGAAGCTATCATTTCAGTACTCGGGTTAAGGAACTAGAAAGATATCAAATATATACATGCTCGGTACTACCTCAGGTATGAAACAGAGGATTCAGGTGACTGTTTTCCATAGTACTAATTAAGCAATTGAGATAATAATAAATGTCAAAAGCATACTTACGCAACATTCCAAGGCTCGGGACCCAGAACCCTCAAGAATGTAAGGGGATTCATAGTTCCAGCTCCTACCTGCTCAATGCATCAAATACCAAAAACATTATGCAGGAGCTCGAGAAAAACAATTAAAGGGACTAAACAATTTTGCACAAAGCCTAAATATTACCTCAGTGTTGCTGCATTGCATTACAGCACATCCAACAGAAGCCCAATACTCCTGCAAAAGAGAGAAGCATTTCGTTATCCGTGAGGCTCAAAGACGAGAAAAATTAAACAAAATTTCTAAAAATGCAAGCAAGATAACAACTTTATTCCGATAAATTGCTCAATAAAACTATAACAAATTTCATATAGCATTATTCTATGAACTTAAAATTCGGGATAATACTTCAAACCCGTTTTTTGAATTGTCTTGAAATTCAAGAAAAGAAGTATACTTTAAGGATCAAGATCAATCAAATCATGATAATACAAAACCTGGAGGCGCTGAATGGCTTGCTGGAAAGTGGGAACTGCTGATAATTTTCTGGGCTGCTCTGAATTAGCAGAATCCGAAGAAGATGATTCTTGAGAAACTAAAGAATTAGTAGTTACAGCAGAGGCAATGGTTCTTCTAAAGAAAAGGCGCTGTCTTTGAGCAAAAGGGATTCTTGAAATTATTGACTTAGTGAAGATTACGGAAAGATGATAAGGTTTGTGGGGTTTAAGGATTGAGGTTACTAATGGGATTGTTAGTATTGCCATTCTTCTTTCTTTTTTGATAGTATGAGAATTGAGAAGTGAAGGCTTAAGCCAATAAACCTTAGCTTGTGGAAGATTTGAGGAAGATGAGAGAGAGGTCTATCTATGGCTTTGCATAGTTTTATCTTGATTTCTTGAGGAGAAGGGGATTGGGAATGTTGGAGGCAATGGAGTTGAAGAATAAAGAGACTAGTAGGAATTCTTTATGTTAATTGAACCCAAAACTTTAGGCATATTTACACAGTTGACCCTAGAAAGGGATGGAGCCCCGACCCAAGGGTAAGGGCTCCACATCCTTGTTCTTAACTTCTTATGGCCAGTAAAGGAATTAAGTCGCGAAACGTGCCTAAGTTGAATCTACGAGGGTTGCTATACACCAACAACTCACAAAGGTTATTCTTACATTTGACATAATCGAACCTCTAACTTATGAGTTAAAGATTGAACCTCCACCATATGCATGAAAGCAAGACTATCATAATACTACTTGTGTGGATTTTTCAGCTTGAGCTATGCCTCAGGGACACATGGTACACCCTATATTTGTGCACAAGTTGTTACTCGAGCACGACGATGGTGTGGAACAATGTTTTTTTTCGCGTGCAAAACAATTTTCAATTGTTGGGACTTTCACTTAACGATTGAGAAAATAGTTAACACTTGTTCTACTATTCTTAGTCCAAGAATGTGATACCCCGAACTTTTCGTTCTTACGTGTCTTGCATGTTTATATTTAATGTCATGTACTAATTGATTTTCACATGCTATATGTTACGTACATTACTTGTTGAGGAGCGTTGTGGTGTGCTTGGGGGTAGTTAGGGCACTTGAGAATATATATTAGGAAGTTGTGTGTTGTTTGGTAAGGAATCTATGGGTGGTTAAGCTAGTTTTTGCTGGCTTTTGTAGAGAAAGGGAGGCAAGAATTAGAAATGAAGAGAAAGAAAATAGGGAAGAGAATGGAGGAGATTTTATGACAGAATTGAGTGATGTGAGGAGATTCGAGATTTGAGATAGTAAACGGTGTTCGTTTTCAGTGATCTTTAGTGCGTTTTGAAGAGGACCAAGAGAGTTACACTAGGGCTTTGACGGATTAGTGTTTGGCAATCTGTGCATAAAGTTATAGTCTCGAGAAGTTAGTACTACGAATTTGGAAATTTTGCTTTTGGTGCATATTTGAGTTTTTGAATTAAGTTGCTAAGGTAAGAACTCTACGCCTTTGTTTTTCAGTCTAAAAGCATGAAAGATGTATTTTTCATAAATGATCTCACGATTTCTCATTGGTTTCATTGCATAAAATGGATGAAGTGCTGTAGAATGTGATTACGTGATATTTATGTTGTAAATGGAAGTTATGTGATTATATGTGGTTTCTCAGTTTTGTTGTTGATTAGTAGAATTATAAGATAGTAGAGTAGTATGGAGTTTATGTGTACCCGCCACAATTATCATAAGACAGAGACTTGCAGGAATCGCTGACTGAGGTCATGCGAGACCTACTAGAAGAATGGGTATTGCTCAGGAGGTTGAGACCTCGTGAGGTTAGATTCCACCGGCCCCGATCAACCGGTGATGGATATAGCCTCTAAGAAAGTCAACAGTGTAGCAATCTCAGAAGGCTGAGTCCCTATGAGAATAATAGTAGAAAGATAGACAGCTTAGTCGAGGCTAAGATAAAAAATGGCAAATAATAGAAGTAGTAATGTAGTAGACGAGTTATTGTATATGTTCAAGATAATTTGTATGTTTTTAAGTGCTTATCTGAGTTGTCAAGTTAGTATTTTGGGTTGAGGGATGTTTTATTTCAGAAATATGACTTTTACATGTGTTTTTGTACTGAAAAATCATTTTCCTGAAGGCTGCAGACGAATGGTTCGTCCTGCCATTCATCCTCAGTATCGTCCGATAAACTACTGGGGTCGTGGACGAAGGCACGGATTAATACTTTGTCCTAGGGTTCTGTTTTGGTCAGTTTTGATTTATGTTCTGTTTCATTTCAAGCCAAGTCTTTTATAAGTTAATTAAAGTGTTTTGCAAGTTATTTCAAGTATTTTAAAGAGTATTTCAAGTAAAGATATGCATTGGTTTCACATGTTTTGGGTGAAACGGTAATATGTTTATAACAGTGCTTCATCCTAATGGTGTTAGGACCTTACTGAGCTAAACAAGTGGTTGGTCAAGTTGATGAACAATGGTCGAGGAGAGGCTTGGTTGTTCTATTATATAATAGATAGTATACGTGTTACCTGTGACCTTGTTTCTTGAAGAATTGTAAGAACACACAAGATATTTTGTAGTACTCTATTAAGTTATGATGTAAACTTTATGTTTCCGTTAAGTTTAATGAAGTTATATTTGGGATTTAGTCATTTATGTTTGAGGGTTCAATGTCTCATCGGTAGATGATGCACTGTCCGATCACCTCCAGAGAGTGTGACAAATAACAAGTGTTTTAGAAAAAACTCGACTGTCAAATCAAACTTATCTGACTACTGAAAATTAAATTTATCTGACTACTGAAAAGTTTCTACATATGCATATAACAAATATCTATTCTGCGTTTGATCTTTAGACGTAGTTACTACTGTCGTGTGCTTTGCTATGTTCAAATTTGGTGTGATTTTTTTTATTTAATATATATTTGAATCGCGGATTAATTTCAAAAACACTCTTTGGAATCTAACGTATATATATCAATTGAATATCTTTACTTTAATCTGGCAACTAGATACCTAATGCATTTATATTTTTTTATTAAATAAGTTTTTCGTGTTTCTTTCTACAAATTAATTTACTCTTTTTTTTTATGGGTTTTAAAATAGTATTCATAAAATAAAACCAAGAAAAATACTTGAAAATGGCATCAACAAAAGTCTCTGAAGAAAAACTAGTTGCTCAATTATTGCAAGGCATGTTTTTTTTTTTTTTTTTTTAAGTCCGATTGGGCGGTTGTCCCATATAGGGGAGAGAGAACTGTCTCAGACGAGGTAAAGATAGCACTATAAAAGGAGATTAAAGTTTGCCGCACGCAGGCGGAGGGTATCGAACCCACGACCTCATAATGGCCAACTCGGTGCGAACGAATAGTTATCTAGATGAATTCCGAATCTTCTAATATACGCTCTAGTTCGCTAATATAACTATTCAATGCGTATTAATAACATTTAACAAGAGTGAATTTAGAAAGTTAAGCCAATCATATTGTTTAATATATAAAAATATCATTAGTGTGCTGCATAATAAAAGATGCGAGATTATCCGAATGTAATACTCGTAACATCTCTTGATCAGACGAAAAAGAATAAAAGAAAAGAAAAATATCAGAGGCACACACACGTCAGCTCCATAGAACAAGAACAATAAATTGGGGATTTTCAGATTAGGTTCATTTTATCCCACTCTCTTTCTTTCTCTCTCTTAACACTTTGCATTGCGGCTAGGGTTTCACCAAACCTTAATTTTTACACAGATCCTTTAGAATCTGTTCTGATAAACAATGGATAAAATTTTAAATTGATCTCTTGTTAACAAGTTCTTGAAGAAGAAGAAGAAAGGAAAAGGCTTGGGAAGTGTTTTAATGGCGACTGTGAATCCATTTGATTTGTTAGATGATGATGCTGAGGATCCATCGCAGTTAATTACTGCTCAGCAGAAAAAAGTTCCGGCGCCAGTTAAGAAAGCTCCGGCGGCTGCTGCTAAGCAGTCCAAGCCGGCAGCTAAGCTTCCGAGCAAGCCTTTACCTCCTGCTCAAGCTGGTATAGTCTTCACTTTGGTTTGTATACTCCTTAATCTTCACTGTATCTGATTAACATCATCGAAAAAGGAAAGTGTTTTTTAAGTGTTTGGCGATATGGTTAAGTGTTTACTTGCTATCCATTAGGTCACGGTTCGAACCTGGAAACAGCCTCTTTATGAAAAAATAAGGATAAGACTGCGTACACCGGAACTTTGCTGTTGCGGGAACCTTGGGTACAAACTTTTTTTGATGTTAAGAAGATAATGATAAATATGTATTGGACTTTGTTAACTCTTTCTATTTTAAATTTTATGCTCTTCTAATGGTGGTTTTGTCATTTTCAGTTTCCTTTTTTGGGTGAAAAAGGAGAACTTTTTGTTAGCTAATTCATGATTTTTTATGCCTTTCCTAACTTGTGCCTGAAGTTCCAGAAATAGTACCATGGAAATACTGGTTCGAATTGGAATGTTATATTTCATGTTTATCTTATCATTAATCTCTGGGTTGCCGCGCATTATAGGGAGGATAACAGCTATTTCTGTTGTTGAAAGTGTGCTGGTTATAAGAAAATGAAAATCTTGTGATATTAAATTCGGTAAAAAGTTGAACAACATAACCCAGTTTATACAGGTCGCTTTAGTAAAATTTTTCCTTGTATATCTGTAAATAAATCTTTTCGTGTAGATACGCGTGGTCTTTATGTTAAGCTAGTCCGAAAATGACATGTTGCTTTGTCTCTTCCTGGGGATGACGAATGCTTGTTGGTGTTGTTTTGTGGATATCTGTATTTTGGTACAGTTTACGGTGTGTACACAGTTGCTTTTCCCTTGTTGGTGACATAATGATGTTTCCAAAGGTTCCCTATAGAAGCTTTGACTTTTTTGGCTTAATACATCCATTCATGCGGTTCAAGTTGAAAGAACTGGCTTGCTGCATACACAATAATGAGAATTTAATCCTGCATTTAGAAGCCCCTATATCTTCTGTTTTTGTGGAAGTGTCATACTTTTTCACTTTTACATTGGCTCTTTGGTAGTGTAAATTTGTATGCAGGGATCTTCTTGTTAACTCATCTATTTGCTTCTAGAAAGACTTTGCCAATAAAAGAATATTCTTATGGATCTTTAACAAGTTTATGGATAAGAATATGTATATTTGGAAAGTTGACATTGCCATTTGGAGAGCGATTGGATAGAGATAATGTAGGTGTAAATTAGGTTTCTAACATATTTGTTAGCGTTGACATTATAGGGAGCATATTTTGTTCGAGTTCTCTTGCTGCTTGTTGTTTAATAATCCACACTTTATGGGATATTTTTTGGTGAACTCCCTTCTTTGAATTTTTTGATGCACAAATACTTGATTTTCATCATTTTTTAAATCCTTCTCTGCTCAATTTTATGCTCCATGTGCTTATTTTTCTCCTGGACAATTTTTTCTGCAATGTCTATCTATTTATCTGGTGTTTGGCTTCTGCAATAGTGAGAGGGGCAAAAGCTGAAGGCGGACGTGGCGGTGGACGGGGTTACGGACGTGGTCGTGGAGTTGGCGGATTCATCAGAGAAGCGGCTGCGAACGAGACTGCACCTGCTAACAGAGAATTCTCTGGTGGTCAAGCTTCAAGTAAAGAAGCAGATGGCGGGAGATATAATGAAAGGCGGGGTGGTTACGGTGGACAATTCCGTGGTCCACGACGGGGTGGTTTTACCAATGGGGAACTGGGCGATGAAGAACGGCCTCGCAGGGCTTTTGAACGCCGCAGTGGCACAGGACGCGGGTAATTTTACTGATTTATTATTGGTCTATTCTGTCATGGACCAGGTCCATTGGACCATGCGGTCCAGATTTGACCACATCACTGCATTTCCTTCTCTCTCCTCATTCTGCAGGGATGTGGCCAAATCTGGTCCACATGGACCCGGTTCATATCAGATATTTCCTTTATTATTTACTATCTTCTGCCTGGCGTGTTTGTCATTCTGTATTTCCAATGTGGACCGTGTTTCGTCTGCAGAAATGAGTTCAAACGTGAAGGAGCTGGCCAAGGGAACTGGGGAACTCAGACTGATGAATTTGCTCAGTGAGTTTATTTCCTTGTTACCTTCGACCATTTTACTATAAGGGATTCTCATTGCCATGTCTGCTTTGTTGTGTTTTACTTTCACGTGTCTGGTAATGATATTTAGACATTCCCTCTTCATTATCCAGGATGACCGAGGAAGTTGTGAATGAAGGTGAGAAAAATGCAAGTGCTGAGAAATTACCCTCAGGAGAGGAAGAAACAACAGATGCAAACAAAGAAACACCTGCAAATGAAACTGAAGAAAAGGAGCCAGAGAATAAGGTGAGAGCATCTTTAGTATCACAAGTGTCTATCTATTGGCTGTTGCTGTGCTTGCTTTTCAAAGAATGATTATGTGGCTGTTAAACCTATCATGTGCCAATCAGTTCCAAATTCACCTATATCTCCCACTTCCCTCATTTGCCCCCGGGCCGCCACCATATCCAGGGGAAAGAAAGGAGGAGAGAGAAGAACCCTTCCTTCAACCAAATATGGGGGATGCTATGAAGGTCAAAAGGCGTGAAAAGTGATGAAAAGCTATAATAGCACAAAAAGTTGCTCCAGTCTAAAACATGGTTCTGAGGATGCTCTCATGTCTTGTTACTTACCGTACCTTCATCCATTCGGATTCCCGATGTAGCTATATGTGATGGATCCTCATCTCTTGTTAGAATAGCACAAAAAGTGATGAAAAGCTAGAATAGCACAAAATGTTGCTCCAGTCTAAAACATGGTTCTGAGTATCCTCATCTTTTGTTACTTACCCTACCTTCATCCATTCGGATCCCGATCTGGCTATATGTGATGGATACTGTTCCATGAGTTGTAGTACCATATTTGGATCAGGTCAATAACCGCATGCTTATATATTGCCTTTTGACTTTTGTACATTCATTGCATCCTACCATTATTGGTAGATACTCCTAGAACTTCAGTTTACTCCCTCTTGGATCCTTATTGATACATTCTGTAAATTGTGGGATTACATCCTTAGTCAAACCCTTTGGAAAAGAATAATGAACTAAAGCGTTGAATTATATAGTGTTTTTTCTTTATGCTGGCTTTGGTTACATTTGCCTTGAAAATGCAGGAGATGACTCTTGAAGAGTATGAGAAAGTGTTGGAAGAAAAGAGAAAGGCTCTGCAGACTCTTAAAACTGAGGAGAGGAAAGTTGACACTAAAGAATTTGCAACCATGCAACAGCTTTCAAACAAGAAAAGCAATGATGATATCTTCATCAAATTGGTAACCGAATTACTTCATTAAATATGCTTCTTTTAGGCCGCGTGTTAGTTTTTACTTTAAGATAGACAAGTAAGATACCTGTTTTCTCTGGCTAGGGTTCTGAGAAGGACAAGAAGAAAGAAGCTGCCGAGAAGGAAGAGAGAGCTAAAAAGGTGAGCTTTTACTTAAAGCAGTCCTTGCATCCGCAGAACATTTGCACTTGAACATATGTGCATACATCTCTGTTGGCCCTATTGCCAATGAAAAGAATGTTAAACTATTTTGTTTCTTTTTGTTTCTCTTTGGTTGGTGGTTTATAGGCTGTTAGTATCAATGAATTCCTGAAACCCGCTGAAGGTGAGAGGTACTACTCTGGTGGGCGTGGACGTGGCCGTGGCCGTGGTGGCCGAGGAGGCTATGGTGGTGGCTACTCAATGAGCAACATTGAAGCTCCTTCAATTGAAGATCCTGGGCAGTTCCCGACCCTGAGTGCCAAGTGAGGTGCTACACGCACATGCTATCAGTCTCTGGGATCTCCTCGGTGAAACTCTTTAATTATCTAAGATGACTAGAATAATTGAGCTGCCGATGTACCAAAAAGTTTGTGTTAAATGTAAATTTTCCTTTTCTTTTCCCCTTTTTAAAATTTTCTTTTCATGTTATCCCCCGTACTCCTCTTTTCCTCTGTTTGCACTGTTGAATTTTTGGGGCATATGAAACTATTAATCATGTCTTGAATTATTTTTTGCTCTTGTTATCATGTGCTTTCTGTCACTGGAGGATCCGGGAAAGCTCAAGACTGCTGGGTTATATTTGAGTTTTGTATTTTGGTTCCTCGAACATGGTATTGTTTATCAGAGGAGGTGTGGGGTCAAATATTAAATTTTGAAATTTCAGTTGCCATACAAATACAAATTTATATGCACCATCTGGAAAAATGTTGTCCCTTCGCTATACCTTGAAGGAACATCGGAATATTCCTTTTTGTATACAGGTGGAATTGGATGGAGCATGAGTTTGAGATTTTTGTTTAACGGAAAATGTGGATGTACCTATACGACAATGTTAGAGTAGAAACATGGGAACATGTATGTTAACACGACTGTATTGTACATCCAATACCAGAAAGCAGTGTTGAATTAAAATTTCCAGTCCGAAAGATTAGACATCAAGTATATCTTAATTAAGTAGGTCTTTGGGACTTTCACATGCCATGGACAATCCAAACCCATTAAAGTGATCCAGAAGTGGCTATCAGTTTCTCCTTTTCTTCATGAGGAGCAGCAGCCACCACTTTGGGCAACTGGCTGCCCGCGGATATTTACTGTTGGCGGCTTGGCATTGTTCATTGCTGCTGGTTGACTTGCCATCCTGCATTGGTAACTTGAAAGGGTAAGAAAATCAGCAGTAAAATATTAAAATAGTCAATGAATACCAAATGCGAAGGTTTGTTTGATAGACAGATTCCGTTTTGGTCAGATGTCTCATCATCTCCGCAACTATAGAAAAAATAAGCCGTGCAAAGAAGTGTTAACGAAAAGTAAGACGATGCAAGGTTCTCTCTTTAGCTATCAAAATGCGTCCAGCTTCCCAATGTAACAAGGAGGAGAAGGTACGGAGGTGCAAGGTTTTCTTAAGACCATTCATTTTTTCACAAATGCAACAAGCAAGTCAAATACTTATTCTTGATTGTCCCGGCCATGGCCATGAAAGCCTGTTCAACATTAGTGGCATCTTTTGCACTTGTCTCCATGAATGGGATACCGATCTCATCAGCAAATGCCTATCGAGTGGAAACATTAAGGACTAGACTTCCAATTAACATGTCAAAATTACACAACAATTTAGAGAACCAACATATTTTCAATGGGAATCCACTCACCTTAGCTGTCTCATAAGAAACAACTTTCTTTGCAGTAAGATCGCTCTTATTTCCAACCAAAAGTTTGTTAACATTTTCACTTGCGTAACGATCAATTTCATTCAGCCACTGTTTGACATTATTGAAGCTCTCCTCGTCGGTCACATCATAAACCACCTAAATAGAGATCATGAAAAGAAAATCAAGAAAAGATATTAGAAAGAGGCAACTTGTCATGGCACCAGAACAAGGCACAAGTGATTAGAATGATAGAAGTGTGCACCACTCACTATGATACCGTGTGCTCCACGATAGTAGCTGCTAGTGATCGTCCGAAAACGTTCTTGTCCAGCGGTATCCCACTTAATAGAGTTAATATAAATTAGTATTACATAAATAGAGATATATCAGGCCAAGTCCAAAGAAGAATCAAGTATGAAAATTGTTACAAGGTAAAAACCACACTTCAGAATGGATGACAACCAAGTAAAGAGGGTATTATTATTTCTGTGAATATATCAAAAGTACAAGAATCTGAAAAAGTGAGTCTCTTGATGCGGGGAGATCATCCAGAAATCTTCTTTCCCCTCTTTCTTTTGTATGAAGCGAACAACGTTAGAGGCACCATTCTGACCACTCCGAGAAAAAAAAAGCAGCAGCATATGTAAAATAGTTAAAACACATTAAACAAAAAGTCGGAGAATCAAAAGATCTTACGATTTGAAGTTTGATGGTCTTCCCATCTTGCTCAACTGTACGAATTTTCTACATAAAAATAAAGTAAAGAACATAAATACTTGTGTTTGATCATGAATATCAATGAACTATATCCAGCTGCTTAATCATTCACTTACAAAATCAACTCCAATAGTGCTTATATAACTCTCCGAGTAAGAATCATCCTGCAGGGCAATTGAAGTAAACCTTACAAGTCCCATCATAAACATGCAAAACTACCATAATTGACTATAGATACTGAAACATATGAAAAAGTTTCCAATAATAAGAACTATTCCCTTACTACAGCCATAAAGTACAGGCAACTTCTAATATTGTTTATCCAGTAATCATAATTTTCATGTCTGGACACTCTCCACATGAAAATGAAGTTTACAAAAAGTAGAACCTTTGGTAAAAGGTGAAGGAACCTGATAAATTTATCTTAAATGGCATACTTAGAAAGATGAAACAAATAAACCCAATAAATGAACACTTAACATCCAAAGTTTCACCTAAAAGGTGCAAGAAGCGAGGCATATACAATATTACAATCTACTAGCCCCACAAGAAAGCTCCAATACCTTTCTCTTGGACTAATTAACAAAATGTACGGATCAATTGAGTAACGCCTAAATGCCAATATATCACACTCTCACCCAAACATGACATGAAACAAACCAAATAAAGACCTCAAGATTTTCATAAAGGAAATCATTGAGGTTTTATTTAAGCCAACTTCACAAGCTTCAATCATTGTACACGAAAGAAATCAACATTTCCAATTGTATAATAGAAACTAGAAATAACAACTTCTAAGACGCCATGCTACCACCAGATTTTACAGGCTATCAGACAAACACCATGCCTCACAAGACCCCCCCACACACACACACACACACAGAGAATAAATGGAGCAGAAGTGCAATATGACACTATAGATAGTGCTCAAGAAAACATTCCGTCTACTCAATTTCACAAACTAAAGTGATCATCCAACAGTTACACAAGTTGAAAAACCTTTGATTACACAAAAAACAACTTACAGCAAATCTTAGAAGGAGACATGATTTTCCAACACCTGAATCTCCAATTAGCAACAGCTTGAAAAGGTAATCACTGCAATGTGAGATAAATGTACACATTCAGCTTACAGGAACTAATGGTGTAAAACATATAGCATAGGATGCCTAAACTCTAGAGTCATCTGCTCCTCCCAAAAAGAAACCACCAAAAATGGGAAAACGATGGAAAAATGTATCTTGAGGTAGGATCAAAATATCAAATTTAATCCACCCTTAACATAGGCCAGTCTGTACCAGATATCTAGAAGAACAATAGAAACATACACATTGAGTTTGCAAACAGCATACACAAGCAACATATATGCAACTAGTAACCCAATAATGATCCTTCTGGAACTCAAAAAAAAATTGATCAATCATATTCCCTTCCCACACCACTGATCGTCTTCCATACATGAAATGCAAGGAGCAATATAAGTACAACCCAAGTACTTACGCGCCTAAAATGATTTCAGAGGCCCGTCCCCCCCCAACACACACACACGTCCTAAACCCAATCTCCAGATAAGTACATTAAACTGTCCCTATCATCACATTTTACGCAATAATTATCTGACTGGATGTCAAAATCGGATGCCTATTCTGCTAATACAACACAAAGGCAGTATAAGTTATAATACCACACCATTTAAATATTTACAAATTAGGCCAGCATAACAATGAATCATTAGAAACAAAAAAATTCCTTTCCACAATTGAAATTGACAAAATCAAATACATAAATCTATCTTAAATTGAATATTCCAAAAATTAGGGCTCGTAAAAGCAAAAGTATCGAATCACCAAAGCAGAAAAAGGAAAAAATCATCGGCACAATATACTGTGTAAATAAACAAAAAATATTTAAGTTGGTGAACCGAGGTATTAGCACTACGAAGAGCTCATCATATGGAAAATTTTAAAAATCGAAACAACTTACTACTCTGGATTCATTGGGATTTGATTGTAGGAGATGGCCGCCGGAATATGGTTGACTCACCGGCGAGGAATGGCCGGAATCTGAGGAAAATATAGAGATGTCGAGGAGGTGGAGTTTCAGGAAAATTGTAATAAAAGGGGCTGAAAAATCAGAAAATGGAAAAGGAAGATGACACAAAAATAGAAATAATAAGTCGAGTTTATTTTATTAGAAAAATTAGCGAATTTATTAAAGTATTTTGCCGCCAGAAGGCGGGTCAGATATTATAATGACTTAGTTGTAATCAAATTAAATATGGACATACCAACACAAATTGGTTCAGTTGATAAGAATTTGACATTGCCTACAAATATCAGTGTTGCTCAATTCCCGACGACTGACGAGTCGCTGTTGGTGGACGATCCGTAAGTATCCTCGTAGTCGACTTTACGATCCCTGTGACCTCGCCCCGACCCGTAGTTAGTGACATGTTCGAACCCACCCGAACTTTCAATTAAACAAAAAAAAAAAATTAAATATGGACATTAGGAATAATAATTTAGATAAAATATGTCCAAAACTTGACAACTAAAAGACAAATTGTTACCAACTTCATTCCATAATCAAAAAAATGGAAAAGGAAGATGACACAAAATAGAGATAAGTCGAGAAAATAAAATAAACTTTTCTTTTATTAGACAAATTAGCCGAATTATTAGCCACTTTGATCATCAACATTTTTTCGACTAGTTACTTTTGTTAAAAGTCAACTTTTTTAATTATTTGGGTCATTAAACAATTTACGGACAACTAATTAGGTCATTTCGTCAGAAAGTTTAAAATCTTATGTTAAAAACGATGACGTGGCCAAACGGAAAAAAATCATTTTCTATCCAATGAGGGTATTTTTGAAAAATAACAATGAGACCCATTTCATACCCATTCTTACCCGGTTGGTGGCATCCATATAAAGGAATTTGACCATAATCTAACTCCAAACAACACAAGTCCTGGAATTGAAGATATTACTCCTGGAACTGCTGCTGAAGCTGCTAAAATTGATGCTGAAATACCTGCTGAACCTGTTGAAACTGATGTTGAAACTGCTGAAATTGATATTCAACCTGATGAACTTGCTGAAAACCATGCTGAAACTCAACCAGAAATGCAACATTCTGCAGAAATTGATGCTGATAATCATCTAGAAATGCAAGAATCTGCTGAAATTCAAGAAATTGCAGAAAATGTTGCTGCAGCACAAGAAACAGCTGAAGAACCAAGTGCTACTCAAATTCATGATACTTCAGCAAAAAAGACAACTGGGTCCTTGCCTGAGCAGTCTGATAGTTGTAACTCAGATAGGAATTTCTACAAGGAAATGATAGTTCAGATGATGAAAGCATTCAAATAGGTCTAAACTACAAGGAGAACATTATATATAGATGCCACCAACGGGTAAGAATGGGTATGAAATGGGTCTTATTATTGTTTTCCAAAAATACCTTATTGGATAGAGAGTGGATTTTTTCCGTTTGGCCACGTCACTATTTTTAACGTAAGATTTCAAACTTTCTGACGGAATGACCCATTTGACTATCCGTAAATTGTTTAATGACCAAAATAGTTAAAAAATTTGACTTTTGACAAAAGTGGCTAGGCGAAAAAACGTTAATGATCAAAGTGGCTAATAATTTCAAATTAGCCGGAGTTATAAAAAGTATTTTACCAATGAGAAGGCCGGTCCTATAATATAATAACTTACTCATGTTCAAATTAAATGTGGACATTGGAGTAATAATTTAGATAAGTGTCCAAAACTTGCAACTGGAAAACAAAATTATTACTAGAATACTACTACCTTCCTTCTATAATATATATCGTTTAGAAATGTAGCAAAAATTAAGAAAATAAGAAACAAGGTACTCTGTTAATAAAAAGATCAATATTACTTTTTCAAATCAATAATGATTGTTGGATAAAAAAATTCAGATCAAATAATGATCAAAGAGTATGAAATGAGAATGATTCTTAAAAATTTTTATATCTTCATGATCCTGATTTGATCCCAAATTTTTTATCGAATAATCACTACCTTTCTCAAGTAGAATTAGTGATATACAAATTTTATTTAGGAGAGTAATATTGATTCAAGTCTTATTTAAAAGAGTAATATTAATATTTTAACTAATAAAATACTTTTTTTTTTTTTTTTGGCTACATTCATAAACCACCTATATTATGAAATGAAACTAGTATTAAACGCCGTTACTAAAGGAAAAGGTACTCCCTCAAACTCGAAGGATATGATTTCGAATGGTGGGGTTTCTATAGACATCTATAGAGCACATAAGAATTCTGATAAACCTGAATAATATATATTTATAGGGTCTAAACATTCATCGTCACGTTAGAAAATGTAGGATTTAAACCAAGTTTAGTATATTTGGGATCATTTTAAAAGTCTTCAGAATATTTATTTTGGTATAGTAATAACAGTTGTCAAGTAGGTCACCTAACATAAAGTTACAACAATAGTTGAGAAGAAAGTGGATATATAAAGGGGTAGATTGGAAAATTTAATCTTAGGACCGTCATTGTGGGACTGACCTCACAACTCCTGTCACATGAATTGAGTTTGACCTACTTGCAGATGTGGGTTCCGCTCAATTAATGCGAGGGAGCTGTGAGGTCAGTTTCACAAGTACGGTCCTAGGATTGAGTAAACCGGGTAGATTAGACCATTTTGTCTTCAATTCAAACATAAGAGAATCTACATAGGGGGTGGATTAGACCATCTTCTCTTCATTTCAGACTTCCATCTGACTTCTCTGAGTTTCCCATCTGTTCCATAATCTCTCTCCATGACAAGGTTAATCCCCTCATCAGAATACCAGCCAACTCCAATACAAAGGATCCCATCTTTGTTCACATCAACATATGCTGTGACACCACCAGGCAGCCACAGGACCGTAACATCCTGCTGCATGTCTAGCATTTCCTCCTCTCCGAAGTAAACTGGATTTTCAGGCAAGCTTCGTTTCTTTAGGTTCTCGGTGCAGAAGTACACGTAAGGGGCATCACCGCTTTCCTCCATCAAGATATCATCGCCATAAATAGGCGTGGCACTCACCTCAAACACCTTCCAAGATCCAGTTAATTCCGAGGGTTGAACCCTTTTCCTCCAGGAAAATGGCTGCACGTCCAAGTCCAAGTCACTGGAAAGCAAATCGAAGCTATTAGATGTTTATAGTTCACGAAATATAATTATGAAATTAGACGTAGAAACTTAAAAACATTCATCGCATATGAATACCTGCTGACAGTAATATTAGCAGGACTAACCCACTGTTCTTCATAAACAGCAACCCTCATTATTTGGATGTCCGAACCCCCATTACCAAACTCTATTGTATGGACAATCCTCAGTCTCTTGTGACAACCTTTCACCAGACACTGTGTTCAAGCATAAAAGAAGAAGCTAGCTTTACTTAAAAAAATCACGATCCTCTAAATAACCGCCCAACTACAACCTAGGAGTAAGAATTATGATACTTGCTGCAGTTTTTGGTATCGTGAACTCAAAAGAGGCAAAATTATCGATATACATATCAACTTTATAGCCACTGAATAAACAGAAGCTTACTTGTTCAAACTTGAAAATTGGAGAAAGGTAATATTTAGACTCGTCAAATTCACCAACGGGGATATCAAGTGGGCCTCTTGAATATGATCCATCCTGTAAATTGAATTAGAAGACTGAGTATTGCGTAATTCGTCATTCATAAAATGTTGAGGACTTTGCCATGCACAAATAAAATCAAATGCAAAAAGGGAATGATGGTTATACCTCAAAGAAAACAAGACCTGGTTCCAATCCCATCAGATCTTCTTCCATAACATCACTCTTTTGTAAATCAAAAGATTCAAATCTGGGCAACGTACGATTTTTCAAAGCACCTGCATGCTCAAATTTCTCTCTATTCGACTGCTGAACTTCACCATAAGGATTCAGTGTTACCCAATTTATTCTCCTTTTAACTTGAGTTTTCTGTTCCCCTGTAGTAGACGGAACAACCTGAATACAGGACTGAGTATAACAGTCAAATAGTTCCTCATTCTTGCTTCCAATCCCAATTGGCTCCATTTCCGCTGTCATGGGAGAAAAAACAGCTCCAACTCCCTTCCATATGCCACTCAGGCTACTCGCAAATGTATTCCATGCTGACCGAATCACTGGCTCCTAAATGAAATAGCATCATTCAGACTTTCTCATCGGATGTAAAGTTAACTTCTGATTCCAGTTACTTTCTTTCCCCTCCCCCCAAACAAAAGCAACACAATGTTGAGTATCTATTACAACCACATTAGACCTTGAGAAACTTCCTCCTTTTTTCTTTCATACGGCTATTTCGGTTTGCTATTTAACTTACTTCATCAATGTTATATCTCCATTACAAAATAAAACCGCATTAATCAGAAATAAAAACTCAATGATTGGAAATTTTTGGAACATAGATGCAATGAGGTTATTATGTTACAACCAATTTCTCCACAGGAATGCAAAAACAGAATCAAAATTTCACCATTACAATTTACCAAACAACAGTAATCAGCAATCACAACCTCAATTTTCGCATCATAAAAGCAATAACATTATTTCTACACATAAATAAGGTGAACAACAACGACAACATATCCCAATAAGTATGATTGGGGTATGAGCGGTGATAGGTGATAGATATGAGCAGACATAACATTTGACAATAAATCCATTTGATAATAAATCCATATAGTGGCTGCTCCCATAATACTACTGAAACATATGTATCAGACACTGAACTAAACTTTGGCAATAAATGCACAAAGCGGCTGCTCGCAAAATACTACTAAAACAGATGGATCGCAATGAATGCACAAAGTGACTGCTCGCAGAATATCCGTGAAACAATCGTCATCGTATACCTTATATACCGTCACGTTTGCTACGCAAACATGTACTCAAATCAAAGCCAAATAGCATCATATAAGACAGACATAAAACCATGTGCACATTTAGCGTCCAGAGCATTACACAAGCTACTCAATAATGGAGTAGTACCTGAGTTTGTAAAACGGTTTCGACCTCCATTAACATAGCACCAGAAACCATAACCTTATCTCCATGCCGTCTCTTAGTAACATTTCTCATTCTACCTACTCCTCCTCCTTTCTTCTTTCTCCTCCGTTTCGAATTTTCCTTCTCTCTCTTCTCATTCTCGGAAATTTCATTATCAACACTCCACACATTCTCTTTTCCTCCTCCACTAATTTTACCAATTCCATCACCACTACTACTAGAATTATTGCTAAATTTCCGATTATTTCCAGAATTACATCGCACAAAAGGATACGAATTGAATTTATGAATCAACGAAACTGAAGAAGAACCGTAAGGTTGTTGTAGCCATGGAAATTGATGTTTTTGTTGATTTTGTTGGTTGCAGGTGAAGATTGAAATGCCTTTGCAAGCGTTTATACATGGAGATTGCATTTCTTCTTCTTCTGATTTGATTTGATTGAATGATTGATTCTTCTTTGGAATATCTGACTATTTTGCTGGGAATTTTGGAGAGTAGTAGAGCAGAAAGAAGAACAGGGAAGAAGCTTCTGCTGTTTACGATGTGAGGGCTTATGCTAGTTACTGTGGGGAAATATGTAGACTATCCCCACCTTGGCTCAGGTGCTGAACAAGAAAATTCAGTATATACGGGGACATCTTTGTCAGCCCATTGGATTTTGATCTTTTGTACTTTTTCGATCCAACGGTTAGTATAAAAACAGGGGTATTTTAGAGATAAACTTTGAGCTCTTTTTCTCTTTTTTACTTTTAATCGAGTGTTCAATAATCGAAATACGTCATTCACTAATAAAAAACATGCGTTCTTTGACGGAGAACATGCGTTCACTAATAAAAAATGTGCGTTCTCTAATAAAAAAATGTGTTCATCTGACGAGAACGCATGCGTTCTCTAACAAAAAAATGTGTTTCATCTGACGAGAGAACGTGCGTTTCTCTAATAGAGAAACTTTACGTTCTCTAACAAAAAAATGTGTTTTCTAATAAAGAACGTGCGTTTTTCAACAAAAAATGTGTTCACAATATACATGAACGTGTGTTCTCTAACGAGAACATGCGTTCTTGTAGAAATATACCTATTTTACTTTTCACGTGCAACTTTTCTCTCTCCCGTGAACCCACCTTTTTACTTTTCACCATGAACTTTTTCTCTCACCTCTAATAAAATTACATATATATCCTTTTACATTTCTCTCACCTCTCTTTTAAATCTCAACCATTGATCCTCTTAAAAAATGAAATCAACGGCCCTTGTTGTGTCCCGCACGTGCGGAATTTAAGGCGTTCCGCACTGGAGCCTTACTGGACTATCCCATGGGATGATTTGGCCACCTCAGTTTTTTATTCTCACATGATTTTTTTTAACATTTGGATAGGTTTACATCTAATGCAAGATTTTTACCTTAATTTTATCATCACATGTGAAGTATATGAATAAAAGTTATAAAACATAACGTATGTAGTCGTTCCCTGAAAGTTATGTATTTTTATTTGAATTTATAACTTTAAAAAATATTATAATTATGAATTGTATTCTAGTTGGTAGAATTAATTGTGGATTGTAGTATGATTTGGGTGAAGTGACATCTGATATGTAAGATTGTTAGATTAAACATTTATTTTTTTTAACCAGCTAAAATAGAAAAGAAAAAAAGATAAGGATTAGACTTTTTTAAACGGGTTTTACCGGATCCGTATTCGGATCCAAATGGACGGATTTTGTAACACATTATGTATCCATTCGGACCCGGATTCGATAGGAAGAGTTAAAAAGGGTATGGATCCGAAATATATAATTTCGTATCCGTTTGCAGATCTAATCGTTAGCGCCCAATATATTAAAGGAAAATTCTGATATGAATCAGTTTCATGCAGACCTTGTGGTCTATAATGGACTACGTCATCATATAGTTATATCTCATCATTCTGTAGTAGTGATGTGACCATCTCTATAGCATAAGGTCCAATGTGTCTTCTTAATATCAGAATTATCCTATATAGAAAGCCCTAAGAAACTTCAAATAAGGTCATATTACGAATTGGTCAAAACCCAAAATTGAATTTTGTAATATAAATATAGTTATATTGTTTTCGTGAAGAGAACAAAGTAGCTGATTCACTGCTCTGCCGACTGAAGCTAAAGCTTTAAGCAATTTAAAAAGAACTGGGGATATCGTATCTGCGTCTGGGATAGATGTGTTGTGAGATTTATTTATTTCATGACTTCATAATTATATTTTCTTTGTTGTGATTTAGAAGTGAATTTGTTTTCAGAGAAATCCGCTATATGTATACACCAATTTTTTTTTGTTTTTCTCTAAATAACATTAACTTTAATCTAGAGCCATTATAACCTAACTTTTTTACGAATCTGGTCCGATTGTCAAATTAAGGAATCCGGCAAAAAAAAATGCCAAAATGGTCATTGTCTCGCACATGTGATCAATTTTAAGGGTATTTTTATTTTCCTCTAACCCAATAAAAGATTAGCCCAAACCCGTCTGACCCGACCCATTATACCCGCTTCCTTCTCTTCTTCTTCCTCGTCCAACCCATTCTTCCCACGCTCTCCAATCAATGAAGTCTTCTTCTTGAAATCCCCAAAAAAAAAACCCAATTTCCATACAATTTGATCCCTTTTTTCCCTCAATTCAATAATGATGGGTCCTTCACTAATGGATTTCCTTTTCCAGCGTTCATTGGAAGACCTAATCAAAGGCATCCGCCTCCACACACACACATATATAGTTGTATATTTCAATGGAGAATCTTGTTAATTTTACACTCAAACTCCAAAGTTAACAAGCTGTACATGGCCGGCCAGATCATTTGTCGCTCTTGATTGCCCTAATTGTTCCCCTTTCTAGTTGTTTGTCTTACCTGTGATTTTCTGTTGATCTATTAATAGTAGTAATTTGCTAATATTCTACATTCCATGTAAATTCATTTGATCTTCTCGCAGGTGGGTCTAAGATCGAAAATTGATAGGGAGAGATTGCCACCAAATAATGTACTGCTAATGTTAGCAGGGGCGGGTTTGGTGTGGATGGGTTGGGCAGGTGTGGATGGGAGAGACCCTTACACAGCCAACAATGACTCTTCTATGGCTGTCCTCAACACCAACATTTGTGCCCGTTTGGACTTGGCTCGATGTCATCTTCTTTAATAAACCTTGTGTTATCGGAAGATGAAGCTAAATCATCCATTTTTATGTCCAAATCCATATTCTGATGTGGGCGTTGTTTCCGCGCTTGTTGGAGTTTTCTGTGAGTTGGCTAGTAAAGAACTCATATCATATTTGACATTGGCACCTGAGTTTTATATGATTTTGGTAGATTTTAGAAATAATTGGGTTTTGAAGATTTTTGCAGAACTTAAATGTTGAAGAAGGTGTTGAATCAGATTTTTGCTAAATAATAAATTTTTCATTAATCACAAAACAGCCGAAGTCTTTACAATCAAAGGAAAATCTGAAAATATAAAAAAATAAAAGTTATATAATTATTTAAAAAACTATGATAACAGACACAAATCATACTCAAGAAAACTTGGTTGGTTAGAAAATACTAAGATAAAAACTAGTAAACTAAACAAATACATAATCTTCTTCTTCGCTGCATCTTCTCCGCAATTCTTGAACCACAGAGATAGGAGAATATCACTTTCAACATCTTCCTTAAGGATCGACAATTTATAGGATCATGGGCGTATCAACCGTCCTACGAATTGCCTCGGAAAGATGTAGAAAGATGATAAAGGGCCTAGATCAAGTTCGGGTTGAAAGAATCCTCCTAGAAACGTAGAAAAAAAGTCTAGATCTGTGAAGATCTGAGACAAAATTCAACTTCTGTGTCTTAAATCTTAAAGAAAAAATACTTTAAAAAAAGTTTCATATGATTCATGATACAAAATAGAGGTATAAAACCTAAACAAAATGATCAAGATTCGACCATTGGTCGGAGCCAATGGCCAAATCTGGCCAGCGACAAAGGGAAGAAGAAGAGCAGCAGAAAATTCAGAGGGAGAGAGAGAAGAGAAAGAAAAGAGAAAAAAAGGGCTGGCTCTGTAGATCTTGATTCTGCAATGGAAGATGAAGCTGACTTGTATAATAATGAAGAACATGATTTCGGATAAAAATACCCTTAAGATGGGTCACATATGCAAGACAAACGATTATTTTGGCTGGATTCCTTAATTTGACCATCGGAGCATATCCATAAAATAATTAAGTTACAATTGCTCTAAATTAAAATTAATACTATTTAAAAAATATAAAAATAAATTAAAGTACACGGATAGCGAATTTCTCTTTGTTTCCACCCTCATAAGGGTCTAGATTTTATGCCATCCTCATGTATATTAATTTTTTTTAAATAAAAAAACCTTGGTTAAGTTCCGTGCCAAACGCCTCCACCATAATGGGTGGTTTTCTCCACACAATAAAAATTGATTTTAAAAAAGGGTGATACTATATACTTAAGTTTTAACCAATTAATTAGTTAAATTAATGGTCAATTATAAATATTTGGGTGAGTCGTTTATACCAACAGAAATAATATTTTTTTTTATACAATGCAAATAATGATTAATTTTAATCTATGATCTTTCTTTTTTTTTTTTTTTAAGGAAAAGGTAATACATTAATAGATATCAGAAATTACATGAGAGGGTGGAATTCTGAGAGATCAACTACCCTTTGAAATGAGACGTTAAGCCGCAAAAGATATCTAGCCAACAAGTGGGTCAGAGAATTACATGACCGGAGGGCATAGAAAAAATTAAAGAACATATTTCTTAGGATACGCATTACTATGCCCTTACAAATAGACTCTATAACCAAAAAAGCAAAAACGGGGTCACGTTCAAACCAGAGGCCTTTCACAGTTGTTAGAGTTGTTGTCTGCATACTTTCAAAACACTTCAAATTAGGAGGGGAGATCAGGTTAAAACTGCACTTGGTAGTTTGCCAGCGACCACACCAGATACGAACAGAACGTCCGCTCTCAATCCTCCATTCGAAACCATGTTGCAGCCAATCTCTACCTTGAGGAAAACTTCTCCAATTTTGAGACGGTCGTCCCAATTGATTGCTTACATGAAAACTTGAATGAAATCCTAATTTAAAATATGAAAAAAATATTCTAACAAAATAACCATAGTGATTTGTGTTGGAAGCTTTTTATTTGATTGTTATAAGATGAAGAAGGAAAATAACTTCTATTGCTTTCTTTTGTTATTGATAATGATGTTCTTTTATGCCTCAAGATCGGGAATGGCAACTGTGACTAATCTTGGAGTCAAAAAACTCTTGAGTCAATTGAACAAAACCCCTGTTAAATCCATTCAGGTAACTCCTCCAATTTCTCTCACTTCTTGCTTGTTTTCTTCCTTATTACTCTAAAAATGGTATTAAATAGTATTTGCTTTTAAAAAAATTGTTTTGAAAAGTTATATATATATATATATATATATATATATATATATATATATATGTGTGTGTGTGTGTGTGTGTGTGTTTCAAATTTAAAATAGAAAGTGTGTGCGCTTAATTTAATATAAAGCATGGAGAAAATAGAAAGCATGGAGGGTTGGGGGCGAGAGAATTGGGTAAGATTGTGTGAGGAGAGAGTATTTTTTTTTTTTTTTTGAAACCCGCATGGCCGGTTGCCCTATAAGGGGAGAGAGAAGCGACAATTCAATTGAATTTCGGAGTTGACTTTAAAAAAAATATAAACTTGATTTAAAAAATAAATAAATAGATGTTTATGATTAATTGATTTTCAATTTTCATTGCACCACCTCGAATGATCTACTTTTTTGTTCCCTTATGTTGGAATAATTCTAGCTCTGATAAGATTTTAAATTTGAAACACACACACACACACACAGATATATATATATATATATATATATATATATATATATATATATATATATATATATACTTTTCAAAACAATTTTTTTTAAAAAGCAAATACTATTTAATACCATTTTTAGAGTAATAAGGAAGAAAACAAGCAAGAAGTGAGAGAAATTGGAGGAGTTACCTGAATGGATTTAACAGGGGTTTTGTTCAATTGACTCAAGAGTTTTTTGACTCCAAGATTAGTCACAGTTGCCATTCCCGATCTTGAGGCATAAAAGAACATCATTATCAATAACAAAAGAAAGCAATAGAAGTTATTTTACTTCTTCATCTTATAACAATCAAATAAAAAACTTCCAACACAAATCACTATGGTTATTTTGTTAGAATATGAATTATATAGACATTGAAAATTTACTAGATTTTAAAATTTTATTTAGAATATGAATTATATAGACATTGAAAATTTACTAGATTTTAAAATTTTATTATTTGTTATCCAAAATTCAAATGTTAGGACCAATCAAATGTGGACAAGTGACAATGTCTTAAGTCCCCTCCAATAAGAATTTAAAAAGTGGTCTAACAAATAAGATTGCGCCACGACATTCTTTTGCAAAGATTCAACCAATCAGATTATTTTTATTCCCTAAATTATATTAAATTAAATTAGGAATTTATAATTTAAATCTTCAAATGTGATTATGTTCACATTTCTTCCCTATCTATATATAGTGGCTAATGACATAATAGAAAGATACAAAAATTATAGACGTGTGCTGACTTATTTATTTTTTTAGATAAATAAATATGCATAATCAAGAAAGATCATAGATTCCGACACGCACAAAGTGTCTTGACAATGGCAGATGACCAGAGTATTATCTCTGGACTATCAATCCTTAGCAGCTATGAAGTTTTCTCTCTTATTGTGAGGGTTTTTTCATCAAAATTTTATCTCCGACCAAGTCGGAGTACCTCCCCAGTGTTTATCAAACATCTAAGGGTTTATCGGCGCCGGGCGTTCTATAAACTGAGTTGCAGTGTTATAGAAATTCAGGCGGTGGTGACGGGTATGAATGTGCATGTTTTTGTTGTGCGGGGTGCTCCAAAAATGGAGAAAAACGTGGAACATAAGGCAAATGTGGAACAGAATAATGGAAAGGATGGAGAATCGCTGTCGTCGGTTATGAAGTCTGGCCGGTGACTGAGACTATGTCTCGGTTTAAAGGCGATGGAGGAAATGGCGTGGAAGGATCAAAACCGAGTCAAGCCACCAAAGGGATATATGGGTGTGGGTTTGAGTGGGACAAAGGTGGAGAGAAAGGGTATGGCTAAAGGCAGGGTGCGCAGGTCGCCGGTGACGAAGATGGAGGTTTTTTATCGACGGTTACCGGATTGGGGATGTCGGGTTGGGGAGAATCGGTTTGACCCGGAAGGGTTTGGGGCTCCGCGAAGGGTCCAAACGGGTAACGGGCTAGAAATGCTTCTGGGCCGACCTATAATGGGCCATGTAGTGTTTGTTTCTAGGCTGATTTGTATTTGGCTGGCTGGGACAGGCCTGGTGTGTGTTGATATAATTATTTATGGGCCTGTCCATGCTGGACCGGTCCTTGATTACATTGTTTTTGCAGGCCAAGATGTAATTGGTTATCCAATTTGGAAGCATGTTTTTGCTACAAATGATGAAAATGGAACAACCAATGTGCCAGACTGGTGGAAGAAAAAACTTGACGATGAAGAAAACGCGGAGGCCGCGGGTCGGCCCCGCAAAGGACCATGAGTTGCTTGACTATGAATTGTCCGAGACTTCATAATTTCTGGACAATTCAAGATTTAGTGTGCCTCATAATGGCTCACACTTTTAGTAGTTTTTTTCCTTTCATAATAAACTCATTTAGAGACTTCACTGTTTTAATTATTGTAGTATTATATTTTTTTCATATTTTAAATTAGGATTTCATTCAAGTTTTCATGTAAGCAATCAATTGGGACGACCGTCTCAAAATTGGAGAAGTTTTCCTCAAGGTAGAGATTGGCTGCAACATGGTTTCGAATGGAGGATTGAGAGCGGACGTTCTGTTCGTATCTGGTGTGGTCGCTGGCAAACTACCAAGTGCAGTTTTAACCTGATCTCCCCTCCTAATTTGAAGTGTTTTGAAAGTATGCAGACAACAACTCTAACAACTGTGAAAGGCCTCTGGTTTGAACGTGACCCCGTTTTTGCTTTTTTGGTTATAGAGTCTATTTGTAAGGGCATAGTAATGCGTATCATAAGAAATATGTTCTTTAATTTTTTCTATGCCCTCCGGTCATGTAATTCTCTGACCCACTTGTTGGCTAGATATCTTTTGTGGCTTAACGTCTCATTTCAAAGGGTAGTTGATCTCTCAGAATTCCACCCTCTCATGTAATTTCTGATATCTATTAATGTATTACCTTTTCCTTAAAAAAAAAAGAAAGATCATAGATTAAAATTAATCATTATTTGCATTGTATAAAAAAAAAAATATTATTTCTTTTGTAAGAACTGAAAATTTACCATCAATGACAATGTCATTTGGAGCATACCTACCTTCTTGAATTCAAATTTGAGAGAAACTCTCTTCATTGGGTTGATGAACTTTAGGATTCCAACTATCCATGGAAGCACAAATGAGTTGAAATTACTAAAAATGATGTGTATTGATAATCAACCATTCAAATAATAGTCTGGTGGTCTAGTGTTTGATCAATAGTTTAATAGACCAATTATAAATAAACTCATAATAGCGGATGTGCTTGGATTGGGTCTGGTTTGAGACTCAAACCCAGACCCAAACCAGCTTTGGATTGAGTTTGGGAATGAAATGTAAAGTGTTAAATCATCCCCTCCCCAAACCAAATCCTTAGAAGATTCTTTTTTGCCGAAATTTTATTAAAATATTAAGTTTCACCTCCTCAAAATTATTCAAAAGTTTCATATAATTCTTTAATGTACATAATTCTTTACATTGACTCTCAATGCTTAAACATTTCCTTATGATTAATATATTTCGCATTTTCCTTTTCCTAGAAAAAGGGAAAAAAGCAAAAAGACTACACAACAAATCGCCCCAGATCAACCAAACAATCAATATTTTGCATTTTTAAATTTAATCCATTGTATGAGAGAATTAGCCCATTTGCTTTCGATTATTAAGTTAAAATTATTAGGAGAAGAAAAATTGAAAGTAAGTTCTTTAAAACAACAAGATAAGTTAAAATTGTAGGATTGGGTTTGGGTTTGAGATTGTGATCTCAATCTCAAACCAGATTTTAGATGATTTAACACTTCAAATTTCATTCACAGACTCAATACAAAGCTGGTTTAAGTCTGAGTTTGAGTCTCAAACCAGACCAAACCCAAATCAGGCCCAATCCAAACAACAATTTGCTTTTGATAGAACACTTTCCAAAGAATCGAGGTTTTAAAGATTCACCTGAAGAGGCCAATAGCCCAGTGGGGCATTGGCCGGCCTGTGACCTAGAGGTCCCGGGTTCGATACCCTCCGCTTGCGTGCGGTAAGCTTTATTCTCCCTTATCTAGGCTGTTCTCTCTCCCCAATGTGGAGATGTTCTCTCTCCCTAATGTGGGGGCAATCGCCCATCGTGGCGTCAAAAAAAAAAAAAAAAGATTCACTTCAAAAAGAAAAAAACATTTATGTAAGGTTTTATTTGCTCTTGGTAGTACAAATTATTTTCATATTGAACTAAAAATGGTAACAAAAAAGGGAATACACTGGACAAACTCGTAAGAATCTTAACAAAGGAAAATGTAAGTGTAGTGTCCGATGTCTGATCATGGGCAATTGGGATTTCTGCCCGGACCACCATAGTAGAAGTGGGTTCCTAAGAATCGATTCTTGCCAAGACTACCATTGTAGCAATTTGGTGTTGGTTTAAGAAATTCAAAATTATCAGCTTCTTTTAACGTGTTTGTGTTATCAACAATCTTCAAACTTCCGAAAACGCTAGCTTTTCTGAACCCTTCTTTTGGAAAATGGCCACTGCCCATCTGGCTTGTAGTGTGCCTTCCATTGGGCTCCGAGTTCAACACTCGACCACCCCAGTCAATCTGTGAAGCACTGTCAGCTAGGTAGGTAAATATAGAGGATGGCCAGTAACCAATATGCTTATTCCCCAATTGTAACCACCAATTACCATCTTTTGGATCCTGAAAAAAAAATTATTTAATGTTGATTTCCTTCAAGGAAGAGAATTTATGAAAATTTTAATAAAAGACGTATACTCGCGCGTCCGTTAAATGGAAAATTCTGATATGCACCGGGTCCATCTGGATCACGTGATCCAGATTTGGCAACATCCTGCAGAATGAGGAGAGAGAAGGAAATGCAGTGATGTGGTCGAATCAGACTACGTGGTCAGATGGGACTAGTCATATCGTAAGTGTTTCTAGTTAAATTACCTTCCACACAAGTATACTTGGGTGAAATTGGGAGCCGCCATAGGTAGAGATCGGTTTGATGATACTCCCTATTGCTATTTCACTGCTAGTTTGAATAAAGCCCGAGCATAGTAAATTGAAACAACCCGTAAATTGATAGTTATCTCTCTGTCATTGTTTCTAAATATTAAAATAATCCCATGACATTAATTATGATCATTGTAACTTATGTTACACAATTGTAAAAAATAACTCCAAAACAACAGAGTTAGTGGCACATTTGGTCATAATAAAACTAGTAATTGGTGATGGCTGAGGCTCTGCAAAAGTTTGGGGAGTTGGGATTTTATTAGGACCAAATATGCCAATTACTCAAAACAATACTAATGAATAAATCAAATTTTGGTGGTGGCTTACCGTCCAATAGATGAATAATCTTGTGTGGTGATCTCCAAACACGTTTGGGCTGACCTTTTTTCGATGAAATCAAGGGAAATTTGAGACCAAAAGTAATTCACATTTGCAAAAAATTTCAACCCTTATAAGACTAACCTCACAACACTCTCACATTAATTGAGGCGGAGTAAATAGGTTCCACCCAATTCATGTGAGAAGGTTGTGAGTTCAATTCCACAAGAGCTGCTCTATGTCGGAGTGACTCCATATTTGTATATTTGTACAATTCAAAATTACTCAACTCTGAATTTGCTATTACATCACTAGTAACATTATAAGACCTGGGTGTGAATTAATCACTTCGCCCCTCTTAATATTATTAGTGTATTAAATAGGGTATTAGAAGATGTAATAGAAAATGCAGAGTCAAATAAAAATTAATAAGAAGTTACCATCCAACCAGCTTCAATGACATTGGCATCTGAAGCAGGATAACCACTTGAAATCCAGAGTTGAGAGGAACTATCTTCAAGAGGCTGCTCAACTTTAGGATTCCAAATGCTTATGTTTGCCTTTGCTCCATAGAACTTGCCATTTGAAATATATACCACTGCATACTATCCAGTAAAGCAAAAAAAAATTTAAATTTAACATTTTTTTAAAATTCTCTTGCATTCGATAACTGAGATAACTAAAAGTGAACAGAGGCCCTGGACATATAAAAGAAGGTTAATGATTTATGGGTAAATAAAATTTGCTAAAATTGTTTAAAATCTTAAATTAAACACTATAACATTCTTTTTGGTTAACCCGAGGGGCACTCGGTGTCCACCGACAACGTGATGACTAATCCGGGCTCGGCCTGCGGTTGACCCGTAACATTCCCACTGCAGTATTTGTGAATGTCAATAGAAATACTAAAATAGTTTGTGAGTTTCAATTTAGCGGGGAGGGCCTGCCTATACTGCTCTTATACACGGAGCTGCTACCACAGAGAGAAAATCCTAAGAAAGTCGATGTCCACCGTGGGAATCAAACCCTCGTCAACGGTGAGACATATGATAACTCCAACCAGTTGCCCCAGAGTTGGGGTTAACACTACACATTCTCTATTGACATAAGAGATTTAACGGTTTATTTACAATTTTATCCTAATTTAACTAATTAATTGATTAAATGCTTAGTCGCCTAGCATTACTCATGAAAAATCAGAAGAAGTACCTCGGAACGATTATTTTCTTCTGACTTTGACATTGGAACAGTATCGTGCTTCTTAGTTCCAAAACTCTCAAGAGAGTTTGCTCTCAAAAGATCCTCTTCTTTTATTCTTCTAATAGGAACACTTCCCTTAGAACACTTTCCATTGAGATGCCATAATTGAGTGATTCGTAATTTATGACCCTTTCTTCTGGATGATTTGCCATCATCAAATCCTAGCCCTTCTGGATTATTAGAAGGCCTCATCTACAATGAAGGAGGAAGATTGTCTCCATTAAATTCAAAGATGATAACTGATTTTTTAACACATTTCTACACATTAAATTAAAGGACAATTTTGATATGGATCATGTCCATTGGACTTTTTGGTTCAGAACTGACTACATCATTACAAAATGAAGAAAAAGACAACCCTGTGGTGATGTGATCAGTTCTGGATCACAAGGTGCATATGGACATACCAAAATTTTTCTAAATTAAAATAGACTAGAAAGGATTTTACCTGAATCGTATGGTTTTTAAGTAAAGGGTGGTCGAATGCTGGTTGACGAGACACATGAACGCAGTCAATGATATCACCATCTAAGCTCTGCAAAACAATTAAGAGTAATGTTAGGCGACTGAGCAAATTAATTTAATTAATTTAAGAGTAAAAAAATGTAAAATATTACTTATTGATCCATTAAAAAGAAGAAGAAGTATAAAAAGAAAGAATTGGAGGAGTGACCTTAATGGACTTGAGTGGAGTCTTGTTCAACCGGCTCAAGTATTTGTTTATGTCGTTAGTTGTCTGTGTTGCCATGCTCATCTTTGAGACATCATAGAAGTTCACGATCAGTAGCCATAGAATGTAATAAATGCCTTTCGCCTTCTTCATCATCTTAACAAGTAGGAGTAATTATTAGAATTCCAAGTATACATACATATATATAGGGCGCAATTGGATTATGTTTGAATTTGAGATTTTAATTTCAGTATCAAAATAGCATTAAAATCAAATTAAGTACATGATTTAATACTTTAAATTTCATTTGCAGACTCAATTTAAATTTGGATTAAGTCTGAATTTAAATTTCAAATCAAACCAAATCACAATCAAACACAATTCAAACAGACTCATAGGTAAATGAGTGATGGCTGTAGAGATGGAAGAAAAAGATGGGGAAATAGTGGTCAAAGGTTAAAATTGGAATTTCAGTTTACTGACCCTTTTTGTTTTCTGACATTTCCCATCCAAATTGAAATGATTCCATCAGTGGGGGAGGTAGCTAGGGATCAAAATTTGTAACAATTATTTAATAGTACTATTGTTTATTTTTTTATATAGATTTTTTATGTTAAAAAAAATGATTTTGGCCCCTTCAAATTATTTTGTACCAATCAAAATGTTTAAAATTATATAATAATACACCTTCCGTATTAAATTGAATATCCCATTTTATATTCACTTATATAAGAAAATGGACCCTCAATTCGAGACGAAAAAAATTATTTTTGTAAAAAAATAAAAATAACAATTTCAAATTATCAAAAAAGTTCAAATACAATGTAAAACTTGTTTGAAGAAGGGAAAAAAATTCCAACTGATGTCTAATATTTATTATTTTTTATAACGATTCATCAATAATCGACTTTTAATTCAACTCCATTACCAGATATTCTAACTCCGTTACTAATTTCCATCAAAAGCGGGTACTTAATGTCATAAGCGTAACTTCGAGTAATCAAACATCAAACCACTTAGAGAGTTTGGAGTATCCAACGGATTTAACCCCAATAGAAATTATTGGTAGCTCAAAGCTATTGACAAAAATATTGGATAGATTATAGATAGATGTACAATGACAGTCTCACCCTTGATCTACAAAAATAACGGCTTGCCTAAAAAAATACACTGCTTAATCAGTGAAAATTGTATGTACCTGTGTATATTTTTATTCATATGTTAAACCATTCAGAATTTGTCTGTGAATTTTTTTTCTAATTATATATACACATGATAAGTTATTAGTATTTGAATATATGAATAAGAATATACATAGATACATACTATTATTTACGTGCTTAATCTGTCAAAAAAAATTGAGTCAAAAGAGGCTGCCAATATTGTTAATCTAATCTAATCAAAAGAGGCTGCCTAGTTGAATATGCTAAGGCACTCATTGCTTCTTTTGATTTTGTTTACCTGCTATTTGTTAAGCGAGATGGAAATCAGGTGGCTGATTGTCTGGCTCGCCACGGCCATAGCTTTCCTTCTATGATGTGGACTTGTCGTTTTCCAACAGATGTAATGTCTGCGATCTCCATTGATCGCTTGATTCATTTCTAATGAAGTTTGCACCCAGACGGGTTTAGAGGCTGCCAAAGGAATCTATTAGTATTGAATAGGTGAATAATAAAACAAACAATGATTGTTAAATTAAAGATATAGGATAACAATACATAGTAGTCTAATCCTGGTGCCTAAGAAATGTTTGTTGACACGTGCAAAACAAATAACAATCAATATATGAAAGTTTTGACAGTTGAGAAAAGTTTAAAAACACGTATCCAGACTATATATGTTCTAAAAATCATAGCAAATAATTTGGATATGGGTGTTTTTTAATCGTTGGATCTCTCATCCAACGATAAAAATTATTCTCTATTTTCAGAACAAATCTCATTTTGCACCGAAACCATGAGCGACAACATGCCTTGGATTTCAATGCTCACATAATATCGTATAATCATGTATAGTACACCTCGAAAAAGTTAAGTTACTAAGATTCACTTTTCTCAATTCGTGTGGGTGCATTGTCAATTGTCCAAGTTGTGGATTGGTTTCAATCCGACAGATTGAATAACAATTTGATGGTTAAGTAATAAATTAGGGGAATAATGATTCAAAATTTGATGAATTTTAATTCTGCCGATCAATATTCAATGAGGTGAATAATAATTCAAAAAACAAGCTTAATAAGAATTCAATGTTAATTAATAAAAATTTACTACCAAGTGAATAACATGATTCCAAATTAGGCGAAAAAGGTGTTATGCCACATTTTAACAAGCATTTCGAAATATCGAGTGATTGATTATTAAAAATCACTTTAATAATTATTGAAAACTATGTGAATAAAGATTTCAAATTTTTTGTCTCATCCGTTGGATCGAGAATTCGATCCAGCGGTCGAGACTGCATTCCACATGTTGTCTATAACATGATTCCTATTATACAGTTTAGGTTTACATGTTTGTGATTTATCATTTCATCTACACGCACAAAAAAAAAGTTTATTATTCGTCAATTTTTATGTTTATAGTGTATGAGTGAAAATTGAAAAAGGTGTTATGTCACATTTTAACAAGCATTTTGAAATATCGAGTGATTAACTATTAAAAAATCACTTAAATAATTATTGAAAACTATGTGAATAAAGATTTCAAATTTTTTTGTCTCATCCGTTGGAATTCTCGATCCAGCGTTCGAGGCTGCATTCCACATGTTGTCTATAACATGATTCCTATTATACAGTTTAGGTTTACAGGTTTGTGATTTATCATTTCATCTACACACAAAAAAAAAGTTTTATTATTCGTCAATTTTATGTTTATAGTGTATTGGTGAAAATTATAAAATAGGCTCACAAGTGACTTTCTATCAAATTTTTTTCTTTCTTTTTTACGAAAACCATTAATCTATTAAAATATCTACAAATTGTAAAATTAATGGCACATTAGCGAAGGTTGCAGGTTCTAGAGTTGCATGAGCCATTCTTTACTTTTTACCTTTCATCTCCCCATATACATTACCTGCTAGATTTTTTTTCCCTTCAATTTACTCAAAAAAAATAGTACTATTAATTATTTTTGTACTGGATTAATTAATCTTAGACCATAAAAGAAAGTTGATTTTATAAGGACTTTTAAAATGATCTCACAAAAATACAATATTATAATCAAGGAGATGGCTATGCAGCAGAGAGCAGAAGACAAAAGGGCAGTGGCTCAAGCTTAAAGCTTCTGAAGTTTTCTGATGTGTATATATAGGCACAAAATGACTTAAATAATAATAAAAAAAATGTCTAAAAGAGCAATAAAAGTCAGCCCATACTAAAAAAGGCCCACAACAAAAACTAAAGTTTTCTGATAGGTATATATAGGCACATAATGATCTAAAGAATAATAAAAAGGCTCTACTTACCAACTAGAATAAAAAGAGCAATAAAAGTAAGCTAATACTAAAAAATGTTGTTATTCTGTTACTAAAATAAAAATAAAACAGAAGCAGAATATAAAAACAGAAATCAATTCGGATTTAATTCAGGACGAGACAGTAGTAAACTATTTGCCCTTAAACTCAATTTGCTCGCCTAATTGTTTCAGGCATACAAAAGCAACGAGTCCTCAAGGTACAACGTCCAATCACACTGCTTACCAAAAGCTTAGAGAAGCAGTACTTCGAACCTTTTCTGTGAAGAACTCTCTGTAACTAGTATGAAGTGCAGAAATGAAGAAGGAAGATTAATTTCGTAGCAAATAATTTTGTGGGGGAAAACTATCTTTTATAGCAATCAGAAACTACAGTTTCACCCCCATTCCCTCACCTCGTAATGGAGAACGTGGGTAACTCCCACAACTCTTAGCGGAGTAATGTGCAATTAGTCAAAACTGCTGGAGAATCACGTAAGGACCATTCTGCAATTACACAAAAGTTATGTGACTCTTTTGCAGTTACTCAATAGTCTAGGGATTATTACGATAATTTTGTCCAAAAAGATATTACTGCTCTCCCTAGCGGGGACACACGAGACGCGACGAGGCATGGCGAGGCGAAAAGAGAGGTAACACATTTCCCACTTGTTTAAGATCACTAGTATAGCTAGTGTCTTATAAACTACTTTTAATTGGTTCTCACAACCGATTTGGGATAACATCACACCTCCATTATTAACCTCTCCATTTTAACCAAATTTATCATTCACACCGAGAATTATTTTCCTCACATGTTATATATCATCGCGAAGCTTGCGCAACCCACTACGCGATGATTCAAAATATTTTAAAACTAAGCGGTGGAACACACAATTAAATTTGATCAAAAAAGACCACAACAAAAACTAATACAATAATTAATTAAGTAATAAATTTGATTTAATTCCTACATTTTACTCTTTAATCATCAACAAAAAGGAGGCCAAAATTATTCTTTACCTATTGGAGACAAAAATGGAGAAAATCAATATCTTTATATATGTATGAGAAAAATGCTTACCATTATAATAGATTTTTCCCTTCCCATGATAAGCCATCAATATCTTCTCCATAACTTATGTTCATCACATAAGTTACCCATTAAGCGAGCGGTAAAGTGACATAAGTTTATACCACCTCATGGTAATGATTTACATTTCCAATATTTTGGGTTTATTTTCTCAGATTTGAGAAATCAAATTCCTTTCATATAATCAAAATAGTGAACCGAACACTGAAATTTAAAAATTATAATTATAATTATTTTCTTTACTCACTTTCTTTAACAATCAAACTGTACCCAAATTACTCTCATTTTCCATCAATATTTCCTATAAGATGGATTGTGGCTTGAACCAGAGGCCAATTTTTTGGTAGGAAAATAGTACCCAAAAAAAAAAACCTCAACATATATATATATATATATATATATTTTTTTACCAAAAACATAAATATGAATATCACCTCACACGTGTGATATGAAACAAGAAAGAATGGAAAGAGGCTAATGTGGCTAAAGCTTCCGTAAGGGATAACATCCCTTGGGGATGTCTATTTGTTTATGGGTGTTGGGCACTTTGGAATGCAAGGAATAAATCGATTTTTAATCCTAGCCAACCTTTTGATACCTTCCAACATGTGATAATAAATGCTACTGAATTCTTCACCTTGGCAAAAGACCAACAAAAAACCTATCTACACTCACAGGTTATGATTGGTTGGGAAAAATCGGAATTTGAACACTTCAAACTCAATGTGGACGGCTCGGTCCAAGGTAAACCGGGAATGGGAGGTTGTGGGGGATTAATCCGTGATCATAATGGGACATGGGTAGGAGGTTTTTTTAAGGAAAATTGGGCATTGTTCTAGTCTAGCAGCGGAGTTGTGGGGACTTCGTGATGGCCTCAATTGAAGTGGATGCTAAGACTATTGTGGATCTTGTTCTACAAGCTGGTGTTCACAAACACCCTCTATTTTCTTTGTTGCATGATTGCAGGGCTCTGTTGCAGAGGATTCCGGTGCATAGATTGTACCACTTTTACAGGGAAGCTAATGCTTGTGCAGATCTTTTGGTTAAGAAGGGAGCTGCCTACCCGTCTTCGGACTTCATTACTTTCCAATCTATTCCCTCTTTTGTTAGCCAATTAGTGGCGGGGGATGCCCATGAGGTCTCTTTTGTGAGATTGATTTGTAATGACTCTATGGGTATTGGCTGACTTTGCCTTGCTGTTAATTTAATTGTGCTGTTCTGAACAAAAAAATAAAATAAAAGATAAAAACAACTTTAATTGAGTCGGGAAGATTAGTGAAGTAAGCATGGCACTTCGACTTTGAACAGTACGTTTCTATGAGGGAAAAAAATGTTATAAATGAGAATGTAAATCGAATCCAATATTATTAATGGTTGATAAAGATTGTATACTATAGGACTGAGAATTTCTAAATTATGATTAGAAACTACTTAAATGAAATAATTTTTTTTTCATTTTACTATAGGAGAGAAAAAATAATTATGAGGAAAAATATTTTCCTTTACAAATTGATTTTCCTATTTTATCTTTTCTCTCAAGAAATCCATGATCTGAAATGATTCAATTACCACTTAGGTCATGGACAATTAGGATTTCTCCCCGGACCGCCATAGAAAAAGTAATTTCCCCACAAATCACTTTTAGCAAGATTAATGTTATAACAATTCGATTTCTCAGCAGACACTCGAAGATTATTAGGATCTCTATATGTGTTTGTGCCATCAACAATCTGAAGATCCTTGAAATAGCTTGATTTTTTGAACCCTTCTTCTGAAAAATGACCACTGCCCATTTGAGTGGTGGTGTGCAACCCATCGGACTGTGAATTTATTGCTTCTCCGCCCCATTCAATTATTGAAGCACTGTCGGCTAAGTGGGTAAATAAAGAGGCCGGCCAATAACCAACTATAATTTTGTTCCCAAATTGTAACCACCAATTACCATCTTTCGGATCCTATGAAAAAAAAATATATATTTAAATCAAATTTGTCAATCCTTAAATAAATGGTGGAAAAAAAATGTAAGAATACTAAAAAAAAAGAAAAATTCTGATATAGACGCAGAAATTTTAATCATAATCAACTAGCATCACCCTGTTTTGATTAAAAAAAAACGCCTCAAAAAGCCCCACCAAAAGGGGAGTATTTTTATTATTTTAATCAGCGTGATATGGTGAAATGTGAGCCCAGCTGTCCCATTACTACTTGGTAGTCCAGGTCTATATCAGAATTGTTCAAATAAAAAAGAGAGAATGAAGTGGGCTTAATATTATACCTTCCAGATAAGAATATTGATTTCATATTGGGAACCATCATAAGTAGAGAGTGGAGACAAGCTGGCCCCTATTGCTATTTCGTGGTTAATTTGAATAAAACCCGAGCATAATAAATTATAGCAACCCGTAGATTGATAATTATCATTCTGTCAATTATACATGACACAAACCCAAATGAGATTCTAGCATATCATATGCTTAGCTTTACTAAATATTAGAAAAAGTGATATCCAAAATCAATTATGGACAAAAAAAAAATAACAATTGATGGTGGTGCCTTACAGTCCAGTAGATGAATAGTCTTGTTTTTTTATCCCCATATAATAGTGGGCTGACCTGTTTTTTAGGACATCAAGATTCATAATTAGAGACCACATGAATCAAGATTAATGCCATAATTATATATAAGACTAAATTAGGGAATCTCACACTGAGAATTGAACACTTAAAGTGAAGAAAAACTATTATATATGTGGGTCCTACAATCTCATATTATCCAGACAAGTACTAAATGAAAGATGAGCCATAGACACTTATAATACTTGGGGATTAGGGGTTGGGCCAGACCTAATGGTACTAGTTTGACATCGACTCACAATTTCAATGACCCCAACATGTAAATATAAGGTTATTTGAATAGCTTTTTGAACGCAACTATGAATAGAGCGTGGGGCCAGGACTATTAAGTCTAATCTTGACATGACCAACGCTCACAGATTTCTTAGCTTTTAATTTCTCCGCTCGTGTGAAATTTTCTGATTTAGTCTTATATTTATCAAAAAAAAAAAAAAAAGATTACTGTGGTGAAAACTGTAAAGTCACCTGCCAACCAGCTTCAATGCTGTTGAGATCTTTTCCAAAAGAACCTGCTAAAACCCAAATTTGAGACAAACTAAATTCAGGAGATTGCTGAACTTGAGGTCCCCAAACGTTAATTGTTGCCTTTGCTCCATAAAACTTGTCTCCATCAACAAATGCAATTGCATGCTAAAATAACTCCAAAAAAAAAAAAAAAAAAGCCCACAAATAAATTATCACTTTTTTTTTTTTATAAAAATAAAAAAAATCAATTCACAAATATAAGTACAAAAAAGAAATCTCAAAAAAAATTCAAAACATAGTAGAAAATGGTTTCTTGGTACCTCATGAACTAATTGGGCATTTTGATCAAGATCAACTGAAATTGGTTTTGGAATTGGAATACTATTCTGTTTCTTCTTTCCAAAACTCTCCGTAGAACTTGCTCTTAATATATCTTCTTCCGTTGTTCTTCTAATTGGAATAGTTCCCTTAGGGCACTTTCCTTTTGAATGCCATAATTGGATGATTGGTTTTGTGTCACCATTTCCTTTAGATTTGGACACTTTGATATCATTAGATACTAGCCCTTCTGGGTGATAGCTCGGTCTCATCTGCAACAAAAATCAAAATTTTCTCAAAAGATTATTTAATTAGATAACCGACATTTAATTTGAGACAGAATGGCTGTTTCTTTTTATACCTTAATTTAAATGAAATAAAAATGGCTAACCTGAATTGTATGATTTTTGAGGAAAGGGTGATCGAAGGCTGGTTGATTAGACACGTGAACGCAGTCAATGATATCTCCATCTGGACTCTGTCACAGATAAACGACCACTAACTATATATCATTATGTTCGGTTTCCAAACAAAACACAACATTTTAAATTTAAGGCGATTTAATTTTTATGAAATTTGAGATAAATTTTACGTGGATAGACTTGACAGGAGTTTTGTTCAACCGGTTCAAGTGGTTCTTGGCTTCAAGGATAGTAGTCTGAGTACTTGGCATGCCTAATTTTGAGGCATAACAGAAATTCACCATGATTAACAAGAAAAAGAAATACAGGCCTTTTTTCGTCTTCTTCATCTTCACATCTTTGAAACGCAAATCTTCCATAGCTGGGACTGTTTGCTTTGCTTCTTCAAACCGGGAATCCTACCTTTTAAATGTATGTAAAATTCTGATATGTACCATGTCCATGTATACATTGTGGTTCAGAACGGAGCATCAACTGCAGAATGAGCAGAGAGACAACTTTGTGGTGATATTGTTAGTTTTGGACCACAATGTACACATGAACATGGTCCATATTAGTAGTTTAATTGGTAAAAAAAAAAAAATCAATTACTTATAGTACAAAATTTATGGATAAGGTGCATTTGATTATGCGGTTCAGAACTGATCACATCATCACATAATGAGGAGAGTGGCAACTTTGTAATGATGTGACCAATTTTGAACCACAAAATCCACATAAGCATGGTCTATATAAAAATTTAGTAATGTATTAGTAGCTATTTGACTTGCTTGGTCTTTTTTCTTTTCTTTTTTTGAAGCTATTGACTTGTAAGGTTATTTTCATAAATAAAAAAATAGACTTGTCAAAATAGTAGCATTAAAAAAATTATGAAAATAAAAATATGTTGTTTAATAATTATAATTATCATATTTGTTTCACATACATCAACTTATATGAGCATATTTAATTCTTCATCGGTGTAATTTTATCAACATAGTTTGTTTAATAATTAAAAGTTTCATGTCAATGAATGTCAGTGTAGTTACCTAAGTATTTCTAATCTAACTTAGAATAATAAGTTAAAATAAATAAATAATAATATAACAATTGTTTTAAACAAGTTGCGCAAGCATAAGTCCTAGTAACACTTTAAATTTTAGGGTCTAAATTTCTATATGGTATGTATAAAAAAATGTATACTTACTTTTCTTTAAAATAAATATATTTTCTATTTAAATAGCCATAAATAAAGTAATAAACCTCTTCAATTTAAAGAATAAAGTTCAACTAATATCTTTAATCTTTTTGGTAAATCGATGATCTGGTTTTAATCCGACAAATTTAATTGGAATATATTCTGGAGAAATCTAGTAATGTAACATAAATTTGTTTCCTGAACAAACATTTGAAATTAAAGGTGAAAATAAGTGTGCCCATAAAATTTCACTAATTTGGATGTTATGCCGACTAACTTGATCGGAATATATGTTGAACAAACCTGATAATATAATATAAAACTGCTTCTTAAACAAACTTTTGAAATTAAAGGTGAAGTCAAGCGAGCCAATAAAGTGGCATAAACATAAGACACACGATTCTCTGTGACAATCTTTGTGTCATTCTTAATTATATTTACATTCATACCTAAAATTTCTCGATCCATCCTAAGATTTACGCATTCTTAGTGACATAAACATAAGACACACGATTCTCTGTGATAATCTTTGTGTCATTCTTAATCTTTGTATTTTGACACCATTAATTCGACTGGACAAGCTTGAAAATACATTTTTTTTTGAAACCCACATGGGTTTTTTTTTGCTAAATAAGAATTATCCATTAATCATAAAAAAGCCGAAGCCATTACAATCAAAGGATAAAAAGAACATACAAGAAAAATAATAAAAGTTATACAATGGTGTAGACCACCATGATAACAGATAAAAGTCCACACCCTGGACCGGGTAAACACTACAAAAAGTAAAATACATAATAAAAATTCTTCGTAGCATCTTCTCCAAAATCCTTGAACAACAGTAGCAAGCTCAGTTCCAACACCTTTCTTAGAAATCAACAATCTACGAGATCATGGGCGTATCAACCGTCCCATAGATTGTCTCGGAAAGATGAAGAAAAATTGAGGAAGGATCCCAGAACAACTCTGGGTATAGAGGAAACTTCAGATTTGGAAGGATCAGAAACCCACATGGTTGCATTTCATTAAGTAATCAATAAGCGATCGTTAGAGATCGTAAACATAACAGTGGAAGGAAAATAACGATCACATAACATGGAAGAATAACTATGAGCAACCTGATTGCCCGAGCGTTTGACAAACAATAAGTGAACCGAATCAAAACTACGGATAGATTGTTTAGCAAACTCAAAAATAGCACCATGGGAGGAATAATCAAAATCCGGACAATCCAGCCTTGATATCACCTCCAGACTATCGCCTTCCAGTACAAAGGATTGTATGCCAAGTAAAGAAGCAGCTTTCAAACTTGCTAGAGCCGCAAGCAGCTCGGCATTTGCAGGTCCCGTACATGAATTCAATCTTCCACTAGATGCAAGTAAAGGCACACCTGAATCCCAAAGGTAACCAAATCATACTCCTACTCCGTTGAACCCAGACTATCAAGGCCGCCGGACATTGAAAAAGGCAGTGGTGGCTTGTAATGTTGTTAAAATCCCGATTTAAAAAATCTACGATTTTACGGAAGGAAAACGATTTGAATCGGAAGTAAAATCGAAATCTGGTAGAATCGGAGTAGAATCGTATAATCGGATTGATTCCACAAATTTACTATTTCCAGGCGGATTTCAGCTATTTTCAGGCGAATTTCAACTATTTCCAGACATAAATTGGCTATTTCCAGGCGGATTTCAATTACTCGTTAATAAGGTTAAAATTATTTGTTCATTTCTCTAAGTTTCGTATTTTAATAACATCTTGGTGTTCATATTTGTTGCTTATTTACAGAATCGGTGGTCTGATATTTTTGTGGTGTATTTTATTTTGATGTTTTGAAATATTTATAAGTTAAAAATTATATTTTGTCGCGTTTTTATATTTTAAAAAAACTTGTGAAATTATGTTTTATGGATTTTCGCATATTGTTAGACCATATGATATGATTTATTTGTTAATTACTGTTATTTATATATAAAATATATATTTTAATTTTTGGGTACAATTTTACGATTCATGATTTTACGATTTTTTACCCTCCACCGATTTTACGTAGAATCCCGATTTTAACAACCCGTGGCTTGTTTCAATCTCGTCACAAGAGGAGCAACATGATGTAATTTGAATCCGATTCGCCAAGTTGGCTCCTGCAGGAAGGCTTCCTAACGATGCTCGCCAAAGAAAGTGAGTGATTCGCGGGGGGAGCTGAATCTTCCACAACCATTCCCAGAACCTTGTTTCCCTAACTATAGTCGAGGATTCCGCATTCCGATCAAGGCGCGCTTGAGATTCCATAGAGACGGGGTACCCCGATCTTACAGTATATTCACCATTATTTGCAAAATGCCATACCAACCGATCCATCCATTCTCACACAATGGAATCGATGTAGTTGCTTGAGTCTCATTCGGCCAAAATGAAGACTCGATGAGCTCCATGTTCCAACGCCGCGGAGACGAAAAATGAGCGTGCCTACCGTACAATCCTTGAGGTTCGGATTGTGACTACAGGTCACTCGGAAACGCCGCGGCAATGGAACCCATGGGTCGTGGGATATTCGTAATAATGCACCATTCCCAATTCGAGTGTCCTCCGGCCTTTAAACAAGCTGCGCTAAACATGCGACGCCCGGGGGCCACACGATGCTATGAGCAAGCTGCCTCGGGCGAAGTATTTTGCCTTTAAGATCCAAGACAAAAGGGAGTCGGGCCTTTGCAAAATTCGCCACCCTTGTTTTGCGAGGAGCACAAGATTAAAGTTTGACAAATCTCGGTATCCAAAATCACCACGTGACTTTGGTAAACAAAGTTTCTCCCACGATACCGAATGAATACCATCGTTACCGCCTGACTTACCCCCATCAAAATTTCCGAATCATAACCATTAGGCAAAAAATCCTCTGTCCCCGTCAGTGTATGTCCCCGTGTCCCCAGCCAATCACAATTTACCATGTGTATATATAATTAAAACAAATATTTATATAGTAAATTCTGATTGGTTAGGGACACGGGGACATACACAAACGGGGACAGAGGATTTTCACCCTAACCATTACCTCATTCAAAATTGAACGAGGCAAATGGAAAGTTTGCATAACGTAAGTCGGTATAGTCTGGATAACTGATTTGAGAAGAACCTCCTTACCCATCGGGGATAAATATTTCTCCTTCTATCCTTGTAATTTTTTCCAAATTCGATTCTTAATAAATTCAAAGACCTCCCGTTTATTACGCCCAATTAAATAAGGTAAGCCCAAGTATTTACCATCACCTCGCCCAAGCTCGCACACCAAGAGTATCACATAATGATTCGACCACAACTTAAATAGAAAACACGTTATTACAAAGGTTAAGTGTTCAATTTCCGTTATCGACGTAAGAGCTGTGTTGGTGGACGGTCTTAAAATACTCTTGTAAGCGACATATGACCCATAGGGTATGCCCTGACCCGTTGTGGTGACCGAAGTCGAACCCATCCAAACTCTTTTTTATAAAATAAAAAAAAAATTAAAGTTAGTTGGTTGATTACCAACAAGTTAGCTCAGTTGATAAAAATTTAGCACGTTCTTACAAATGTCAAGTGTTCATTTCCGCTGCCGACATGAGGATGTGTTGGTGGATAGGCCTGCAAACGGATACGGAATAGTCTATTCCGAATCCATATCCGTTTTTAACTTTTTCTACCGTATCGTATCCTAACGGATCCATAATATGTATTACCAAATTCGCTGATTTGGATCCGAATACGGATATGGTAAAACTCGTTTCAAAAAGTCCAATCCTCATAGTTTTTACTTTTCTATTTTGGCTGATTAAAAACACACATGTTTAATCTAACAATCTTACATATCAGATGCTAATTCACCCCAATTATACGGCAAAAAATCCTCTGTCCCCGTATGTGTCTCCGTGTGTGTCCCCAACCAATCACAATTTACCCTGTGTATATATAATTGGAAAAAATGTTTATATAGTAAATTCTGATTGGTTGGGGACAAGATTAGGGACAGGAATGGGGACAGAGGATTTTCACCCCAATTATACTATAATCCACAAATAATTCTACGAAATAGAATACAATCCATAATCATATTGTTGTTCAAAGTTCAAAATTCAAATAAAAATAAATAACCAGAATCTCGATCTCATTTCAATATAAATATTCGAAGCCTCCTAAAAATAAAATAAATAACGCTTGAATAACTATGACTTGTTAGGGGATGATTCTCCTATATATAGTTTGATATTATTGACCTTAATGAGACATAATATTTAGAACTGAAATATATATATATATATATATATATATATATATATATATATATATATATATGCTTAAACGGATTCAGGTCTAACGAATACGATTTTTTATATTTCAGATCCGTAACCGTTTTATTACTTTTATATGAATTCGGATTCGGATGCAGGTATATGGGATCTGGAGTTCTTACCAAATCCTAAAAAAAATCGGATTCGAGTTGGATACGGATAAAAATCCGGCCCGTTTGCAGGCCTATTGGTAGACGATTTGTAAGTACCCTTGTAAGCGACATATGATCCATAGGCCTACCCTGACCCGTTATGGTGACCGGGAGCCGAACCCACCCAAACTTTTTATTTACCAAAAAAAATCGAAAATTGGTTGGTTGGCGTAGTTGATTTGACCGATTCTCTCTTTAAAAGAGATCAAATGATTGATTTTCGCTCACATGTAGAGTCGACAATTTGACCAATACTTTATCTCTTCATGAACTGACTCGGTGTAAATGGAGATTAATTTAGTATGGTCTCTCAAATATCAAATACAGCTAAACACCTTGTGTAGAAAAATAATTTCTTTCAGCATTTCGTTGACATCCCATTTTACCAGCTAGAAAATGTTGTCATGTCTAGAGAACAATTTTTTTTAGTGACTAAAGAAAAAACTTCTTTTAAATAAAACAAAAGAATTCTTTCATTCCTAATCAAACAACTTAGTTGGATGGTCTTTGTCCTCTTTGAGCTGGGGCATCGAAGGTACATGCTTTCATTCCGGGCGGATTCAGAACTTAGACGTTCTGGAGGGGTGAAAGGTAATTTTTTAAATAATTGTTTGAAAAATTGATATTTTAAAAAAAATTGACAATTAGCCGCCACCTCCTACCCCATAAATTCACTACGACCTTCACCAAACTGGACTGAACTCTTTATGTAAACTTGATTTCAATATTTTTACGAGAGAATAAGCCGAATTTTGAATCCTTTTAACTTCTTGAAATAGAGACTTGTCAAGGAAGCCGTAGCCCAGTGGGTAAGTCTCTACCCGTAGGGGTGTCAATCGAGCTATGTGAGCTGAGCTTGGCATAGCTCACGCTCAGGTCACATAAAAATTGAAAAGCTCACGCTCAGCCCGGAAAAGCTCATAAACCTTGAGCTCACGCTCAGCTCACATTTTAACACGAGCTCGAGCTTAGCTCACGAGCTTCCCAAGCTCATTTATATCAGCGCAAAAACAAAAATCCTGTCTCAAGAATAGTATAATACAATTGGCCTTAAAATTAAATTTGGACAAGAATACAAAAAAAGAAGCAAAAGAGACAAAACGACATAAATATAGAATAGGATTTGGATTAATTGTTCATTGATGCAGTAACATAGTACAATTAGAAAGAAAGAGCCAAATTTTACCTTGTAAACGTGTTGAAGACAGAATAAGGATGACTGATGATGGTGATGGAAGATGATTAGTCGGTCTCTGTGAATATTGAATAGGGTTTTGTGAAGGAGAGAATAATTAAACTGTGGTATTGAGTATTGAGTTTATCAATATATTATATTATTATTATTATTATTTTATATATTTATATATTTATATATATATATATATAATATTTTAATTATATTATTAATCTTATTCGGGTTCGAGCTTTTTTCGGGTTGAGCGGGGTCAAGCTCACGCTCAGCTCACATAAGAAGTGAGCTTGAATATTAAGCTCACGCTCAGCTCAAGCTCACATCACCTCAGCTCACGCTCACATTTTTTTGAGCTACGTGAACCCGTTGACACCCCTATCTACCCGTGACCAAGAGGTACCGGGTTCGACACCCTACCCCTACGTGAGCAGTAAAAATTCTCCTCCTCTGGTGAGAAAGAATTTAAGGTTGCTGGAAAAAGGAAAAAAAATACTTAACTTGGAAAAGGTTTTAGTTTTGGTTTGGTTTGGTTTTAAGAGTTTGAGTCTCAAACCCAAGTTAGATCAAAACTTACAACTCATTATACATGGGTATTTGAAATATCAATTCAAATATATCAACTCAATAGACCATAATCTAATAATCCACCCAATTCAAATTCAAATTCAAATTAGAATCTCTTAACAAATTTATATATTCTTGACAAACTCAATTAAAAAAAAAGACAGGGCCATGGTTTTTGACCATCCGTTGTCAGGAAAAGAAAAAGTGGTACATGCCATGCCAATTCGCTTTTTTTTTTCTTCGGCAGGAGCTATACATCTTAATATTATTATTATTATTTTTTAAATTATGTAATATTGTGAGTACTGAGACACTTGAAATTTTATCACAGAGTTATGTGGTGTTTCCAAAGTGATGCAACCATCGCATCTCTAAAAGAAGCCTATTCACTCGATTCTTCTTGAGCATTTCCTTTCTCAGTTGTTATTGCGTGTCACAATATGCAAGAAAATTTCCAGACTTTCCCGGACGTCCACGCGTTGTTGTGATTTATTTTACCAACATTTGCAGTCCACTAGTTGATCACATAATTTTTTGAATGATAGTTTCCGCATATGAAATGCATTCCAAAATCGCCTAGGATGTCCTTTAAGCAGCTCGTCGAGCCACATTGGACCAGTAAGAATGGAATCGTACCAACGCATTTTTCCTGACTGGCTCTTTGTGACAAAAAATGACGCACTTACCATGCATATCATAAATCCATTTCGATTTTGATAATATTCTATCTCGTCCTCCGATAAATTCACACTCTTCTCCGATGAGTTGTATGCCTCGAACGCGCATTCCATGCTAGTTTTGTTGGACAAATTATATAACAACATGCATTTCAGTAAACGTCAAACAGATTTAGCAATATTTGGAAGAAATCTGCACAAAAATAAACTTTTTTCCTGAGCAATCAAGAACAAATAATTGAGTAATCGTTCTTTAATGCTTAATTCAAAAACACTTTGATTAAAATTTGTTAATATTGAAATTTCAATTATGAAGAAATAAATTATTTATTTTGATTCCAAAATAGGTGACAGATATGATGATGATTCAAGTAGTATATGATATAAAGAGATCTACATAACCTCTAATGTACAAATTTGATAGCTTTGTATAGAAACATCTTTAAATAGATATGAGCTCCAAAGTACCTACAAAATGAAGAACAAAAACATAAAAGAATCTTCTTGAATAAAGAAAAATGGTGCAGAACAGAGGATATGTCACCAAAAGATGAGGTTTACCTGATCAGAGATCTTGTTGCGAGATTTCCCAGTCGAATACCTTTATGTTCTCTTTGCTCCTTCTAGCATGGGATGATTTTGGCATTGACGTCCAACACCCTCTTCAATCAACATCGTTCTTAAATGAGATTGCAACCTTAATATATTTTGCGTGAGACAAATAACTAAATTTAGTGCTAAGTATATGCATGCATGTAAGAACACTAGCGAATTATGTTGTTCGATTACTGCGAGCCCTCTTGACTTCAGCTTTTGATGTTATTTCACCAACCCTTAGTGCCTCCATCCATTCGCATCCACTGGTTGACCATATTTGTCAAGTCTTCTTCAATCGGACTATTAAATTTAGAATCACCACTTTAATTAGAGTTTAAATATCTCTTAAGATATGAGCGAGGAATTTTATTCTATACATGCTCTATAAGGAGTGTAATTGATGCAATTTAACAACACAAGTTGACTCAGTTGGTAAAGATTTGACACGTCTTTACAAAGGTCAAGTGGTTAATGGGTAAAATTTAACATTAAGATGAAGATAAAGGGTTGGCTACTAAATTTAACACAAAATAAAAATGAAAACGCTACCATGGGAAAAGCGCTGATGAAATTTGCGAGTTTGAGAGGGCCATAAAAACCTGAGACTCCGTCTTCGCCCCTTTCCTTAACCCCCGGCCCTATTTCTCCTGCAGCCCCGACCGCCACAAGCTCCGGCTGCGCAATGACGATTCATTCAGTAGTGATCCAGAAGCTCTTAAGTACAAATGCCCATTTGGGCCGCCGAGTCGCCGAACACCACTTCAAAATCTACTCTTACGGAGCAAGAAATGCCATGACTATAATCGATTCAGACAAAACCCTAATATGTCTTAGAAATGCCTGTAATTTCATTGGAAATCTTGTTAGATCAAAAGGGCGATTTTTATTTGTGAATACGAACACCCTTTTTGATGAAATCATTGAACAGATGACGAAAAGTATTGGGATTAAGAATGATACTTCTTGGCGTCTTGGAGGGTTTTTAACAAACAGTTCGAGTCCAAGAAAATTTAGGGGGAGAAATAAGAAGTTGAATTTAGCTTCCATTCAACCTCCAGATTGTGTGGTGATTTTTGATACTGAGGGGAAATCTTCTGTCATTTTGGAAGCTGATAGGCTACAAATTCCTATTGTGGGGTTGGTTGATTCGAGTATGCCATTGGAAACTTATAAGAAGATTACTTACCCTGTTCCGGCTAATGATTCGGTTCAATTCGTGTATTTGTTTTGTAATTTGATTACCAAAACTATCTTATATGAGCAGAAAAGATTGAAGGCTGCATTGGGTTCTGCTGCTAAAGAAGTTTCTGATTCAAAATCCAGAACTCGGTATGAGAATACACTAATTATACTGTGTTTTCACTTGTTTTTAATCTAATTATGACATTTATAGAGCATAAGTTTATAGATTTTCTTTAATCTTGTTGATTCTTTTGTTCTGCATTATTTGCATTGGAAATTATTTATGAAGCCCACAATCATTATTACCCTCAAGCTCATTTTGAAGTACTTACCACTTGAATCTCAGAAAGTTTTAATCTTTTTACATTTGTTTTTTCTCTTATCTTTTACTATTTTCTTGGATGAAATGTGTATATATATGGAAGTGAGAATGCCCCACAAGTTGAGACTGCTAAGCCCATAATCAATATTCTCAAACTCAACTTGAATTAGTACTTCAATGTCAGAAAGTTTTAATCTTTTTACCTTTGCTTTTTTCTTATCTCTTTTACTATTTTCTTGGATGAAATGTGTAAGTGAGGATGTCAAACAAGTTGAGACTGCTAAGGAGAAGGCCAACATAGTTTCTTATGAGAGCTTGCTGCCAGTTTCTGAAGGTACTTTACTTGCTCGGTTGGTTGATTTTTGTTGTCTTTGCTGATGATTTCACTGTTAAGGTGTTGTTCTACTTATTTACTTTTCTGATGGTTAAATATTTTCTGATTTTGGGTCCTTTTGTCGATGCAGATATCTCAGTCATAAAGCATCTGCTAGACAAAGTTGTTGTATTAAAACTCAATGATGCTCTGGGAGCAAATATGGGTTTTCGCGGACCCAAGTAAGCATTTCTATGTCCTGAAAAACTGCTAACTGCTTGGTGTTAGTTTAAAACAGTTTATGATCTATTATTCATATCAATCCTACAAAATTAGGGCCGCCCCAGTTGATGTCCTATTAATTCATAAACTCTATCCTGTAAAAGCTGACACTATTAGAGCAGCTAAGCTCTCATAGTTAGCAGCGACTTCTGAATTTTGATTTTCCTTTTTGGGAGAAACAAAAGATGGCCTTCTTGATTTGGTTTCCCAAAAGAATGACTTAAATAGGTGAAATTGGTTCTATCGCTGTTCACATCCTTCTGTTTCCTTTAGATGACTTGCAAAACTTTTTGTCGTATATCCTTTTTGACATTTCATGGTTTTCTTTTGCAGGTCTACGCTTGAAGTTTATGATGGAATGACATGTCTGGACTTGATTGTCAATCAAATTGAGGTCTTTCCCTGCCCTTTTTCTTTATATACTGTTCATAATTGGTTTTGTTTATTGTCCATCATTGCTCACTTGTTTGAAGAATTTTGATTCTGACTGTCAAACTGTATAACCATATGTAGTCCCTCAATGCAAAATATGGGTGCAACATTCCCCTGCTGCTGGCGAACTCAACCAACACTCATGATGCTACCTTGAAGGTGAATGATTCATGTTGCTTTTCTTTCTTAGAATATTTGGGATTTGATATTTTGTTCTGTTAATTTTGTTAAAAGTATTTTCCAAGTAAGAGAACCAAGGGTTTAGTTTTTTTTTTTGGGTCTTATCATGTATGTTTAATATAAAACCAGTCTCCTCCAAGAATTGTTTGGAGAAAAGGCTGCTTTAGAATGATGGGCCAACAAAATATGGCATGTTAAAAGGGGAAAAAAAATTCAGCTGATTGTGTATTTTACAGTTATCCCGGAACTTCCTCTTACATATTTTGACTCACAAAGTCCACATGAAACCTACAGGGCACAGGCTATAGAAACACATTTTTCTTTCGGAAAAAATTCAGAGAAAAGGAATTCCTCTGCTTAATTTGGCATATAACCTGCAATTTCCTTGGTACTGCTATCTCTCAACTGAAAATAGAATAAGCTTTGCTACTTTTTGAATTTTAGGTTTTGGAGAAACACCCCAACAAAAACATTCATACTTTGCTCCAGGTTTGTGATGTTGATTTTGATGCAATGTTAAGGTACCTGCTTACCCCACCCCTACCCCCACCCCCGGGTTAGAAAATGCTAGCTCTCATAAATATTGAAATTCTGCATTCTCGATGTAGAGTCAAGGGTGGCAGGGAGATGCTAGTGATGCTCTGTCACAAGATAGAAAGTAAGTCAGTTATTCTTCCTGTTCGTTTAAACTCTTCTCTATTTCCCAGGAGCAGTATTTCAGACCATCATATTCAAAATGGATGATGCGTCAAGTAGAAATATCATGACATTATCAAAGACCCTTGCTTTTACTTTCATTTAACTAGTATTTGCTTTTCTTGATTAATTTTTCATTGTTTTCTATTTGGTTCATAGTAGTTAATTCTAGATCACATGCTGCTTCTCCTCTCCCTTTTCGAGCTGGAAGGTTCAAAATCTATTTGCATATGAAAGAACACATGTATTAATGATCAGACATCATCAATTTGTAATAATTTCCTTTTGTTGTTAATTTCCTTTGCTACATTTTTCTTGTTTCTTTTCTTTTCTCCCATTAATTCCTTAGAAAATAAATTTAATAATCTAATGCAAGAAAAAGATAAAAAGTTCTTATTGTTAATCTGTAGATAAGATCTCTCTTCCAGTGTTTCTCTTTGGTTATTACATTTGGGGTTGGCTTCAACTTTCTAACACTAAAATGGGACATGAAGGTCTCTCTCCAAACAGAGTGAAGTTTTCTCTTCACTGAAGACGAGTGGCAAACTTGATGTACTGTTGTCGCAGGTAAATCTTTCTGTTTCTCTGACTATACTCTTTTCACCCTAGATACACTCTACTGATTCTTTTTACCCGAATTAATCTATGAAATTGTAACTGCTGCAATAATGTGAAACCAACTTCTATTTTCATTTTCTTTTCAGGGGAAGGAGTATATTCTTGTGCTGAACTCAAACAACCTCGCTCCTCTTGTTGACCCAAGTATCCTTTTCATGGTCTTCTTACCTATGTATCTTTGTATTTTTCGTTTATTCTGTCAATATATCTGGGCTTGGGACAGTGTATACCCTTAATGCATATGGTAGAAATCTTAAATCACTTGATAGAAAAGAGCGTTGGTACTTGCATGGAGGTACAAAAGACACATATTTTATGTACTTTTCTCTCTCTTTCTGTGATTAATTATCAATAGTATTTTAGGTGGTGCCTGCATCCTCATACCTGGAAGATAATGATCTTTCATCCCATGAAGGGAAGTTTGAGGTTGGTCTCCAGTCTGTTCTCAGCATTGCATTTCCACGAGTAACCATTGTTGTTGCAACTTTTACGTTATCTTCAAACTCAGGCAGTCCACATCCTGAACCTGGCATTAACTTTACATTAATGCAAGCAATTAATGTTGATGAACCCGCTGGAGACGATTGATAATTTCTCACCCCATTCACAGTAGCGCCCCCGGGTCCATTCTGTTCTCTGCAATTCTTTTATATTGAATTTATTCTTAATTCCTCTACCTTCATCACAATGTAACATTCCCTCTATTTGGCTTTGGTGTTAAATTGTTATTTTGGAAGCAATGCTTTATTTTTTGTGTTTACTTTGTTTCTATTAGTTTAATTTTTATATTCTCATTGGTGATGCTAAACTTTGAATGGCGTTGCTAACTTTTTTACTTTTAATTCTGTTCAGCAACTTGAAAAGCCAAAAGAAACCGTGAAACCTACCGAAACCTTGTAAGTTACATATGTCAAAGAGCCTTTTATATGGAAAATGAAATTTGCTGCAGAAGTTAGAATTCTAGCTCCTCATTAGGTGTGTTCTTGAGCAGGTGGTTCAGTCTGAATTTCATTGATATGATTGCACAAAGAAGTGCTTTGCATGAGGGTTTGACCACTTCAAAGGTATCGTTGCTCTTGATGTTTTTTTTGAATCTACTATTTGGACATTAAATGAACAAATTGTTTTTGTCTCTGCTTTTTTAGCAACTACATCATAGTTTCTACCTAGATGTTTTTTCTTGTCTGTGAACTAGATCTTATCATTGATCAAACTTCTTATAGTTTTATTAGCTGTTGTGTATCTTATGGACACATCAACATGCATGTTTCAGTCATTTGATCCAGCACTGAAAATAGATGTGCCCAAATCAAGATACTTGCCAGTTGAATCAACATCCGGTCTGCTTCTTTTCCAGGTTCTAGTACATCCTACCTAAGCGAAGTTCTACTTATTTAATATTTCTATTGTGCGACGTTTTACAAAACTAATACACTTATGCAGTCGGACCTTTACACTTTTGTTGACGGAATTCCAACTCGGAATGCTGCTAGAACAAAACCTGATGATCCTGTTATTGAGTTAGGACCTGAATTTGCAAAGGTAAATGTTCAAAATTTGATCTCTCCTTTTCCTTCTGCTGCTTGCACGTGTGTTTTGACTTTCATAGTTATGGGGCTTAACATTTTCAGGTTAGTGACTTCCAAAGTAGATTCAAGTCCAAGCCTAGCATTCTAGAGCTCGATAAATTGAAGGTGACCGGTGATGTTTGGTTTGGAACTGATGTGACTCTGAAGGTATGAACTTTCTTTACATCAGCTTGGTTTAACTTAGCTCACATGCTTCTCAATTCTATATCAAGATGAGAGAAGGTAACAACTGGTCATGGGATCTTGTTGAACTTCTGCTGGTGTTCGCCTGTATTTACTTGTAGACCCTCCGGCAACGAAGCATTTGTATAAAACTAATTGTATCTATTGACGTCAAGGAAGGCTAGCACAGTTGGGGCAACACTTCCGTCTCAAAGCAATAAGTCCCGGGTTTACACCCCCTTCCCCGATGATGAAATTTTAATATAAAAAATGCATCTTTTGACAATTTCAAGAATGTGCAGCCTGTGTCCCATTTGATGCTGATATGGGCATGCTTATATAACATATATCGAGAGTTATTTACACGCGTGTCTTTGTCATTATGGTTAAAATGCTTCGCCCTTGCGCTCACATTTTAGTTATGCATTTGAATATTCTCCTTATCCATGATGGGATTGATCTTTGCAGGGAAAAGTCATTATTAATGCAAGACCAGAAATGAAATTAGTAATTCCTGATGGAGCTGTGCTAGAAAACAAGGTAAAGCAACTCGAGCTCCGTTCACATTCTGTATCTTTCATTTACCAATTTTTTATTGATCTATTTATTCGACTATATTTCTTATTTATGTTTCTTCTCTGTGATTTCTCAGATGATTTCCCGACAAAGCGAAATTGCAGATCCTTAATGTCATAAAATTTTGAGAAATATAGCTGGGATCCCTCCTTTTTTTTGGGTTAATAAAGTTGTTGCTAGATATTTTTTTTTCTTTTTTTTCGTCTTTCATAAATTTTGAGGAAGCTATTAATAGAAGAAACAGCTAGAATTTTTGGCCTCCTGAACAAAGACACTGTATTTTAGGTCAGATATTTTGCAGTTTGAATGGGGAAATCTCTCTAACTACTGTGTTTCTTTTTTTAGGGGACTAGCTATGGTTTGATATTGTAGAATTTTATCTTGACGGATTATAAATTGTTTCAAGTTTTGTAATAATTCGAGAATGTATAAATTACAATTTACGGGCTGCTCTTTTTAGTCAAAGTGACTTATTATGGCTAAATTTTATCAGAGATTGCCTACTTAGATAACGGAAAACATTTTACTCTATCACCTTATTCTGTTCGCGAATTTAGTTCTTTTGTTTCACATATACATATGCGATATTTGACATTTGAGATATTTTTAAAGAGAACATCTTGTTTTAAAGAAAAAATACTTGTTCTTCTTTTGGTAAACAAAGTTAATATCTATTTTAGTCACTAAACAATTTACGCTTTGCGGTTTTTTATCATTAAACTATTTTTTGGTTGAATATATTGTCTTATTATTTACATTTGGTTAAAAATAAATTACCACCAATTTTCGTTGTGGTTTCTGGTCCAATTCAACATGTGTCAAGCATGTTACTGAAAACACAATGCATGAAAGTAAAATCATTTTAAACTCACTTAATTCGAGTTACAGATCGAATTTAGATCCACAGTTAAATTCTGGGTTAAGAGGCAGTTAAGTAAACTTAGAGTGGTTGTACTTTTTTACTCTTGTATTTTTAGTAATATGCCCGTTACGTATTGAATTGGGTCGGAAACTAGCACGAAACTGGTGATAATTTATTTTTAATCAAATATAAATATTATGGTGATATATTTAATTAAAAATAGTTAAATGATAAAACTATAAAGTGTAAATAATGCAGTAACCGAATAATTATTCAGTTCATAGTTGTTTTCAATAGAATAATATGTTATATTGTTTAAGATAATCTTCACTGTCATATCTCGTATTCGACGTACGAGATTTGTTCGTACGCACCTAACTAACTCCTCTTATTCTTGATTTCTTTATCCTCCTCATCTCAAGCGCATCAAACTACGTCGTTTACCTGCAAACCTCCATTCTTACCCCCCCACAAACCGGATAAGAAAACAACACTCTAAATTGAAAAAGGCAGCTTCTTTCTCTCCCTTTCCTCCGCCATGTCTATCTCTTTCATCTCCGCCCCTCTCAGCCTCAAGCTCCGCCCCACCGCCGCCGTCTCTCTCCGCTCCTCATTCCTCCCATTATACATTTCCAAACCCACCACCAAACCCTTCATCTCCTCCCTTACACCGAAAAAATGCTCAATTATAACCTCTTCAATTGAAGCCGGAATCGGAGTAATGGGAACCAAGCTCGGAATGATGTCCTATTTCGAGCCTTCCGGCACGGTGGTTCCCGTTACAGTGGTGGGTTTTAGAGAAGGGAATATCGTGACTCAAGTTAAAACTGAGGCTACTGATGGGTATAGTTCAGTACAAGTAGGTTACCGGAGAGTTCGTGACAAGAAATTGACAAAGCCCGAAATGGGACATCTTGAGAAATCCGGAATTATTCCTCTTAGACATCTTCAGGAGTTTAGGTTACTTGATGTTGATGGGTATGAGCCTAATCAGAAGCTGGTTCTTGAAGAATTGTTTAAGGAAGGGGATTTTGTTGATGTTTCTGGGACAACTATTGGTAAAGGATTCCAAGGTAATAATTCCAATGTTTTGATGTATTTTCAATAAAAAATTCATTTTTTTCGTAGGAAAGTGAATTTTTTTAGAAGGCCGATGTTAGAGTTATGGGAATTGAAGGATTAGGTAATGTTGAGGTAGTGAAAGGCAGAGGGAGACCTGAGGAAGTTTTTGACGGAAGTGATAAAAAGGATATGGATTTTATTAGATTTAGATGAGAGTTCTGTTTTGGATTGAAAGAAATTGAGAGAATGCATTCATGTTGATGACCTTAGGTAATTCTTTATTTGGTTAATGTAGCTGACCACAATCTTTTGTGATTAAGGTTTTGGTTGTTGTCGTCCTAGGAAAGTGGAAATTTAATTTGGGACGGAAATGAATAGGAAAGTGGAGATTCAATTTGGGACGGAGGGATTAATATCTTTCAGAAGTCATACACATTGGGAAGAAAGAAAAGGGGATCTGTTAGTTTACGAAATGTTAAATCCTGAGAGGTTAACTTTTAGATTTATATTGTTTCTTGACATGATTAGCTTGTAAATGGAGTCCTTGATGAGGGGGCTATTGTTTACTTTCTATGCGTCTCTGGGCAAAATGCAGGAACATGTGGTCGTTTTTAGATGTTTCGTTATGGAAAATTATTTCTCTTTTTCTCTTTGAAGAAAGGATAATCGGTTAGAATATTGGAGGCCTAAATGGTTTTCTTCTATCTGTTTTAACCGATGTCGGCTTTTCTGCATTTCAGCTTGTTATGTAATGCCTTACTCATTGTTTTGCGTAGTTTTGGTGTGCTTCTAACGGTACCTGAGATCGTCCGCAGCTTTATAGTCTATATGTATGTTACTTAGATATGCCGACAAGCATCCATAAAGACTACAAACGACATGCTGTTACTCAAATTAATGTTACTGCTGGAAAAAAGGAATAGATGATATGTTGCTTTGCATTATGCAAATACTATATATTCTTGTGTGAAAATATTTTGGTTATCAGGATGAAATTATATTTGTAGATTCCTTTGGCCCCCCCGAGGTAATCAATAGAGAAGCCTAAAGAACTTTGCTTCATGAAGGGGGGAATTTCTAGCTTCTAAAATAAATGACGTATAAATTAGTGATAGATACAATGATGAATAGTACTGTCAATTCCTTCGAATGAACCTGAATCTAATGAGTTATATTGAAATAGACGGTGAGTACCTGATCAAATTGATCAGGTCATGTAACCGATTTGTGTGAGACAGGGTAATCGTGAAACCTTGACTTTTGTACCTGGCAGCTCGTATTGTTTTCTTATCTCATGTCTTCTTTTCGTGAAAAAATAATCAAAACCTTCCACGCCCACACTAGATTTACAGGTTGTTTGTTGCAATTAACTACTCTTGTAATGCCTGGACTTGTAGCATCTTGTTTCAGTAAACATTGAACTAACGAACTCTCGTATTATTTCTTATGTGCAAAAGCTGCAACAAATTCATGTTATGACAGTCCATAATCGTTTTCTTTACTCGTGCTCTCATTTTCTTCGAATATGGATATTAAAATGACCAGGTGGGATCAAGAGGCACAACTTCAAGAGAGGTCTTATGACTCACGGATCGAAAAGTCACAGGCAGCTAGGTTCCATTGGTGCTGGAACAACTCCCGGACGCGTATACAAAGGAAAGAAAATGCCCGGAAGAATGGGAGGAACCAAGAGAAAGATTAGGAAACTGAAGATTATGAAGATTGACAATGACCTAAGAATCGTGATTATCAAAGGAGCTTTACCTGGTAAGCCTGGAAATCTCCTTCGGATCACTCCAGCAAAAATTGTTGGAAAGAACATACCTAAAAATTAGTGTTCTTTTGATGCCTCAAGATTTTGTACCATTTAATCAAATCTATGTCATTTCGTATTGGTAGCAATTTGTAATTCTTCACGCATTCGTGCATGTTTTTCTCACCACGTTGCATTAAATAGATGAATAACTATTCAAACTGGGTTAATAATTATTTTAACTATTTGATTGAGATTAACAGTTGGAATCACGTCAACATTATAACAAGATGGAAGCCCAGAAGTTGGTAATATATGAAAATGGGATACTTGTTTGCACCTACAGATGAAAAGAACCTCAAAAGGTTCAGAAAAAACTTGTCAACCTGAAGTAACCAGCATCAAGCAAACAAAATGTACTAAAGTTAATTTAGGCGAAAATAATTCCGGACCTAACCCCCTACCCCCTTCTAAGTACAAACATCATAAATCGAAATCAGAAAACTGTACAGAAGAGACGCCCTCTCTCCACCATCACGAAGCCCAAATTTCATTCGGCAGTACTATTATACCGAAGCTGCTGCTCATAGTAGTTGATCAACTGCAAAAGGGTAAAAGATAGGTCGTGTCAGTTTCAACGAATCAATTACGGAAAGTTTTTTTGGTTATTCCAGTGCCAAAACAACTATTGGAGAATAAGATAGCATAATGAAAAAGGCAGGTAATTACCAGAAGAGGATTGTTCGCCTTTAGAAATTTGTTGTCAACTGTAACTTCCTTCCCATCAGACCTGCAAGCATTTCCACAAAACAAACATACTTATTCACTAAAAGAAATATTTAACGGGAGAAAGATGGCGTATATGACTGCTTTGAATTCGAATATTGGATAACAAACCTCTTTGCCTTGAATGTTAGAGAAACATCCTGGCTGTTGTTGGATATGCATGTGGAATAGCTTATAGGCCTGATAATCTCCGTGATGGCACAGATATCCTTAGAATGGTTAGATTTGCTAACAATACCGGAATCATTATCCATACTATCGAGAGTTTGAGTCCCTTGATTCCCGGTCATGCCACAAGAACCATTCTCAACTGCTGCATTTTGATCAACCCCTGTTACAGATGTTGTTGTCTCCTGCCTAAATCTTCGAACAGAACCAGACTTCCTCCTTTTCGATCTAGTCGACCGACCAAATTGAATTGGTTCCGCATCATCCGCAGTCTCCAGCCCAATCCCAAGGTCACCTTGTTCCAACTCGGTCTGCTCTGTGTCGTCCGGCCTTGTGGAAAGTGGTTCAGTTCCAGTTCTGACACCAGCATATGATGCATCACCATTTGCAGCAGTTGTTTCATTCACAGGAGGGGTTATAGACCCCTCTGTCAGCCGATAATTTATAGCTGGGGCACTGTAAGTAGCTGCAGCAGGGGAAGACGAAGATTGTTGTTGTTTTTTTCTTTGTTTGACTCGGGGCACTTCCGTACTTACGCTTGCGTCTGCGTGCAGACTTTTTCCCCGACGACAAGCTTCAAAAAACCCAAGAAAAACAACAATCAAAATCTACCATACACAGAAATCATTCTAACTCACGAATTGAAAACACAATTTATAAAAATGAACAAACAAAAGACTCTCTAGCAGAAGCAAACCTATCCTCGAATGCATCAATAACATCAGAAACAAACACCAGATTATCCACAGGCTCCCAAGTATTCGCGGTCTCTGGCCAGCCTCGCCTATTTAACAATTTACCAATAACCTTTGATCAATATAAATCATGTACAAAACTAGCCAGTATATCATTAAAGGCATCAAAATACAACACTTCTCAATCCAAACTATGTATGTCCTATGGAAACTGAAGAGTAACTCACCATTTAATTAGATACTGAGCTTGACCCTTCGCGATTTCGGAGCAGACAGCAAATTTCACCAAAACCCAGGAAAAAATTCAGACAATGTGCCACAAGAATTAGCAAAAATTAAGGATGAAATATAAAAACCAGTACAGCATTATCACCCCTCGATAAAATTCTCTGAAAAACAAAATCATGAAAAAAACTCAAATTAAACATCCAATCCACAGCAGCGGATGCAGTGTCCCACCACCAGGGTTGCGTGCCCCTGACAAATATTATTTATAGAAAATATGGTGTATTCGATACGCCATTGCTATTCGACCAACTAAACATACCAAAGAAAGGCAATAAAACCAAAGAATTACTACATTCGCTCCTAATTAATTGATACATTTCACTTTTTTTTGTATGTTCCAAATTAATCTATACATTTCAAAATTTGACAAATATTTAGCATGTTGCTTACCATTTTACCCTAATCAACTTTACTTTAATATTTTACTTTAATATTTTAGTGTTTCCAACGATTTCACACATACTCATGCACATCAAACATAATTAACATACTTTAATTAGGGATAATTTAAACTTTTTTCTTTTTAATTATTAACTTCTAATCATTTATTTATTATGTTGAAGGTGAAATGTATTAATTAATTACGAATGGAGGCAGTAAATGAGAAATTTTACCTTCCGAACTCTTTTCTTTCGTACGGCTTCAATTTCGTAGTAGCCTTCAGCTAGCTTAGGAGTCTCGGCCTCTCCGTCCCCTTCTTCGCCGCCCTCTACTTCCTCAGCCGGAGCGGCGTCCTCAACAACCGGCCGCTTCCCCTCAGCAACAGCCCTTCTCCTCTCGGAGGAAGCAACAGAAGTAGCTTCCCTGCCTACATTCCTCTGATTTTGCGGGTTCTCAATGGAATCAAGACATGGAGAGGGATTCTCCTGGCCATTTCCATTTTTCTCAACAACGCCAACTTCTGCCGCCGTGACCGGCGGCGGTGCTAGTGTTGTTTGTGATTCTTGGGACTGCCTCTTCTTTCCACCTTTCATTTTTTTCTGAATTTTCTGAATTTTTCTGATTATTCTGAATTCTTTATGGTGATGAACAGTCTGATTTTGTCTTTTGCAGAAGGCTTTGTGAAGTGAGAGAAAGGTTTTAGAGAGAGTAATTGATAATTTGTTTTTTTTTATGTATTGAAAGTCTTTAATACTATAGCAATTAACAACTCATTCGATAATAATGTGGTCAATTCTGCACCACATAATTTAATGAACATATTCATAGTTTAGTGGTAGAGTATAAAAAAGTCACGGATACTGGGTACTACTAGTACATATACTTTTATTCAGTATATGTTAAGTTATTATCATCTCGAACAGGGAGAATAATGGTTTTCCCGACGTTGAAAGTGTGGGCAATGCCACCAGATTAGGGCACAATCCGGATGAATTGCCCTAATAATCAAACTGTAGGAACCAGCGTATTAAACGATGTATTAGAATTGTCCAGAAGATACAAAGGCGTCGTTTTAAGCTAAAAATAAAATGAAAGTTGACATTCTTTGACAACCATTAGATAGGGACGAAGACAGAGGGGAGCGGGAGGGAGCAATCGTCCCCTCAAGATTTTTAAAAATACTAATAGATATAGTAAATTTTATATGTAGTTCGAAATATTTTATCAGTTTCGTCCCCAAGATTTTTTTTTCTCGTTTTTATATGTAATTCGACATACTGTTGCAGTTTCGCCCCCTAACGCCAAATTCTTGGCTTCGTCCCTGCCATTAGGCCTGCAAGTATATTTTTACTAAATATCGAAATACCACTAATAAGGCATTGGTCTATTGGCTAAGGTTGAGACATTATGACGTAGTGGTTATGAGTTCGAATTCCCTCTACGCTTCTTGAATCCCCTATTTTATTCTAATAAATAGTTTTCCCTCCCCCAATAAACAAATAAAAAAATACCGAAAGATACAATATTGCTCTAATATAAAAAAGAATTTACTATGCAAAAATAATTCGTAGTATTACAAGAATGATATTGTTCTTTATAGATGGAGAAAAAAGGAGGGAAATAAAAAAAAACTCGAAAATCTATAACTATGGGGATGACAAAATGCAAAGGAGAATCATAAAATGAGCTTCAAGAAACAAACTTTTTTTGCCTCAGAAAATATACACTGTTTTCATGATCTAAAGGAGGGATTTATGAAATCAAATACTGTTGCAAATGCTTCGTTCTTCGTTTGTTTTTCAATTTACGGAAAGCACATGATTCGATTTGCCTGATTCTTTCCCTGCTTACCCCCATCAGTTCGCCTATTTCTTGCAATGTCTTCGTCCTCCCGTCCTCTAATCCGAATCGCCATCTAATTACCCGCTTCTCTCTTGGGTTTAGAGTGTCTAAAACCTTTTCAAGATCCTGCCTCATGAATTGTTTGATCAGCAAATCTTCAGCTGTTTCGGCTTCAGGATCCGCAATCACTTCCTGTGATGGAGAAACAGCGTTAAAATCACAAGAGATGAAATGCAGATGGGAAAAGAGTGTATTCTGGATCTTCTACCAGTAGCGGTCGCAGACCCCAGGAATCCTAGATTGGTGGGGGTGGGGTGGAAATGCACTTTTCTAAAGGATTTTTAAGAAAAAAAATATCTGTTCTAGCCTATTGAGTAGTATGTTATTGAATTTATCACATATGGAGTAGTGTGATTAGTCCAAGTTCGTGAATTCTCTTTAGTCCAGTGAAATTTCATTGGTATACTAGACACTGTACTAGAAGATTTAGAGTCATATAAATGGGGACAAAATATAAATTGCCATCCAAAAGGAAGAAGGAAAAGTATCTGACGTACCGAGGGTTTGAGATTTTGGTTGATGCCAATTTTCTGATCAAGAGACCTTGGAGCTTTAGGTGTTAGCATCACAGCTGAGAGTCTCTTCATTGAGAGCCCAGTTGCCTCGGCGACTTCTTGATCATTAGCATGTCTACCGTGCTCGGTAAATAGCTGCTTTTTGGCCTCTTTCACTCTATAAGTTGCCTCGACCATGTGAAACTGCGGTAACAGAAGTCATAGATCAAAGCGCGAACTATGTCAAACAGAACGAATTGCCATCAAATGCGCGGTTTTATGAATGCAGTATTACTTTATATCTTTGATCTCATATGCGGATAGAAACTTACTGGGAGCCTAATTGTTCTAGACTGATCAGAAAGGGATTTTCGAACTGCTTGCTTTATCCACCAGTGAGCGTAGGTGGAAAACTTGAAACCTTTTGACGCGTCAAATTTCTCTGCGCCTCTTACAAGGCCTCGGCATCCTTCCTGAGAATAAACTTGGAGAATCAATTTTTGGGACAAAAAGGAGATAAAATTACCATTCCCATTTGCTTTTTTATTTTGAGAAGAAACTAAAATGTCAAAATAGATACCTGAACCAAATCTTGAAGATTCATTCCAGCTCCCTGATAATTCTTCGCTATTGAGATAACAAGACGTATGTTGCTCTTAATCATCTTATCTTTGCATAGAATACCATAATTTAATCGCTTCCTCAAGGTCTTTGGATCAACACCAGCAGCAGCAGCCCATTGACCAAAAGTGGGCTCACCCCCAAAACGTTGTACAAGTTCCTCCTGAAGTCTCTCCAGTTTTAGTAGATCCTGCCATTTTCCAGGAGAAAGAGGATGTCGGTGAAACATCCTATGCAAATTACTTTGGAACTAGCCCTTAGATTGATAAAACATTGTCCATAAGTAAACTATATCTTAGTTTATTAATGAAAACTGAACTAGAAAGCAGGAAAAAAGACAAAAGGTTTACACACCTGTATTCCTACTGACAAGTGTTGCTCTTCAGTAGCTGTCAGCAGCCTCGACGAAGTGGTAGTTCCTCTCAAGTAACGCAATGGATTAGAATAGTCTATATCTTGCGTAGACAAACGCTTTTTCTTGGTGCTAGAGCCAGATTTCACAGACACAACATTGGATGCAGACCTCTCAGCTGCCCCATCTCTTTTGGCTTTTCTTTCCTTTTGCCGCTGTGATTTCACAGTGATATTAGCAGAGAGTTGTGCTTGAAGAAGCTCTAGCTCTTCATTAGTAGGCTCAACATCATCAGATTCTGAGAAGGGATACTCAAAAGAATTATTTTTGTCGAATCCAATTTCATCAACTTTTGTTTCCCCAATTACACCGGCTCTTTCTGCAAGTTGATATGGTTGAATGCGCTTAAACATGAGGGCATTAGCATCAGACGGGACATCCACTTCTTTATTATCTGATTTTTTCAAGTTACCATGGCTGACCATCATGACTGCATCCTTTGCAACCTTAACCGCAGCTTTTGCTAGAGCAACTGCCTCCGCTGCAGCTGCCGCTATAATGGCCTCTTCACTTGTAATAAGGTTCTTCGTTGCCAAAGCTGCTTCAGGATTTGTCTGCACATTCATTGAACTCTATGAGAACTCTAGTAAATAATCAAAAAGTCATAGAAACGCCATGATTATCAACCAACAGCAAATTTCTGTACTAGATGATCTTAAGCTGTGATGAATTGTTATCTTGTTGAACAATGCTTACCTCCATAGATGTACCAGTATTAGTCCACGGTCTGCTTGCAGGAATTAAGCTTGAATTCCCATCTAAAGACAGCAACTTTAACTTCTCCATATCAAGGACAGCAGTCATTGTTGATGACGTCTGGGGCTTCCATGGACCATCTGTTGTAGAATTTGAATTTGATTCTAAAGATGGTAATCGTAGCTTCTCAATCTCAAGCAGTGTACTTGTTGTAGATGTTGCTGTTGCCGGTGATGTAGTTGATAAGATGCATTGTGTACGAGTATATTCCAGGTCTCTACCTTTTGCTGCATCGCAAAGAATAAAGAGAATAAGATCCTCCAGTCTGCATGAGAAAGAAGCTCCAGAAACCAAAAGGGGGCCTTTCATATCCCAAACAGTAGTATCTTGTAATTTAGCTCTATATATAGATTAGCCCGGTTAGCAAGTGAAAAGTATTCAAAAGGACGATGTGTACCCTTAGCTTCGGAAAATTTATTTTAACAATCAATCGCAAAGCCAAATACGTGGATTACTCTAAGATACTAAATAAATCATAGTCTAAGCTCTAATCTTGATTCATTTAGAAGAAGCTATAATCTGCTTATAAGCCAAAGCATAAATTACATCGAGTCAAGCACTCAATTAAATACATTCCATTTCCTTTTCTTGTGTCCTTCCTGTTCTTGATTCCGCTGACAACTAAATAAGCAAAAGGATAAAATTATCTTCTAAACCCGACTCCAATCTCGAATAAATATAATTGGATAGCTTACTATGCAACAAATACCTTATAATGAGACACATCACACATCCAACAAGCTACTACACCTTAAAACAACTTGGACAAAAATTAGTGGTTCTTTCTGCAGAATTCAACACACATTGTGGCTGCTAACAACAACATAACTAATTAAGTTCTCAATAATTGGGAGTATGGGTGGGGGTGGATAGGAGACAGACATTACCTTTGGCAATAAATGCACAAAGTGACTACTTCCAGAATACTACTGAAACAGATGGATTGGAGTATGATATAACCTTTGGCAATGAATGTACAAAGTGGTGGCTCACAGTATACCATTGAAACAGTAATCCCCTATACCGTCCCGTTTGCTACAGAATCATTCCCTCAAATCACCAGATAAGTCATACCCAAGAACCATAAAAAGCCACTTCAATTATAATGGAGGAATACACAACCCACTCATCAATCTCTATATATTTCAAATATAAAATAGATACAATAAGAAAGACAAAGCAGAAAACAGAAACCAGGTGGAGGGGACTTACAGAATTGAGTGGCAGAATGATTATGGTGGTGGTGGGATTTAAAGGTAATAGCAAAAGTATCAGGCAAGCATTTGAATTGGGGCAAAAGACAAGACATCTTTTTTCTTCTACAAATTTGTTTCCATACATATATGTACTAGGTCTCCTTTAATAACATCAAGAAAACTATGGTTTCTCATACAAAATCTAATCTTTTTTTCAGTTTCAGCCCACAAAGCTAAGATTTTGACTGCAGATTATGATACAACATTCAAAGAAAGATCAATGGTGAAAGGGAGTTGAAGAATTGTGATGATAAATAAAAGGATAAGAGAAAGGTCTGTGCTGCTGCCTGCTGGGATAACTGAGGACCAGAGAAAGGTTTTTTTTTTCCTTCTTCATTTTTTGCCTTTTGTGGGTTTGGGTTTTATTTTGTGGATTTTGGTTTGGGCCTACACCTATTTCTTTCAACTTTTGATGTGGCCAATTTGGAAAGGTTTATATTTCAAAAACCAAAAACCAAAAATGAAAATGATGGGTAATTTCACAAGGATCTTGCTAGAACTACTAGAATTATTGGATAAAAAATGACTAAAATTTGAATTGGGGGTGAATCTCTTATACTAATAGGGGGTGAATAATGTTAATTTATGTTTTATTCAATTCTAGTAGCAAATCATTTTCCTTTCACAAATACTCCAGCCGCCCCAAGATTTTTAAATTTGCACTTTTTTACTTATAAAATTTTAAAATTTTAAAACATTACTATGAAAGTTAACATTGGCTCCCAATAAGAACTTTCGGGCCGATGGTTTCAAAACTCTCGACCATGAACATTAAAAAAAGGCGGGGTCGTGCATTTTAGTACAAATAATGCAATCCCAGTCTTTTTTTTACGGGACGGGGTGTCGACCTTGAAACTTCTCGGTAGCGGCCAGAGGACCTCTCCACTGAATTACGTCTCTTTTGACGCATTCACAGTCTATTGATCGTTAATCAATTGTTATAATTAGAATGTCGGTTTATATAATGAATTGTTCATAATATCCCTCTATATGGTGGTGTAGTGTAGTTATATTTTGCCTTTCAAATTTCGATGTTAGAATTAGGACGATGGTCTAACCAGATTAGGAAGAAGGAACTACCACGGTCGCAAGTTTTAGCACATTTTTTTTTTGTTTTATGTGCAAAGTCACGACCGATTCAAAAATTTTCTGATATAAATCTGATCCATATAGATAATGTGATACAGAATTGATCACATTATCCAGAATAGTTCTCTTTCCGCGACATAACCTAGGAAAAGAAACAAAAGAAACCAGGAAGAGATATAAAGGGAAAGAAAAAGTGTGCTCTCCAATGAGTTGCAGATACTCGGCCATGGCGAACAGTAGTAGCAAAGTTCTCCAATTTACCCTCACAATTTCTCGGACTTCTCCACCACCCACAAGGGTTTCTCTCTTCCACTTCCACCATCGCCGCCGCTGTTGTACAATTTCTTCTACTAATAATGCAGCAACAGAGCCCGCAGTTTCTTCTAAAGTAGAAGGCCTTCAGTTAATTAGAAGCCCTTATCTTGTAGCTATGGAATACGCCGACCTTAATCTCACTGACAAGTTCCCTGAGGTTTTTTCTTTTCTTTTCTTTTAGAATTAAAATTTTATAATTCTATTGTATTATTTATTAATAAAGATGAAATCTTTTTTATTGATATGAAATGGGTTTGGGGGATTTTGCAGGAACTTAGTCAGGGTAGAGTTCGACAGCATGTCAACCCTTTAAGTTCTTCTCTCATGGTAATACTATTTTCTCTTCACAACAACAATAACATAATGCCTTAAGTCTCAATAATTGGGGATATGAGCGGGGATGAATAGGAGACAAGCCTAACATTTGGTAATAAATGCACAAATGGGTTGTCGACAGAATACCACTGAAAACAGTAGTACCCTATACCATCAATTTGGGGTTGGGACATTTTCTTGATAGGAAATGGACAATAAATTTTGGACGGAGGGAGTACTTGTTACTGTATATTGCCAAGTTGCTTTTTCTTTGTTTGGTTAACTTTAGATTTACTTGTACAATGTTCAGATTCCTGCAGACATACCAGATTGGAGTGTGGTATATAAGGATGCGACATTGCCGCTGATGGTGGACATTGGTTGTGGTAATTGGGTTATTTCGTTGGTTCTTCTCCAATTTACTAGTTTTTATTACCAGATATTACATTCTTAAAAAAAATGTGTCTTTTTGGGTTTATATATAGATATTCCAATTCATGAATAATCTTGGTCTTTAAGTGTTACATTATGTACAAATCTGAAAACATTAGACCCTTTTGGTGTTTCATGGTGGAGTGAGATGAGAAAAATGTGGAAGTTAACTAATATCAGCATATGTATTTGTTGTCTACCAATGAATTAGGCTATTAACCATTTGTATTTTGATTTTTCTGCTTGACCAGTTATGGCTTGATAGTTTTCATTGTGTTCTAAACGTGCAAAGTTTTTCAGGTAGTGGCAGATTTTTAATGTGGCATGCTAAAAGAACTCCCAATTCCAAGAATTATCTCGGATTGGAGATAAGGCGCAAAGTATGGCCGCAAATTCCTCGGGTTTCTTGAGAATAGTTGTGATTCAGTGAAATGCACTAGTACTTGGTCTTTCTTGTTAACTTCAGAGATTTTGGTGGCTATGTTCTCATGTTCTGATATATATACTTTGCTTGTTTAGTTGGTGGATCGAGCTAATTACTGGGCAGGTGAGCTGTCTCTTAGCAACATGTAAGGCTTTATAAAGTCGCTTTCTTTTGGTCACGAAAGATACACTGCAAAATGCATTCATGTTTCTCCAATTGCAGCCATTTCATCTTTGCAAATGCCACGGTGTCCTTTAAGCAACTCATATCAACATATCCTGGACCCTTGACACTAGTCTCCGTCTTGGTGAGCATTCCTCCTTGTGCAGGATCTTGAGAAACACTCAATTTGGTTTTTTTTTTCTTAACAAAAATTATTTGAAGTCATTAATTGGGGATAAGACATAGCAAAGATGTCATCGTTGATGTCCACTTTCCAATTTGTGTGTGCAGTGCCCAGATCCACACTTTAAGAAAAAGTATCACAAAAGAAGGGTGGTGCAGAAGCCTCTGGTTGAGGCCATTATAAGTAGATTAGCGCCTGGAGGGCAGGTATTTCTCGAAACATTAGCTATCTAGGACATGTTATTTCATCATATATACGTAAACTTTTGTATATTTCATTGTTAATAATTAAAGTATGATATTTTAATGCTCATAACCTGTAGAATTAGATAATTCTATCGAAGAGCAGAGAAATTTTTAGGATGTCTTATTGTGAGTAAATTTCTTGGTGAAAATGAATTTGATAAATCTGTTGTATTAGTTGAAAACTAGAGAACATGACTAGCGATTACTACATGCTATTAAAGCTTATAACCCCATTAAAAGGACTAGAATTTGGATGAGCTGAACTTAAAATCAAATGATACTCGTACATCTTCCATCTTATGCTCTCGATTGTGTTTTGCCATCTTGAAGATTGTTTTGTAGACCCCACCCTTCCTTCAAATGAGTTCGAACAATGAAAAGCCACTGTTAGCTTGTTTAGTTTAACGAACGAAAACCAAAGTAAAGAGGTCATAATGACACTGGTTGTTTGTGCACTAGCCAGTATGATGAAATATAACCTATTAACACCTCATTTGAAGAAACAAGCTTGCTTCCCCCACAAGGTCAAATTGTACAAAGTCAAGTGTCGACGTTGAAATTCCAGATAGTAGGCATTAGATATTATGCAGTGAAATGATGAGTTAAGTTCAAAGGTATTCAGTGTCTGTCTCAAAAGGAACGCGATAACTATGAAAAGATTTTTCTTAAAGCATCTTCAAGATTTTTAGACAGCTTCCGTTTATGTAAGCTTTCTATATGCTGATGTTGTGCAATTGTTTCGTAACAGGTTTTTATTCACTCTGATGTCCTAGAAGTGGCGATGGACATGAGGGATCGTTTTGATGCCGAGTCAGATAAGCTTTTACATATTAACAACGTTGATCCCGACACGTTATGCGATGGGGACGGATGGTTGTTGAACAATCCAATGGGGATAAGAACAGAGAGGGAGATCCATGCTGAATTTGAAGGTGCTAGGATTTACCGAAGGTTGTATCAGAAACAGATATGAATTTTCTTTCAAATTTCATTGCTCTTTCTCTACACTTTCTGCTCTATATATTAGAAATTCTACACCTTTTTTTTATTTTTTTTTATTTTTTATGGTAGAGCTTGTTAGAAAATCATATGATATGACTTATCTTGGTGTACTAAACTTACATACAGTGGCGGATCCAAGATTTGAGTTTAGTGGGGTCGCTCGCCGATTTACCTTATTTGTGTGGGACTACTTATGAATATAATGGGTCTATTTGGATTGGGTTTGGGTTTGAGATTCAAACCTAGATATAGGTTTGGGTTTTGGCGGGAGAGGCTAAAAAGTGGGCGGGAAATATTCAAATTCAAATTTTTTTCTCAAAAATTTGGAATTTGAACATCTCCCACCAATTTTAGAGGCCAAAATTTGAATTTTTACGATTATTTGAAGAAAAAATTTTGAATTTGAATATTTCTCGCCCACTTTTTAACCTCTCCCGCCAAAACCCAAACCTATATCTAGGTTTGAGTCTCAAACCCAAACCCAATCCAAATAGAGCCAATATCTAAATAGAGTAAGAATACACCCTATTTAATTTGAAAAACATGCCCCCGGTGACGTGATGTTACATCCGTCACTGCTTACATATGAACTATAAGGTGTACTAACTGTTCATGTACCACTAATAGTGTTAAGTGTATTGCGTTTAGACTATTTGATTTACTTTTATACTAATGAATGAACTTTCGTGCAATGTATAGTGTATAACTGGTCGCAACATTTGAAAATCTAACGGTCGGGACTCCAAATCGAGTTATTAGTTAGCTATTGTTCTTTGGTTCGTGTCATTCTTGGTAGGAGCTGCTCATGGTGGGATTGTATACTTTTGATATGAATTTTTATGACAAAAATCGAATTGTTCGTAGTCAACATCAATCCCAAATTTAAAATCTTGTTTGAATAGAATGTGATATCCCAAAGGATTCACAACTCAAGACTCTATCTAAACCAAATAGCAGCTAAGAGACTTGAGTCTCAACCAAACAGAACAATAATCCAAGATAAATATAACTGAAATTCTATATATATTGATCAAATGAAGTATTCTAACAAAACTCAAAGTCAATCCATGTTCATTTGCCACTGCTTAAACTTAACAAAATTGCAAGAGGCTCACAGTCCCCAAATGGATAATCTATTAATTGAAATAAGATAAGGTAAGAAGACAAACTTCATATCACTTCCAAAGCTGCTAAGCAAACCATAGTTCCTGCAATAGCATCCTCTTCAGTCAGCAAGGTCAGGAAGAATGGAGGGGGAAAGAAATGGGGGAAGGGATCAGACTGCAAGGATGCAAGGGGGAAAGAAAAGACTTACAAAGGGAGGAAATGGCTGCTGCCAGTTTTGGGGTTGAATTTCTGAATGCCTCTCCTCTGGTCTGCTCATTCCTTTTATACCTAGGGTTGCACTCCCAAGGCAGAATCTCATCCCTTCAATTCCCCTCAGTCTGACAATGGCAGAGGATCAACTGTGCTCCCAGCTTGCTTCTCCTTCAAGGGTGGATGACCAGCCAAAAATAGCTCTCACTGGCTACCTCTGTTGCTCGAAATAGAAAGGCAATAGAGAGGCCTTAAACGACATCGTTTAGGCTTAGGAAAAATAAATAAGTAAATAACTGGTACTTAAATGGAACGGTGTAGTATTGGTAAATTGGGCTAAATCAGTTTAGCCTAGCCCTAATTTCCCAATTCCTTTTACCAACTCCTTTAACTAACTTTCCCTCTCATACTTTATTCAAATGGTTCTTCATTTCTCAGTCCCTGACATAGAACAATATCGGAATGCACTAAAACTAGAATAAGAGAATCTTTGGAAAGCCTCGAATTAATAATAAGCCCAAGCTCGGTTCAAATTCACTTTGGACATCAGACCTAAATTTGCGTAAAGCCCAGAGCCGTCACAATCATTTTGTGAGCATGATGTAAAATTTTAAAATAAAACTCTATATAATTAAAAAAAAGACTTTCATATAAATATAAAAGTAATAATTTTGATTTAGTTGAAAAAGACATGCTATAAACCAGCATATTGAATATTGAGATCGAAAGGCTCAAATTTAAAAGATTACATATGGTTTTTTTAAGATTCAAGCCTCGGATGTAAGATTTACTTCAGATCCTTCCATATATGGAGTTTTTTTCAATCCTCTCTGGAGGATTCTCTCAACCCGGACTTGTTCTTGGCGCTTTCTCAGTTTTTTACATCTTTCCGAGACAATCTACTAGATGGTTGATACGCTAGATTGTTGATTTCTAAGAAGTATGTTGAAACTCAGCTTCTCTTCCTACCGTTGTTCAAGGATTACGAAGAAGATGTTGTGAAGAATTTTATTATGTATTTTCTTTTTCTACTATTATTAGTGTCTTTGTTTTTATGTGTTATTATGGTTGTCTAAACTATGGTATAACTTTTATTTTTTTGTATTTTCAGATTATCTTTTGATTGTAATGGTCTCGGCTTATTTTATGATTAATAGATAATTTCTTATTCAACAAAAAAAAAAAAAAAACTTATGATTTTTTTAATGGAAATACACACGCATATACACAGTGGCGAAAATTTAAAGTCTTCAATCTTTAGAGGTCATGTTCCGTCGATCACTCAAACACCCTCATAATACCCCAACTCAAGCTGAATGAGTCGAGTTTAGCGTAATCCATCGCCAGTCATACCTTTAATGCTTATGGAATAAAGCTTGTTATGTCACGGGAGAAAGAAAAATGAAAGTTTGATGGATTTTAATGGTCGTCAAAAGTGTTGGAAAATACCAACTCCACCCAAGTAGTGCGGTTTCATATATATTCTCCATATTATGACCAAATCTTATCCACACTAAATAAATATGTTATTTCATTTCACCAAATGGACCTTTCCTTTCCTTTTTCCTTTTTCTTATTATAACGCTTACAAACATCAACATTTTTTTTTGTTTTTTTTTCGGGGGTTAGGGGGCGGGGGTAACTGGCTGGGCGCTTTGACCCGGTATCAAACCTGTAACCTCTCAATCTCAGGCGGTGGATGTTACTCACTGGGCTACCATGCCTTCAATTACAAACATCAACTTAAGAACCATAATTTTGATGGAGGAAGCTTAATATATAAGATTTCATTTATTCAAAATAGATGTGAAGGTGGTATTTCAAAGTGGCAAGTTAGTATTTTTTATGATTTTTATGATTTTAGCTCCGAACGAATTTTGTTCCGTACATATAAAATGAATATCGAACAAATTTTATTCCACACATGCAGAACAAATTCGATTGTCGGATAAAAAATTTGACGACTTATAACCAGTATCTTAAAAAAATTCGAAGAGGTGTCAAATTTTATTCATGCAATAATATCATTTATTTCGCATGTGTAAACAAATACATTTCCCGGTTGAAGCAACCGTGTGACAAAGATAAAGATAAAGAAACAACGCGTGCAAACACGCCCCCAAAAGGATATATCTTTGTCATTATGATAATATAAGCCTACTATGTCTTTGAATATTGAACGAGACAGCTGTAGCAGGTGAAATTTGTTGGAGCTTCTCTCAAAAAATGTTCCAACCTCCTTTGGCGATTTTGTAAGCTCTCTTTCCCAATTATGTTTCCAGATATATAAATCAAATATATATGTATGAAATTTTTTTGGTTAATTTTGTTATGGATTATAGTTTTTTTTTTTTTTTGAGTAATCATGCATGTTTATTGATCACCTGGCCCCAAGAAATTACAAAATTATTTTTTCTGTATTTTTTTCTTTGGGTTTCAGTTGAATAGATCAATATGTATTTCACCAGGGATTGCTTGCTATATGTATTTCTATTATAGAGTATCAAGGATGGAATTTATTTTTGCATAAATATATATAGTATATTTTTTATTTTATTTTGAAGAATTCTCGAGAGTTGGCTAAGCTATTTTATTTTTCTTTTTTCTTTTAAAACTAGACCATTTATAAGTATGGTCCAGTTTATTACAATTATATATTATTAGACCTCTCCAGAGGAGGTCGACCTCACCAGAGGAGGAGTAGTAGAAGCCCGTTGAGCGGGTGCCCCGTGTGCACTCGCGGAGCTAGGGGGCACTGAGGGCACTTGCCCCCCCAACTTTTTCCAAAAAAATCATAATTTTAGTTTTGTTTTTATAACACCTCATCCCGTGAACATTTTGAATCACTTTACGATTTAAAATTAGATTTTTTAGTTTGTGAATTATATGAATTACACCACTTATATCTTAACAATTTTGATTAAAATTGTAACAAACTTATTTGTGTAAGAGATTATAATATTTATAAACTTTCATCAAAAAATTCATAATTACTAATAGATTATAATATAAGATTTTATCAAAAATAAAAAAATATTCGTTCACATTAATAATAAGCCCTTCATGTTTCCTCCAACTTCATCTCTAATACCCATAATATTTCTAAATGGCCTTTTATTTTGGTCTAATCATACAAAAAAGGTCTTTGGGGCCTTTTTATTCAAACTTGTTCTTTTTGGATTCAACAATCAAACATGATATATATTTTAATTTCCATTGTAAATATTTATTTTTTCTTCTCGAGAGTCCTTCTCATCAAAAAAAATTTTTGGCTGCGCCAATATTTATATGCTTTTATGAATTTATTTTGTCAATGTTAATTGTGTCCCCCAAAGAAAATTTTCTGGCTCCGCCACTGCCCGTGTGGGGAGTAGTAGAAGCCCGTTGAGCGGGTGCCCCGTGAGGGGAGTAGTAGATGTCCCGTTGAGGGGGTGTCGTAGAAGTCCATGGTTGGCTAAGCTATTTTAATTATGAAAGGAGAAGGCTTTTGGAACTTTTGGAAATCTTTTGCGGTTCTTGATGTTTAGATAGGAAGACCAGGGCGCCTCGATAATTTGGAAGCCTAGTTGAAACTTTAAAATAAGTATAATTTAAAAAAAAAATGATTTCTCACTTAAATATAATATTAAAAAAAATTACATAAAAAGTAATTAATGAACCCGAAATATCCAAATACAAAAATATTATATATAACAAAAACAAATTGGGTCCAACCATGGAATGAGATACAGTAGCTCACCTCGTACTTTAAACATGAGGTTGCCTACTGACCATGAGAATGGAACACATTTCATAACCAGCTATTTACTCTTTGAAGAGCTTTCGTGGCAAGGGCATTAGACACTAGTCTCGTCGGTGGACACCCTAGATCTCAAGAAAAAAATAAAAATTTGGGGCAATTGGAGGCTCTCGTGCGATCGCCTAGGCACTTGACCGTAGCTGGCCTTGAGGAATATCATGATTCTGAAATGGATACTCCTTAATCTATGCTTTTTTTAAATCATTTTTTTATCTATGGTAAAATACCTAAAATCCTTATATTATGAAATGGAGCGAGTATTTTCATATCTTAGGATACAATTGGGCTTGTTTGTCTTCAGGAAAGATCTATTTGCTTCTTTTAATCATTAGTTGATCTTTTATAGGATTTTTTTTAAGGATAATTGTTGGTTTTCTGGAAAAAAGACTCCGAAAGATCTATATTGTGAGGCCTCTGCAGCTTTTCCTTCTTGATATTCAATTTCTTTAACCAATTTGGGTCTGTGAAAACTGTCTTGATTTGAATTCAGAGATAATTCTTGATTCTCTTCCTTAATTCGTGTTAAAATTGGACTTGGGTCTAACTCAATCCCTCAAAAGGTATCTCTAGAAGGGGAGGATTGCCCAATCCTTATAAAGAACAATCTTGCTCACTAGCTAGTCGATGTGGGATGCTCAACACTCAACACACACCCTCACGCCCAGAGCTGGACATCTGGAGTGTGAACACAATGGCCAACATCGAACTAGGTGACTCTGATACCATAAAAGATTTGAAGGGAAATTATATATTTCTCTCTTGCAAAATAAAGAATAAGTACATGGGTATTTATACATGTGTTGGTACACTACATTAGCTAACTACCAGTTATATCATACTACACACTATTTAGGTAATCACTATACATTTGGTAGAAACCAATTAAGTAAATGCCTTAAATATAAATTAGACACTTCCTAATTAATTTTGTAATCATAAATAGCAACTTCCAATAATTCGCCTTGAATATGTCGTTATGCTTCTCAATAATAGACACCCCTGAAGTGTATAATTTCTTGCTTGAATCATTTTATTATCCTAGATGAGCTTGTCTAAATGTCCTCTATTTAATATGTGATTATTTTGTAGGTTTACTGCTGCTAATCTAAACTGAGTAAGAATGGCCAACAATAGGCCTGACAGTGATGAAAAGGGGCTATTTTCTCATCTTGCTGGATATGCTTCCGGTGCCGGACACTACCCTCCGTCCTATGGGTCATACCCTTATCCACCACCAGCATATCCATCATCTGGATATCCCTCCTCATGGTGGATACCCTCCAGCTGGATATCCTCATCATGGTGGATACCCTCCAGCAGGATATCCTCCTCAAGCTGGTTACTCGCCTGCTGGATACCCTCCTGCCGGATATCCGCCAGCATATCCTCCGCACCATGGATATCCCCCAGTAGGTTATCCTGGGCCATATCATTCAGGTATATTTGTTCAAACTTGCACTTCTTACTAAGTTTTAGTTTACATAGCGAGGGGATCCCCTTTTCAGATTTCCTGCATTCTTGCTTTTATTGTGCACTTAAGCATTCAAGATTCATTTTGATCCTGGGACCTTATTTGTAGCTTTGTTGTTTAATGTTCATATGCCTAGAGAGTAGAGAAGTTCATATGAAAATTAGTAACAATCAAAACTTACTACTCAATGTGATGAATTAAGTAAAACACGAAGAATATTTACTATGTGGGCTCATTTACACTCTCGTGGAGTTATTTTCTTTTGGGGTTCTACTTAAGAGTAAATGTGAAATTTGATTATGCATAACCCAACATGGTACAATCTACAAGTGCTTGATTTCTTTTGGGATCTTCCCAGATCCTGCTGATGCGGGAATCTTGTGGACTAGATACCACCTTTTTTACTAGTGAAGTTACTTTACACAGAGCTAAAGGTTGTTTTTTAGTTCGAAATTTGGTACTGCTGATGTAGAATTCTTCCTTCTTGTGGTAGGAAGGAAACTAGCGTCTTTTGGGTTTTCTTCACCCCTCTTCCCCGGGTCTTTTTTCACTTTAACGTATTCTATAATCCAATTGCCAAGTGGCCAAAGGAAATGATCTGTTCCCTGGGTGAAAAAGAGAAATGAGAGTTTAAACAGGCAGACTACAATCTTATATAAGCATCAAAGTTCCCCCCACCCCCGGTTCTATATTTCCATCCCTGTTTAACTAAATTTCTTTAGATGTCCCTGTAAAACTGGGGGAAAAAAAACAAAGGGTCTCAGGGAAACGGAGGGTTATAGTTTAGCGATTATTTCTTGCACTGTTTTTATTGTTTTCTTCTTTTTCCAATCGCAGTTCTGTCAATTTGTCTTTGATAGTGTGATTATATATAACCCTGGCACTAGAAGTGTGATTGCGATCATGACCTCTCAAATACAACTGAATGGAGTTCACTTGATTAAGTTATTTATTGCTTTGACGTTAAAGGTTTTTCGAATTTCTGCAGGTCATGGATCTGGTATAAACCCATTGCTAGCCGGGGGTGCTGCAGCAGCAGCTGCAGCTTATGGCGCGCATCACCTCTCACATGGACATGGACACCACATGATGCATGGTGGTTACTATGGGCATCATCATCATGGGAAGTTCAAGCACGGGAAATTTGGCAAGCGTTGGAAGCACGGTGGCATGTTCGGAAGGCACAAGTTCAAGAAGTGGAAGTAATTTCTGCCTGTTTAGAGCGCGCGCGTTAGTTTATATTGCGTAAAAGGATACTGTTACTTTCTACATGATTCCAAGTGTTCTTTCTTTGTGCCAAGAGAATTTATGAACACAAATTAGATGTATTGTACTAATATCTTTAGAACTCTATTAAGTCAGCTTTTGGATATAGTTTTGGTGTAAATAACAACATTACTCTGTTAAACACGACTTGTATACCGTTGATGAAGTAAAGGTTAGTCAATTATTCAGCAAAATAAATAAAGATATAAATAGCTATAACTAGCTAATGTATAGTTCAATTGATAAATTTATCACGAATAGTAGTATTGCGTTAACTTTATCTTCACTTGTAGGGTGTGGTTCGATTCCTACCAAATGTAAGAATCAACCCCTTGTGAATTGTTGGTGTATATGCAACACTGGTAGATCCCATTTGAGACACATTCAACAATTTAACTCATCAGCTAACCTTAAAATGGAAAAGTGAGAACTTTATAGTCGGACTCAATCCTTTTAAATAGCCACAACTAGGGTTTTTTTGTTAATTGTTTTTTTTTTTTTTGCTAGGTATATTTTAGGGTTAAACACTTTAGTACCTTGAACGTTTTGTGATTGTCAATTCAGTTCATTTTCCTTTAACAATGCTAATGCAATCTCAGTTGTTCGATCCAAACATATTATGTTTGTCAATTAAGCCCCCCTTCATTTTGCATAGTCTGTGTACATACATGGCTAGAAAAGTTGAAATATTAAATTATCTCTTAATTAATAGAAAGCCTAAGTTATAAAAAAAAATTAAAATTGTTTGAACAACCATTCTAAAACAATCTACATATGAGGACATATGTTTTCAGACAAAAGCTAAGACTACTTTGGCAATGATAAATGAAGATGGACTCAATTGAAAATTTTAGAAAGTTTAGAGTACCAAATGGATTTAATCCTAGATATAAATAGCATATTATGATACCCATCATATATGCGACAATTCTGAAATATTTGATTGTTATATAAGCATGAATCTAAGCATCTACATCCATATCAGAATATTCATCTTTGACATATTGAATTCAGTTGTTAAGTAGGTAATCCTTATCAGACTCATAAGTCGCGCTCCTCGTCCCGTATACTACTTGATTTTATGAAAATTAGATGTAATGCACTAATATCTTTAGAACTCTATTAAGTCAGCTTTTGGATATAGTTTTGGTGTAAATAACAACATTACTCTGTTAAACACGACTTGTACACCGTTAGTTCTATGTAGAAGAGTATATATCAGTGTGTCACCAGCACACTGAATTCATCACGTTGATGAAGTAAAGGCTAGTCAATTATTCAGCAAAATAAATAGCTATAACTAGCTCATGCATAGTTCAATTGACAAATTTATCACGAATAGTAGTATTGCGTTAACTTTATCTTCACTTGTAGGGTGTGGTTCGATTCCTACCAAATGTAAGAATCAACCCCTTGTGAATTACTGGTGTATATGCAACACTGGTAGATCCCATTTGAGACACATTCAACAATTTAACTCATCCGCTAACCTTAAAATGGAAAAGTGAGAACTTTATAGTCGGACTCAATCCTTTTAAATAGCCACAACTAGGGTTTTTTTGTTAATTGTTTTTATTTTATTTTTTGCTAGGTATATTTTAGGGTTAAACACTTTAGTACCTTGAACGTTTTGTGATTGTCAATTCAGTTCATTTTCCTTTAACAATGCTAATGCAATCTCAGTTGTTCGATCCAAACATATTATGTTTGTCAATTAAGCCCCCCTTCATTTTGCATAGTCTGTGTACGTATATGGTTAGAAAAGTTGAAATATTAAATTATCTCTTAATTAATAGAAAGCCTAAGTTATAAAAAAAAAATTAAAATTGTTTGAACAACCATTCTACAACAATCTACATATGAGGACATATGTTTTCAGACAAAAGCTGAGACTACTTTGGCAATGATAAATGAAGATGGACTCAATTGAAAATTTTAGAAAGTTTAGAGTACCAAATGGATTTAATCCTAGATATAACTAGCATATTATGATACCCATCATATATGCGACAATTCTGAAATATTTGATTGTTATATAAGCATGAATCTAAGTATCTACATCCATATCAGAATATTCATCTTTGACATACTGAATTCAGTTGTTAAGTAGGTAATCCTTATCAGACTCATAAGTCGCGCTCCTCATCCCGTATACTACTTGATTTTATGATAATTATCTCCCAATCTACTTGATTCTATTTGTATATTAAGAAGAGCAAGAACATGGAGTTGTTTCTTCAATTGCCATTGAAGTGGTATCTCACATTGGTCTCTTCAAAAAATACTTTGGGACTTTTTCTCTGCAGGCGAATTGCAGCGTGCAATTCGAACTGAGGACGGGTTTTTGGGGTTAGCTCATATGTTTTCTACCCAAAGACGAGGAAGTGGGGAGTTTTTATTTTATTATGGATTTGTTGAATTTCAAGTCTTTGTCATGAAATATCAAGACAAAATTCCATAAATTTAATCCAAAAAAGAAAAAGTTATAAAGCAGTTTGGAACAAAAGCTATTTCTAAAGTAGTATTATGTTTCTTACGACTATAGTTTTCTATATATTAAATTTCAAAACTTTATATAAGTGAAAGAATTATCTACGCCAAACATCAAGTACACCTAATATATATATATATATATATATATGAAAATTAAAAGTAAAATTACGTAAATCAAAATCTTTTTCAGACTTTTTTTTAATGTCAGAGCCTTAGAGCAAACAAAAGATCCCCAAATCACACTGCCTGTATGAACAAACAAACTTTGTACAGCCAGCTTACGTGGAAAAGATCCCCAAATCACACTGCCTGTATGAACAAATACCTGTTTCGATGAAACCTTGATGAAAGCCCACAGAAGGGCCAAAACACAACAAATCTACTCATCATCAAAGCAAGCCCAAGCCCACGTTTCTGATCAGCATAGGGGGAGCCCATGAAAGTAATTCATACAAAGAGTGAAAAGTCATACGGCCATATGTATATACAAAGTCACTCTCACCAATACAAGTTGGCTCAGTTGTTAAGGATTTGACATGTTCAATTCTCGCTGGCAATGTGAGGGCTGTGTTGATGGATGATCTGTAAGTACCTTGTAAGAGATCTATGATCTCTAGGGACTGCTCTAACCCGTGGTGGTGATCGGAGCCGAACCCACCCAAACTTTTATTTACCAAAAAAAAAAAAAAATACAAAGTCACTCTCATAACTAGGCCTGCACCTGCAAACGGGTCGGGTTTAGACCCATATTCGACTCGAATCAGAAAAACGGTTAGGACTCAGTAAGAACTCCAGACCCATATACCCACATCCGAATCCGAATCCGTATAAGAGTAATAAAATGGTTACGGGTATGAAATATTAAAAATCGGATCCGTTTCTGCATATATATTAAGTAAATATATATTATAAATAATTTTTTTAATACTTGGATCAATTCACATCCAAAGCTAGATTTTACCATAATTAAAGCATTATGTGTTTTATTTTGAGGAGACTTCTGAATATTTATATTGAAATGTCACGATTATGGTTATGTATTTTTATTTGTATTTTGAACTTTGAAAAGTATTATGATTATGAACTGTATTCTAGTACGTAAAATTATTTGTGGATTATACTATAATTGGGGTGAAGTAACATATAAAATCTTATATGTAAGATTGTTAGATTAAACAAGTATATTTTTAGTTAGTCAAAATAAAAAAGTAAAAAAATTAGGATATTGAACTTTTTTAAACGGATTTTACCAAATGCGTACACGAATACTAATGAACGGATTTGATAACACATATTATGAATCCGAATTCGGTAAAAAAAGTTAAGAACAAATTTGAATGCGGAACGCGGAATAGATCGTTCCGCATCCGTATGCCTACCTCATAACAATGCGATTCTCAAATTGTGAACAAAGGCGTGTTTGGTTACATACAGGATACAGCTGTTTCCAATTCCAATTTCTCTCTTTATGTCCCACTTTATGGGATTTGGTTTAACGTCAATTCTCCGTATCTTCTGGAAAAAAACATATGGCTTGCTTGGATTGGGTTTGGTTTGGAATTTGGTCTCAAACTTAGTCCCAAACGAGTTTGGGATTGAGTTTGGATTTGAGTTTGGGCGGGAAAGACTAAAAAATGGGCGGGAACTATTCAAATTCAAATTTTTTTCTTCAAATAATTGTTAAATTCAAAATTTTTAGCTCTTAAATTAGCGGGAAATGATCAAATTCTAAATTTGTGAAGTCATAATTTGAAATTGGACGATTATTTGAAAAAAAAATTTGAATTTGAATTGTTCCTACCCGTTTTTTAGCCTTTTCCGCCCAAACTCAATCCCAAACTCGTTTGGGACTAGGTTTGAGACCAAATCCCAAACCAAACTCAAACCAAACCCAATCCAAGCAAGCCTTCCTCAAATTAACCATTCAACCATTCATGGGAATCGGGTAGCCCAAGTGGTAAGGCTACCCGAACACGGGGCGGAGGTCCCGTGTTCGATTCCTATATCTCCCCATAATGGGGCAAATAATTTCTCCTCTTATGAGGGTTATCTTTCCTCCCCAGGCATGAGGCATGCTTCAATCTTTCCTATCTAGGGTACTCTCCGCTCTTCCCCTTCGGAGGCAATCGCCTTCGGGCGCTCAAAAAAAAAAAAAAAAAAACCATTCAACCATTCTCCTCCCTATTTCTTCATCAATCATAATCATAATTTTTTAACTATCACCACATTTTTTTTTTTTTTTTGCTAAGTTCTATCACCACATTTTATCTATAAACATTGTATAAAACTAAATATTTCGTACAAAATATCCTAATTAAAAAGATTGAAATTTAATAAGTAGAGTTAACATAGTTAGTTTTACAATCCTTGAAAGTTTTACCTATAATAAAGTTAAAGGTGGGCAATTTCATATCGAATTATTAGGTTTATTCGGAATTAGTCGAATAAATACTCGAACCCGACACAAAGTCTACCAAGACAAAAAGATTGAAAATTGAATAAAGATTAAAAATAGGAAGGTGTTTGTTGTACTAATTAAATGTTAAGTTAATAATATTCCTCTACTTTCTCCGCCTATGTCGTTCTAAACAATGAATCATAGTTGCTTCTTGCTAAACCATTCTTAAAAACAGATAAATATATATAGATACAAAAAAAAAATGTATGTATATTCTTGTAATAACAAAAGAACAGAGAAGATATCTATCTAATCTGTATCTATATATACACTGTGCTGTAAAAATGATGGATTTTCTCGTGATCTGTGCTCAGTCTACGTGATTTTTTTTTTCTTTTTCCAAGAGGGCTTTTTTTTACGTTATTAGTATAGGAAGGCCCTTTTGATAAAAATTCAGTCTTTTGGAGGAAAAAAGAAAAGAACCCTTTTGGAATTTCAGGGATTTTTGATGATTTAAGTGTGAAAAGTTTCAATCTTTAATGTTGTTTCTTTGGAAAATTTGATGATTGAGAAAGTTAGGAGAAGTTTCAGAGCTTTCTGGGTTAAAGATTTTGGGTTTTGAAAGTGGCTTTGGTTTAAAGAAAGCTTCATAAACAAAGGTTTGGTACTATCTTTCTTTCTTTCTTCTGCCATTTCTTGGACTTCTTTGCAAATTTATTGTGTTTTAGGTGGTTTTGACTTGGCTTTATATGGTTAATTCTTTGGGTATTTGGTGTGAAATTTGCATTGGTTGGTTTGTTTTCTTGAGCATTTTTAAGCTATTTGTTGGTACATTTTTAATGTGAATTTTGCTATTGAAGTTTGATAAATTTAATTGACTATTGTTTTGGTGAATTCACAGAATTTTACAAGGATATGTTAAAAAAAGCTACTATATTTTGGTAATTCCAAAGTCATTCAAGAAATCCCAATTGTACCAATTTTTAAGTCTATTCTGCAATTTTTAGACAAATTGAGAGGAATCTGAACAGGGATTTCAGCAAATTCTAGCACTGATCAACTAAAAGAGGTTTGAATTGAAATAAATGGTTCGTTTTCGGGATGTTTGCTTTCATCTTGTGAGCTTGTTATAACCTCGTAAGAACTAAAATGATTTTTAAGAGATGGAAGAGATTCTTGTCCAAATTGAGGGATGGCTTTAGGTTACATGTTTGGAAAGATTAAGTCAAACCAACTGAGCCCTGTTGCTATAGATGGAAGAGTTTGTTAATTTTTTCACGCGGTTGATAATAATTCACTGAGCAGTAGTTTTTCATACTTCATAGTCAATCCTTTTGCTTTTCTCGTGTTGTTGTCAACATTTAAATAACCGTTCTTTGTTACTAAATCGTTTTTCAGTGCCAATGCAAATATTTTTAAAAAGTTCTTATGTTCTACGTAGATGCACTGACAATAGAAAAAGGCATAGTTGTCATCCTTAAACTGGATTCAGTAGTATGAAGTAATTAGTTGTTTGTTGGACGATACGTGTTGATAATAACAGTTAGAAGTTATTTACATCCCATGAAAAGTACAACTTCCAGTTTTTCACCATAATTGATATTCTTGATCAATGTGAGATTATGTCTTGATTTGTGAATTGTTTTGCCTATTAAATCTGTATGGCTATCTTATTTTTCTCATGCATAGTAATGTAGCGAGTTAATTTTTCATTAAAAACTATTGATCAAATTTCCGTGCAAGTACTATAAAGCTAATTTGGCTAGTTCGGAGTAAAAGATTTCCAAACTCATATCTCTTTGTTTGATGACGTAACAGGTTTTTGTCTTTGCTGCTAATTTAATTTGCTACCAATGGAGGACTTGTGACCAAAATGGACCCTCAAGCTTTCATAAGGTTGTCAGTAGGATCATTAGGATTAAGATTTTCTGGGACAGCATTAACTACGAAATCTGGAATACAGGCGTTCTCTTCTCCGTGTTTGTGTGAGATCCGTCTACGAGGTTTTCCCTGTGCAGACGAGTTCTGTTCCCTTTGTGTCATCTCCCGAAGTTACTCTACACAATCACAGTGTTGCCTCCAGCTTTTATCTTGAAGAGTCTGATTTGAAAGCATTACTAGCCCCGGGCTGTTTCTACACATCTCATGCATGTCTGGAAATAATTGTTTTCACAGGGAGGAAAGGCGGCCATTGTGGTGTTGGACTTAAGAGGCAGCAGATTGGGACATTCAAGTTGGAAGTCGGTCCTGAATGGGGCTCAAGGGAAGCCTGTTATTCTTTTCAATGGGTGGATAGGCATCGGGAAAAAAAAGCAGGATAGTGCAAAACCTAGCGCCGAGCTTCATTTAAGAGTGAAGTTGGACCCTGATCCTAGATATGTTTTTCAGTTTGAAGACGAGACTAGATTAAGTCCCCAAGTAGTTCAGCTTCTTGGAACTGTTAAACAGCCCATTTTCAGCTGCAAGTTTAGTCGTGAAAGGTAAACTCAACTAACACACTCCCTTTTATCTTCTCATTTGTTGTTGAAGCTGTTTGCGGTAAACTCATCCGTCTTATTCCGATTTCAAGCCGTCTCAATCAACTAGTGTTTCTATTTCCCTTCTCCCAATTAGTATTTTCGAGAGTCTAGCGTTTTGTATCCTTCTTCAGAGGGAGCTAATATTCTCTTTAAACTTGTTGTCTGCATTTTCTTAAACCCGAGACGTATGGTCCTGAATCTGAAGTATTGCGCTACTGCGCTAGCCTTCCTTTGACTTGTTGTCTTAACCATATTCCCCAATAACTGTTCTTTATATGTGTATGTGTTGTGATTATAATGAATTTACAGGGTATCCCAGTTAGACCCATTGAACAACTTTTGGTCGAAATCAAATGAGTGCTCCGATCAAGAATTGGAACGAAGAGAGAGGAAGGGATGGAAGGTGAAGATACATGATCTCTCCGGCTCAGCTGTAGCAGCAGCTTTCATAACAACCCCATTTGTCCCATCATCAGGTTGTGATTGGGTGGCTAAATCCAACCCAGGAGCTTGGTTGATCGTTCGCCCTGATATTTGCAGGCCCGAAAGCTGGCATCCTTGGGGAAAACTCGAAGCATGGCGTGAACGTGGCCTCAGAGACTCCATTTGCATTCGCTTCCACCTCTTATCCAATGCACAAGAAGGCGGGGAGCTTCTCATGTCCGAGATACTAATCAATGCTGAAAAAGGTGGAGAGTTCTTCATAGACACCGATAAACAGGTCAGAGCTGCAGTTACGCCGGTTCCAAGTCCACAGAGCAGCGGTGACTTTGCTTCGTTAAGTCCGGTTGTGGGCGGGTTTGTAATGAGCTGCAGAGTGCAAGGGGAAGGGAAATGCAGTAAGCCGTTAGTGCAACTCGCGATGAGACACGTGACGTGTGTGGAGGATGCAGCCATTTTTATGGCTCTTGCTGCCGCTGTTGATCTTAGTATTGAGGCATGTAGGCCTTTTCGAAGACGGATCAGAAGAGGTACTCGCCATTCTTGGTGATTTTATATTTTCTAAATTATCATTTTCTGTAGACTGGTTATGGAGAATGCCCTTTTGTTGCTTCTTTTATTGTAAAGAAAATGATGTAAAGAAGGAGACGAAAATGATGTAAAAGAAGGAGATTATGAATTTTACCTTCTTTTATTGGGCAAAAAATCATCTGTCCCCGTTCTCTATCCCCACGAATAGATATTTGTCATGTGTATATTTTTCTCTTATGTGTTTCACTATTTTTTTTAGGTTATAATTTTTTAATTAAAAAATTAAACACATTAATTTTGTATTGGTGAGACATGAAACAAGACAAGTGTGTCAGTGTGTGGAACAGAGGATTCCTAACCTTTTTATTTATAGTAGTATTAGTATTTCCTACCTATCTGTCTCCAAGCGTGTGATAAGAAAGTGGATATCCTAATTAATTTCCCAATGGAGAGCAGCCGGCTATGATTCAGAATAGTCAAAATTCAATATATACTAAATAATTTTTAGCACATGAGTCAGTCGCGATAAAAAATTTCAACCGTTCAAAATTTTTTTTTTTTTTTTTTGCGAGGACACCTGTTGTGATCAGACTCCTATTATGTAAGACATGTGTTAGATGCCTAAAAACAAGTGTTTATCAAGATAAAACACTTAATGCAACATTAAGACAGATAAATATTCAAAAAGAGAGAACACGTGTTTTATTGAATTTAAGAGATATACAAAAATATCTAATACTTATCAAAAAAATATTTTATACATACAGAATGTATACATTTAGCACTGAGGCAGTGACAAATGGAGAGAGTACTTAAATAATGCTGAGTCATGTCTTTCCTTGTACACCAAGAAAATATTTCAACTCTCTTCAAATCAAGGCCTTCTCCAATTCCTCTGAACTCAACATATATCTCTGTTATATTCTTTCTTCTTCTTGTTTTTCATCATCCTAGGATTGAAGAAATGGAAGGACAATCAAGAAAATGGATGATATTAGTAGCTAGTAGTTGGATTCAAGCTTTTACAGGGACAAATTTTGATTTCTCATCGTATTCATCGAAATTAAAGTCGGTTTTGGGAATCTCCCAGGTTGAACTAAATTATTTGTCAATGGCTTCAGACATGGGTAAAGCATTTGGATGGTGTTCAGGTGTGTCTCTTATGTATCTCCCTTTATGGGTTGTCTTGTTCATTGCTGCTTTTATGGGTTTCTTTGGTTATGGATTTCAATGGCTTCTCATTCGCCATTTCATCTCCCTGCCTTATTTCCTGGTAATTTTCTCTTCCTTTTCTCCAATTTTATGCCCTGTATATATACTCGTTCCATTCCATAATATAAGTCGTTTAGGACATATAGCGAAAATTAAGGAAACGAGGCACTCTGTTAGTCAAAATATCAATATTATCTTAAGTGAAAGTGAAGTATTAGCTTATCTAACACTTTGATTAAGGACAGATACAAGTTACCTGCAGTTGGCTGACCACTTTATCTAACACTTTGATTTCTCCAAGAAGTTCCAGGCCCTCCCCCAACTTCAGAGTCGCTATGGTGCAAAACGGTTAAAATTCAGTACATAGTAAACAATTTGGCCATTTTGGACTTTTGGATAAAAAAAAAGTCAATTGTCCAAGATTTATTCCGGGGTCACTTCTTATTATTTTTTCAGAATGTGTTCATCATGATAAAACACTTGTTACAGTTTTAGGACATGTGTTTCATAAAGATAATAAGTTACAGTCCCTCCCCTAACTTCCAACCAATCCAAATATAAAAGAAAAAAGATTAGTTGTAATTAACTTGCATTTGATCATAAAAATAAGCTTCAAACTAAATCTTGATTTTTTTTTAAAACAATTTGACCTCGTGTTTCATGCCACTTTACTCATAACAAGCTTAAAAGGATAATTGACAAATTGTTTTAGCTTGCTGACCCCACCATCTTCTAAGATTCGATGGTGGTTAGGCAAAAGTTGAAAACAGTACACTTGAAATTCCAGCCCGAAATGGTTGGAAAGTACAAAGTGTCGAACGTGGACTCTATGATGTCGAGTCAGAATGTTGCGCCAATCATGAACGGGACCAGAACTTTGTCTTTAGGGAGCGAGGTTCTATAAGTAATTTTGCAAAATGTCAGGGACAGCAACAGCTCTGGTCCCCCCTTGGTTCCATCTTTGACGCCAATTGCAATAGCCTATCTTAACTCGAGTTCCAGTTTGATTGCTAAATGTTGCTGAAATGTTGATATTGCAGGTGTTTCTCTTGTGTTTGCTAGCTGGTTGCAGCATTACTTGGTTCAATACGGTCTGTTACGTCTTATGCATCAAGAACTTTCCGTCTACCAGGCCATTAGCATTGTCCCTTAGCATCAGTTTCAATGGTGTAAGTGCAGCTTTATACAACCTTATAGTCAATGCCATAAACCCTGGCGATCCTACGTTATATCTTCTTCTCAATGGACTTATTCCGCTTATCACATCCATAATCGCTCTTGTCCCAATCCTCCGGCAGCCCCCTGCTCCTCGAGTCCTTTTCTCCTAATGCTCTTCAACTCGACTCCATAATTTTTCTGTATTTGAGTATCCTAGCAGCCTCTACTGGCATGTATCTCCTAATCTTTAATTCGGGGTCATCTTATGCATCAATAGCTAGTCTTATTGTTGTTGGAGCAATATTTTTGCTGATTTTGCCTTTAGTAATCACTGGCACTTTCCATGCTTGGGAATGGACTCAAAGAACCATGTCTTCCAGCCTCCTCCTCACTCCAGACTCGGGTTTCAATTTAGATATCGGGGATGATGATCTTGAAATCCACAAAACCCTCATGGGAACTGAGGATATAACCGCGAGCAGTCTGTTCACTGGCAACTCATATTTTCCAAAGGACAAGGGAAGTTTCCTTTTGAAAGATGTACTCACAGTTCTTGGAGAAGAACATTCGGTGAAGCTGCTGATGTCTCGATGGGATTTCTGGCTGTACTACATGGCGTACTTCTGTGGCGGAACAATTGGACTAATTTACAGTAACAATCTAGGGACAAATTGCACAATCACTTGGATATAGCTCAGAGATCAGTCAGTTTGTCTCACTCTATTCTGCTTGCTCATTCTTCGGTCGTTTGCTTTCAGCTGCCCCTGACTTCCTACGCGAGTAAGTTCTCTGAATTTTCTTTCGTTTTTAGCTGCAAAAATGATTAAAATCTGAATATGGTAAATGCAGCAAGGTGAATTATCCAAGAACCGGATGGCTTGCACTTGCTTTGATCCCTACACCGATTGCATTTCTTTTGCTCGTTTCATCAGGGAGCAAGGCGGCACTGAATGCAGCCACGGCCTTAATTGGACTGAGTTCTGGTTTTGTATTTTCAGCAGCAGTTTACAATCACATCGGAGTTATTTGGACCTAATAGCGCGGGGATTAATCATAATGTTCTCATAACCAATATTCCTCTAGGATCTCTTCTTTCGTGGCCTTCTTGCTGCTTTACTATATGAGGTGAACATAGACGACTCAAATCAAATGATTTTAGCTGATGGATCGAAGGTTTGCATAGGCAGAAAATGCTATAGTCAGACATTTATCTGGTGGAGCTTCATTTCTCTCCTTGGCGTTACTTCTAGCTCGTTGCTTTTTCTTCAAACCAGAGCTGTCTATCACCGCGTTGAGAGGAACAAAACTTGGATGCAGTTCTCTTAATAAAACCAGGTTTACTATGACGAAAACTTGGATGCAAAGAGGGAGATGAACAAGCTCCATCCTGTATCGACAGCAGAGGGAAATAAAGACGAACGTAAAGAGAGATAGGAGCTCAACAAAAGCTACTAACAAGTTCATGTTCAAAGTGATCGGTAGGCTGGAAATAAAACAGCTTATACAGATTGCAGATTCAGAAAGGGTAACATAAAAATGCAGATTCAGCAAGTTCTTATTTCTTGCTTCCTTAATTTTCGCTACATGTCCTGAAAATCTCATATTAAGGAATGGAGGTAGTATATTGTAAGTACTTCATAAAATTTCATCAGTAGATGACATTCAAGATGTACAAAGTACTAAGCTAAAAAAAAAACAAATTCCATAAAACAAAAATGAAACACAGAGTACTAAGCTTCCCCGTCTTTATTCTTCTTTTTCCTTTTGTCCTTCTTCTTCTTCTCACTCTTGGAAGTTTCATTGTCGTTTTCGGTGGCCTGTAAGACTGTGGAATCGCCATTCTCTACGTCTTTATGCTTCTTCTTCTTTTTCTTCTTCTCGGACTTGTCCTCGTCTGATGAGCCAGAATCGTCCTTCTCCTTGTCCTTCTTTTTCTTTTCTTTCTTTGATGATTTCTCACCATCAGAAGCAGCAACCTCATCCCCGTTCTTTTTTTTCTTCTTCTTCTTCTCATTTTTCTCGCCTTCTACTTCGGTCTCACCAGCCTTGTCGTCTACTTTCACCTTCTTGGTGGCAGCATCAGAAGCAGGGCTATTATCAAGTTGATCGTGTTTACGCTTATGCCCATCCTCATTTTCTCTGTCTTTCTTCTTCTTTTTCTTCTCAACCTCAACAACAGGAGTCTCCACATTCACAGCAGCTGGCTGCTCAGCAGCAAGACCAGCAACCACGGAATCCCCACCAGTAGGCAAAACAACATTCCTCAACCATTCAGCTGGAGTACTCTCATTCGGTTTACCACGCTTATCCAGCATCCCTTCCGAAATCAACTTCTTCTTCATGGAAGCCCTCGGTCCCAACCCCCATTTCCTTGGATAAGTATCCCTATCCATCACAACCCTCTTAATCTTAGCAACCACTCCATGATCACAAGTAGCCATAACCGCAGTTGTCATCTCTGCAATACCCAAGGCAATCGCCTCACCCTTAGTAGTCATCAGAACAACCTCTTCACCAACCTCAACATCATTCTCAAACCTCAACAAACCCGGAATCATCAACTTGGCACCATAACAAATAGCATTAACAGCTGAATCCTTAACAACAAGCCTTTTATAACTAGTCAACAAAACCTCCAAAGGCATAATCACTCTCCTCAAATAAGTCTCATCCCTATAATTGTCATAGGACCATTGTGCATCCATCACGTCGTGCATAGTTACCATATTATCCTTTTCCCCCATAATCCCAGACCTCACCCTCCTCAACTCCTGCATATGTCCCCCCCCACACCCAAAACCAACCCCAAATGCACACACATTGTCCTAACATAAGTACCCGCCTCGCAAGAAATCCAAAAGACAACCAAATGCCTAGCTACATCATATTCCAAAAGCTTACTTTCATATATAGTCCTAACCCTAAGTTGTCTCTTAACAGCAGAGATCAAAGGGGGCTTTTGAAATACGGCCCCGGTTAAAGTCTCCAGTGCCCTAGCCACCTTAGCAACATCAGGCACCGGAGAATGCAACCGGGCAACACAAACGTACTCTTTTCCGGCACCCTGCTGGGATTTAACCAGCCGGGTTGCTCGATCAATACAAACAATTAAATTACCAGTAACTTTGGGGTCTAATGTGCCAGAATGGCCTGTTTTTTCGACTCGTAGAATTCGCTTAATCCAAGCAACCACCTCGTGCGACGACGGATTCGCCGGCTTATCAAGATTCATCACACCGTATCGAATGTATTCAAGTAACGGCCTTTTCAACGGAGAGAAACCGGACGGCAAGGGAGTGTAGTGCCCAGTTCTTACATTCAAACGGTCGTAGTTTTTCAGCAAGATTGGCCATTGAGATGTATCAATTGAAGGGGTGTAGCTTTGAGGTTTTATCAAGAAATCAGAAACATCGCCGCCGCCACCATTGTTGATTTCAGTTGTTGGGTTCTTTGATTTCTTTTTCTTCTTCTCTGACTTAGAAAGCTCAACATCAGTCATTGTGAAATTGGGTTGTGAAAAAAGATTAAAACTTTGAGGGTATTAGGTGGAAACTGGAATTTTTTTTAGGGTTTATAGGAGGAGGAGGAGGTTGGAAATGGGTAGAAGAAGGTCATGATGGTAGTCGGGTAGGGTTTTAGGATTTTTCATGAAAGTGTACTGTTGTTAGGGATGAGGGACTGAGGATTTGGGCTACACATAGTAGGCTTCTTTGTTTTTAATGTCACGTGTCATTTTATAGGATTTTTTATTTTTAATTAGTTATAAAATTTTTGATTGGTGAAAAAAATTAAAACATTTTATTTAAATTGGGGGAGAAGAGATTAGATCCCAAGCCAGTAGTTCAAATGCTACATCACATTGACAGTTACTCTAACAGGTATTTGACAATTACTTTATTTAATTCTTTCAGTGGAATGGTAATTTAAGTAACTTTTCCACGATATCTAACAAATCTAAACTAACAGTATTTTTTGTATGACATAATAATTTACATTAATTACATTATGTTTCTTAATTTCAAAATTTAAAAGTCATCACATTCTTCTAAATCTTACATATAATTTCCATGAATTTTGGTTGAATTAATTATTTTATAAAATTTTGATTGGTTGGTTAAATTTTACTTTTATTGTAAACTCTTAATTGGTTATAAGAGTATCCCACGTTGAAAAGTTATATTTTTGTTTGAGTTTGAGAATACTATAAAAGATAGTAATTTCACGTGTTTTGAGTGAGAAATTTGACTGACATTTCACCCATCAAATTAGGGAAGCACACTTATTTTCTTATTATATTTTTTATTTATATAAATATAAATAGTTAAAATTTTAACAAATAACGGGTAATTTAAATGGCTGAATTCTCTGAATTCCAAACGAGCTTACAATCAAGTTCGATTTAGCTTAGATTTATGCAATGTTCATTTTTTTTATTCTTATGCATCATTTTTATTTGTATAATATATTTTAAAAATAAATAAATATGGATATTTAAAAATGAAAAAAACCATCTCGTTTCGTTTATACTGCAAAAATCAAGTGAATCTTCTTCTAAACTCTCTAAAATTAAAGTATTTAATTTGTAGAAATTTTAATTTTTAATAAAATAAAAATAAGTAAAAAATATTAATCTAAAGTCACATGAGAAAATTAACAACAATAAAGACTCTCACCATCACAAGGTCCATAGCCCAGTGGGGCTATGGGCTGTCCATGACCGTGAGGTCATTGGTTCGATACCATCCCCATACATGGGGCATACTTTAAATTTCCCTTTCTAGGTTCTCTCATTCTCTTGTGAGGCACCTCTATCTCCCCTTCATGGGCAACCGCTCAGCCGGGCTTCAAAAAAAAAAAAAAACTCACCTAAAAAATAATTATTATTTTTATAACTTAACAAATGATAAGATTATAAAAGAAAATTAATGTGTATAAAACTTATATTTGATATCAGCAAAGACATTTGCTGTTTTTTAGCACTATAGAGTTCTCGGGTCTGGTCCTCAATCTAATTTCCAATTTTTTTGATTTTTTTATAATTATTTTAAAAGTATTGGTTGACATCTTTAACATATTCAAATTAAATTGTATAATTTAATATATTTTTGAATTTTCTTTTCTTCTATTCTATTTTTCTAGATATTTCTTTTTCCTTTTCAATATTATTCAAGGTCTCACATTGAAAATTTACGAAATTTGTGGCGTTTGACAACATTATAAATAGAGGGGTTGAGCATGCTTTTCAATTGAATGAATTGGTTGGTTGGTATTTAGCCCATTAAATTCAGTGGCAAACTCAATTTGTTTTTTCAACTTTTTCATTCCAACAGTCAATTGTTTTTTTCCAAAAAATAAAATTAGCTCACAGAGTCATTTGATTTTCATATATTCTTAATTATATAGTAAAATGGAATCCCGTGCATAGCACGGGTTATTAGACTAGTGTGATATATATATATATATATATATATATATATATATATATATATTACATAAGATCTTTTCAGTTTCAACCAATCAAAAGCCTCCAAAATTCTAATCTGGTAATTTTGAGTTTTTTTAATTAGTTTATTAATTTTGATTGGTTGAGAAAATTTAGATTAGTTAAATTAATTAAAAACTAAAATTTATTTGAATAACTTCCTATTCCACCCTCCCCCGCTAACCCAAGATAAAAGATTGTGATATATTATTAGATTTTAGAAGGAAGATGAATATGTACAGATTGAGTTGAGAATGGATAATTGAGTTGTAAGTGGCTTTAATTTAGGAGGCTTGGAATTGTTTTATATTCATTAAAAAATTGATTTAGAATATAAGACTCATAAACATGGAAAAGTTGCTATATATATGGAAGATTTCCAATATTTAAGAATCTTCTCCTCATAAATATTTACGAATTTACAATTATCTTAAATCTTATAATTCTAATCCACTACTCCATTATTTCCTAAAAATCCTCCATCTCTTAATATCCTAAATGATTACCACTCCTTAATCCCGTATCGTTCAAAATTCTCACGACAAAACCTAACTGTAAGCATCTTCTTCTCCTATTAACTTTTTTCTATCAATGTATTTTTCATATGATAATAGGAAACATATAATTTTAAGTGGAGTTTGTCTTTTTTATTGATTCTGAAAACCTATGAAGAACTTTTTTCCTAATTAAATATTATTGTTTGTTCAGGTTTCAGAATAATCGTTGCGCAAATATACTTGCTACGTGGATCAGAGGTACTACATTTTTTACTTCGCAATTGTTATTAATCACAAATACAAAACGAAGTTGAATATCAGATTATCAAGCATCAACTCAAGTAAGAAAGTCTTATTAATAACTAATTAATTGTATTTTACTAACTGGAAAAAATAATTGTATTTTGCTAATTATCTAAAAAAAATTCAGGGAACACATTTTCGGATTGTTGCCGATGTGAGTATCATAAATTTCGGAAGATTGTGGATTGAGTATTGCAATATATGCGGTAGTGAAACAAAGTCCGTTAGTGGAAATGAAGTGTGCACTTATTGCCAAGATGTGGTGCAAACAATACCAAGGTAAATCATATATTAATATTTAATCAAAGTTGCATTCAAATTTCCTAATTTTATTGTCCTTTAAAATGGATAGATTTCGATTCTATGTTAAGTTGAAAGATAGTACTGAAATTATACACACCCTTCTTAGAGACAAGCATGCACAATTTCTACTTCGATGTTCACCAGATTACTTAAAATATCTACAATCCAAGGTATTTCATAAAACATTATGATCTTTTATAAATTATTCAATTACAATTTTACAAATTACTATACCATTATGCATTTTTTATTCTTTTGTATTTCAGGAAAATGGACCGAAGCTAATGCAAGATCATATAAATTCTTGCGTGGGTTCTGCATTTACATTTCTTATTCGTCCACCTATATTCCATTTGGATCAAAGTCTTAACCCTGTAGTTTTTTTTTGTCTTGATCAATAAAATTCACATTACCCAATCATTATGAAATTTCATATTCGATTTCTGAAAAATTAAAGTGAACGAGTTTTCGTCCAAGTACAATTGTACAATCATTAAATTAGTATTTTAAAATTCAGTATCTCCGTGCATAGCAGGGTCATTTGCTAGTGTGTATATATATATATATATATATATGGTACTTCATCCATTTATAGACGTCCTTTAGGTAGTTTAGCATAAGAGTTGTCCATATTCCCCTTTTGATCTTCTATTATATAGCCTTGTGGAAGTAGCTTTCCGCTTTATGCCAATTTCAGCCATGATTTGATGAAGTGGACATGTTTCTTATGTCATGATCGTAACTCCTCGTGCTCCTGCCAAATGGAGATTGCACAACTTTCTTATTTCTCGGACTATCTTTTGGACCACCCTCCCTTAAATCTCTCATGCCCGATTTATTTTCTTCAGGTGGAGATCGTGGAAGTTGGGGAGTGGATAAGATTTAAGACCAGGTCAAAATAACTGTGATATAAATCTTAATATCCAAGAGTTATGTTTAACATTTTTTTACTGTAGTTGTCCGTCTCCCGCTTGTTCTTCCCGACAGACTCTAGTCTGACAAAGACAGCTATTCCATTAACACCGTGATGAACCAATTTGGTCGTTTGATCATTTGACCCGATGTCAAAGATAACTATTCATAAAACCAATCACAAAGTTGTTCTTGAAAAACTATCTCAAACGCCGGGTCGTACGATCCCGATTGGTCTAGCAAGGTATTGACAAAATATTTGTTAAGCACCAGAACCAAAATGCCCTCGTTCACAGGATACATGGATCAGCATACACAATTAAGTTCAACACACCATGAATCAAAATGAAAAATAAGCACTGATCTGCTACTTAGTCCAATACAAACAATGCTTGAAAGAAAGGGAAAACTACTTGTGTCATTTCTTGTAAGAGTGAAACAAAGGGTAATGTTATGTGGTTATCCTGTACTGTATAACAAACAATCACAAGGCGACGTCCTCTCCTTGTTCGCGTGCAATTGAAGCCGAAAGAATGGTAAGATCCCGGTTTAATAGTGTTAATGCACTTTCACATTCTGAGATTATTCTTGTCACGGAAGATGGCTCGCCAGCTACTGTTTCCGATGATCCAAGAGCCACTGCTGCATGCGAGTCTCGAAGATTCTTCATATTTCCCAAGAACTGCAAAATTTAAGGTGTTTCGTGGGAGGAGAAACTTCAGTACATTTTATCAGCAAATGTATTATATGTTGAAAGAAAACACATTATTTAACCATAGGAAAACAACATTATTTGTTCGTGAAACAGCATTTTCTAATTCGGGTGCACACGCTGATCCTTTTCATTCCCTTTTATACTTCATTTTGTACAAAAGCTAAAATAGTAGTTGTATTTGCTTTAAATTTTAAGATAAATCTCAGACTAGTTTCTTATTATTGTTATATTATATACTAGATGCATTTTATACCAGACTAGTTGAATGCTTTCATCCACACCCCAATGGGGACTGTGAAGGAATAATAAACTTATTGGTACCTTCAGAAGCATCTTATATGCTTCCAACAATCTATTGGCAGCCGGCCCAAATCCATGCAACTGTGGAACCTCCATCATGTGCGTCCAGGGACGTATTTCCTAAAAATAGTACAAAGATTCGAATGTGAGAACCGATCTGACATCTTGCAAATGAATTTGAGGAAGAGACTCAACCTTGGTATAGATTGTATTAAAGGATTTTGCAGTTTCTAGAAAAGACTCCAAATGTGCACGTAGTTTTGCCTCTACCTCCGTGTAGTCCTCATCAGGGTTATATGCATGCTGTTGAAAGACCATAACATCAGTGACAGCTAAGCTTGTGCATTAGGACTGGTTTTTAGTTTGAGAATTTGTCTTGAGAATCGAAAAACTGAATTGCTTGTGAAGAGTTGTGGGGCCCAAACCAAAAATAATAATCTTGGAAAATGCACAAAATTCGAATCTTAAAAATCAAACAACATATTTAGTTAAGAAGATAAAAACGGTTATTTAGATGCAAGGTTAGATGACCTTAGATGCTAAATCATTGACCATCTCTTGGAGACTCAGAAGTCTGTTTGATTGATCAGAAAGCTGCTTCTCCAAATCTGATATATCTGGTCTGCAATGGTACTTCGAATAAGGCTACAGAAAGTTACTACATCTAGTTAAGAGAACTGAAAGAGAAAAGGAAAAAAAACTCACATAACTTGAGGAGGGGGTGGAGTAAAAGCAAGTTTATCGTGCAAGTTAACTAAAAGCAGACAAGAAACAAAACTTTCAAGAATGTCTTTAAAATGACGATAACCACGTGGAAAAGTAGAGCATATTAGCCTGAACCTCAGGCACATGAATGGAATCGTCAAGTTTAAGAAAACCAAATTTAGTTAAACTTAGAGATATTGTTCATTCAATCTCTTAACACTGAAATTATTTTTATTGAGGCTCTTTTTCCTTGGAGTTGGGGAGGTGGTGGGGAGGTTGATTCGAAGGAGATAAGGCAAACGGCTTTTGATCAATCATCTACAAAATCTAAAAAAAATTATGCATTGCACATGGGGGGGGGGGGGGGGGGGGGTGAGGGAATATACTATTCTATCAGTGGAGACTTCCTTACAATGGATATATAGATTGAATCTGCACATCTGCAGGAAACAATTTGCACTCTTCGGAGAAAATCTGAGCTTGCCTCTCAGCAATAGAATCTATGAGTTGTATGTCCTTTGCCACTTGCTCATCAACACTGGGAGGAAAAAGAAAACAAAACAGGATCAGATCAAACCCGCTGAAAGAAATATATTGAAGCAATTTGGTTCCTGAACAATTAGCATTTCATCTCAGGCTTAATAGTATTCATACCTCCACTCAGGATTATCAGCATATATGCTTGCCTCAACAAGATCTACAATTAGACGCAGCATTTCTGTACGATCTTCATAGCTACCTCGTCCCTGCAAGAGAAAGGGAAAAGAATCTGCAAGTTATTCATATACAGCTAAGAAAAGGACAACATATCACGGAAGCAGTTGCAAATATTACCCATAAAACCTTAACTTCGGCATGATTTGGAGAAACATGAACCGTTACATGCAATAAGTGGATGTCATTCACGATGAAGCTCAATGTGCAATGGCGGACTAAACTAGAAGCTTGCTCCTTATAAAAGCTGCTGTGCAATAGGCAAATGAAAGGCTACTTATTAACAGAGGTCTCCCAGATATAAGTCCATTTGATGCCAATTTCTCATCAATTTTGAGAATTATAAAATAATTGACTCGACTCTATATCTCAAGGGGACATCTGGTAGCTCTAGAAGTGGCCAAATTCAAAATTGCACATTATTGAAACCTCGAAAAAGTCTAGAAAAATGGCAAGACCAATTTCAAACAGCAAATAAATGAGCTGCTTCAGAGTAAAAGGCAACATTATGCAAATTCAAGATATGTAAAGCTTCAAGTTTCCAACTTTACTAACATAAAAAATCAAGACAATATTTCATCCCAGCTAACAGTGACATCAGCTTTTCTAGTTTAAGTCAAACAACAACCAACAATACACAATACTAATACGCCGTTGAATAAGTTAACAAAAAAATATAAACAAGCGTATCCTGTAAAACATGTTTATAGTACTAAGATAAACTGTACAAGAAATAAACCGGTAGAATGAAAAAGGAAATCAAGCTCACTTGGATAGCTTCTGTATCTATGGTAGTAGTAATACCCAGAAATTTAGCAATCTCAGTCAAATCTGCAAAAGGGGGAAAAAGTCATTATCTCCTGAACCAGGTAAACAATAATCACAAAAACATTATGTCTTTGGTCCTTTACTTTTAGAAAATAACCAGAAACAAGCACTAGCTGAATACCATTAAAACCATTCCAAAGGTCATGGATGCATATGAATTACCGCACAACAACAATAATGTAACCCATTAAGTCCTCAATAATAGGGGCATGGGCGGGGATGGATAGAAGACAGATGTAACATTTGATAATAAATGCATAAAGTGACTGCTACTAAAATACAACTGATACAGATGTATTGGATACTGGTCTAACATTTGGCAATGAATGCACAAAGTGTCTACTCACAGAATACCACTGAAAAAGTAGTCATTTATACCACTGAAACAGTAGTCCTATAACGTCCGGTTCATAAAGAATCACAATTTGAACTATGAAATATCCCCCAAAAAAAGGGTTTTAGCTAAACCATAAAGCTTACATTGAATGCGAGAAGTTTCTTCATCGCGATCCAAACCATCCCCATGTAGATTTTGCTGTGAAAATGGTGATTTATCACCCAATAATCTGCAAAATTGAAAACCCACCAACAATTCCCAATAATAATAAACAAAAAATGTAAAAAAACACATACTTGGAAGCAATTCAATGGAAGGTACTGACTTAAAGAAGAGCCATTCAAGAAGGGCATAGCGTTCCATGCCGGCGAAGAGGAGAGATTGAGCAGGAGCATTAGATCTTGGGTAATTCAACATTCCTAGTTTCTTCTGTATCTCTTCCATTTGCTTTGATGCCATTTTTTCAATCTTCAAAACAAGAATTATGATCCCAAAATAGTACCGCAAGTACTCCCAAATTGGATTTGATTTTGAACTATTTCTCTCTCAAGAGTGAGATTTTTTGAATTATTAATCACTTTGATCATCAACTTTGCCTAGCTAATTTCGTCAAAATTCAAGTTTTTTAATTTATTTCATCATTAAACATTTATTGGCCTGCCATTTTGGTTCAAAATGATTTTTTAACTTTTTTTCTATCTGCCATTTTGATCACTAAATTTTTTTCATTCTGCCATTTTGGTCACTAAAGTATTTTCATTCTGCCATTTAGGTCACTAAATTTTTTGACCAAAATGGCAGACCGAAAAAATTTTAGTGACCAAAATGGCAGAATGAAAAAACTCCAGTGATGAAAAAAGTTAAAAAAATCATTTATGACCAAAATGGTAGGCCGAAAAATGTTTAATGATGAAATAAGTTAAAAAACTTGAATTTTGACCAAAGTGGCTAGGCGAAAAAACGTTGATGATCAAAGTGGCTAATTATTCGATATTTTTGGGTTCAGTTCACTGTTCAAATATTTTTCATTTATTATTTACCACTGTTCTTTTTTATTTATTTATACAATTTAGGCAAATTGGTCGTTATTGTCCCTAAACAATTTATGAATCAGGCATAAGGTCCCTAACGATGTTTTATGTGCATTAAAATCCTCAAACAATTTACGATTGGTGTCTAAGGTCCTTCCGTAAAAAAAAATGTTAGTCAACTGTCAATTCAAAATTTTAATCCAGTCAACCAAAATATTTAAAGGGCATTTTTGGTCAATCACATTAAAATTAATCCACCAAAATCCCCCTTCCTCCCTCTTTCTTCTCAGAAGCACCCCCACCCGAACCTCTTCTCCCTCCCCGGCAAAATCGCCCACCGCCGACTCCCTAGGTGGGGCTGTGTCGTCCCGGCTCCTATGCTGAACAACTTTTTGTTCCGCACTGCGGGACACGATCTCAGCCGTCGGATGAGATTTTCTAACGGTCCAGATCTAGAGAGAGAATTTTTTTTATTTTTTATTTTTTAAGTCCAGCCGCAATTTTTCTCTCTCCAGATCTGGGACCGTTCAAAATCGCATCCGACGGCTGGGATTGTTCCGCACGTGCGGAAAAAAAGTTGTTCCGCATAGGAACCAGACTGGGGCTGTGTGCATTTCGGGGGAGTGGGGTGGGGGATGGAGTCAGGGGATACCAATTTTACCCCTGCAAGTTTGAGCTTTGACTCGTTTTTTTTTTCAAAATTGTGTTGACCCGTCACCAATCGTAAATTGTTTGAGGATTTTAATGTAAAAAAAATATCGTTAGGGACCTTATGACTGATTCATAAATTGTTTAGGGACAATAACGACCAATTTGCCTACAATTTACTACTATATTCGTTCGTCCTTTCTTTTTTTTTTTTTGGAAAATTGGTGTATTTTGTCCCTAAACAATTTCGACATTGATATAAGGTCCCTAAACAATATTTTTTAATTATTTTATCCTGAAATAATTTACGTTTTGTGCATAAGGTCCTTCCGTCCAAAAAAATGTTAGTCAATTGTGAATTGAAAATTTTGATCGGGTCAAACTAAAAATTAAAGGGCATTTTCGGTATTTTAGTACAGTAATACCCCAATCCTGGACTTACCTAGCCCCGTATCCCTTACCACCCCACCCCATCTTCATCCTCCACCAACAACCACCATCATTACCATCATCATAATCTTCTTACCAGAATCACCATAACCCAGCAGCTATGGAATCAATAAAAAATCTCATAGAAAACGAAAACCCCAACAAAAAAGATTCATATTTTTTCTCAATTTCAGTTGACCCGTTAATTTTTGGACGGAAGGACCTTAGATACAAATTGTAAATTGTTTCAGGATAAAATAATTAAAAAAAACAATGTTTAGGGACCTTATATCAATGTCGAAATTGTTTAAGGACAAAATTCACCAATTTGCCTTTTTGGTGAAATAAGATAACATAAAATAAAATAAAGAAGCCTTAAACTGTGGGGTAGGGAATAAAGTTGTTACAAAGGGTCATATCTAGTAATACTGCATGTCCGTGCCCTGTCACTAGATGACTAATAAAAGGTTGGGTATGGACAGTGGTGTCACGAATAGTCCTAACAAAACAAGCCCCACGGGCATCCCCGCCACTAGTTGGCTGACAAAAGGAGGTAAAGAGAGGAAAAACAATATTTAACGATGTAGACTGTCCTCCATCTTTGGCAAGGTTATCCGCACATCTGTTCACCTCCCGATAGACATGGGAGAGACTAGTTTCCGGTATGAGTGTGAGCAAGTCTATGCCTGCAAACGGGTTGGGTTTAGACCCGTATCCGACTCAAATCCGATTTATTTTTAGGATTTGGTAAGAACTTCAAACACATATACCCGCATCCGAATCCGAATTGGTATAAGAGTAATAAAATGGTTATGGGTATGAAATATAAAAAATCGGATCCGTTAGACCCAAATCCGTTTCTATATATATATGATTTTTTTTAACCTTTGGATGAGTTCACATCTAATGCAAGATTTTTACCCTAATTTTTTATCCTCACATATAAAAGTAAATGAATAAAAGTTATAAATATGGTTATTCCGTCGTTTCATTCTCTTTTCATCATAGTCGTGAGCCTTAGATAGAAAAGTAAAAAATATGAGGATTGAACTTTTTAATCAGCCAAAATAGAAAAAGTAAAATAGGAGGTATAGACTTTTTGAAACGGGTTTTATCATATCCGTATTCTGATCCAAATTGGAGGATCTGGTAATTCATATTATGGATCCGTTAGGATCCGAATTCGGATTCAATAAAAAAAAGGTTAAAAATGAATATGGATCCGGAATAGACAGTTCTGCATCCGCTTGCAGGCCTAAGCAAGTCCCTACAGTCATAAAGAAGGGCAGATAAAAGGTGAGTCAAGATATCTGCATGGAGAATAATCTGGATAACCACTTTTGCAGCCATCTGGATATTTAATTTCTGAGTATTGGTATTGATGGCTAATGTGAGGCTTTCCTTGAGGGCCCACATTTATAAAGGGTAGCGATTTAGCGGAGCGGAGATGCGATAGTCCCAACGTTTTTTTTAAACTCCATTTTATAATGTAAAAGAGTTTCAACTCCGCTCTATCTCTTGTAGAGTTTGGTTCTGAATTGTCGGATCAAATAATTTGACCGTTCAAACCTATATAATTATAATATCCATACAAAACTAATGAGCACTATGGCCAAATTGAACTATTTAAACTAGAGGAATTAGACATTTTTGGGTGAATTTCATTTTGGTCCCATAAACGACTCATAGTATTTCTTGAAATTTCAGAAATGTCAATATCGTCTCTAGCAATGGCTCGCAGTGTTAAGTTCGTGGGTAAATGGTTCACAGTGTCAAGTTCGTCCCTGAAATTACAGAAATGTCAACATCGTCCCTAAAAATGGCTCATAGTGTCAAGTTCATCCCCGAAATTTCATAAATTTCAACCTCAATACAGTGGCGGAGCCAAGAATTTGTCACTGGGAGCGAATTTCTTACTGAAAATTTTAAGGGGGCGAAATACAATATTTATAAAAAAATATTACCAAAAGTAATTGTTTCCTATAAAAATTTGTCATTTCTAAAAATGTTAGGGGCGGGCGCTGTCACGGGTCGTCTCTCGAGGGTCTTAGACGCACCGTGATGCCGAGTGACTTATGTTCCTAGCCCCTATTCACTCCCGGCTTCTTGAAATAATCAAAATGGGACAAACGCTTATCGATGGAAAATTCGTAAATAAACGCAAATAAATGGCACGGGACAAATTGCACAAAAATCACTTCATTGATTTGGATGCATGATTACATGAGTTAGAGTATAGTTTAAACGTCCAAGACGGCGAGGGGGAGGAGTCGTTTGAACATGATTACAATTGCTTGCTTGCTGATTTTTAATCCCCCTATAAGAGATTAAAAGACATTTGCCCAAGTGGCAGGAGTAAACACCACATTTCCGAGGAGGTGGGAAAACTCCTATACAACAAAATACAAGTTATGTATATAAACTAACCGTCCTATCCGGTCCTCTAGGATGTCTGTAGGACATACGCCAAGTTATAGAAGTTTTGGGACCGGATGGCACGCAAAAATGCGGAGCTAGGCCGCTGCTGGGGCGTCTTCCTCTGCACAGTTGCGGCGCAACTACAGTAGTTGTGCAAGGTTGGGGCGCATCTACAGTGCCTAGGCCAGGACGTTGGGGCGCAACTAGAGTGTTTCCTGCGCTGAGGTTAGTTGACGTCGTGCACCACTTGCTATCTTCGTGCGACAACTTAGTGTGCCGAGCATCGTCACGGTCGCTAAGAGATGCTATATTCGTGCGACCCGTGACAACGCCCCCTCCCGCCCTCCCTTAGCTCCGCTACTGCCTACTGCCTACGGCCTACGTACCAAGTGATGATGTGATATGTTTGTATATAGATTTAAGAAATTTGTGTTGCTGATGTAAATGAAATAACTGATAAATGTAGTGAATGAAAGATCTCTTATTTCAAAATGCTAAAAGACTATCATTTTTTGGATCATAGACGGGAATTGAAATGAAGAATTTGTGTTGATTCCATGAGCTTCAAGCTGCAGGAAGATACTTCTCGCGCATAGCCTGAAATTTTGCTACCATTTTGTCCCGAGTTGGCCAGCTTTCTTTGATCACTGGAACATCTGAGAAATTCTGAATCCAAGCTGATAAGAATGGAAATTTCTCTGTATCCACCAATTTCAAACCACTTATTTCTTCTAAAATGCTAAGCAAGTTTGCCATCCAACCATAAGCAAGATCTAGGTATCCAATCTTCTCCCCATGGAAGAATTTCTTCTCTTTTAGCTGCTGCTCAATGAATTCTAGATCCTCCCATGCTTTCAATTTTGCTTGTTCTTGCTCTTCCTCTTTTGCAGTGAAAACACTCCATACTGATGCCAATACCTACACTTGGAAAAAAAATTGGTGTTAATAAACAGTCTGGTTCTGGTGCTGGCAGTGCTCCTGAACAACTAATCTTAGTAATCTGATCAAACGACCTGAGATATGTAAGCAGGTACTAATAAAAATGGATTCGAACCTAATTTGTTGAGTTAATAAGAGTATCTCTCAGCCTTCTTATTTTAAAATGAACTTCAATTCATTGACAGGCTTATGAAGAAGCAGACGTGAAAGTGCATGGTGTTATTTGGAGTAGGTACGAGCACCGCATTCGAATTCGCCTCTTCGGTCATTTAAATTCGGTTTTTTCCAGATTTTAGAAGCCACAAATAACCTAATTCGGATTCGAATTCAAAACTACCGAATTCGAATTGGCAAATTCGGAATTCGATTTTTCCTGGATTGACCGATTTCACAAGAAACATAATTGCACACCAAGACAAATTCAAAATAAAAAACAATCAATTCAGAAAAAATAATAGAAACAATCAATTCGTCATTGTTTAATTCAACCAAATTTACACAGAAAATTAATAGTAAAATCACCAAAAATGATAATTTTTAAGGTCTATTTACTTTATATATTCATTCTATAATAAAATTAATAAATTATTTAAAAAATGAATTCGAATTCAGTGAGACTCAATTCAATAAAGCTCGATCGATTTCGTCTCATTTTCGATCAAATTAAATTCGGATGTATCTGAATTACCGAATTCACAATGAATTGTCGAATTCGAATTGCCGAATTGAATTCAATTTTGGTTGGTTATTCAGTAAAATCGAATTTGCTCACTCCTAACTTCAAGTGGTGAAACTGTAGTAACTCAAGGATCGTCCTTTTGGAATAGCCCCAATAGCTCACTTACGTGAATTGAGTGAAACCCACATATGCAGATAAATTCTAGCCAATTTATGCGAGACGTTCTTAATATTGAATTTTGGTGATGAAAACTATAAGGTAAAAGCAGAGGTTTTATCGTACCTTATCATCTCCGAATTTGGCCCAGAAACGGGCCATGGCTTTGTCATAAGGATCCTGAGGTAACAAAGGATTGTCCTTCCACGTCTTGTCAATGTATTCAAGAATAACTAGTGATTCACAAACTGGTTTACCATTATGCACAAGCACTGGTACCTTTTTGTGGATAGGATTATACTGAAGGAGTGAAGGGCTCTTGTTGGTAATATCCTCAAATACTGTCTCATAGTCTAAGCCCTTCATCTTCAGTGCCCACACAATCCTTAAAGCAAATGGACTAGACCATGACCTGAAAAGCTTTAGTTCTTCTTCCATAATGTTTTTTTTTTTTTTTTTGGGGGGGATGGCCGAACCTGTACTTATAGGTGGATTAGAATATAAGGAAGGCTAGCTCAGGTGGTGCAATAATTTTGTCTCGAAACAGTAAGTCCTGCATTTGACACTACTGCCTTGATAATAATACTTAAAAAAAAAAAGTGGCTTAGAAGATACTTCAAAAAGTGAGGATTGTCCGAACGGAAAAAATATGCATACAAATTAGTGATGTGAGATCTTTAACACCAGGGACAAAGCCAGAAATTTGACGTTTGGGGGGTGGGGCGAAAACTGCAATAGTATTCCAAACTACATATAAAAACTGTAAAAAAAATATTTGGGGGGGGGGAGAGGGGGGTGCGAATTTGATAAAATATTATATAAAATTTACTGTATCTAGTAGTATTTTTAGAAATTTCGGGGGGACTGCCACCCCCGCCCCCCCTTTGTCTTCGTCCCTGTTTAACACACCCCTCACGGCCAAGACTGAACATTTGGACCGTAAATAATAATAGGGGACTAATATCAAACTATGTGACTTTGATATCATGTTAAAAATGAATTTAAATCTAATTCAATCTCTCAAAAAAATTTCAATAATCCAAATTTTATAACGAGCAATATTCACACAAACTAACCAGTGTCTTTAATAGAATTTTCAATGAATGTTGTTGCTATTTGACAAGTTTGTTTATGGATTTTTATGGATGTTCGTCATATTTTAGGTTGCAGGCCTTGTATCCTTTGTATATTTCCCCACTTTGAAATGATATTTTTTTGTTTTTGGAACTTTATGATTAGTTCCATGCATATGTGGTCATCTCTTACGTTGCAGACCTTGTATGCTCCCACCACTTTGAAATGTCATTTTTTCTTGTACTCTTGTCACTCTTGGATTGATCCAACATTTTTTAAAACTCCATTTTATAATGTAAAAGAGTTTCAACTCCGCTCTATCTCTTGTAGAGCTTCGTTCTGAATTGTCGGATAAAATAATTTGACGGTGCAAACCTATATAATTATAATATCCATACAAAACTAATGAGCACTATGGCCAAATTGAACTATTTAAACTCGAGGAATTAGACATTTTTGGGTGAATTTCATTTTGGTCCCATAAACGACTTATAGTATTTCTTGAAATTTCAGAAATGTCAATATCGTCTCTAGCAATGGCTCGCAGTGTTAAGTTCGTGGGTAAATGGTTCACAGTGTCAAGTTCGTCCCTGAAATTACAGAAATGTCAACATCGTCCCTAAAAATGGCTCATAGTGTCAAGTTCATCCCCGAAATTTCAACCTCAATACAGTGGCGGAGCCAGGAATTTGTCACTGGGAGCGAATTTCTTACTGAAAATTTTTAAGGGGGCGAAATACAATATTTATAAAAAAATATTACCAAAAGTAATTGTTTCCTATAAAAATTTGTCATTTCTGAAAATGTTAGGGGCGGGCTCTGTCACGGGTAGTCTCTCGAGGGTCTTAGACGCACCGTGATGCCGAGTGACTTATGTTCCTAGCCCCTATTCACTCCCGGCTTCTTGAAATAATCAAAATGGGACAAACGCTTATAGATGGAAAATTCGTAAATAAACGCAAATAAATGGCACGGGACAAATTGCACAAAAATCACTTCATTGATTTGGATGCATGATTACATGAGTTAGAGTATAGTTTAAACGTCCAAGACGGCGAGGGGGAGGAGTCGTTTGAACATGATTACAATTGCTTGCTTGCTGATTTTTAATCCCCCTATAAGAGCTTAAAAGACATTTGCCCAAGTGGCAGGAGTAAACACCACATTTTCGAGGAGGTGGGAAAACTCCTATACAACAAAATACAAGTTATGTACATAAACTAACCGTCCTATCCGGTCCTCTAGGATGTCTTTAGGACATACGCCGAGTTATAGAAGTTTTGGTACTGGATGGCACGCAAAAATGAGGAGCTAGGCCGTTGCTGGGGCGTCTTCCACTGAACAGTTGGGGCGCAACTACAGTAGCTGTGCGCGCAGATTGAGGCGCAGGTACAGTAACGCTATGCGTTGCTGGGGAATCTTCGGTACACGGTTGGGGCGCAGCTACAGTGCACGCTGCGCAAGATTGGGCACAGCTACAGTGCCTCGGCCAGGACGTCGGGGCGCAGCTACAGTGTTTCCTGCGCCGAGGTTAGCCGACGTCGTGCACCACTTGCTATCTTCGTGCGACAACTTAGTGCGCCGAGCATCGTCACGGTCGCTAAGAGATGCTATATTCGTGCGAACAGTGACAGCGCCCCCTCCCGCCCTCCCTTAGCTCCGCTACTGCCTACGTACCAAGTGATGTTGTGATATGTTTGTATATAGATTTACGAAATTTGTGTTGCTGATGTAAATGAAATAACTGATAAATGTAGTGAATGAAAGATCTCTTATTTCAAAATACTAAAAGACATCATTTTTTGGATCATAGACGGGAATTGAAATGAAGAATTTGTGTTGATTCCATGAGCTTCAAGCTGCTGGAAGATACTTCTCGCGCATAGCCTGAAATCTTGCTACCATTTTGTCCCGAGGTGGCCAGCTTTCTTTGATTACTGGAACATCTGAGAAATTCTGAATCCAAGCTGATAAGAATGGAAATTTCTCTGCATCCACCAATTTCAAACCACTTATTTCTTCTAAAATGCTAAGCAAGTTTGCCATCCAACCATAAGCAAGATCTAGGTATCCAATCTTCTCCCCATGGAAGAATTTCTTCTCTTTTAGCTGCTGCTCAATGAATTCTAGATCCTCCCATGCTTTCACTTTTGCTTGCTCTTGCTCTTGCTCTTCCTCTTTTGCAGTGAAAACACTCCATACTGATGCCAATACCTACACTTGAAAAAATTTGTTGTTAATAAACAGTCTGGTTTTGGTGCTGGCAGTGCTCCTGAACAACTAATCTTAGTAATCTAATCAAACGACCTGACGACTGAGATATGTAAGCAGGTACTAATAAAAATGGATTCGAACCTAATTTGTTGAGTTAATAAGAGTATCTCTCAGCCTTCTTATTTTAAAATGAGCTTCAATTCATTGACAGGCTTATGAAGAAGCAGACATGAAAGTGCATGGTGTTATTTGGAGTAGGTACGAGCACCGCACTCGAATTCGCATCTTCGGTCATTTAAATTCGGTTTTTTCAGATTTTTAGAAACCACAAATAACCGAATTCGGATTCAAATTTAATTCGAATTCGATTTTTGCTGGATTGACCGATTTCACAAGAAACATAATTGTACACCAAGACAAATTCAAAATAAAAAACAATAAATTCAGAAAAAATAATAGAAACAATCAATTCGTCATTGTTTAATTCAGCCATATTTACACGAAAAATTAATAGTAAAATCACCAAAAATGATAATTTTTAAGGTCTATTTACTTTATATATTCACTCTATAATAAAATTAATAAATTATTTAAAAAATGAATTCGAAATCAGTGAGACCCAATTCAATAAAGCTCGACCGATTTCGTCTCATTTTCGACCAAATCAAATTCGAATGTATCTGAATTACCCAATTCATACTGAATTATCGAATTCGAATTGCTAAATTGAATTCGAATTTGGTTGGTTATTCAGTAAAACCGGATTTGCTTGCTCCTAATTTCAAGTGGTGAAACTGTAGTAACTCAAGGTAAAAGCAGAGGTTTTATCGTACCTTATCATCTCCGAATTTGGCCCAGAAACGGGCCATGGCTTTGTCATAAGGATCCTGAGGTAACAAAGGATTGTCCTTCCACGTCTCGTCAATGTATTCAAGAATAACTAGTGATTCACAAACTGGTTTACCATTATGCACAAGCACTGGTACCTTTTTGTGGATAGGATTATACTGAAGGAGTGAAGGGCTCTTGTTGGTAATATCCTCAAATACTGTCTCATAGTCTAAGCCCTTCATCTTCAGTGCCCACACAATCCTTAAAGCAAATGAACTAGACCATGTCCTGAAAAGCTTTAGTTCTTCTTCCATAATGTTTTTTTTTGGTGGGGGAGGGGGGTGGGGGTACTCACTATTCCTCTATGGCAGAACCTGTACTTATTAGGTGGATTATAATTTTGTCTCGAAACAGTAAGTCCTGCATTTAACACTACTGCCTGATAATAATACTTAAAAAAAAAAGTGGCTTAGAAGATACTTCAAAAAGTGAGGATTGTCCTAACGGAAAAAATATGCATACAAATTAGTGATGTGAGATCTTTAACACCAGGGACAAAGTCAGAAATTTGACGTTTGGGGGGTGGGGCAAAAACTGCAACAGTATTCCCAACTACATATAAAAACTGTAAAAAAAATATTTTTTTTGTGGGGGGGGGTGCGAATTTGATAAAATATTATATAAAATTTACTGTATCTAGTAGTATTTTTAGAAATTTCGGGGGGACTGCCACCCCTGCCCCCTTTGTCTTCGTCCCTGTTTAACACACCCCTCACGGCCAAGGCTGAACATTTGGACTGTGAATAATAATAGGGGACTAATATCAAAGTAGGTGATTTTAATATCATGTTAAAAATGAATTTAAATCTAATTCAATCTTTTAAAAAAATCCCAATAATCCAAATTTTATAACGAGCAATATTCACACAAACTAACCAGTGTCTTTAATAGAATTTTCAATGAATGTTGTTGCTATTTGACAAGTTTGTTTATGGATTTTTATGGATGTTCGTCATATTTTAGGTTCCAGGCCTTGTATTTGTATATGGAAAATGATTTACTCTTAAAATTTTGGGGATAGAAACCCTAAATTCCCAAATTAAGGGTATTAAATGACTATCTTACCCCTCTGAATTCACCCAACTATAAGGGTAAAAAGGTCCAAAAAACTATTTTAGCCAATCTTTTAATCAATAATTCTACTAGCCTAGAAAAATCCTTTCTATATTTCCCCACTTTGAAATGATAATTTTTTGTTTTTGGAACTTTATGATTAGTTCCATGCATATGTGGTCATCTCTTACGTTGCACGGTTGCAGGCCTTGTCTGCTCCCACCACTTTGAAATGTCATTTTTTCTTGTACTCTTGTCACTCTTGGATTGATCCACGAAGAATAAGTTGTCGAGAACCACAAATATTTTATCTTATTGTTTATTGTACTATTTTGGTCAAATGTTTTTTTTTTCTACGTCATTTGGTACAAATTTGTCACATCACTATAAAATGAGAAGAGAGATAATTTTTACTTTTAACTGTGTTCATATCAGAACAATCTTTTTTATATTTTAACTGTGACTGAGAGAAAATTTTTTATTTTTTATTTTTTTGGAATAGGGGGCGACGTCGCAGTTTTACAGCCAATTGGCCCTGGTCCATATCAGAATTTTCCCTTCTTTTGGCATATTCCAACAGAGTTTTCCTTTTGGCTTTAGCTTATCTAGGCCTTTGAAATTATTGCAAAGGAATCGATCATCACTACTTCAGACTCCTCAAAATCATTTTCTCTTCTTATTCTTTCTGTTTTTTGACAGGTGGAATTGGAAGTTGGAACATTCTATTATAGACTCGTACTACTTCTAAGCGCTTTTATGATCTAAAATTTATTATTCACAAAAAAAAAAAAAAAAATTGAGAAAAATCGGCTCTCGCTCTAGGGATGTTAATTTGACATGTGATTCGTTAATTCGCCTTGCCTAATACTTTTTGGGGCAAATCAAACACGCCCTTGAAGAGAATGGAGTAAACCAAACCCACCATGCAAACGGTACAGACCAGTACTGGATTTTGTGTGCGATCTGTTCCGCCCCAATTCTGCCCATCCATATTATATTTTTATAAAATTATTGTTATTAGACCTAATCATGTTTAATTTTCTCTTCAATATAATAATTGTACTTGTTCGAGGATTGATTTAGGATAAAATGTATTAATTGTACTTGTTGGAAGCTCTATCTCTATGCTAGTATTAATGTTTTAAAAATAAAAAAAAAAAGTAGGGCGAGGTGGGGAAATCCACCCTGCACAGGACGGGGTACACGTCGAAATTTCTTGATCCGTAACGAATCACGAAACAGGGCAAGACGAGGGATCACCTGCGCGGTACGAGATTAGGTATTGACATACAAGTTCTTTACACTGTGATAATGCAGTGAATTTTAAATTCTAAAATTTAATGTACCAAGTTCATTGCAGAAATATTCGACAAAATTGACTAAGCAATTTGCTCTAATTAATTAAGGGGACATTGTGAAATATTGGGATGTGTACAACAAATAGGGTCGAAAGTAACTTAATTAACACTTTTACCCCAATTTGTCCCAATATTTTTACTCCACGCATTTTTTTATACTTTTAATATTTTTGCAAGCTTTATATATGACCCTGGGCAGGATATAGGATATCATTGAAATTGGGTGTGGGGTGAAAATTTATGTGCCCAGCCATTAAAATTAGTTATGTGGGCATTTTTACTAATTATATATCACATGTTGAATTGTGAGTGGTTAGTCATATGAATGGAAACCTCCAATCTATCTCATGGGGCTAGTTATATACTAATCATGCAGTTTCAACATGATGTTACACTTGCAATGTGTGCTATATTGTTAGTTTTATGTTGAACTAATTTATTTGTCGAATTGTTTGGTCTGACAATCTAACATCCAAACAACACGACTCGGCGATCACAATTAGTTTATGATGATGCTATTATCAAAACCAAGAGGGGACTGATTGATTTGGGGCCTTTTAATCTGGGGTTGAGGTGGAATATCATAAGGAGTAGCCACTTTCAGACTGGCCTGAGAGTTCATGTTCTCCTTTTTTTTTTGGTAAGAAAGGAAATATATTGAAATACTCACTAGCCCGTAGGGTAGGGAATAAAGTTGTTACAAACGGCCCTATCATGTGATACCTCTCGTCCATGCCCCGCCACTATATGGCTAACAAAAGGTTGGGTATGGATCGAGGTATTACCTATAGTCCTAGCAAAAGAAGCCCCACGGGCATCCCCGGCCACTAGATGGCAAACAAAAGGGGGTAAAGAGTAAAAAACAATAAGATCGGAGGATGTTGCTTTTCCCCCCGCCTTGGCGAGTCCATCTGCACAGGCATTGGCTTCGCGGTAAATATGAGTAATGCTAGTCTCAGGGATGAGGCTGCGAAGCTCCCTGCAATCAGAAATAAGAGGAGATAAAGTGTGAGTAGTAATATCAGCATGGAGAATAAGATCAATCACCACTTTAGCATCCATTTCTATGGCTAGCTTCTGAATGTTCCTATCAATGGCTAACTTTAGCCCTTCTTTGAGTCCCCAGAGTTCAGTCACATTATTTGTACAAATCCCCAAGTTTTTGTAGAAGCCCGATAACCATTCTCCATTTGTGCCTCAGATAAGGCCTCCGCATCCCCCCTGTCCCGGGTTCCCAATGGATGACCCGTCCACATTAAGTTTTTCCCACCCATCGGGTGGTTTGCTCCAGGATACCGAAATTTGTGTGTTGTGCTTAGCTTTCTTCGAATTCTTAGAATCTCCTCCCAGTGCATAGAACTCCGTGCATTTAGTGATAGTTTCAGCCAATGGTTGAATACACTATTTACCAGGGGAGAAGACTCTTTGGTTCCTAAAATTCCAAAGTACTCAACACCCAAATGAGAAAATTCGAACCCCATGAGACATTGTTGAATGGGGATATTTTCTTTGACTTTACACCTTTCTGTAGCCAAGTATTGAAATTAGTAGATTTCCTGTCAGGAAAGTGCTGGTAGAGTTTAAGGTCCATCCACAAACGTCGTGCATTCACACAATCCCTTAGAAGATGTTCGATGGTTTCATGGCAAAGGCCACACTGAGGGCAAGTAGGAGTTGTGACAATATGCTTTCTATGTAAGTGCTCTTTTGTAGCCAGTATGTTATGAAAGTAGAGCCATAATAACATTTTGATTCTCTTATTACAGTTGGCCTTCCATATCCAGTCCCAATCTTTTTCAAAAATGTTGTCGTCTTGACTATCATTGTGGATCTGGATGTGTGCTTCTTTCGAGCTGAAGTCGCCATTAGCAGGCTTTCTCCATCGTCTGAGATCTGGAAGGTCGTTTCTGCTTGCTCTAGGTACTGCTCTGATGCATTCAGCATAATGTAAAGGTAGTTCAAAGGACAGACTTTTGAGATTCCAATTATTCGACTGTCCAAAAATTGTTTCGATCTTGTCCTCTTCTTCACCCCTATTGAATGGCCCATATATAATCTTTCTAAGAGGTCCAAGTCCCGACCAGTCATCATGCCAAATTCTAATGATGTCTCCTCTACCCGGAATCCAAGCAGATGAGTCATGGAACAGGTTAAGGCCTTTTTTTTTTAGAGCTTTAAGGTTAATAGATCCAGGACCAATCTTGAGCTGTGTCAACTCCAAAGAATCATCTTTGATGTATTTCTGCCTGAGAGCCTTTGCCCAAGTGTTAAGGGTGTTCTTGTAGAGTCTCCAACAAAGTTTGGCAAGTCCAACCTTATTAACATGACTCGCTTTTCTGATCCCTAGGCCGCCCAGCCTTTTTGGTCTCGCTACCCTATCCCATTTTACCATGTGGATTTTCTTTTTATAGATAGATCCTCCCCAGAGAAAATATCTGTTTTCCCGGTCAATTTTTTCGCAAACAGAGGCTGGGATAGGCAGGCACTGGGAGTAATATGATAAGATTTGGGTTGAAGATGATTGAATGATGGAACGCCTTCCTGCTATAGAAAGAAGGTTGGCTTTCCATCCTGATAGTTTCTGCCTCACCTTATCGAGGATGACTGGTAATCAGTATTTTTGGGACGTTTCTGGAATATGGGAAACCCCAAATACTTACCTAGGTTCATTGTGTGCCGGATCTCAAGTAGCTCTTCAATTTCTTGGATTCTGGATTGAGGAAGATTATGAGAGGCGAAGAATTTAGATTTGGATAGATTAATGTTTTGCCCCGAACGAATACTAAAGTCATCCAAGACTCTTCTTATTTCTGATATAGAATCGTTGTTAGCGACAGCAAAGAGAATGACATCATCAGCAAATAGGGAATGAGAGATTTTCGGACCCTGTTTCCCAATTCTGATAGGTTTCCATTTTTTGAGGTTGACAGCTTTCTCAATGCTGATAGACAAGTATTCCATGCATATGACAAAGATGTAAGGGGACAGAGGGTCACCTTGTCTGATACCTCTAGATGGTAAGAACCGTTCAGAAGGCTCTCCATTGAAGAGGATAGCCATCTTGGAAGATGAAACACAATTCATGATCAGTCTTATAAGATTACTGGGAAAGTTGAATAATTGAAGGGAATCCTTGATAAAATCTCATTCCAATCTGTCAAAAGCTTTCTCCAAGTCAATCTTAATTGCTATGGCTCCTTCTCTCCGCTTAGTATTTCTGATAGCGAAAATGGCTTCTTGGACGAGGACCACATTATCAGCACATCTCCTACCAGGAATGAAGCTGCCTTGGTTGGGAGATATGATATTAGGCAAGAAAGGCCTAATCCTATTAACCAAGATTTTGGAGAGAAGTTTGTACAAGGTATTACACAAGCTAATAGGACGCAGCTGACCAACCGATTCAGGGTTCTTTACTTTTGGGATAAGACAGATGAATGTTTCATTGATATCGTCGGGGATTGGGATACCTTCAAAGAAGTTAAAAATCGATTTTGAAATTGTGGTACTGAGGATATCCCAAAAGTGTTGGAAGAATACCGGGTGAAGGCCATCGGGACCTGGGCTCTTGTGAGGCTTAAAGCTCCAGAGTGCATTTTTTATCTCATCTAGATTAGGTTGGGTGGCTAGATTGGATAAGTCATGAGAATTAGCAGTCGACCAACTGAATGGAAACGGATTAGGGTTTAGGAGGACCTTGATTTTGCTCGAGGAATACAAACGGTGGAAATGGCTCAGAATTAAGCTTTTGACATTGTGAATATCGTATTCCCAATCCCCGTCAGGTTTTTTCAAGGACATGATTTTGTTCCCCTCGATCGTCCCTCCCTTGAACCTGAACTGGTTGAGAGAAATGAACTCGCACTACAATTATTCTTTGTCTCTTATCAAATCTATTGAACAAGCCAATTCAGTAGTGGGCCTTTCCGCTAGAGCTAGCGACTTAGGAATATAAGTTTTGTTTCAGAAGCGAGGAGATCGATAGCAGGTATAGGCATTGAACGCAACCTTTATGAATTGGAAAAGCAAGGAATGCCTCCAGGAACTATTTTGGGATATCTTTCGTGCAAAAAAAAAAAAAAAAATTAAGATCGTTTAATAACCAAAATACATCTATTGATCATAAAAAACGTCGAAAATTAATACCTCTACATTATCACATTTGTAACAAAATTGTAAAGTCCAATATCAGCAAATCAATCAAGAACTAACAGTATCACATATGCATTTAATCAGAATTGAAATCAATATATACTTTTCTCTACAACTCAAATCTCATTTAATTCTTATATCCATCATCTACACAATTTATAATATTGTCCCCAAAATCAAAATAAGACCCAAAAAAAATACTAAATAATTACCGTATTTTTCTTTTCTTTTTGCATGCATGTCATGATCATAATCAAGAATATAATTCAAACCAAAGGCATCTCCATTTCTTTAGAGGAGTTAACAGACGAATCTTGCCCTCCCTGACCTGCCTCATTGCCATTTTCATCTTCCGCATGCACAACAACACCATCAAAATGTACGTGTTTTCCGCCATCATTATTATTAGTAGATTTAAGAGAATTATTATTATTATTAACCGATTCTGTCCTCCCGACGGTGTTATCTGACGATGGCACAACCGTACTAGGGCGCCGCCTCGAAATCTGACCGTCCCGAAGCTGATGTTTCCTAAAACACCCTTTGATGCATGTATAAATATAAGCTAAGATCCAAAAAATCCAAGGCGATCCTATTAAGAGTAATGCAGCAACTGGATACCAATCTTGAGAAGAATCAGGGACATAAACGTAAATAACCAAAAGAATTCCGCCCGCTGTCACACATAGGCATAAAATGGAAGAGATTAAAGGAACCCTATAATCAGCTTCCCTTAGCTCCTCCATATAGATTAAATGTTCTTGATCTTACCTACACATTCAACATTTTTTATTTTTTTTTTTTTTTTTTGTATATTTTTCTCTCTATTTATTTTATATTTCCTCCTTTTCACCTCTTTCTTCTTCTTTTTTTTTATTTTTTATCTCATGTTTTTTTTTTTCTTGTTTGTTTGGAAGCTCAAATTCAAGATTGAAGAACATATAATATGATCTCTAGGGTTTGGTTGCAAGAAACCAAACAATGATAAAAGATTGGTGTAAATAAATAGAAAGAAGAGAATGTAGAGAGCGTATAAAGCGGAATGTTGCTGAAATTTCTCTCTTCTATTTTTTTAATGATAATGATCGCATCGGTGAACAAAAAAAATAATTGCCGAAATATTACACGATCGGTGAACAAAAGATAAATTAACTATACTAATCTCAAAATATTCTTAATTTAACTGACGATGTGTCTTACTGAGGATAAATCTTCATCTACCTAATGAATTTTATCGATCAAAATTTTACAGTCACTTTCTATACAACACGGCTAGTACCCGAGCATTGGGTTAAAAGATAATATAGGTATTTAGTCATATTAATTAAATTGACAGCTAATTTTAGATTTTCTAACTTATTTATTCAAAAAATATATATTTTCCAACTTAGTTATAAGTGGATGGTTCATGATTGAATACAAAAAGCACAAAAGAGATCAAAGGTTCCTTAGCCCAGTGGGACAATGGCCTGATCGTGGGTTTGATATCCTCCCCATGCAATGAGGTAAACTTTAATTGTCTCCCTTTCTAGGGCTATCTTCTCCTCTTGTGAGGCACTTCTCTAACCGCCCATCCGGGCTTAAAAAAAAAAGCACAAAAGAGGACTAATACATGACAAATATGTAAATATGCACATAGAAGTAACCAAAAAGCGTGACAGCAGGGGTGAATCAATAATCCGCAAGGGCAGCCCAGTTGGTTCGAGGGTGGTAGATTGTGTACAAGGGCGCAGGTTCGAATCTTGGCAGCCGCAGTGTGGAAGTTTCAACCCTCCAATGTGGGGGTGGCTTCTTGCGGTGGGCTAAGACAAGGCCTCCCACCAATCGAACCGCTGGGTCACCTTGATTTACATCCTCCACAATGCCTGTCGGATCGGGTGGTGGGGGCGTGGGTATCGCCTTTATGTGTACAAGGGGTGAATCAATATTTTGTATTTTGTAGCAATTAATATTTGAAGGAATATTTATAATTATACATTAGAAAAAATGAATATATTTCTATATTTTTTTAAAAAAAGGCAGAAGTCAATTGAATTAAGCTAAAATTTCAAAACATGATAGTTTGTAAGCTTTGCATCTTTTTCACTTGCTTCTACATGGAGGTGGGTTGTACAAGAAGAGGTAGGGATGTGTGTACAAAATTTTAGAATTCAATTCGTTTTTATAATATTTTATGAAAATTGAATCGAAATGAAATTTTATGAAAATTGATACCAAAATTATTTCGGTATAGTTCGATTGAGGTCGGTTTAAATTGTACCGAAATTTCAATATTTTTCCTTTTGAAACTCAATTTAATAAAAAATTTATACAAAAGATAAAATTATAATGCATAATTAAATTAAAAATCAAGAATAAATATAAAAATCTAAATATTATGAAAATTAGTTTTTTGAATAATAATAATTAGTCTATTAAGTATTTCAATTTTTAAAAATAGAAAATCGAATATCAACTAGAATTATTTGAAAAACCATTTTAAAATTCGAAATACCGAAAAAATCAGAACCGTATAACGAAATTCGATTTTGTTTAGTTAAGTATTTTGGGCATTGCATTGGACTGACCATAGTTTGGCAGAAAGGGCCAACCATGGCAGTCTTTTTTTTTTTTGGAACAACATTTTTGTCCAGAACAGAAGTGCCACTTCCATCCTGAGAGGAGAACGGAAGTGGGACTTCCTTCCACAACCTCCAATAGCTTGGTCAAAAACACTTTTTTTTTCATCCAATTCCAAAGCGGAAGTGGCAATTCCGTTTTGGCCTGGCAGAAGCTTTGTGCCAGAAACACTTTGAGTTTTGTTTTTTTGCCTACAAATTTTTCAGTTGGTATTTTTCAACAAAAAAATCACTAAAACAGAATATATACCAAAAAATGTGTACACAAATTACTTGGACAAAAATTGCTTTATAAATAAAAACGAACAACGTAAAAAACAAATCGTATATAACAATAATTAAACAAATTAAAGAAAAACAACTAAATGTAATGTCCTATCTACCGCCCCGACGGTGTGTATCTAACGGTCATTTTTAGGTTTTTCCGTAGATAGTATGTGTGACCGTCTCTGATTCGTAGGGAACTACCATGCTCCATTTCGATGACTTCAGCACATTCGGGGTCGATACGTATCGGCTCCTCAGGTGAATCTTGCTGGAGCAGTGAAGTGTGCTGTTGCGTTTGCGTCTGGTCCAGGCCTAGGTTGTACGAGGGCGTAGCACCAAAATAGACTTCCGTCTGTCCCGATGTAGAGGGACCCACACCAGTATGCCCCCCATTTGACTACCCGGAGAAAGAGTGATGTTGCTCGGAAATTGGTATTCATATTCCGGGGGTATATCAAGATGAGACTATGTCTGATCTTCCGGTGGTTGAGACGCTCCCGTATCGCCGCATTGCCTAATGCGCCGTATCTGGGCATGAAACTCCTGAGTAGCCTGCCGACTCCGACGAGTACCCGGCCTCCCACGCTGAGCCCTACCTTCAACAGGCTGCCTCGGTTGTGTCACCGGTTGCTCAATGACAGCTTCTGCTATGTCGGCAGCGCGCAGTCTATAAGCAACTACCTTCCCAGCCGCATCGAATGCATCTTTGAGGGCTTTAGTAGCCCAGGCGATGAGACTTTTGTACTTGCTCACATTTCTAGTCACATACTTCTCACATTCAGTCAGTATCATCCTATTTGACTCCGACTGTAACATTAAGATTATAATTAGTATATTCAAAATAACAAGATTTATGTTAACAACACAACAAAAAAAAACTTACCAAAATATCTTCTGTTGTTGCGTTTGGTTGATAACCCATCGGGAGTGGCATGATATCCTTATTTCTTGGGTTCGTAAGACAGTGAACGGTAATATTATTATACCAATCCATGTACTCGCAGGTTGGTAAAATAACATTACCTAAAGCGGGAACATCGTCCGCGAGTGCATCGAAGCGCTCGTCCCACAACATTATGTATTTGTTTTGCTTGTTCTCCCAATTCTTTGTCGGGACCGGCTTCATTGTGTGGACGTCCTCACCCTCGACAATACTGTCTGTCCCTGTCGGTATTAGTACCACTTGCTGGAATCCAAATGCCTCATAACCCTGTCAAGCAGGAGGTACTCCACTACGTCGAAGCAAATGAGTGGCGTTCGGGCTCGCACGGTTGACAGGAAGTCTTCATCTTGAGCCACTCTCTCTGCAATTACCGCATCAGGGTACGGTCTCCACATAAACTGTAAAATAAAATCAAGTTAATGTAAAATAATTTATTTAATTAAAAAACAATTACGAGAATATAGAAATTAACTTACCCCTTGTGTCTCGGTGATCAAATCTAGCTGATCACGAAACACCAACAATTGGTTTCTCTCGCGTGTTGCGGAAACTCCGGGCTCTATTCCATCTTGCCCCATAAGGAGCACCATCAACGGGGATCTCATATGTAATCTCGCCTCGATTCTCCAGACGGAGACAAGAAAAGTGCTCCCACTCCCACAATTGGTCAAAAGAAATAGTATCGATTGTTAAATATTCAAATTACATATTAAACATAAAAGTTTATATAATTTAGACAAACCTGAATGAGCAAACAACAGCCTGTCATGTTCTTCGAAACAGCCATGCAGGAGATGCACATTTGACGGTACAAATACGCAAGGACACCGCTAGCCCACGAAGTCGTATCATGCTCGAGATCAGTGATTGTTAAGTATCTACGCATGTTCACTCGGGAGCCCGACTTATCGGGAAAAAGGAAAGTACCCATCAAAATGAATATCAATGCCCTAGCCCTCAGCTCTATCGCCAAATCCGTAACATCATGTCCTAGAGGCTCACTAATGTGGGCATAAACTTCAAACAGTTTAAGAGTGTTTCCCCTAATTGATGACAGAGCGGGTTGGAATCCTAACAGATTGAACACAGTAGCAGCCCACTGAGTATCGGGCATATTGTAATCCGCAGCCCACGACACCACGTGTCCCCTAATAGGTAGTCCAAGAAAACATCCTACGTCCTCTAGAGTAATGGTCGTCTCACCGCTACATAAGTGAAACGTATGGGTCTCTGGGCGCCATCTCTCTACTAAGGAAGTCACTAGAGCGTGATCTACCTTCATATGTCCCAGCTTACAGCATCCCCTAAAACCTAATTGGTCTATTACGTTAATTAAGGCAGGGTTTGTTTCTCTGTTATACAGCAGTATAAAACTGGCCTTCGCTTCTAATACATTTTAAAGGGGTGTTTAGTGACTCCTCACCGTGCCATATTCCTAATGATCTATGTAATGGATGTTTGTTTAAAACACTCATATCAAAAGGACCAGGCTGAAGATGAACAGGTGTAGACATCTATACAAAAAAATAATAGACATAGATTTTATCAGAAATAACACATGTTATATCACCAAAATTAACATAAATTGTATAAAATAAGATCAATTTAAGAAAATTAACATCAATTTAAGATAATTACAAAAATTCATCAAGTTTCCAAAACACCAAATTACACAAATATATCACAATTTATCAAAATACCAAATGCCCTAAATTCACAAAATTACCAAATTACTCTAAATTCTAAAATTCACATTTATTTATAAACTAAATTCTCTAAATTTAACTTCACCAAATTCCAATTAAACAAATATTTACAATAATTTATATTTAAATTTTCCCTAAAAAAATTAAAGGTTTATACCTTTGAAATTGAGAGAGAGAGAGAGAGAGAGAGAGAGAGAGTGGTGAATGAAGGTGGCGGAGGACTGGGCTGAATGGTGGCAGGAGGGAGGGTTTTTACTTAGCTTTTTTTTTTGGTTTCAAACGAGAGAGAGAGAGAGAGAGAGAGAAATGGTCTGGGGTGTTATTTAGGGCAAGGGGAGGACCGTCCTCCGTTGACGTGGTAAGGCGCGTCTGGGATGTGCCACGTTAGCCCAGGATGGAAGTCCCACTTCCGTTCTCCTCCCAGGACTGAAGTGACACTTACGTTCTGGCAAAAAATGTTAAAAAAAATATTGTCATGGTTGACCATTTATGCCAAACTATGATCACTCCAATGCAATGCCAAGTATTTTGGTTTAACGAAACAGTCAACACCTATGTAATGGGAGTATTTGTAGCTTGGGCTCTTTGGTTGCTCCAGCCCGTAATTTTAAACTCTTGAGCCCATTTAAAAAAGAAGCCTAAAATAGCCCGCCTGAGGCTTCTTCTTCACCAAGGGAGCTTCAGTTCAGGTGATTGTAAAACCAAAGAGCTTCAAGAGAATCGAACATCAAGATATCAGAAGAAGATGGGTATTCTTAAAATTCGTCAAATTAACGTTGTTTTAATCACATGGGTTTTGTTTCTTCTTCTGTTATCTTCAATTCAAGTTTATGCAAAGTCCCCTCATCCAATCTCAGTAAGACTGTTCTTTGATTTCCTTCTATTAGGCCTTCAATTTTGATCCCTTTTTCTAATTATATTTATAACTTCGTTTCTTGGTTTGGATTGAAAAAGGAGAACGAGATTCGTGAGAGGAAAAACCAATGCTATCAAGACATTGAGAGGTTTTTTCTCTCTAAAAGATTTGAATTTTTTCTATTTTTTTCTGTTTTTTGTATTTATTACTACATAAATTCCATAATATAAGTTGTTTAGGTAATGCAACAAAAATTAAGGAAGCAATCAACAAGGTTGACTATCAATATTAAATAGAATTAGTGGTATAAGTCCTATTTAAGAGACTAATATTGATATTTTGACAAACAAATTCCATTGTTTTTTGCTTCCTTAATTTTCGCTACATTTCTTAAAGGACTTATATTATGGAAGGAAGGTAGTATTTATTAATATGCAGAAATTGTTCTGATTTTTGTTGGGTATGTTTAATTGTTGTTGGTTTTTGGAATTTGATGCATAGTGGACTATGGGGTCAGAAATGTCGATCTTCAAAGATAGATAAGGAGAATTGTGCCTTGAGCTGCCTTTCACAAGTTTGTTATGGGCTCATCTATGAAAGTGATCCGGTAAGAAAGAAATTGCTGAGAAAAATTTATCTGGAATTTCTTCATTTATGCATTTAGATGAGTTCTTGCTATATCCTGAAACACCCTGTATTTTATTCTCTAAAGTGATGAATATAACTGTGTAAAATTGAGTGAGGGCCCATTTTTCAGTAGGGTATATATATCGTCGTATTTTCTTTTTGGCAAAAGAAATGTATTTTGTGGATTAATAGTTTATCTGAGTTCTAATTTTTTGTGTATTTGAATTAGTTGGAAGAAGGCGAGAAAGATTATGTCAGAAGCCAGGAGTACAAGTATTGTATGCACAAGTAAGAATGATATAGATATACTGTCTTCTTCTTATATTCTTAACCGGTTCCTTTATCTCTATCTTTCGTGATTTCCCGATTTCGTGATTTGAATGTAGACCGTAGTGTAGTTTCTCTTTTTTGTACAATTTTCTTTCATTGTAGAATGACAGCAGATTCATATCAGGTTTTAACTGCGAGTAACATATGTTGACACATAAACAAACACGTGTACTCGCAGCTTGAACTAAAGCTATATGTAGCTTTCCACTTTAGAGAGAAATGTCATTTTTGAAATTGGATAGGAATATCGAGATGTTAGATACAGGAAGCAATGTTCTCCTGGTGCTATTAATCAAAACACTTAAAGAATGTTCAAGCTGAAAATTCAATTGGCCATCGGAAGAAAGACTTTGACTAGTTCGTTCTGTGTCGTCTTTTAAATATAATTTGTGAGAAGAAAAGATTATGACATCCCGCTAGAAGATTTTTTTAAATCAATAACCAGGAAAACTAAGGAAATCTGATCCTCGAAATTAATAGGTGATACCTTGATGTTTAATGGGGCCTTCAATGTAGTGATGATTGAGGATTACATTTGACAGTTACCCTATTTTACTTCTTTGGCAACCCGAAAGGGTTAGTTTTACTCTATTTCTTTTTAATGCCCGGTACACTTAAGAAACAAAAGTGGGGCTTTGTATGAGCCCTGCAGTGATAATCGAACATGGGAACATCCGAAAGCGCTATACTCATTGGCCAGAGCGTGAGCATGCCTTAGCTTCCCATGTTAGTTGCTTTCTTCTTCCCTCCTGCTGCTGGCAATTTCACATTTCTGCGTTGATTTCTTGCCGTTACTGATGAATAACTAATACATTATGGTTTTATTAACTTTTGTTTGTTTAATTTTCCATTTGACAGGGAATCTTTAGGAGAGAGCCTGGAGGGTATCACTGGTTCTTTTGATGTCTAGGATAAGGAGAGAGTCTTTGAAGAGTAGTATAGTTGGTTGGTAATTTTGCCTGCAAAGAGGCATTTGCTACATATGCACATGTATATGATGACTATTATGAGTGTTCAAAACCTATTCATGGAAAAACTCGAGCTCTGTCCCACGGTTGGAGCTGTTGTATGCATCATTGTTGACAACTCAATTTTTTACACAAGTTTAATGGGCACTATTTTGAACTTAGCAACAAATATGTATATACTATTTTGACACTCAATTATTTTTGACACTTCTACCCCGCATTTGCAACAATAAAAAATATCAAATTTCGAGTATGAACATTAACATAAACATGATCGGAAAACATGAACATTGTTAGAAACATGACTGTAGGGGTCGTGTGCTGGGGGCGTGTGGGGAGAATTCCTTGTTCTTGGAAGATTGGAAGGATTTAGGAAGAAGAATAGATTGATCGGAAAGCATGAACATTACTAGAAACCTGACTGCAGGGGCTGGGCAGCATTTGGGAAGAATTTTTTGTTCTTGGAAGAATGGAAGGATTTAGGAAGAAGAATAGATAGAGAGAAGATGAATTTTAAAAAATGGGGAAACGAAAGTGTAAAAAAAATGATGAAACAACATTTTGCAGAGTAGTTTTGTCTTGATAGATGAATAAGTTTAAAATTTATATTCAAACCTATAAGTGAAATACACATAGACCAAGAGTGCAAATTCACAGGAAATAGAATTGACTTTTTGACCTACGTGTATTGACTTTTTAAACTTTCTCATCTAACAAGATAGTGATGGCAATGGGGCAGATCAGGGCGGATATCTCAATACCCAACCCCGCCCCGCACAAGTTACATATCGCCCCGCCCTACCCCGTGACCGGGCACATCCATAAATCTCGCCCCGCCCCACCGGGGCAGATGAAACCCGACCCGACCCGCCCTGACCTATTTTTGTTTTTAAAATCATAAATATTAGCATAGGGATAGAGCTTCAAACAAGTACCATTAGTACATTTTATCTCAAATTAATCCATAAACAAGTACAATTAGTATATTGAAGAGAAAATTAAACATGATTAGCTCTAATAATAATATTATTATAATAATATAATATGGATGAGACAAAATGGGGCAGGGTGGGTCGGGACTCGCACAAAATCCACCCCGATCTGCCCCATTCACGGGGCAGGCCAGATCTGCCTCATTCTCTTCACGGGGCGAGGCGTGTCTGCCCCAAAAGGCGTTGGGGCGGCGGGTCAACGAGTCACGGGTCAAATTGACATCCTTATACCAAGATAAAACTACTCCATTTTGCATGATGTTAATGTTGTTGCACACTTGCACATATGTCTGCTCAGATTGCACATCTAATTAAGGCTAAAAGTATCAAGTGAATGAAGTCATGGAGATATATAAGTAGTTAATAGCGACACGTTCTTTTTATATATAAATTTAGTGACTAGCTAGATTATTAGTTCTTGATTTTGGTATCATCTAGATTTTCAGGCATGGAAAATCATCTGTAACTGTGTATTTGTCCTTCTCTTGTAACTTTTTTTCCCACTACAACAATGAATGAACAAAGGAAAATGATTTTCGCATAAGTAAAATTGGATAAAAACTCAAATTAAACACTATTCGTCCTTGTTAGTATAAGGGATTCATCCAATTATTTATCATTTTGCCATCAATTTAGTCAAGTAATTGACTAAAACTTAGTCATCTAACACTACTCATGAATAAATTCAATTCTTTCTATAAAAAAAACGTCATTTTAGGTGTCACGAAGTTAAATTATTACACAAACTCCCCTAAGTTATCTTTATTATGCCATTCTCCCCTTATCTTCAAGAAATTAGAGTCCTACCAAGTATATGAAACTCTTCTAATAAACGGAGCTTTCTAGCGTCAATTCAATAAACTAAGGGAAGGAAAGAAAATCCCCAAAAGATTATGGCAACAGCTTCATCATCTCAGCGTGAACTCCTGAAAGAGGCATTTTTCTCATTCAATTTCTGTTCATGTTTATTTCTTGATTTGTGTTCATGTAAAGAAAGAAGAAACATTGATTAATGGGGTTCTTTTTTGTTGGTAATAATAATAACAGATAAGGAGTCACGAAATTGCCTTGGCTGAGCTCGAAAGTCTTTCTTCTACAAGGGTTTGTTTTCTTGTTCAACAAAGATTCTATCTTTTTACCTTTTTCTGATAGCTTTTTTGTTAATTTATGTAATTGGTTAATAATTTTGATGAATTTCTTGATTCCTTTTGAAGAGCAATCATTTTGAATATCATGTATTATGATGAAAAGACAGAATACTGCATTCTTTCTTCCTTGTGTGTTAAGCTTGTGCTTAAGAATCAGTCATGGGGTAGAGTTTAGTTGCGGACAGTCAAAAACCACGTAAATGTTCGGGATCTTGAATGAAAGAAGCATGCTAATGTGCATATAAATCAAAATATTTATTAGGTCTGACTTCTCTAATGCCTTTTGACTTTGATTTGAGGGCATGATTCTGTAGAAAACATGGCGGTATAAGGGAATTACTGTTTCAGTGGTATCTTGCCACTCTGTGCATTCATTGTCAAAGTTTAGGTCAGTATCCAATCCACCAGTTGTAGTGGTATTCTTGGAGTAGTCACTTTGTACATTTATTGTTAAATGTTAGGTCTGCCTCCTATTCATCATCCGCCTATAGCCTCAATTATTGGGGATTTAATGTGTTATGTTATCATTGTTGTATAGGGGAAGGGAGTGTTGAATTTGAGACTTACGGTACTGAGTCGGAAGTGCTCTGCCAACCATGCTTACTTCCTTGACTATCCAATGGTTACTTATACAGCTTAAACTGTTTGATAATTTCCTACTAAAATGTTTTCTAGGTTGGGGGTATTCCTCATTTTTTTCTGTCTTTCATCAGTGAGCTTAGTTAGGGGAAAAATAGAGAAACTTTATTTGGATATATGGTACTTTGGCTACGGTGTCCATAAGTAGGAGTTAAATATATCTATCTTTTGGATGTCTGGTTTGATTCCCCCTCCTTTTGGCTGGATAGCTTTACAAACTTAGACTAATTCGACTTCTCGGTGATTTGGGTCTGAAGATAAGATGTGGCAGATCTCCTTTTCTTTAACTTTTCATCTTCGTAGGGATCCCTTCTGGAAACTCTTCACATGAACCAGAATCTCTTGTCCTTTGACAGCATTAGGGCCGTTCAAGTATTCCAATGCTAGCTCTTCTATGCAATTGTGAGTAGACCTTTGAAGACTATGTTAACACTCGTAGACTGATTGCCTTCTAAATTGCTCAAGTTGGTTTTAGGTAAATGAAAACCATTCCCACAATTCTTGGAAGTTCCTCTTTACCCATGTTTGTCCTTTAGGAGTTCCGTTTCTTTAGAGCTCCCGAAGCCTGCAAGTCCTCTCTTTCTCTGTCTGACAATTTGAACACACAAAAAAAGTTGTGCTTGCGCACTTCCTCTGTTAATGCACTTCCATGTTCAACTGGCTGCATAGAAAGCCAAAACTACATAATTTCTGTGATATCGCGATTTGTAATCATGTTAACATTGTTTTAAAAACCTTGATTCCTATTGATACATTTGTTTTTTTTTAATAAAAATTAATCATTTCTGTGACTTGTGATAACTCAGGGTGTCTATCAAAGAAACGGGAATCTATTTTTCCGAACAACTATCCAGAAAGCAACTGCATCCGAAAAGAGTAAGATTGTTTCTGCACTGGAGTGTAAATGGTTTCTTCCTTTTAATACTGAATTGTATCTTACAACTTCTCTCCTTTTAATTGTACAGAAGAATTGGATCTTGCCAAAGTCAAGCTACAGAGGCTGAATGGATCTTGATATTCTTCTTTGCAACATATTTTGTTGATTTTCTACCTCCTTTTGGCCCCCAAGATCTTCGTTTTGAGCAGCCCTGAGACTTCATCTTTGCTAAGACCTATTTTTCGCGAAAATCATTTGTACAAACTCCTATCAAAGTCTTAAAAGTGCATATCAAATTTGGTTCCAATAACGATAGAAGTTCTGTCAATACTGTTGAACAATCTCAGTTGTTAGATCAACGAAGTTGCAATAGTATTCCTTAACAGCAGCTGATTGATAATTGTTTCTCTAAATAGCTGTGTTTGAACAACTATTGCCTTTTTTTTTATAACCGTTGAGTCTAAAATTATCAGTCGAGATTGTGATCAGTAAAATTTATACCGATACAAACCAAAAAGTAGCAAAAACTAGAACTGCGCTCTTCACACACTAACCAATGATTTAAGGGGTAAAATATGAAAGAAAATTGTCATAAAATTTTACCAATCATATAAGCTATATCTGAGACATCATAACAATTCAATTCCAGAAATAAAACCTGATGTTCTGTTTATTGAAATACTAATTGTAACCTTATAATTTACACAAGGTATGAAAATCGCGGTTCTTCTATTTTCTGTTCTCGGCTGCATTCTGAAAGAGAACTATTGCAAGGGTGACGAGAGATGCATAAACTGCACTGGGAACTCTTTCGATCACTTTCCCAACAACGGGAACTCCTTCTGTCGTCCTCTTTGTCAGCAAAGCCACTGTGGGTGCCACTGCCAAAGCAATAATCATTCCCTGACTTACAATGATGAATGTATCTTTTGTTAGCCGCTTAATAAACTTCTTAAATTCTTCGCGGTCCAGCTCCCCATCGAGGTTGATATCACATTCCTGCACCACGAAATTTGGAAATTTCATTGTGTGGACAATTGGTAGACCTCGACTCAAAGAGTAAATGTTAAAATATCACAACAGAATACACAAGAAATTAACAAAAAATATGCAGCATGAATTGGAATATCAGTAATAAGTTATCTTGCAACAATTAAGAAATTCATGAACGTGAGATGCATTATATCATCATTTCTCGTTGAATGCTTTATGGTTTAACATACCTGCATCAAGATTCTAACTTCATCTTTTGTGGGGGGATCAAAATGAGGCCCAGGTAAGCGCTTATTGATATCACTAGGAATAAGAACAAGTAAGATGCCATTAGAATAGCAGCAAATAGATGAAGGGGGAAGAAATACAAAGGAGTATTGAGTTCAAATGAGAATAGAATTAATGATATTTGTGTATTTCGTCTTACTTGAATACAAGCAGCACAGCAATATAAAGATCTTCGAATGTCAAATTTGCCTTGCCTGTTGCATTCTTGAAACGATCAAAAGCCTTGTCTGATATTTTTTGTATTTTTGTTTCTCTCCACTCTTTACCTACATGAGTTGGTAAAAAAATGTGCAAGTACTGAGTACAACTCCGGGTAATTGGTTATGAAGTTGCCATTAATAACAATAACTTCGTTATAAATAAAAGTAAAAAAAATTGGTGGACGAGGACTTCACGAATGCCTTCACCAGCAGCTACTACTGTAATCGTAAGAGTAACTGATACCCTCTAAATCATGCAAAACTTGAAAAGGAAACTCATTTGAGGAGAAAAAGGTGATGTAAACGGCAGTTTAAGTTATGCGATTAATATAGTTTTAAAAAAAAATGCTTTTCCTTTTCCCCCGCCTAAAAAAAAAGACTATTCTCCATATTTGATTACCATATACTATTAAGTAATGCACATATTGTGATTTTTAGAACAAATCATTTTTAGCAACAATATCGCGATTGCCAGAACTGCAACAAAAAACTATGTGGCAAAGAGCACAATCATTCTTTAGCAATAACTCAGACAAATGATACAACAGTATTTCCAGAATCCTACAATTCAGGCAAGGCTATATAAAATCCTTACGAAAAAACTGAATAAACAGAACAATCAGAACTCTTATCATCTAAGTCAATCAATTTGATTCGCATTTCTATAGATCACAAAGGGAGGTCTAATCCGGGCGGATCTAGGAATTCTTGCTTTCAAAATGTTCTTGGCGAACTCGGAATTACTCCCTCAGTTCCTTAATATAAGTCGTTAGTACATGTAGCAAAAATTAAGGAAGTAAAAAGAAAATTACTTTTTTAAGAAAATATCAATATTACTCTCTTAACTAGGATTAGTGGTATACAAGTCATATATATGAGAGTAATATTGATATTTTGAGTAACAAAGTATTTAGCTTTTTCCTTCCTCAATTTTGGCTACATTTAATAAACGACTTATATTATAGAATCGGAGTAGTATTATATAGATAGGAAGAAAAACCCTAAAAAGAAACAAATTGATTAAATTTCCCAGTAGAAATTTCTTGATGCAATAATCATTTTTCTGCACTAATCAGTTCATCCATGGACTTTGAGTGTATGTATAAAACCCATTAAAAAAAAGAAATCAAGAAACTCAATACTGACTCTATTATTAACTTAGTATAAAAAAAGAAAGACGATTAGTTGGTTACCTTGGACCTTTTCAAGAATTTGTCCCATGGCTTTGAAGAAGAACTGAAAGATCAACGAGAGGAAAAAAAGCTTCAATCTTTTGGGAGTTTTAGAGTGAGGATTAAGGTGAAGAAGCGTGTGATTATGATCTACTTCACGTGAGATTGTGAGGCGTACACTTGTGGGTGGCTAGGATTCGGTGTCCCCTACCACAAATAAGAAAATAACATGTATTAAATTTGTAATTAACAAATTATAACTTAAAAAAATAGTAAAATTCAAAAGAAAAAAATATAGATGTATCAAATATTTATTTCTGAAAAATATTGAAGAAGATAAGAACGGGACACACGATTTTTTTCCCTTGTGGGTATCTTTATGATTCTGTCAACCAATGAAAACTTCGATGCTTCCAATTGATCAAATAAGGTTAAAAATTTGGGTTGGATGGCGTGATTCTGATTTATTAACTAGATTGAGACTCAACCTAAAGGCCTCCACCTCATCATTTTAAGGGTCACTTAACTATAAGAATGTCTAGTGAATAAGGTTGTCAAGATCGCGAATTAAATCGTAAAATCGTATCGATTCTAAGGGTATAAATCGAGTTTAAATCATACTAAAAAATCGTTGGAGAATTGAATCGTAGAGCATTGTCGATCCAGATCGTAAAATCGCACTATTTGGTGCGATTCTATTTTGACTATTTTCAACTTGGATCGGTAATTGGTTATCTCAAATAAAAAAATCCACTTGTATTTAAGTCAACATCTCAACTCTCTCAAAGTCTCAGATTCCTAGCTTCATCGCTCATCATCATCAATGTGAGTGGGGATGGAGATTACATGGAGTATAATAATAACGCCTTCATTTGATAGATTAGAACATTAGAAATATAGACTTGTTGTTATGAAATTTGTTGGAGTAAAAGACCTTATGAATTGTTGGTTTGCTTCCGAAGTTTATCACTTGTTAGTATGTGATTTAATTTCAATTTGTTAGTTCTATTGATATTCTTATTCTTTCCCTGTTGATATATATATATATATATATATTGCTCAATTGCATATAAAATGATGTCATGTTGATATAAATTTTTCATGAAAGATTATTTTAATAGTTTTGTCGGATCTTCTGATCCGTGTTACGATCCTCGTGTTTACGATTTTTTAGACCTCTGCCGTTCCGAGTCAAATTTACGATCTTGACAACCTTACTAGTGACACTGATTTTACAGCACATCACATAAAGTTGGCAGAGCGCATAGCTGTAGATAGACATCACTTAAGTAATGTGAGAAAGTAGGCGTGACCAATCCTATAAAGACGGATATATGATTGAATTTTTCTTCAAGGGGCTAGCATAGATGGTTTGACTGTGGTGTAAAACGATCAAAATTTAGTATATATTGAATAATTTTGACCGTTCTAGGCAGTTTGATAAAAAGTAATACCTCCATTTCTAAATATAAGACTTTCATCACATGTTGCGAAAAGTAAGGAAGTATATATAATTAAGATGTTTTTGTAATCAAAATATCAACACTACTCTTTTACATAGAATTAGTGATATACAAATATTATTTAAGAGAGTGACATTGATATTTTGATTATAAAAACATGTTAATTTATATTTTCTTACCTTTCGTAACATGTAATGAAAGTCTTATATTTAGGAATGGAGGGAATATAATTTAGTGTGTCAAAATATTCGTGAGTCAAAATAAATATGTCTCTTTATTTTGTAGGCCTCAGACAGTAACAAGTTTGCACTAAGTGAGTTAGCGTGTACTTATATTTTTTGTCCTTATATTATTGGGCAAATAATCTTCTGTACCCGTCAGTGTACCCATTTCTGTGCCAAACCAATCACAATTCACCATCTGTATATATAATTAAAAAAATGATCACATTACGAATTATTATTGGTTGAACATACAAACGGGTACAGACGATTTTCACCCATATTATTGACCACATTTTTAATTTGACCGAACCACCGCAAAAGTGGTGGTTGTTTATCTACGACATACGTATAAATACTAGTGATCAAGGTTGTCAAGATCGTAATTTTGACTCGGAACGGAAGGAGTCTCAAAAATCGTAAACACGAGGATCGTAGCACGGATCGGAAGATCCAACAAAACTATTAAAATAATATCTTATGATAAATTTAAACCAATATTTTATGATAAAATAATATTTTTCCTTAGTTCTTATTAATCTTGCACCTATAACAATTATTAATAGTAAGATTTTATTTTCTCAAATGTATTATAGAATTTTTTTTACAGTAAAAATCATAACAAATGATTAAATCAGTAATTAGTAACTTTATGATTTTCTAACTAATTAAATCACACGCAAAAGAAAAAGTACAGAGAGATTTCTCACATTAAAACAAATTTTTATTATGTTGTCGGGTCAGAATTTAAAAAAAATAAATTGAAAAGAGACAATATTGAATCGTAACGGATCGTACGATCTTACGATCCGGATGGTACGATCTTTCACGATCCAAGTCTGATGCGATTTTTAGTGCAATTTAACTCGATTTATACCTTACGATCCAACTCGCGATTTTGACAGACTTTTTAGTGATGATATAAATATCAAAAAAATATAGTTAAGTGCCAGCAAAACTTAAATAATTTAGTTACTTCTGTCCATTTTCTACAAAGCCCTAAACCTGATTAGGGTTCTTCCTTTTGGCTATCGTCTCCCAAATTGTTATATCGGGTAAGCTCAATTCTCTTTTTCACTGCATTTATTTATTTATTTTTATCTACAATGAATATGTGCTTACATTTGCCTGAATTATCTAGCAAACGCTTAATTCTGCTTTGTTTTCATCTTATTTGTGGCATATTAAATATATATGATATTGGATAAATAAAGAATGTTTTTTTCTTGATGGGTTTTGTTGTTCCTGCATCTTTTATTCTTTACTCTTAGAAAAAATTTACTCCAATATTTAGATGATTGCAGAAGGTCGTGATTGGCGCGATGGTTGCATATGGTTGTTTGTTTGTAAAAGTTTGAGACTTTACTATGTAGTGGTTGATAACAGACGAAAGGGCTTTGCTTGCCAGTTTAAGATGTATCTTTAAGAAGATGGGAGTTTAGAACAATGTATATCAAACTGCTCGACAATGTGTATACCCTTGCATGCTACCTGGCCCTGAAATATATCATGTGCGGTAAAAATGAAAGAAAGCAGGATTTCGTAACGTGTGTGTTTGTGGGACAAATTAATTTTATCCTGTTCTTATTGTTGCAGGTTTTTTTTAGGAGGAGATATTAGATGGCTCAATATCACTTTGATGAGATTATTGTGGTTAAAGATGTGGATGTGGAGGGCAAAAAGTATGACAAAGGTATTGCACTTTATTGCATCTACTCTTGTTTTGATGCGATACTTTGCAGTATCAGAATGACATGGAGATTATATTCTGTCCCAGGTCTTCCGCTCGTTTTTTTGTATATTAGATTATTAGTGTGCATAAAGGATCAGCATGTTGTTTTATGTAATCGGTTGAACATTAGTTATTATTATTATTTTTAATCAAAGGTGTGGAACTCCTGATTAGGGGATATAAGAATTTGACATTGATCATTGCAACATTTTCCTTCTAGTCAGCTCAGTTGTATTAGCAAACATTGAAACATTCTGTAACTGTCATTGTTCAGATAGCGTGGTACGTCTATCAGTCTATGGCTATTGCGGAATGGAGTGTGATATAATTTTAATTGTCGACAAGTAATTTGAAGTATCAGTGAAAGAAAAGTAGAGGAACATCCATCCATTGGTAGTGAACTAGTGATATACGGCTTGCAATTTGTTACTTTCAGTTGGAAATTCACTTTAAGCAGCTTGAAGATGGAGAATTTATAAATTTAAAAGTGGAATTGAATCCTTTTTCAGTAACTAAATAGAGCCTTTTGGACAAAACTTACCCTTTCCGGACTTCCAGCTAACAAATTGACATATCTATTTCTACAGTTTCGAGGATAGATGCCAGAAGTGAAGGTGGTGAAATCTATATGCAGCTGGATGTTAACTCCGAGCTATATCCTATGCTTCCCGGAGAAAAGTATAGGATGCTATTTTCGGAGACTTTAAGTTCGGATGGTTCTGCCAGCTACCCTGAGGTGCGACTTTTCTTCTTTCTGTTCTTGTCGAAGATTGTGGCATGATCTTATTATAAGCACGTGCTTAAGAAATTGTTGATAAAAAACCCAATTATTGTATCTTTATCTATTAGTATTAGTTTCCTTGCAACCCACCATTCTTGTGTAGCTTCTCGAGCATTTGAATTTCATATGCAAAGCAAAACTTCTGCATTGTGTTGTATTAGAATTCAGGGTCCGGATATCTGGCAAATTGTACACTGATTCTACATCATAACTGGTGGAAAGCATTATTTTCATCTTATGGAATGCCATTTTATCACTGGTTCTAGTCATATTACGATTCTTTAAGAAGTTGATGTCATTATTGTTAATGAAGATCACAGTATATGTACTTTTAAGGCATTTAATTTATTATTGGAATCTCCAAATCTTTTGAAGCCTTTTGTGGGTTACAAATATTAATGTTTCTACAATTTCAGGGGCAGCAGAAATCTCTTGCAGACAAATTTGAGTATGTAATGCATGGGCTCTTGTATAAGATCTCTGAAGAGAAGTCAAAAGCTGACACTAAAGTGTATGTATTTTAAACCTGTTCACTTTCAGTCTCACATCTCCTCCGGCAAACACAATTCACTTTTACGAACACCTAGTAAAAAATTCCAAAAAAAAGAAAGAAAAGAAAAACCGATCCACACACACCCACTAGTGTTTGCAATTCATTAGTTTCAGGAATTGCATGTTGTCATATGTATGTAATAATATTGCTAGGTCGATTTTGATCATTCATTGATAGTGAAGGCTTATTATTCGTCATCAAAGGAGAAAACTTTCAAGTTTATTCCTTACAAATGGTTGGTTGGATTCATATATCTTTCTCTCTCGAATTTGTTGCCTTTTTTTGTTTGTTTTTTGTTTTTGCAGGACTGCGTACGTATCATTTGGAGGGCTTCAGTTGATGCTGAAGGCTTCTTATTCAAAGATGCTTAGGTTTAAGGTTGATCAAAGGTTGTTTCTTCTTTTGAGGAAGATGTGAAAACCCTATTGTGGGCTGCAATGATCTTTGAATTTTGCTTGATTATATCAGTTTGACTGATGCTGTAAATTCTATGGAAGCTATTATGTATCCGGCAAGCGTTTCTCTGTCAATATTTCTGTATCAAGGAACAGTGATCTCTCGTTGTGTTTAACCTATCTTATTATTGTTTGTCAATGAAGGTTAGCGCAGTTAGTGCGACAATTTCGACTTGTAACAATAAACTTTGTGTTCAATGCCCGTTATAATTGGCCACATCACCACATAATGAAGAGAGAGATAATTTTGTATTGACGTGGCTAATTATGGACTACAAGTTACGTGTTTTTTTTTTTTGCTGAATAAATTTGTTTCCATTAATCACAAATAAACTGACGCCATTACAATCAAAAGTGAAAAATCAAAATATGAAAGTAAAATTATACAATGATTTAAAAATCACGATAACAGATAAAAAACACACCCAAGAAAAACTTGATGGTTAGAAAAAACTACTAGAAAAACCTAGCCAACTAAACAAATACATAATCTTCTCCTTCAAAGATCTTCATCGCAACTTCGAACCACGTGCAGTGAGAATATCATTTTCAACATCTTTCTTAGGGATCGACAATTTATAGGACCATGGGCGTATTAACCGTCCTACAAATTGTCCCGGGAAGATGTAAAAAGATGATAAAGGGTCCAGACCAAGTCCGAGTTGAACAAATCCTCCTAGAACCATGAAAAAAAAAGTCTCAGAGTATGCAAGATTTGGGCACTCATCTAACTACCGCGTCTTGAATCTCAAGAAAAAAAACTTTCAAAAAGCGCTTTATATGATTCAGCAGACAAAATAGAGTAATAAAAACTAAACAAAAGGACCAAGATTTGGCCGCCAGCCGCAGAAGGGAAATGAAGAACAGCAAGAAGGCAGAGAGGAGAGAGAAAAGAAGATATTTTGGGGGGTTGAATTGGTAATCTTAAAACTAGAACAATTTTAGTGTAGAACTCATTTCTCTCAGTACTTTACAAATAGATTTGATTGTCAGACGATTTAATAAAAAAAGATCGATAGATACACAGATTGAGATTACAATTGTTCAGAATTAGTTGATCCAAAACAATTGAGATCACAATCAAGTTAACGAGTCTTCGTACGCATGACTATCCTCTTCCGCTACTTCTAATCCCTAAAGAAAAGGCTTCGTCGTCTACTTTTCACATCAAGTAAGAACAATAATTCTTTTTCCCAATCGTTTTGCTAACAAAATCACCCCCCACCCCCCCACCCACAAATATTAATCCCACTTTTTCATGTTTATGTGTAAAGTAATTGGCAAGTGTGGTACTCTTTTTTTTTTTTCTTCCTGTGATTTGGTAGTCCAAAGAATTATACTCGGGTAATGCAGGAAAGGTGTTTGAATAAATGTCTCAATGTAATTTGTTTATATTTCTTGGGCAGGGTGAGTAAGAGATGGCAAAAGGTATTGTTTGGGCTACTGCTGAAGATTTAGCAAGAAACAGAGGCAGAGTACTCTCACTCTATAGACAAATTCTACGGTCCCTCAATTCGCCTGCTTTGCCATTGAATTTGGCAGCAAGATTATCCAAGAAAGCCGAAGTGCGCGCCATTTTCATGTTGGGTTCTGAGGAAAGATCTGTTCATAACATCAAAGACCTTCTTGATGCTGGCGAGTACTCTCTATCTCTCTTAAGAAAAGGCGAAATCCCCAAATACATACAATAAATCAGTAATTGCTATATCTTGTAATGTTCATTCATGTTTCTTAGCATTTCTATCTTTTAGTTTATGTGAAATTGCAAACTGATTGTCTTGGAATAAAGGTTGATTTCTTCTTAGATTATTGTCTTGAAGAGTTGTTGCAAACAAATTTGTAATCTTATTGAGATTTAGGAATTGGATGGCATGGTTATATTTTCATCAAAATATTCTGGAGCAAAGTAGCTACTTGTTATCATTTGGCTTCATAACTAATACCGGAATTATCAATTTATCACAAAAGGTTTTAAGTTTTAGCATATTTCTCATTAATATATTAGCCATTGGGATACGGAATTCATTACGTGTGAAATGTTTTCAGTTAATTAAGGGTGTCTTGATGCATAGCTTTGTAAGCAGATAAAGGAGCAGAAATACCAGACCAGTATTGCACTCAGAATAGGCTTTACTCACAAGAACAGTAAAGGTAGATAAATCAAACTCAACAATAATTGTTTTGGAACAATAGGGCCATATAGAATTTAGACATCATTCTTTATGGAAGAACTGTATCCAGTTTGATCATCGTAGTATTTGGACCACAGCATAACACCTCCATACTTTCTGGAATCCTTAAGTTCTGGTAGCACTTTTGAGGTAAGATCATCAGCAGGAATGAAGCCACTTCCGGCTGCTGCAGGAGCTGCAGGTAACCCAAGGAAGATCTTGGCTGCCGGGATTGTTGTCCATTGTTTCCATGCATCTTGAAGGTTGGTTGTAGCTCCACCGGAATATTGGCAAGGAGGGTTGTTATAGAACTGAACCCAAACATAGTCAAAGAGACCTGTTTCAAGAGCGCCTCCAACCCATGCATCAGGATAAGGACACTGAGGAGCTGCCGTTAAATAAACCTTCTTACCGCGGTTGCTATAAGCAGAAAGGTATCTAGCGAGATCATCCCAGTGCTGGTTCGTTCCTCCTTCAATATCAAAGTCTATTCCATCCAAAACGGCATCTCCAAGAGGACGCGAAGATGACGATCCACCTAAATAGTTATCCCAGAGGTAAGTCGCGACTTGTCTGGCATCTTCAGCAGAGGTAAGATAGTAACTCCCTGCACCTCCTCCGATAGAGAGAATAACCTTGATTCCTTTTGCTTGGCAGGATTTGATATCAGAACTCAAACCCGTGCAGCCATTGGTGAACGGATCACAATGACCAGCAAGATTGAGTTGGGGCGTTTGTCCATTGCCAAATACTGGAAGGAAAGCTAAGTTAACAAAGCGATAGTTCCCCTGTTGCACAAGTTTCTGCTAATGTTCCTTCATTTCCGTTCTGTCCCCAGTATATGGCAATGCCACCTGCATTAGAACCCACTGCAAGTGCTAATAAAACACAGAACAAAACTGCAATGGAAGCTACTGATTTGGATGCCATTTTGGAGGAAATATTTTCTGAATCTTTGTGAGCTGTGTGGCTTTACTTGGTTAAGTTCAGTGATGCTTATATAGGAATTGTTAAGGGGAAATAATATTGGGGGTGAGGTTTGTTTTTTATTCTTGATCCCCGTGGTTGATCAGTTATTCTACTGTTAGGTTGGCGTACAGAGGGCAGTGTTAAAATGGCTCATTTCACACCTATGGAATTGAAGATTCCTTCATATCTTTGAACCCTTTTGAGTCATTTTGCGAAGTTCCACTAGTTCTGTCCGCTCTACTATTAGACACTTTGCAGAGAGGAGTTCCCAACATAATTTCCCCTATACACAAGGCTCGAATTCGAAACTTTACTTTTAAGGATCACTAAATTTCTATTCATCTTAACTGGCTCATAAAGCCATGAAGCAAGTGACGGATCCAAAGAAGGGTGAGTGGGGTCATTTAATTATATATGATGTATTTTACTCCATTTAGATAATAAATGTATAAATGACCCCAGTGAATTATTGTGTATATCAAATGACTCCAGTGATTTTTTTAATTATATATGATATATTTTACTCTATTTAGATAATAAATGTATAAATGACCGCAGTCAATTGTTGTGTATATCAAATGATTCTAGTAAATTTTTTTTCTGGATCCGTCACTGCATGAAGCCAAGTGTGAAAGGCAAATTTTGAGATAGAGAAGAAAATTTATCTCCCCCATCTTGTCATTAAGCCAAGTGTGAAAGGCAAATCTTGAGATATAGAGAAGAAAATTTGGCGTTCATTCGGAGAGAGAGAGCTTTCATGACGTGCTAGCACATCAACCACTTATTGGCCGGTCTGAAAATGTGTACTATATTGCTCACTTAAGCTATATGCTAGTAGTGATCTGCAATCAAAGATAGGCTCATGTTAGTGTTACAATGACCTTTGTTTTGACACTTTATTACTCCCTCCGTCCCAAATTATATGTTCACATTTTCTTTTTAATTAGTTCCAAATTAATTATCCACTCTCTAAACAAAGTGTTAATTAATGATGATTTTTTCAATCTTACCCTTACATTAAATGTTGGAGAGAGAAGAATAGAGAGAGAAAAGAAAGTATAATTAAATAGGAAACAATATTAAATAGGGTTATGTTTGACATTTTACTATATTATATTATACAATTTGATTAAACTTTAATTCTCGTGCAAAATAGTAAGTTAAAAAGATAATTTGGGACGGAGGAGGAATATTATAGCATGGATTTCCAATTACTGCTTGCATTCTTAGCCACCTAAGGAGCCTCAGGAGTTTCATATACAGATTGTAACTACCCTACCTCTTTTCAGTTTTCTTTATGATACTACAAACTGCCTCTGGACTTTCATATTTTGCACTAATAGCACAATGTTTTTTTAATATAAGAAACCCTCCAATAAAAGATTATTCCAATTAAAGGAAATGATAAATGAAAAAAAGAAAAGAAAAGGAAGAAACGGGATGGATTAATTATTTTTGAGTAAATAACTATTTAGGTCACTAAACTATTTAACTTTTTTTCTATTTTGGGCACTCAATTATTTTTTTGGCTAATTATATCATTCAAGTATTTAAATGTGACCGAAAATAAATTATCACTATTTTTGTGGGTGATTTTCGGCCAAATTAGACACTTGTCTGGGCATGTGGCCGATAATTCAGGAAAAAAATTGGAAGTTAGTTGGTGTCAAAATATCTCGTGGGTCAAAATAATACGTCTCTTTATTTTTCAGTTCTAAAAAAGTAACAAGTAAAGACTTTGCACGGAGTAAGGTTAGTGTGTACTTTTATTTTTGCCCCTGGATGATTGGCTACATGTCCGACATGTTTTTAATTTGGTCGGAAACCACCACAAAAAGTGGTATCGATTTATTTTTCAGTCACATGTAAATAGTAGGGGTGATATAATTAGTCAAAAACAGATAAGTGCCCAAAATAGCAAAATTAGTTTAGTAACCTAAATAACTATGTCAACAAAAGGTTTGGCTAATCGGGTAGTTCTCTGGGCTGTGACCTAAGTTCGATACCTTCTCCCCACAAATGCGGGCAATAATATTCTCCTCTTTATGAGGCTTTAAGCTCCCTCCCCTGCGACGTAGGGGACGCTACTAATCTCCCCGATCTAGCAGTATTCTCCGCTCATCCCCTCAGGGCAATCGCCTGGCCAAACAAAAAAAAACAAAAACCTAAATAACTATTTACTCAATTTTTTTTCCCGTCTTAAATAAACCGTTAAAAGCCGTTAATAGATCTTAAACAACCTCACTCATCCACTTCACTAAAAAAGATAGTACTATTATGATGAGCCTTTCTTCTTTTCCATCTCTACAGAGCTCAGAAATCATCTTCGCCAACTTTCAGGATCAGTTTTCCTTCGATTCCCAAAAGAAAAAGCATTTCTCACTGCTTCACAAACTTCATTCCTGCAAATCGGTGAAAGAACTCAAAGGAATCCACTCTCTAATCATCAAATCAAGCCCATCCCTTCAGTCCCAGCAACTATTATACATAAAAATCCTGTCTTTATGCGCTTCAATTACTCCATTAACAGACCTGAGCTATATCCACTCTGTTTTAACTCGATTGCCTAATCCAAACATCAATCTATACAACAGCCTAATCAGATGCTTTTCGGGTTCTGGAAGTAAGCAAAGTTCATTGCTTACATTTTTGTTTTATTATGTAGTAGTTGAGAAGGGGCTAATTGCGGATAGCTATACATACCCTTTTGTGTTTAAAGCTTGTGCTCAATTATGTGCCTTGAGAGAAGGGGAGATGGTGCATGGACATGTAATTAAAAATGGGTTTGTGTTAGATTTGTATGTTGTGAACACATTGATGCGGTTTTATGGTTCCCTTGGGGCGGTTGGGGATGTCAGGAAGGTGTTTGATGAAAGTCCTCGATGGGATTTGGTGTCCTGGACTACGATGATCCAAGGGTACGTGAAGAACGGGTATTGGAAGGAAGGGGTGGGCTTGTTTTTTGAAATGCTTGAAGCGGGATATACTGCTGATGAGAAATTGATGGTGATTGTGATTTCGGCATGTGCAAAGTTGGGGAATCTGAGTTTGGCGCGGAAGTTACACGAGTATATTTGTGATCATGGGGTGAATTTTGATGTTTTTGTTGGGAACGCACTGGTAGATTTATACTTGAAATGTGGTGATGCAGATTCTGCCTACAAAGTTTTTAATGAGATGCCATCAAAGAATGTGGTTTCTTGGAATTCTATGATTTCAGGGCTAGCTCAAAAAGGGAATTTTAAAGAAGCCCTGAAGATGTTTAGAAAAATGCAGGACAAAAGGGTCAACGTTGATGAGTTTACCTTAGTGGCTGTTCTGAACTCGTGCGCTAATTTAGGGGCACTTGAGCTGGGGGAATGGATTCATGCCTATTTGGAGAGGAATCAGATTGAGGTAGATGGATTAATTGGCAATGCTCTTATAGATATGTATGCAAAGTGCGGAAACATACATGGTGCTCTAGGAATTTTTGATTGTATGAAGCTTAAGGATGTTTACACATACACTACAATTATAGTTGGGTTGGCCATGCATGGGGAAGGACGAATGGCCCTTCAATTTTTCTGTCAGATGCTCGAGATGGGCATTCAACCCGATGAAGTAACATTTGTTGGTGCACTGACAGCTTGTACTCATACAGGACTTGTGGAAGAAGGACTCAAATGTTTTGCAGACATGTCCAGGGTTCATAGCATAAAACCTCAAGTGCAGCACTATGGATGTATAGTGGACCTTCTGGGGCGCGTGGGGCTCATAAGTAAAGCAGTTGAATTTGTCGAAAACATGCCTATTGAGCCTGATGCCTTTATTTGGGGAACATTACTAGGAGCTTGCAGGATACATGAAGAAGTTGAGCTTGCTGAAAGTATAATGGAACAGCTTGCTAGAATAGAACCTAACAAAGATGGCCCATATGTGCTTATGTCAAACATATATGCCTCGGTAAATAAACGGAAGGAAGCGTTGCAATTAAGAAAGGGAATGAAACGTAAAAAGTTGAGGAAAGCTCCCGGATGCAGCTCCATTGAATTGGATGGCGCAGTTTTTGAATTTCGGAAAGCTGACAAAGCACACCCGGAAACTGAAAGCATATACAATGTGCTCAATATAATGTCCCGTCACTTGGATGATGCAAGTACATGGTGAATAGTAATGCTGCTCCTACTAGAAATGGAGTAGAGGAGCAATTCTTACATGATGGAGAATATACAAGGTCCACCAGCTACCTCATACACCAGAATTCGATGCTCAATACGACAAAATATTCTTTTTCATGCTTCAGATCTGATACATCATAATGTAAGTCTACTAACCTTTTACAGAGTCTAGATTTCGTATGAAAGAATAATATTATCGAAAGTAATAATCTCTAGCTTTTGAAGTAGATATAGTTTAGGATTAGGCCCTAGGAAGATTAGCAATTTTACTCGAGTGCTTGCAGGTGCCCTCTGATATGTTCACAGGAAGAACACAAAAACTAATGGCATTAGCATAATTTTAAGGTGAAGGATATACAAGTTCCAAAATCTGTTTTTGTATCGATGTGTGTTGGATTGTTTTTTAGGCTTCTCATCAAGGTGGCGTTTCTTTATTTATTACTGTGAGATTTTTCTTGTCATTTCCATGAAGATTGATAATCCCTGGCCTGGAAGGTGGCAAAATTGATTCCCTGGTGCAGCGTCTCTGTATAATCTGCTTACAGATATGGTTTTCCAAGTCCTTGAACTGTTTATATTCTTTATTCATTGTGGTAGAGGTAGAAAATGAACACCACATTTTTTTCCTTGACACTAGTGAAATTATATGTTATTAGATTAATTATATTGCAATGCAATTATATGTTCATAGATACACCCTCCATCCTGGGTTTCCTTTTTAGGATCTCCGGAATTGAATGCCCCCATTTACTAAAGTAGATAATAATGTATAAATTGAGACACGATGGTAGTCGATCTTGTTCAGCTTGATATGCCAAAACTAGGGTGGTTAACGACAAACCTTTCAGCAATGAGATCTGGCTAATGAAGCCTATTATGCATCTTTTGATCCACATGCAGGCTTCATAATCTGGTTTTCCAAGTCCACCAAAATATTCCCATTTCATCTGTTCATGACTTCTACGTTTGATTTCTTCTTGTGTCCCGTGCGTGCAAAATTGGTATGTCTTATCAATACTCAACTGCCTAGACATATGACACTTTTCTACGTTGTTTATGCACCCAAGTTTCCCACAACAACTAGATAACATTAGGAGAAGGAAACAGACAGCTAGTTTGTTCCCTAGAAAGAGTCGAGTTTGTTGCTGCCAAAACTAAGTACGTGCTTATTTAGAACTCCTAGAAATTTGGAAACCAATTATTAAGCATTCTAATAATAACATTAGATTAGCAGTGTCATCTCAAACAAAACACATAAATTATTTGAATTTAGCATCTATCTATTGGATTGCCTAACACGGCAAATTATATCCCTCCTATTGAGATTAATTTTATAAATGCAGATTTCTTGTTTTGCTAACTTCACCTCAAATGTTTTCATGTTATTCTTAATCATGTGCACTATAGTACACAATCTTGGCAAATTCAGTGCAGAGCAGGTGTTTTACCTGCATGTGCAAAATCGTTGATCAGATGGATGAGTTATGAACATTAATTCTTCAATAGTTATGAACAACGGTTCATAATTATTGAAGAACAACTGTCACCTCTTTCTCAATTGTTGGATCAAGAATCAACAGGGGAAGACCGTGTTTGCGTATGTAAACAAAACACATATTTTGTAGTAGTGCTGAACTGCTAGACATCTGGTTTCTCTAGGACTAGCAGTTTTATGGTTCGGGAAAGACATACCATTCTTATATATTTCCTTTTTCTTTTTTTTAACCATATTTCTCTTGTTTTTATAGCCTTAGCATAAATTGAAGGTAAAGAAAGAAAGTATTGTGTAGGTGAATTATCAACCACCCTATGGTAAATAATCCAGTCAATTTCTCTATGAAGAGACTGTTAAGAAGCATGTTTTGCATTTTCTAACCTCTTATGTGAATATTTTGATTCCATAATAAGTAGAAGGAACATGAAGAGAGAATGAAGAGGGGGCAATGTCAAAAAATTTAAACTAAAAAGATGATTTTGAAATCACACCATAGTGTATGACTCAGTTATTATCCAATGTTAAAAGTGTTTTCCCCCCTTCTTTGGCACTTTGGAAATAAGAATTGATGATGGGATAAAATAGATTATATTCCATCCTTGTTATGACACATAGCGAAAATTAAAAGGAAAAAATAATGTTACTCGTGAACTCTTATTTCAAAATATCTTCTATCTCTTTTTTTTGGTAGAAAAAAAGTTTGGGTGGGTTCGGCTTCGGTCACAATCACGTGTCGGGTCAGGGCAGATCCTAGGGACTGTTGCTTACAAGGGTACTTACAGATCACCCACCAACACAGCCCTCACTTCGGCAGCGGAAATTGAACACTTGACCCCTGTAAGGACGTGTTAAATCCTTACCAACTGAGCCAAGTTGTGTTGGTAAATATCTTCTATCTCTAGTAAAACTTATAAGATAATTTGTATAAAAAAAACTTGTGAGATACTGTTGGTTGTGAGAAGTTTTATCTTGGTAGGTGAGTAAGTTTAAAATTTACATTCAAGCCAATGAATACAATACACGTAGTAAAGATAATTGACTTTTTGGCCTACGAGTATTGTATTCATTGTTTGGTTGTAACTTTTAAATTTAGTCACCTATCAAAATAAAAATAAAAATCTCGTTGTGATTTTATAAGATGTCCACGTTACTACTTTTGCAGGGATTTGCCTGTTTGAAGGGAGTAAACTATGCAACAGAAACAGCTGTATCTGTAGGACTCTTATCAGACATAACAAATTAAGTAACCCATTCAAAATGTGTAGCAATTGGATACCTCTAGTGTGTGTGGCATCCTTTTGTTTATGTGTCATTTTCCTATCTCATTTTTTAAATAAATTATTCTTCTTCTTCTTTTTTGCCTTTTTCTTTTGAAATTAAGAATCTGCAACGGCTATTTAACGCGCTTTTCGTATCGTGCAATAACTTGCAAACCACTAGAGAAAGTGAAACGCACTAGGCAAACTCTTAAGTTTAATGTGGCCTAGTTTTGTTAAAACATAGGACATTTAGTGGAAAAAGAATTAAAATTTCTTATTCGAATAAAATAATTTCCTTGAAAAATGATTGGCTAGTAGCCAAGGGGAGCACAACTAATTTTCAAACTGAGTGTACTTTTCCTAAAACAATTTTATTCTATTCCTTTTATCACTTTTTCTTTTTCTTTTTAAATTAAAGTTCCCTGTCATTGTTGGATTTTGTCCGGACATTTTTAGAACGTTTTACTTGGAAAAAACTACAGAATTAAAAGTTTTTAATTAACACTAGAAACATTCATTGTTAGTAAATCAATCTAGCCGATAAAATATTAGTCTACTAGTTAATGCTGAAACCTCAAACCATAGAGGTCTCGAGTTACTTCCTTCTTTCCAACAAAATTTTGAAGCGAAAGCTGAACGGTTTGGTGCTGTTGGTTGGTTAGGTTCGGTTTGCATGGAGGTTATTATTGAGGGCTAGGAATCCCCTGTCCCCTTCCCGGTCTCACCAATAAGAAAATAACATGTATTAAATTTTTAATTAAAAAATTATAACAAAAAAAAATAGTGGAACCAACAGGGGAAAATTATACACGTGACAAATATCTATTCGTGGGGAAACAAAATGGGGACAGACAGTTTTTTGCCATTACTGAGCAACGGGTCTTATCACGAGTCGGTCGTTACTTCGCACAGGAGACAACAACGATGCGCCCCTGCGCACCCGAGCTTGCCTAAGTCGTGTGGCCAAAGGCTCCCAAGCATGCCGATCATGCAATGCGCACCTCGTTGTCGCAACATGACCCGTGCGCCAAGCGTGCCCTATTGCCTCGCCCAGCTCGTGCGCTCGGAGGCAGCACCGTCCAATATTCAGCCCCAAGACAATGACCAACGTCATGCAACAAACACTGTTCATCCGCCCCATTGGTGTGTAGCAAACACTGTAGCTGCGCCCCAACCGTGTGCAGGAAACACTGTTCATCCGCCCCAATGGTGTGCAACAATTACTGTAGCTGCGCCCCCAACAGCAAAGCACATGCACTGTAGCAGCTCCCCAACAGCCGCGCAGCGTCACTGTAGCTGCGCTCCAACCTGCCACCGACTTGGCCCTTGCCGTTTCGCATCCAAATGAAGTCCAAATGAGCTCAAACTTTGCAGATCACTCAAGGACAACGTAGAGGAGCGGAAATGACAGTTAGTTTGTAAATATCAATTGTGTAGTATAGGTAGTTAGTTTTTAAATGTTGCCTATCTTCTTGTCCCGAGATTGTGAACGAAGAGAAAGCTTGCGGGGAGTAACTTAGGAGCTATTTGAGCTAGAGTTATTCGGCATCGCGGGCGTCTCAAGTACTAAGACTTGCGACCCGTGACAGTCCCCCCTTTCCCGCGACTGTAAAATTAGTTGGAAATTTGGAACTACATCGTACTAGGGAGACTCTGGTCCGCACCTAAAACTAACACTAAGTAACACAGCTCCTCTGCATGTTGCATGACTTATTCCATGCAAAATAAATAAGGTAATTGAGCAGGGACGAAGCCAGAATTTAGCTTTGGGGGCGAAAAATTGCAACAATATGCCAAACTACATATAAAAACTGCAAAAAAATTGTTGGTAGGTGAATTTGACAAATATTCCGAACTACATATAAAATTTACTTCATCTAGTAGTAATTTTAGAAATTTCGGAGGCGACTGCCACCTCCGCCCTGTCTTCGTCCCTGTTATTGAGTACTCATTTTGCCCTCAATTCTTCTCTCATAAATAATCTACCAGACAAAAATCTTAAATACAAACTCTGACTCACCTTGTCATGTTTGTGATCAATGAGGGAAAAAGAGTATATATGACAGTTAGCAATGGAAATCTGCAGTAATACCCGTTGTCGTGCTCTTACTTACAATGTTTGAGGCAGGTCAGTCCCGCGCAAGGCGGAGAGGGTCTCTTATTGGCCGTCCCACCTCGCTCCGATACAAACATTCTTATTATTATAATTTTTTTATCATGAACTTGTGCCTACTGCCAGTTTTTTCAAAAAATAAAATCTATAACCTAAAAAAAATGGTGGAACCGTAAAGAAAATAGCACATGTGACAAAATATTATTACATATTGAGAGGGAAAGGGACACAAATATGAAACATAAGATATATTTCCGTTGATAAGTGTTATTATTTTTCTTTCAAAAAAGTTCATTATCATTAACTTCAATTATGATTATTTTCTTTGCAACTTTATATTATTTGGAAATTTCAATTATATTATCTGGGAATTAACTTCAAAAGTTACAAATATTCATATTCTAGAAGACGTTCTTGTGGGAGGAAAAAATGTGGAAAAAAAAAAACATATAATTGTACTTGTAAAAGTTCTTACATTATGGCGGCGGGCAAAGGTAGCTATGTTTTAAAATAATCGTTTTGTCTTGATCTATAGCTATTCCTAAGTTGTGAAGTCCCATTTCAATGCCAATGGAATAATTATTAGCATAGTATGAATTAAGGACATTTCTAGGCTATTAGAATTATTAGCTAAAAGATTGACTAAAGTAATGTATTTGGACTTTTTTTGCCCTTATAGTTGGGTGAATCCTTTATACCAGAAGGGGAGTAAGATAGTCATTTAACACCCTCAATTTGGGGATTTAGGATTTCTATCCCCAAAATTCTAGTAGTAAAGCATTTTCTATGAATTAATACTGACCATTAGATTGTTAGATCTAACAATTTAGATAATTATACATGATCAACTAATTATAAAATTATTTCTAAACAATTATTTTAACTGTTGAAAAAAATCATCAGACAATCAAAATTAATTTAACAGAGTGCAGGGAATCAAAATTAATGCCTCAGGAAGAATTCCAAACCTCAGTGAAGCCGTCCATAGTGTAACTTAGCCACATAAATGTCGGAACATTTTCAGAACGTTTTACATAGAAAAAAAACAAATATAGACAAAAGTAGTGTAAACGGTCCAATTTTGTCTTTCCATTTTGGGTAATATAGCAGGTTCACTTCAGTGAGTACAGATCAAATCATAGTGCCAACTCAGAATACGGAGATCATGAAGGCGGGGGGCGGGCCCACATCATTTGCGAATCTCTCCGTAACAAACTGTCATCTGTACTCGTCTGTGTATCTATTTTTATGTCTAATTAAACACAATTTACTATGTGTATATATAATTAAAAAAAATTGATCACATAACAAATTCTTATTGGTTGGGCACAGGAATGAGTACAAACAATTTAGGAATGAATGTAGTATAAAATAAAAAGTTATTCCGTTAATTCTATAATATAATTCGTCAAAACGTATAGTGAAAATTAAAGAAATAAAAAAGTATGGTAATTTGTTTATTAAAATATCAATAGTACTCTATTAAATAAGATTTGTATACCACTACTTTTATTTAAGAGAGTAATATTGTATTACTTTTTTATTTATTAATTTTCGTTATAGGTCTCAAGTGATTTATATTATGGAATGGAAGGGTAGATAATTTTTGGCAAAAAATCCCCTGTCCCCGTTCCTGTCCCCATCTCTGTCCTCAGTCAATCACAATTCACCATGTGTATATATAATTGTAAAAAATGTTTATATAATAAATTCTGATTAGTTGGGTACAGTGATGGGGACAGGAATAGAGACAGAGGATTTTCACCCTTTTTTTTGGAAAATTTCGATATGGGATGCGCAATCTGGTAGGGCCCCTGGGTTCACTTACTGTCATTACGCATGCGTCGCTCCTCTTCCCCAAAAAAATTTTTTTTCTCGATCACGAGTTAAAATACAAAAAAGATAGTTACGATATGGGACTACGTTAAAAGTAAAAAATTGTCTCTTTCCTCGTTTGATAGTGATGTGACAAATTTGTACAATTTTTTTTACTTTTAATTGTGTCATATCGTAACTATCTTTTTGTATTTTAATCAGAATCGATAGGAAAAAATGGGAAGAGAGGCGACGCTGCGTAATGACAGCCTAGTCGACTTTGAAGCCTACCAGCTGATCCCATATCAGAATTATCCTTTTTTTTTTGTTCTCAGAATAAATATCTTCCAGTCAGCAGCTCCCTTAACCAAAACCAAAGCAGAGCTCCCTTCATTCTCCATCTGCCACCCCTCAGGCAACCATTCATCTTCAACACTGAAAGGTCCTCTTCTTCTTCTTCTTCTTCTTAATTTTCTTGATTCCTAAAGAAAAATAAAATTATGAGCTCTTGTATATAGAACTAGGTAGTTCAGGTCTAAAAGTTTCCTACTTTTTTTTCTTCCAAAAAGGTTACTTTCATCTTACAGCTTTTTTCCCCCTTTTTTTCCTAAGCAGGTTTTGCAGACAAAGTAGTAGGAGAGACAACAACAAAATCATCCTCAACTTGTTTGTAATAATAATTATAATAATTTTCTGATCCCAAAATTTGAAAGATATGCTTATTGGAAGTAGTTGTTTTGATCCTCAAGATCATCAAGTAGTAGTAGGCCTAGCTGAGGATGGATTTTCTCATACTCATTACGTCCCCAATAATTGTAGCCCCAACTTTTCCATGGACATGGAATTTCAGCACCAACTTCAAATTGATCCTCCTCCTCAGGCCGCCGCGAACTGGGAAGGTCACATGAATTTAAGCAGCTATAATCATCAGCCCCAAAATTTCAATAATGTTCCATTAATTGATCCACTAACAGTACCACCATCAGATCTACTCAACATGCTTCCTTTTACTAATCAATCCTCGATTTCTTTCGCGAATTCATCAACAACCCATATTAATAAATCATCAAATCTATTAGGCCTTCTTGGAGATCATCATGATCAGTATCCTGATGATCACCCCACTATTGCCCTTCAATCTTTCACCACAGCCACCTAATTTCTTGAGGGAGTTGATCCATTCTTTACCGCCCCACCACGGCTCCTATAGTTTCGGAGGAGGAGGTGGTGGATCTAGATCTGAATCTTTGTTCAGTGGAGTATTAGATGAAGGCGGTGGGCAGTTGTTTCAAGATGGATCAGATCATGGGGTTTTTGAGTTTACTGCTGAAATGAATTGTATGGCTAAAGGTAGAGATGGTAAAGGTACCAAACATTTTGCTACTGAGAAGCAAAGAAGGGTTCAAATTAATGATAAATACAGTGCTCTACGGAGTTTGGTTCCGAATCCCACCAAGGTAATCTCTGAAGATGTCGTCTTTCTTTTCTTTCTTTTTTTGGCTAATAAAAAGTTAGGGCAGCAGTGACTAAAAGGATATGACTTTTCTTGATCATTAGATGATTATTTCAGTCTAATTGACCTCTCTAGTACTTGCTAGCTATGTTTAATTACTTGTCTGACTCTCTCTTTTTTTTTTTTTTTTTTTTTTAAATTTTGTGGATGAAAAAAAAAAAAGAATGATAGAGCATCAGTTGTGGGAGATGCAATTGACTACATAAATGAACTAAAAAGAACAGTGAGTGAGCTGAAGATTCTAGTGGAGAAGAAAAGATGCAGTAGGGAGAGGCTCAAAAGGCAAAAATCCGAAAACGCCTCCGGATTGAAGACTGAAAATGATGTTGTTGATCAGTCATTCAATGGATCAGAATTGAGAAGTTCTTGGCTTCATAGAAAATCCAAGAACACTGAAGTTGATGTTCGTATTATCGATGATGAAGTGACTGTAAAACTTGTTCAACAAAAGAGAATCAATTGCCTTCTTCTCGTCTCGAAAGCCCTTGATGAACTTCAGATTGATCTCCACCATGTTGCTGGTGGCCTCATTGGTGATTACTACAGTTTTTTCCTCAACTCCAAGGTATATATAATATATGCTACAAAGGGTAGGTCGGCTCCATTGGGTCCGACCCTACCTCCCTCTCTCAAAATCTTCACAAACGCTCAATGTGAAGATTTTGAGAAACAGGTGGGGCCGGACCCACCCCATTTTTCGTCGTGGCTAGATGGCTCCATTAGGGGTTAATTTGGATCAAATGTATGTTGCAGATTAGTGAAGGATCCACAGTTTACGCACATGCAATAGTAAACAAGCTTATTGATGTTATGGACAAGCAGTATGCAGCTATGCAACCAACTAGCAGCTATTAGGTACATTTATATGTCTAATGACTTAAAAAGCTTTCGCATTCGCAACTAATTCAGACCGCTTCGTGGTACATGCTAAGTACTACTATCTCCATGACATAATACAAGTCAATTATGACATGTAGCGAAAACTAAAAAAGTAAAAAAGTAATGTACTTTGTCAGTCAAACTATTTATGTTTTCTTTTGCAGTCTTTATGGAAGCTCTTCTGTATATGATATAGCTCCTTAAACATCTTGGACAACACTGACCCTGCAAGAATACTTGAGAGCCCAGCTAGCAGTACTAAACTAGTTCTCCAATATTAGTGTTTTTCTTCTTCTTTCTTTTCCTTTTTTGAACATTTGATCCCAACACTTGGGGCTCTTTTATCTTTATATCCTTGAATTTCAGTAGCATTAAAACCAACCTTATGAACTACTAAGAAAGTAAGCTTTGCAATCATAGATTTGAATGTCCAAAAAGTGAGTCAATGGTCAAACTTTCAGGTATTTTTTTTATTTTCTGTTTTGGACCAGTCTGGTTCCTATGCGGAATAGGGAAAAATCCGCATGTGCGGAACAATTTCAGCCGTCGGATGATAGTTTGAATGACCCAGATCTGAAGAGAGAAAAGCTGCGGCTGATTTAAAAAATAATAATAAAAAACTTTTTTCTCTCTAAATCTGGGCCGTTAAAAAATCTCATCCGACGACTGGGATGGTGTCTCGCACGTCCCGCACCAAAGCTATGCCGCACAGGAGCCGGGAGCGTTTTGGACAGACGGATGTATATGAAAACATTATTTGCACTGATTTATGTAGGTTTTAGAGGATCCGTAAACCATATATGTCCACGTCAGCTACAGTATGAAATTGATATGCAGTAAAACCTCTATACAGTAATACTCTCGGGATCGGAGAAAAATATTACTATAATGACCGGAGAAAAATATTACTATAATGAGGATATTCTTAATTAGAGGCTTACATATAAAAATTATAATTTAAAAAAAATTACTAATATACATTATACGACACTTGTAAATGTCTCCCTTAATATTTTAAAAATATGAATTTAAAAAATATATAAGATTCATGAATTTTAAAAAAAAATGTACGTACATCATGCATGTACATTGTGTATATATTGAATTTGGAAGATTCATTCATATATGTAATACCCGTAACTTTTCGATTATATATTATTTTATGTGTAATTTATTTTTTATGTGACTATGCGTGTAGCGTATGTATTTCGTGTCTATTTATTTTTTATTTTTATAACATTTTACATATTACTTTTTGTGTACGTTTTAGTGGGATTAAATAAAATATATTATAAATAAAATAATAATAATAATAAAGTAAAAGAAAATCAAGAAACATCAGTTTCGTGTGTATTAGAATCAATAAAATAAATGAATAAAGGCGGGGAATGTCATGGGTTGGGAGTAAAGGAAAAGAATTAAACAAAAAGGAAAACAAAACATCAAGAAAACAGTAGCCAAGTGTGTGTGTCTATATATATATATATATATATATATATATATATATATATATATATATATATATATATATATATATATATGTTTCAGTTCTAAATATTACTGTCTCATTAAGGTCAATAATATCAAATTATATATGGGAGCATCATCCCCTAACATGTCATAGTTATTCAAGCGTTATTTATTTTATTTTGAGGAGGCTTCTGAATATTTATATTGAAATGAGATCGAGATTCAGGTTATTTATTTTTATTTGAGTTTTGAACTTTGAACAACAATATGATTATGGATTGTATTCTATTTCGTATAATTATTTGTGGATTATAGTATAATTGAGGTGAAGTAGCATCTGATATGTAAGATTGTTAGATTAAACATGTATGTTTTTAATCCCCCAAAATAGAAAAGTAAAAACTATGAGTATTGGATTTTTTGAAACGAGTTTTACTATATTCGTATTCGGATCCAAATCAGCGGATTTGGTAATACATATTATGGATCTGTTAAGATATTGATACGGATTCGGTAGAAAAAGTTAAAAATGGATATGGATCCGGAATAGACAATTATGTATCCGTTTGTATCCTTATCCACCAACACAGCCCTCATGTCGGCAGCGAAAACGAACACTTAACATTTATAAGAACGTGTTAAATTTTTATCAACTGAGCCAACTTGTTGGTAATCAACCAACTAACTTAAATATTTTTTTTTATATATAAAAAGAAGTTTGGATGGGTTCGGCTTCGGTCACCACAACGTGTTAGGGCATGCCTTAGGGACCATATGTCGCTTACGAGGGTACTTTAAGACCGCCCATCAACACAGCCCTTACGTCGACAATGGAAATTGAACACTTAACCTTTGTAAGAACGTGCTTTCTATTTAAGTTGTGGTCGAATCATTATGTGATACTCTTGGTATGCGAGCTGGGTGAGGCGATGGTAAATACTTGGGCTTACCTTATTTAATTGGGCGTAATAAACGGGTGGTCTTTGAATTTTTTAAGAATCGAATTTGGAAAAAATTACAAGGATGGAAGGAGAAATATTTATCCCGGCGGGTAAGGAGGTTCTTCTCAAATCAGTTATCCAGACTATACCGACTTACGCTATGCAAACATTCCATTTGCCTCATTCAATTTTGAATGAGGTAATGGTTATGATTCGGAAATTTTGGTGGGGGTAAGTCAAGCGGTAACGATGGTATTCATTGGGTATAGTGGAATAATTCTGATATGGACTTGGCCTACCACTTGGTCATGGACCACTTGGTCCACATTCAGTCACATCACAGTTTTGATTAAAATAATAAAAACAGGTGAGGCCTTATGAGAATTTTTTTTTTTTAATCAAAAGAGGTGATGTGGTTAATTATGGACCAAGTGGTCCATGACCAAGTGATAGGCCAGGTCTATATCAGAATTTTCCGGTATCGTGGGAGAAACTTTGTTTACCAAAGTCACGTGGTGGTCTTGGATACCGAAATTTGTCAAACTTTAATCTTGTGCTCCTCGCGAAACAAGAGTGGCGAATTTTGCAAAGGCACGACTCCCTTTTGTCTTGGATCTTAAAGGCAAAATACTTCGCACGAGGCAGCTTGCTCATAGCAAACACTCGAATTGGGGATAAGATGGCGAATTGGGAATGGTGCATTGTTACGAATATCCCACGACCCATGGGTTCCATTGCCGCGGCGTTTCCGAGTGACCTGTAGCCACAATCCGAGCCTCAAGGAGACACGCTCATTTTTCGTCGTCGCAGCGTTGGAACATGGAGCTCATCGAGTCTTCATTTTGGCCGCATGAGATTCAACCAACTACATCGATTCCATTGTGTGAGAATGGATGGATCGGTTGGTATGGCATTTTGCAAATAATGATGAATATACTGTAAGATCGGGGTACCACGTCTCTATGGAATCTCAAGCGCGCCTTGATCGGAATGCGGAATCCTCGACTATAGTTAGGGAAACAAGGTTCTGGGAATGGTTGTGGAAGATTCATCTCCCCCCGCGAATCACTCACTTCCTTTGGCGAGCATAGTTAGGAAGCCTTCCTGCATGAGCCAACTTGGCGAAGTGGATTCAAATTACATCATGTTGCTCCTCTTGTGACGAGATTGAAATAAGCCACCACTGTCTTTTTCAATGTCCGGCGGCCTTGACAGTGTGGGTTCAACGGAGTAGGAGTATGATTTGGTTACCTTTGGGATTCAGGTGTGCCTTTACTTGCATCTAGTGGAAGATTGAATTCATGTACGGGACCTGCAAATGCCGAGCTGCTTGCGGCTCTAGAAGGTTTGAAAGCTGCTTCTTTACCTGGCATACAATCCTTTGTCCTGGAAGGCGATAGTCTGGAGGTGATATAAAGGCTGGATTGTCCGGATTTTTATTATTCCTCCCTTGAGGATTCAATCTACGGGCTATATAACGCAATCCTTCGTCAAATGTAGCCCATATTACAAGGCCTGGTTAGCTATGATTTTTAATTAAGAAGCTTCATACTTTATGTGTGATTCGGATCTTCTATAACACTTAATTTAGATTTTAATTACGGAATTTTCATTCATATAAAATAGATTAGAATGCGTAAATCTTAGGATGAATCTATAAATTTTATGTGTGAATATAAATATAATTAAGAATGACACAAAGATTGTCACAAAGAATCGTGTGTCTTATGTGGTGCTGGCTGCTAACTATATATGTGAGAGTAATGTTTATGCCACTTTATTGGCTCACTTGACTTCACCTTTAATTTCAAAAGTTTATTTAAGAAGCAATTTTATGTTATATTATCAGGTTTGTTCAACATATATTCCAATCAAGTTAGTCGGCATAACATCCAAATCATGTGTTTACAAAAAAGATTAAAGATATTAGTGGAATTTTATGGGCTCACTTATTTTTATTTTCACCTTTAATTTCAAATGTTTGTTCAGGAAACAAATTTATGTTACATTACTATATTTCTCCATAATAGATTCCAATTAAATTTGTTGGATTAAAACCAGATCATCGGTTTACCAAAAAGATTAAAGATATTAGTTGAACTTTATTCTTTAAATTGAATAGGTTTATTACTTTATTTATGGCTATTTAAATAGAAAATATATTTATTTTAAGGTAAAGTAAGTATACATTTTTTATACATACCATATAGAAATTTAGACCCTAAAATTTAAAGTGTTATTAGGTCTTATGTTTGCGCAACTTGTTTAAAAAAATTGTTATATTATTATTTATTTATTTTAACTTATTATTCTAAGTTAGATTAGAAATACTTAGGTAACTACACTGACATTCATTGACATGAAACGTTTAATTATTAAACAAACCATCTTGATAAAATTACACCGATGAAGAATTAAATATACTCATATAAGTTAATGTATGTGAAACAAATATGATAATTACAATTATTAAACAACATATTTTCATTTTCATAATTTTTTTAATGCTACTATTTTGACAAGTCTATTTTTTTATGAGATAATCATTATTTATGCCCCTGAGTTATCTTTCAAAAGCAATTATTACCCCTAAGGAATATATCGTGCAATTTGTGTCCCCAACAATTTACGGGGTGCCATTTTTGCCCAAAAATGGCGGAATCCGGTGAGAGGGGGCGGCGTTCCACATGTGTGGACTGCACATAAGAAATCAGAGGGGCAAAATCGTCATTCCTCCATCGCCGCCACCTCCACCTCCACCTCCACCATCCCCTCTACAACTCACTCCTCCCTCACTCCCCAGCCACTCACCATTCCCTCCCTCCGCCATCTCCTCCACCACTCACCCCTCCTTCTTCTTCTCATCATTCTTCTCCAAAAAGAAAACCAATTCGTTTCTCTTGAGATAATCACTATTTATACCCCTGAGTTTACTTTCAAAAGCAACTGTTACCCCTCAGGATTATATATCGTGCCATTTGTGTCCCCAACAATTTATGGGGGTGCCATTTATGCCCAAAAATGGCGGAATCCTCCTTCCCTCCCCCGCCACTCACCCCTCCCTCCCTCCACCACTCACCACTGCTGGGGGTTTTTTTTTCTCTCTTCATGTTCTTAGCTCATTTTCTTTGTTGTTCTTTGTGATGTTTAGATGCTTTTGTGAAATGGAGTTTAAGTGAAGAAATTGGTAGAGGAGGAGACGGCGGCGGCTTTGGTGGTGGTGGGGATAGGTGGTTGTTCTTGAAATTGGTAGTGGTGGGAGAGGGGTGGGGAGGAATGTGGGAGGGTTTGTTCTTTGTGCTGTTTAGATGCTTCTGTGAAATGGAGTTTAAGTGAAGAAATTGATGGAGGAGGAGGCTGCGGCGGCTTTGGTGGTGGTGGGGATAGGTGGTTGTTCTTGAAATTGGTAGTGGTGGGAGAGGGGTAGGGAGGAATGGGGGAGGGTTTGTTTTTGTTTTTAATTAAAAATATGAATGGACGAAATTACCCCTGAAAATATGCTTGTGCAGTTCGCACATGTGCAACGCCGCCTCTTTTCGCCGGACGCCGTCACTTTTGGGCATAAATGGCACCCAGTAAGTTGTTGGGGGATACAAATTGCACGATATATTCCTTAGGGGTAACAGTTGCTTTTGAAAGATTACTCAGGGGCATAAATAGTGATTATCTCTTTTTTTATTTATGAAATTAACCTTATAAGTCAATAGCTTCAAAAAAGAAAAAAAAAGACCAAGCAAGTCAAACAGCTACTAATACATTACTAAATTCTTAAATGGACCATGCTTATGTGGATTTTGTGGTTCAAAACTGTTCACATCACAACAAAGTTGTCACTCTCCTTATTATGTGATGATATGGTCAGTTCTGAACCGCATAATAAAAAACACCTTATCTTTTCTTTTTTTTAAGCCCAATCGGGCGTACACCTCAAAGGGGAGAGTAGCACCTCACAAGAGGAGGAAGAGGAGGAGATAACCCTAGAAAGGGAGACAATTTAAAGCATGTCCCATGCGCGGGGAGACTATCGAACCCACGACCTCAAGGTCGTAGGCAGGTCGTTGCCCAACTGGGCTAAGGACCTTGTGATAAATGCACCTTATCCATATTAAAATTATCCATAAATTTTGTACTATAAGTAATTTAATTTTTTTTACCAATTAAACTACTAATATGGACCATGTACATGTGGATATTATGGTGCAAAACTGACAATATCACCACAAAGTTATAATTTGCACTATAAGTACTTGAATTTTTTTTACCATGGACCATGTTCATGTAGATATTGTGGTCCAAAACTAACAATATCACCACAAAGTTATCTCTCTACTCATTCTACGGTGATGTGATCCGTTCTGAACCACAATGTACACATGTACATGATACATATCAGAATTTTACATACATTTAAAAGGTACGAGTCCCGCTTTGAAGAACTATAGCAAACAGTCCCAACTATGGAAGATTTGCGTTTCAAAGATGTGAAGATGAAGAAGACGAAAAAGGGCCTGTATTTTGTTTTCTTGTTAATCATGGTGAATCTCTGTTATGCCTCAAAATTAGGCATGCCAAGTACTCAGACTACTACCCTTGAAGCCAAGAACCACTTGAACCGCTTGAACAAAACTCCTGTCAAGCCTATCCACGTAAAATTTATCTCAAATTTCGTAAAAATTAAATTATCTAAAATTTAAAATATTATGTTTTGTTTGGAAACCGAACATAATGATATATGGTTAACGGTTAGTGGTCGTCATTTATATGTGACAGACCCCAGATGGAGATATCATTGACTCGTTCACGTGTCTAATCAACCAGCATTCGATCACCCTTTCCTCAAAAATCATACAATTCAGGTTAGCCATTTTTATTTCAAATTAAGATATAAAAAGAAACAGCCATTTTGTCTCAAATTAAATGCCCATTATCTAATTAAATAGTCTTCTGAGAAAATTTTGATTTTTGTTGCAGATGAGGCCGAGCTATCACCCAGAAGGGCTAGTATCTGATGATATCAAAGTGTCCAAATCTAAAGGAAATGGTGACACAAAACCAATCACCCAATTATGGCATTCAAAAGGAAAGTGTCCTAAGGTCACTATTCCAATTAGAAGAACAGCGGAAGAAGATATATTAAGAGCAAGTTCTACGGAGAGTTTTGGAAAGAAGAAACAGATTAGTATTCCAATTCCAAAACCAATTTCAGTTGATCTTGATCTAAATGTCCAATTAGTTCATGAGGTATCAAGAAACCATTTTCTACTATGTTTTGAATTTTTTTGAGATTTCTTTTTTGTACTTTTTTTTTTGTGAATTGATTTTTTTTTTATAAAAAAAAGTGACACTTTATTTGTGGGCTTTTTTTTTATTAGCATGCAATTGCATTTGTTGATGGAAACAAGTTTTATGGAGCAAAGGCAACAATTAACGTTTGGGGTCCTCAAATTCAGCAATCTCCTGAGTTTAGTTTGTCTCAAATTTGGGTTTTAGCAGGTTCTTTTGGAAAAGATTTCAACAGCATTGAAGTTGGTTGGCAGGTGACTTTACAGTTTTCACCACAGTAATCTTCTTTTTTTTCTTTTTTTTCTTTTTTTTTGATAAAGATAAGACTAAATTAGAAAATTTTACACGAGCGGAGAAGTTAAAAGCAAAGAAATTTGGGAGCGTTGGTCATGTCAAGATTAGACTTAATACTCCTAGCCCCACGCTCTATTCATGGTTGTGTTCAAAAAGCTATTCAAATAACTTTATATTTACATGTAGGGGTCATTGAAATTGTGAGTCGATGTCAAACTAGTACCATTAGGTCCGGCCCAACCCCTAATCCCCAAGTATTATAAGTGTCTATGGCTCATCTTTCATTTAGTACTTGTCTAGATAATATGAGATTGTAAGACCCACATATATGGTAGTTTTTCTTCACTTTAAGTGTTCAATTCTCAATGTGAGATTCCCTAATTTAGTCTTATATATAATTATGGCATTAATCTTGATTCATGTGGTCTCTAATTATGAATCTTCATGTCCCAAAAAACAGGTCAGCCCGCAATTATATGGAGATAAAAAAAACAAGACTATTCATCTATTGGACTGTAAGGCACCGCCATCAATTGCTAATTATTAATTGTTATTTTTTTTTTTGTCCATGTTGATTTTGGAGATCACTTTTCCTAAGATGTAGTAAAGCTAATTATTTTTTCTCTCCTATAGTAAAAGGAAAAAAATTTATTTCATTTAAGTAGTTTCTAATAATAATTTAGAAATTCTCAATCCTATAGTATACAATCTTTATCAACCATTAATAATATTGGATTCGATTTACATTCTCATTTATAACATTTTCCCCCTCATAGAAACGTGCTGTTCAAAGTCGAAGTGCTATGCTTACTTCACTAATCTTCCCGACTCATTTAAAGCTGTTTTTTTATCTTTTATGTGGTCTAAAAGAAGATGATTTATCTTTTTATCTTTTTTCCATTCTTTCTTGTTTCATATCACACATGTGAGGTGATATTCATACTGAAGAATTGGCCTCTGGTTCAAGCCACAATCCATCTTATAGGAAATATTGATGGAAAATGAGAGTAATTTGGGTACAGTTTGATTGTTAAAGAAAGTGAGTAAAGAAAATAATTATAATTATAATTTTTAAATTTCAGTGTTCGGTTCACTATTTTGATTATAGGAAAGGAATTTGATTTCTCAAATCTGAGAAAATAAACCCAAAATATTGGAAATGTAAATCATTACCAAGAGGTGGTATTGTGATTCCTTGCCCTACGACTTTAGCCAAAAAGATCCAGAAATATTAAAAAAAAAAAAAAAACATGAATGATACTCTTAAAATGTTTTTATTATTTATTAGGCAAATTGGCTCTACGGGTCCAAAAACAATTTAACTTTGGTGATTTTTGTCCAAAATCTATTTTTTTGGTGCATAGGGTCCAAAATCAATTTATGTTTGGTGTGGTAGGTCCTTCCGTCTAAAATTCCGTTAGTCAACTGTTAATTAAATTTTGAATGTGGTCAACCCTAAAACTATCAAGGGTATTTTTGAGATTTTACAATGACCAAAAAAAAAAAAAACCCCACCCCTACTCCTCCTTCCCGTCCCTCCCCGTCTAAGCCCCTTAACCCAACTCCTGAAACAGGCCCCCCCCCCCCCCCCTCTGCATCTTCTTCCTCCAAAATCAAAATTTCCCCCAAAATCTCATCTCATTTAATACTCAAATAGTCCAACTAAAAAATTCAACAAAAGAATCACCAAGATTGAATCTTTTGAGACTTTGGTTTATACTAAAAACACATTACTAACAATGGAAATAAAATTCAAGAATTAAACAAACACATTTCAAACCCAGAAATGCAAACCTAAAAAACCATAAAGGAAATCATGTGTTGATCTGAGCAATGACGCCAAAATGAAATAAAATAATGTGTTGATTTGAAGAAAGAAGATGAAGAGAGGGGGGGGGGGGGGGGAGGGGCTGTTTCAGTAGGGGTGGGTTAAGGGGAGGGAAGGGATTAGGCGAGAAGGGAAAGAGGGGGGGTAGGGGTGGGCTTTTTTTGGGGTCATTGTAAAATCTCAAAAATACCCTTGATAGTTTTAGGGTTGAACATTCAAAATTTAATTAACAGTTGACTAACGAAATTTTAGATGGAAGGACCTACTGCACCAAACATAAATTGTTTTTGGACCCTATGCACCAAAAAATAGATTTTGGACAAAAATTACCAAAGTTAAATTGTTTTTGGACCCGTAGAGCCAATTTGCCTATTTATTATTCCTTCTTATTTGTTTTCTATTTTTCTTCTTCCTTACATGTATTATATTTTTTTTTATTTTTTCAATATGATTAAAAACTAAAAATTTAACAAATTATTAAATTAATTTTAATCTAATATACATCCCCTCTCTAAAAGTTCACAAAATCCATTGGACTAGGTACACAACAATATATATACCGCTGGATATATTAATATGATTTGTTCTGAAAAGGGAAATTGGTCTGTTTGGTCCTCAAAGTATTTTCGAAATTATCTAGTCATCCCCAAAGTTTTTTGACTTCCTAAATAGTCCTTATTGTAATTGCGCGCTTCCCACATTGTCCTTTCACCACCATAGTGGGATGTTTCCGGCCAATTAAACTCACGTGCTTGTCACGTGAGTCCGATTGAGGGGTTCTGTAAGGGCAAAACTGTCCGAAACTTAATAAGAAATCCCCAAACACGTGTTTAGCAAATAAAATTACAATATATTCACCCACCCCAACAGCGTTCTCCTACATTTTTCTTCATCATTCTTCTGCTTCACCAAAGGCAACCCTACGCAGCAGCCAAAAATGAAACTGGGGAGGCAAGAAGAATGCAATGTATATTGTCGGCATGGAGATCCTTGCGTGTTGAAGACAAGCTGGTCGGAGCTAAACCCAACAAGAAAATATTACCGGTGTGCTAGATATGAGGTGAGTAACTTGAAAGCCCTAATTTTGATTTTGAAATTTTCCTGTAAATTTGGCTTATTTGGTTGTATTTCTGTCACATACCAAGCATGATTGTGGCTATTTTGAGTGGTTTGACATGCCAATGTGCAAGAAAAGCACAAAAGTTGTTAGATGGTCCATGAAGGAAATGAGGAAGTTGGAAGCTGACAACCATCAATTGAAGAGGAAATTAAAGTGGCTATGGGCTGTTTTTGTAGGATCTTGGCTATTTTGTTGTTTCAAAATTATTGTATTGAAGTAGAACCAATCAGTGGGTTATGGTGAAAATGAACTTTGGGATGTTTATGTTGTAACTTTGGGTTTTTGTCGTTTCATTTTGGCAGAATTTTAATAAAATTGGTATGGTTATGTTTGAAATGGTTATGGTTTGAATATTTGGAAATGGTTGCAATGATATCCTGCTTCATTGATAAAAGAATGGAACGAAGATAGTGATTCACAAAAGGCATTCAACCAAAACAATTGTAGTATGAATTCCCAGTACACAGTTTAAATGGCTACATTTGCCTTCTCAAAATAAGCAAATTCAAACAAACATAAACCAAAAAGAAATTCTGTTTCATAGGAAACATTTGCCTAACCAAAATGAGCAAAACAAAAACAACTAAACCAAACAAATCTAGTTTGAACTTCTTAGTGATCTTCGTATTTTTCCTCTAGCAGATTGACATTCATTCTTCTTATGTCCAAGATCCTTGCACAATGAGCATATGAGTGCCCTCTTTGATACAACTACATCCTGGAAAAAATGATGTATTAGAAACAATCTTTTACATTTATTGAATGCAAATTAAGTTTAAAACTATTCTACCTGATCAGTTTGAGTTGGCTGAGTTTCTTGTGTAGGGGAGGGGGGCTGCTGATGCTGAATTTCCTCATCATTCTGGATGTTTTTGGTAGGACAACTCCTCTTGTTATGTCCTAATTGATTGCAACTTGAACATTTGTTTATATTTGTCCTTTGAATGCTAGAGGCATTTGTTTCAGATTGTGGACATTTCTTTATGTTGTGTCTTGGCTATTTGCATTTACTACATGTGCCTGTACCCAAACCAGCCCTACTCAATTTTTTCCTTTCCCCACTGCCTCTTTTAACCTCATATTCTTCTCTTATTCTGGTCTTTTTAGGCCTTCCTGGTAATTTGAGCTTTGGAGGTGCATGAAGTGGTGGTTTCCCAGTCAATGGCCAATTGTTTGGACCATTGATTGGATAAATTATTGGCTCATAAGCCTTCAAGTATGCTGTTTTGCTGTAACAAGGGTTGATGTAATCCTCCAAATCCTTCCCCATTTCTCCAAGTGCTACTGCAGCATGCACACATAGGATCCCACTCAGTTCCCAACTCCTACATGTGCATGTATTCAATTCCAAATTCACAATAAACTGTTCTAACCCCATACTCCTTACCTGACAAATTGAATCCCCAGCAAAGGTGGCTGTTTCATACCTAGAATCTTCCTTAATCTTTTCAGAAATCTTAAGGATTCTTGGACATATTGTAGTCTCCTGCTTCAACATCCATTCTCTCCTATCTTTCAGCCTCATCATTAAGTACACCCTAATCCTTTCAAGCAATCCTAGAATAGGCTCCTCTCTAGCTTCCACTAATTTTGCATTGAAACTCTCACAATGGTTGTTCAAAAGAACATCACACTTTATTTCAGAATTGAAGTAACACCTTGCCCAATGTTGAGGAAGCTCATTTTGCATCAGCCACTTGTATGCAGCCTCATCATCTGACTTCAGCTCCTCCATTTCTCTTAGGAACTTATTTTCATAACTTGCTTGAGCACTTAACCAGAATTGAAGTTTTAAACCCTCACCTGGATAGTCCTTCTTAAAGTTATTGTGGATATGTCTCACACAATACCTATGATGCACATGTGGAGTCTCTTCTGCAACATCTGCAATTAGTCATTGAAACCAGTATACATAAACAAATGCAATCATGGCATGAAACTGTTGAAGTATAAATGATTAAATCTGAAATGAAAATGAGTATACCTTTTGTCTATCTGACATAATGGCCCAAGTTCCTCCAGAATTAATACCAAGATCAACAGCTAGTTTTTTAACAAACCACTTCCAAGTATCCTTGTTTTCTCCCTCACAAATAGCATAAGCAACAGGATAAATGCCATTGTTGGCATCAATGCCAACTGCAGTCAATAAAATGCCAGGGTGTGGACCCTTTAGAAAACATCTATCAAGCCCAATAATCTTCCTACAACCCTCCAAGAACCCTTTTTTCAATGCAGCAAAACACACATAAATCCTTTGAAAAATCTGTTGTCCATTTTCAGGTTCAGTATAAGATTCCATTTCCACAGTAGAACCAACATTAGTCAATCTAAGTTCTTCACAATAGTCCTCTAACCTGAGATACTGATTCTTATACTTACCCTGTAACAGCATTTTTGCATGACTTCTTGCTTTCCAAATGACATTGCTTGTAATTTCAGATTTCAGCTCCTTTCTAACCTTACTCTTAAATCTTCTTGAACTAAATGACTTATTGTACTTGAACTCATGTAAGAACATTGCAGCAATTCTTTTATATGTTGCATGCTTGTGGTAGTAAGTTCTACCACATTTATGCTTTGCCTGGATAGTCCTCAATTGATACCTACCATTACCTAGATTCAGTCCATAAATCTCTCACTTACAGTTTTTCCCTTTACAAATAGCCCTCACTCTAACATTGTCATTCTTAGACAGTGATACTAGTCTACCCCAGACAAATCCATGGTTCACAATGGCATCAATCAAGTCTTTTTTGCTGTCAAACATCATACCTGGCTTGAACCTTGGGTCACTCAGCCCTTCTTTGTTTGCTCTGTACCTTTGAAACATTCTCTTCTTGGAAGCTTCACCATCTTCATCAGTGTCACTTGTATTGTCCCACATACTATCTATATCAGATTCATTATCCTCATTTGACTTGTCAATTTCAATTTCATTACCAGCAAATATTTCAAACTCTCTACCTCTTGGAACCATGTAATCATGTTTCTTTTTCTTGGAAGTTTCAACATTATCCCCTGCAGCTTCATCATTAACTTCTACATAGTCCTCATGGACTTCATCAACTTCTAAATTTTCCTCATTCACTACATTTTCATTTGCAGGTTCATCAACCAACTCTGTCTCTACTTCAGCCCCATCCACTGTTACTTCATCAAACTCAAAGTTATATACTACTTGGTCAAGCAAATCATCAGGTACATTCTCATCATCACTTCCACATGCATAGTTAGGATCTACAAGAAAATCATCTATATTTGCAGATTTATTGGATTTTCAGGCTTTGTAACAGGCTGCTTTTCAAACTCTGTTTCAGGCTGATTTTCAATCTGAGTATCAGACTCAGTTTCATGTTGCTTTTCAGGCTCTTCATGACACTTTTCAACCTCATTGTATTTCCTCTTAACCCCCTTAGCCTTACTCTTTATTTTTTCTTTTCCTTTACCTATGACTGGTTCACTTGTAGATCCCTTAGAGAGTACTTTTTCCTGGCTAAATGGAGTAGTTTTTTGTTCGTTATCACTATCAACATGATAAACAAAACCTGCAGATGTAACTAATTCAACATTCTGAATTGGGTAGTAATAAACATCTGAAAGACCAGGTTCTATATGAGGAAAGACCATGGCTATGTTATCCAAGCTTTGAAATACAATTTCAATTAAACCCCTTTTCCCTGCACACTCAACCATTTTCAAAACATCCTCATCACACAATAAAACACTCCACTCATCTTCACATTCCTCATGACAATTCCAGTTGTAAATTACATGCAATTTATAACCCAACTTGTATGCAAGACCATCCAAGTAAAACAGAGACATCATGTTCCTGTTACATTTGTCTATCAACTTAAATGAACCCCCAACATAAGTGTTATTTACTAGTTTACCCCCAAAGTAGGCCTTCACTGTAAGTCTACAAATCAGAAAAGGACAAAAAATGGAATCCAACAGGTCCAATTAAAAAATTGATAAATATTGCAAGAAAACATGTACCATAACCACTTTTAGCCGACATAAATAAACAATGGTCCCAAGTACTCTAAAAAACTCCCACTTCAAACCCTAGGTGTCATAAATACTCTCCTTTTCAAACGGGGGACCACATGAATACAAAAACAACACTATATATACATTTTATGCATATCAAAACAGCCAAACACCAAGAAAAAAAGACAAATCGACAACAAATTAGTAAAAAAAATAAACCTAATCCGACTATAAATTTGAATAAACTAACATGAATAGAAAGATATATTACTAGGAGGAGTATTCCCCATTGAAACAGCAGTTAATCGGCCTCAGCTGAAGGAATTTAACTAGATATGAAGATTTGGAGAAGAAGATCAAAGGTTTTGGGGCGAATAAATCCAGTTCTTCATTTAGGGCTAATAATAATCTGAAATTGGTAGGCACGTGTGAGATGAGTCACTTGGGTTGTTTTTTTCCGGACGTAATTGCCCCTCAATCGGACTCACGTGAGTTTAATTGGCCGGAAACAGATCACTTTGGTGGTGAAAGGAGAATGTGGGAAGCGCGCAATTATAATAAAGACTATTTAGGAAGTCAAAAAATTTTGGGGATGACTCGATAATTTCGAAAATACTTTGAGGACGAAATAGACCAATTTCCCTTCTGAAAATAGAGAATAATTTTTACCGTTGGATGAGAGATCTAACGATTAAAAAACACCCATCTTCAAATCATTTGCTATGATTTTTATAATATATATGGTCTGGATACATGTTTTTAAACTTTTCTCAACTGTCAAAATTTTCATATATTGATTGTTATTTGTTTTACACGTGTCAACAAACATTTGTTAGGCATCAGGATTAGACTATTATGGATTGTTATCCTATATCTTTAATTTAACAATCATTGTTTGTTTTATTATTCACCTATTCAATACTAATAGATTCCTTTGGCAGCCTCTTTTGATTAGATTAGATGATTAACAATATTGGCAGCCTCTTTTGACTCATTTTTTTGATAGATTAAGCACGTAAATAATAGTCTGTATCTGTGTGTATGTTCCTATTCATATGTTCAATCACTAATAACTTATCATGTGTATATATAATTAGAAAAAAAATTCACAGGCGAATTCTGAATGGTTTGAATAAAATATACACGGATACATACAATTTTCACCTGATTAAACAGTGCATTTTTTTAGGCAAGCCGTTATTTTTGTAGATCAAGGGTGAGACTGTCATTGTACATCTATCTATAATCTATCCAATATTTTTGTCAATAGCTTTGACCTACCAATAATTTCTATTGGGTTAAATCCGATGGATACTCCAAACTCTCTAAGTGGTTAAAATATCTGGGTAATTAAGTACCCGATTTTGATGGAAATTAGTAAGGGAGTTAGAATATCTGGGTAATGGAGTTGAATTAAAAGTCGATTATTGATGAATCGTTATAAGAAATAATAAATATTAGACATCAGTTGGAATTTTTTTCCCTACTTCAAACAAGTTTTATATTGTATTTGAACTTTTTTGATAATTTGAAATTGTTATATTTTTTTTTTTTAAAAAATAATTATTTTCGTCCTAAATTGAAGGTTCTTTTTTTTATATAAGTGGTTATAAAATGGGATATTCAATTTAATACGGAAGGAGTATTATTATATAATTTTAAACATTTTGATGGGGACAAAATAATTTGAAGGGCCAAAATAATTTTTTTTACATAAAAAATCTATATAAAAAAATAAACAATAGTACTATTAAATCATTGTTACAAATTTTGGTCCCATGCCCCTAGCTACCTCCCTCACTGATTCATCAAAAAAAAAAGGGTCATAAAAAAAATAGTACTTTTTGTAATTCAGAACTGACCACATCACCACAAGGTTGTCTTTTTCTTCATTTTGTAGTGATGTTGTCAGTTCTGAACCAAAAAGTCCAATGGACCTAATCCATATCAAAAATTGTCCTTTAATTTAATGTGTAGAAATGTGTTAAAAAATCAGTTATCATCTTTGAATTTAATGGAGACAATCTTCCTCCTTCATTGTAGATGAGGCCTTCTAATAATCCAGAAGGGCTAGGATTTGATGATGGCAAATCATCCAGAAGAAAGGGTTATAAATTATGAATCACTCAATTATGGCATCTCAATGGAAAGTGTTCTAAGGGAACTGTTCCTATTAGAAGAATAAAACAAGAGGATCTTTTGAGAGCAAACTCTCTTGAGAGTTTTGGAACTAAGAAGCACGATACTGTTCCAATGTCAAAGTCTGAAGAAAATAATCGTTCCGAGGTACTTCTTCTGATTTTCATGAGTAATGCTAGGCGACTAAGCATTTAATTAATTAATTAGTTAAATTAGGGTAAAATTGTAAATAAACCGTTAAATCTCTTATGTCAATAGAGAATGTATAGTGTTAACCCCGAAACTCTGGGGACAACTGGTTGGAGTTGGAGTTGTCATATGCCTCACCGTGGACGAGGGTTCGATTCCCACAGTAGACATCGACTCTCTTGGGATTTTCCAGCTGTGGTAGAGCTCCGTGTATAAGAGCAGTATGGGTCAGACCCTCCCCGCTAGCGGTCACGTTACGGGACAACAGCAGGCCGAGCCCGGATTAGTCACCACGTTGTCGGTGGACACCGAGTGCCCCTCGGAGTTAACCAAAGAGAATGTTATAGTGTTTAATTTAAGATTTTAGACAATTTTAGCAAATTTTATTTACCTATAAATCATTAACCTTCTTTTATATGTCCAGGGCCTCTGTATTTTATGAACCAAAATATATATATATATATATATATATATATATATATATATATATATATATATATCAGTTATCGAATGCAAGAGAATTTTAAAAAAAATGTTAAATTTAATGCAAATATAAACTCAAAAGACAAGAATACTCTTTACATTAGTATTTTTTTTTATATTTCTTCTTTGGGTTAAATATGCGTAAATGTAGAAACTAGTGATTAAAACATAACTAAAACTGTAGTAGTACAAAAGAACAATTAAAGTTGGAAAAAAATGTCATTCAGAACAACTAATTTAGGATTGGGGAATACTTATCACTTAAAGAAAATAAAAATAAAAAACAGATATCAGAGAAAATATTAATTTTCTTGATTTCCATCTTATTTGTAAACTCTACATTTTTTTTTTCTTGATTTAAATTTTGTTTGCTTTACTGGATAGTATGCAGTGGTATATATTTCAAATGGCAAGTTCTATGGAGCAAAGGCAAACATAAGCATTTGGAATCCTAAAGTTGAGCAGCCTCTTGAAGATAGTTCCTCTCAACTCTGGATTTCAAGTGGTTATCCTGCTTCAGATGCCAATGTCATTGAAGCTGGTTGGATGGTAACTTCTTATTAATTTTTATTTGACTCTGCATTTTCTATTACACTATTTAATAGACTAATAATATTAAGAGGGGCGAAGTGATCAGTTCACACCCATAAAGGCACTCTGGTCTTATAATGTTACTAGTGATACAATATCGTTGGTGTATTAGACAGTGTTTAAAAGATGTAATAGCAAATTCAGAGTTGTATAATTTTGAATTGTTCAAATATGCAAATATGGAGTCGCTCTTGTAAAATTGTACTCACAACCTTCTCACATGAATTGGAGTGAGACCTATCTGCAAAACTGGTCCTACCTCAATTAATGTGAGGTCAGTCCAAAAGGACGACTCTACCTTGAAATTTTCCGCAAATATGAATTACTTTTGGTCTCTAATTTCCCTTGATTTCATCGAAAAAAATGTCAGCCCAAACGTGTTTGGAGATTACCACACAAGATTATTCATCCATTGGACGGTAAGCCACTACCAAAATTTGATTTATTCATTCAACACTTCTGATATGTACCGGGTTCACTGGACCATGCGGTGCAGATTTGGCTACATCACTGCATTTCCTTCTCTCTCCTCATTTTGCAGGGATGTGGCTAGGAATGGCAACGGGGCAGATCGGGGCGGGTATCTGAAATACCACGCCCGCCCCCGCCTCGTTGATCTGTGCCCCGCCCCGCGCCCCGCCCCGCCCCGGATCAAAAATTTCTGCCCCGCGCCCCGCCCCGCACGGGGCAGATCTGACCCGCCCCGCCCCATTCTATTTTTTTTTAAAAAAAATCATTATTTTTTTAAAATTATAAAAATCATTAATTTTATCAAAAAAATTAAAATCATAAAAATCATTAATTTTATCATAAAAATAATTAATTTTTTTAAAAATCATAAAAATCATTAATTTTATCCAAAAAATCATTAATTTTATTATAAAAATAATTAATTTTTAAAAAAAATATTTAATTTTTTTTAAAAATAATTAATTTTATCCCAAATCAATTCTCAAACAAGTACAATTAGTATATTAAAATGAAAATTAAACATGATTATGTTTAATAATAACAATATTATAATAATTTAATATAAATGGGGCAAAATGGGGGCGGGGCGAGGGCGGGCAAGTGGATGAAAAAATACCATGCCCGATCCGCCCCTGCTCGCGGGCGGGCGATCTCGCCCTGCTCTCTACTGGGGCGGGCGGGCTGCCCCAAAAGGCATCGGGGCAGGGCGGATCGGCGGGTCACGGGTCAAATTGCCATCCCTAGATGTGGCCAAATCTGGATCACATGGACCCGGTCCATATCAGAATTTTCCTTATTCATTAGTATTGTTTTGAGTAATTGGCATATTTGGCCCTAATAAAATCCCAACTCCCCAAACTTTTGCAGAGCCTCAGCCATCACCAATTACTAGTTTTATTATGACCAAATGTGCCACTAACTCTGTTGTTTTGGAGTTATTTTTTACAATTGTGTAACATAAGTTATAATGATCATATTTAATGTCATGGGATTATTTTAATATTTAGAAACAATGACAGAGAGATAACTATCAATCCACGGGTTGTTTCAATTTACTATGCTCGGGCTTTATTCAAACTAGCAGTGAAATAGCAATAGGGAGCATCATCAAACCGATCTCTACCTATGGCGGCTCCCAATTTCACCCAAGTATACTTGTGTGGAAGGTAATTTAACTAGAACACTTCTGATATGGATCGGGTCCACTGGACCATGCAGTTCAAATTTGGCCACATCACTGCATTTCCTTCTTTCTCCTCATTCTGCAGGGTTGTTGCCAAAACTGAATCACATGGACCCGGTCCATATCAGAATTTTCCATTTAACAAACGCGACGAGTATACGCTCTTTTATTAAAATTTTCATAAATCCTCTTCCTTGAAGAAATCAACATTAAATAATATATATATATATATATATATATATATATATATATATATATATATATATATATATATTTTTTTAACAAACGCATGCAGTATACGTCTCTTTATTAAAATTTTCATAAATTCTCTTCCTTGAAGGAAATCAACATTAAATAATTTTTTTTTTCAGGATCCAAAAGATGGTAATTGGTGGTTACAATTGGGGAATAAGCATATTGGTTACTGGCCATCCTCTATATTTACCTACCTAGCTGACAGTGCTTCACAGATTGACTGGGGTGGTCGAGTGTTGAACTCGGAGCCCAATGGAAGGCACACTACAAGCCAGATGGGCAGTGGCCATTTTCCGAAAGAAGGGTTCAGAAAAGCTAGCGTTTTCGGAGGTATGAAGATTGTTGATAACTCAAACACGTTAAAAGAAGCTGATAATTTTGAATTTCTTATACCAACACCAAATTGCTACAATGGTAGTCTTGGCAATAATCGATTCTTAGGAACCCACTTCTACTATGGTGGTCCGGGCAGAAATCCCAATTGCCCATGATCAGACATGGACACTACACTTACATTTTCCTTTGTTAAGATTCTTACGAATTTGTCCAGTGTATTCCCTTTTTGTTACCATTTTTAGTTCAATATGAAAATAATTTGTACCAAGAGCAAATAAAACCTTACATAAATGTTTTTTTTTTCTTTTTGAGGTGAATCTTAAAACAATAATGATTGTCGGATCAAAAAATTTGGATCAAACAAGGATTAAATAGTATAAAATGAAAATGATTGTTAGAATTTAATGTGACTTTATTCCTTCTTGATCCAAATTTGATCCCAAATTTTTGATCCAATAATCACTACCCATCTTAAAAACCTCGATTCATTGGAAAGTGTTCTATCAAAAGCAAATTGTTGTTTGGATTGGGTCTGATTTGGGTTTGGTCGATTTGAGACTCAAACTCATACTCAAACCAACTTTGTATTGAGACTGGGAATAAATTTTGAAGTGTTAAATCATCTAAAATATGGTTTGAGATTGAGATCAAAATTTATTAGAATATTAGAATTATGGTAACATGTGTTTGTATATGGTTAGAATATATCTCGTATTATCTCGAGATATCTTGTGAGATTGTATAATCATTTTGTTTCCTAGTAGAGCTGTAACTCTTGAAGTGTAGTGACCCAAACACTGTCTGGTGGAAAAACCCTGAGCTTTTTAATTCTAAGTCCCTGAAAAATGAAATCATTAACACCCATTTTTTTAAAATTTACAAATTAACCCTAAATTATATTTTTAAATTACAAATTGACCTCAAAATGTTTATAAGGTTTTTGCTCCATAGACCTTTCAACGTAATTAGGAACTCATTTTAATAGGATTGGACGACATCTTCGCAATGAAAGTGTTGAAATGCAAATGCATACACTTTATCATGAAAAAAATGAGATTATAAAAGAAGATTTAATTATTTTCATCCATATGTTTTTTCAGCAAATGAGACAACTCCATAAATACAGAAAAAATTGCTTTTATGAAAATTATTTTTTCAATAACTTTAAAAAAAAAAAAAAAATCAGCAATACAGCACATACATATGTGCTACCAATTGATTCCGATATTGTGTTAAAAGGGCGTAAACTCTCTTAAAAAATAGGATAAGGAATATGATAGACTTTAGGTATGAACATTACTATATTTAAAAATGTTATCGTGAGTGTCGTAAAAATGCCACGTATGATTTCGTGTCCAATTATAGATAGTTCATTAACATATTTGGGAAAACCTAAATGTAAAAGGAATTACAGATAGTTATGATATTTTGTTTGTAAAAGAAAGCTCTAGTGACTCTTGCTGCTTACATCTTAATATAATATCCAACACATTATTTTTATATTGGTCGAATGTTGATGAACTAATATGCTACATTTTGGCCGGAGCAATTATTCTATTTCATTCTGATGTCTCGTTTTTTTCAACTACTAATAAGTTGTCGAGTGTTATTATTATTATTATTATATATTATAATTTTAAAATCTAAAAATAATAGTATAACTTTGAAAGGAAATTGTGCATTTTCATCACTGTCACACCCTTAGCCCAGTGACCTGATAGCACTCCATCGACCAATGAAACAGCGAAACCATAACAAAAAATAAACTTTCAAACTGTAATCATAAAAGGATTAAACTTATTATAAGATCATCAATATCAATCTTAATGTGAATACATAAACTTAATAATATTTTTGCTCCACTTCAAAAAGTTCAACTAATTATTACATCATTGTTACATTCATTAGAATCTACTCGTCGTACTCCACATCCCATGTCTCCTTATCAACGATATCAACAAACTCATCTGCAAAACATAAAGAGGAAAATGATGAGCCACACTAGCCCAGTAAGGATTGATCGCCTTTGGGATGAAGGACCAAAGAGACATCAAAACGTTCCAAAGTTATATAGCTTGAAATAACTTAACATGTAAACATCTTTGAAAGACTTATGATACACTTAAAATGATAACATAAGAGTTTAGAATATATATAACTTAGACAAGACAGTAATCAGAATAGTAAAAGTGTAAAAATGAGAACCTCAGACGATGCACATAAGACATCGGTCGACCAAAGGGTCGTCTGAGATCAAGGCAGAAAGTTTGTCCAAAAGTCCAAACGAGGTAAATGCTATTTCGGTCGACCGAAGGTCATCTGGACCAGTCCCGGTCGAGGTTATATTTACCATGGTCGTTCGAGATAGTCCGAAAGGTCGTCCGAATAGCCCAGTAGTTTAGTTTGGGCGAGGATGGCAGAGTCCAGTCAACCGGAGCGGTTGTCTGGGATTCAGAACTACCAGTTTTCAAGCTTATTTTGTGAAGAAAAATCCATTTCCTGCACTTCAAAACATCACAACCCAAAAACATTAATTTTGGACTAACTTTAACATATAAAACATCATCAAAACAGAAACAAAACATATCATAACAATACCTAATCATATCGGTCTTATACAGATAAAAAATTGTGCTTCAAGCACCTTAACATATTATAACTTAACATTTCGACATATAGAAATCTGACATGATGAGTATTATTACAACATGCAACAAGTAATTTACAACCGAGCTCAATCATCTGGCAATAACTTTAGCCAACTGTTAACAACTCAAACTTTATAGTCGTTTGGGGAGGGGGCACACATATCATACTTTAAGCAAGGCAAGAAAAGGGTTGTTTAAGGACACACCCATGTTATATCATCGTTCATCCTTGTGAACTTCACAACTACTCTTAACAGACCTAACTTTTTATCCCCACAAGTAGGGGTGAGCAAATTTGGTAAAAACCGATTTACCGACCGAATTCGATTTGAATTCGGTAAATCGAATTCGGTAATTCGGACCAATTCGGTAATTCGGATCATACCGAATTCGAAGTTTTCGAATTCAATTAGAATTCGGTATATGGTTTTGGTGAATTCGGTATTACCGAATTCGAATTCAAAAAAATATTTTAATAAATAATACTAAAATAAATACACTATAAATACTCTCCTAAATCCCTACTTCTAACAAAAAATGTCACCCACACTAGATTACTCCCCTTCTTCTTCCTCTTCTTCATCGTCTTCTTCTTCCTCCCAAACAGAACTTCTTCCCCTTTCTTCTTCTTCGTCTTCTTCTTCCTCCCGTCACCACCCTCCATCGTTCTCCATTCTCTTCTCCTCTTCCTCTTCTCCTCTTCTCCTTCTCTCTTCTTCTCTTCTCCCTCTATTTTAATTTTCCCCAAAATCCAAAATCCCTAAATCCCCAATTTCATCTTTATTTCTAAAAATTTCTTCTTCTTCCTTTTTTTTTTTTCTCTTTCTGTCTTTGCAGTGGCTTCCCCTCCCCATCAATAACTTTTAATTTTCCCCAAAATCCAAAATCCCTAAATCAGTAATTCGGTAAATTTACCGAATTCCGAATTCGCCAATTCGGTAATTCGAATTCGGTAAATCGGAATTCGGTTCGAAAAAGGTCGGTAGTCCATGTGAAATTCGAATTCGAATTCGGTAAAATGGAATTCGTTGCTCACCCCCACCCATAAGGGTCCGAGTCATTACAAATGGGACATAACATGGCTCTCGGGCATTGTAAAACATATCAAGATTCGGGATATATCCTGGAATATGCCATCAACAGACTAGAGTTCTAGATTGAGAATATGCATATGTTGGCTCTATAGAAATGCAAATAACAAGTATACAAGAATAACCATGCAATAGATGCAAATATACTTCAATTCTTCATCCAATTTTTATGTAGTAAAATATGAGAAATCTTTCATACAAATTCATAATTTGATAAAATACCAGTTCATGCACTTAGGATTGAAAAGAAGAACGAAAGATCCTTACCTTGTATGCGCATTCAAAATTTCAAAGGAAGAACAAAAACCATAATTTCAAATTCACAGGGGCAACTTCTGAAAGCAATTACTCTTAATTGAACCATTGAAATCTAATCTCCACCGTGCAGATTTTATTTCTATAAGTCCTTTAACTATATAAACAATAATGGGCTCGATCAGGCTTCAATTACTACTTCAAATGGATGTTTTTCTATGATTTCACGGATTTTCCAAAATTCCTTAACTTATCTCTTTTCCCCTCATTTTCTATTCTCTATCTCTCTTATTATAGTTAATTCTTGCACTAACAACCTTTCCTAAGCAACACATCCTCCTACAATTTCCTGATACTACACTTAAGTTCCCAAACTTCTTAAACATAAAAATTCACCCCTAAACAAATATATTCACAACATATATCATATATAAAACAAGTTTTAAAAAAAAATATTATTTATTTATTGGGGGAGAGAGACCTATCTATTACAAGAAATGGGGGATTCAATTCATGACCTCTACATCATGAGGTCTCAGCCTTGACCACTAGACTAATATATATAAAACAATTGAAACACGTATAACTCAATTAATTCATGCAATTGCTAAGGTAAAAAAGTCATGGGTATCGCATCATTCTTCCTTACGAATGTTTCATCCCCGAAATTTACTTACCTTGATCCTGAATATGTGAGTATATTTGTCTTGCTTCCTTTTCCAGCTCCCACACAACCTCTCTTTCAGTGTGGTACTTCTTGGTATGACAAATCTTCTTGAAGTTCTAATGGTTCAGCTTCTAGAATATGACTTGGGTCGGGAACGTACTTCATTAATTGTGAAATGTGGTAGACGTTGTGCAATCTTGACAGTGTCGGCGGTAGTGCTAACCGATAAGCTAACTCGTCTACCCGTTCCAGAATTTCATGCGACCCCACATACCTTGGAATTAACTTACTACTTTTACCAAACCTCATAAATTTTTTTGTTGGTGAAACCCTCAAGTATACATTGTCTCCAGTCTGAAGTTCCAATGTTTTTCTTTTACTGTCAGTCCAGCTTTTCTGATGGTCTTGTGCAACCCTTATTCCTTCCCAAATTAGCAGTACATTTTCCATTGTTACCTGAACTAGTTCTGGCCATATCACTGTCTTCTCACCAATATCATCCCAGCACACCGGTAATATACATCGCCTTTCATACAAAACTTCATATAGTGTCATTCCGATACTTGCTTGGTGGTTGTTGTTGTATGCAAATTCCACCAAAGTCAAGTGATTTACCAGCTGCCTTTGAAGTCTAAGACACAGGCCCTTAACATATCTTCCAATGTCTGGATAGTCCTCTATGATTTCCCATCTGTTTGCGGGTGGTAGGCGGTGCTAAGAGACAATTTAGTTCCTATTGCCTAATTAAAACTTCTCAAAAAGCGAGACACATACTGTGAATCCCTATCTGATATTGTGTTGACCGGCACACCATGTAATCTATCTCGTTCATATACATCAGAACTAAAACGTCCATCGGTGTTGTAATCTTCATAGGCAATAAATGTTCCGACTTGGTCATTATGTCCAATATAAGACAAATCCACTGATAGACATAATATGCCCCAAAATCAAAGACTACCATATTTGTGTATTGGGAAATCCGTTGATTCACCCAATTGTGCCAATGATTGTTCCTTCTCCAACTCTAAATCCGTTGACTGAGCTTCCTTAGCCCGAACAAGTAATGTTGGTTGGACTACTAAGGTTGCCAAGACGTTGTTGGTATACTAAAAAATCTTAATATCTAGCTTCTCAAACTCTAATATAAGCTCATGTTGCTCAGTAATCATGGTTGCCAACTTACCCGAATTTTTCCTATTCAAATCATCAACTACCCGATTAGCTTTACTCGGGTGGTAACTAATTGTCAAATCATAGTCTTATAGTAACTCTAGCCACCGTCTTTGCCTCATATTGAGTTCTTTTTGTGTGAATAAATATTTAGGACTTTGATGATCAGTAAATACCTCACATGACTCACCATGTAAGTAGTGTCTCCAAATCTTCAAGGAAAAAGCCATTGCTGCTAACTCAACATCATGTATGGGATAGTTCTTCTCATATAAATTCAATTGTCTTGAAGCATAGGAGATTACTTTGTCATTCTGCATAAGTACACAACCCAATTCAATACCTGAAGCATCGTTGTAGATGACGAAAACCCTCGATTTCTTCCGACAATGCAAAGATTAGTGCAGCAATAAACTTTTCCTTCAATTTCTGGAAGCTTTCTTCACAATCTATACCCCAATTAAACTTCACTTGCGTATGAGTTAACCGAGTCAGTGGTACTGCAATCCTTGAAAAATCCTCAACAAATTTCCGGTAATACCCTCCTAATGTCAAGAAACTCCTGACTTCAGTCATTGTTGTTGGTCGAGGCCAATCTACTATAGTTTTTACTTTTCTAGATCTACTAACACTCCTTCATCCGACATTACATGACCCAAGAAACACTCTTCAACCTTAATTCATAGTTGCTGAACTTGGCAAACAGTTTATATTTTCTAAGAATTTCCAAAGCTATCTTCAAATGTTCTTCATGAGCTTTTTCAAATGGTGAGTAGATTAGAATGTCATCAATGAATACCACGACAAACTTGTCTAAGAAATCTCTGAAAACCAGATTCATCATGTCCATAAAAGTCGACAGTGCATTGGTCATTCCAATCAGCATTACAAGAAATTCATAGTGCCCATATATGGTTTTGAAGGAACTCTTTGATATGTCTTGTGGTTTGATTCTCAAAAAAGGAGACCAATGATAATTTATAAATTGAAAATTGTAGTTATAATCTCCGAAAATTTTCACTTTTATAATAGTATCCGTTGATTTTTCATGTCGATTTGATTTTGAATTTGACATGGAACATCCTATGATTGTTGAATAAGACAAGCTTTTTATTTGGAAGAACGGTGAAAGTTGTTTCTCTTTACAACTTCGTCACTTTCAAATGATAACTTTTGTATATTTCTTCTATGCCATTAGTCACTCTATATAGATAGGGAAGAATTGTGAACAGAATCACATTTGAAGATTTGAATTATACATTCCTAATTTAATTTAATATAATTTAGGAAGTATAAATAATATGATTAGCTGAATCTTTGCAAAAGAATGTCGTGGAGCAATCCTATTTGCTTAAACACTTCTTAAATTCTAATTGGACGGGATTTAAGACCTTGTCACTTGTCCACATTTTATTGGTCCTAACATTTTAATTTTGGATAAACAAATAATAAAATATAAAAATCTAGTAAATTTACGATGTCTATATAATTCCGATTCTAACACAATAACCTTAGTCATTTTTGTTAGAAGATTTTTATTTACTTTTCATAAGATGAAGAAGGAAAATAAGTTTGATTGCTTTCTTTTGTTACTGATTGTGATTTTTTTTCTTGCATCAAGATCGAGAATGGCATCTGCCACTAGTCTTGGAGTCAAGAAACTCTTGAGTCGATTGAACAAAACGCCTGTCAAATCCATTCAGGTCACTCCTACAACTCCTCTGACTTCTTGTTTGTTTTCTTTTTTTATCACTCTAAGAATGCGATTAGATAGTATTTAATTTAAAAAAATTGTTCGAAAAAGATGACTTTTTGTTCTCATAAGAAATTGAATGTATTTGAGTCAACTTTTATATTTCGAAATTACTATATGCAATTACATACACAAATAATGTACTATATTACATATTTTCAACAATTTTAAGGGGACAAAATAAATTTTATGTTTAGAACTCTAAGTAAAAATTTATACAAAGGTTAATACAAAGTACTAGACCGTTTTCAAAAAAATTCCAAGGCAGGGATGGATGTAACTTCATGTTTGGGGGCGAATAGTACATAAATATACATCAAATAACTATGTGAAAATTTTCAATAATTTTGAGAAAGCGAAACTTAATATTTTAAAAGATTTTTTTTTAAAAGTAAATTGTTTTCTAAGAGTAAAAAGACATAATTTTAAAAATATCAGGGAGAGTCACCCCTCCCCTCATAAATCTACTTATGTTGCGGACCTTGATCCTATGTGACTTCATCGCTGAATGTTTTATTTGATTTCATAATGAAATATTGTCTAGAATTGTGTGGTTCAATTACTGATGCATGGTTAATAACTAATTGAATGGCAGAGCCCGGATGGAGACATTATTGACTGTGTTAATATGTATAATCAGCCTGCGTTTGATCATCCTTTGCTCAAAAACCATACAATTCAGGTTAAACCTATCTATTTACCCATTTCAATTAAGGATGTGAATACTTCTTTCGTCATAAGATTGTATGTTCGATGGGATGTCGATTTTGAGTAAGGGAGACAATTGTTTTCTTCTTTTTTTGGTAGCAGATGAGGCCAAGCTATTATCTAGAAGGGAGAGAATTTAATGATAGCAAAGTATCCAGGGGAAAAGGTCATAAATTACCAATCACTCAATTATGGCATTTGAATGGAAGATGTCCTAAGAGAACTATTCCTATTAGAAGAATAAAAGAGGAGGATATCATGAGAGCAAACTCTTGGGAGAGTTTTGGAATGAAGGAACGCAAAAGTATTCCAACACCAAAGTCAGTTGATCTTGATAGAAGTATCTCTGACGGTGACGAGGTATCAATGTACTCTTTTCTTCTTTTTTTTGAGTGAGGTTCCAGCGTAGGCACGGAAGTTTTTTATTTTAATAGAGGGATGAGGGGATTCCCATACAATTATAAATACATCTTTGTTATTTATAAATTTATAACTAAATGAATACACATTACTAATTACAATAAAAACGTTATCATCATGGGCCAGAGTTTATATTTTTTTTCAAATATCCTTTTGTGAGTATGATCCTCAAAATGATATTTACCATAAATATACCCTCAAAATTGTATTTTTATAACTATATAAGCTCAATAGGGCGGATCATTAATGTCCTAAAAAGTATTTTTATTATTTAAATTAATATTATGAATTCATTAGTTAGAATTTATAAACGCTGAGAACGTATTTATTAAGTTTTGTTTTTTTTTAAAAATTGATTTTTGTTTTCTTGCATAGGTTGCAGTGGCATATGTTCAATCTGTCCATTATTATGGAACGAGGGCAGATATAAACATTTGGAATCCTAAAATTGAAAGATCCTTTTGAAGAGAGTTTCTCTCAATTATGGATTGAAGCAGGTCTAAGTGACTATCAGGATAATAATGTTATTGAAGCTGGTTGGATGGTAATCATTCAATTTTTTTGTGGATCAAGCATTTACCTAGTAGTTAATGTTGAGGTCTATGGTAGCAAAGGTCTTGAGTTGAACCCATCCACCCTTCCCAAACCATCTCGATTTTTCTAGGAGATAGGTTCCTCCCCCAAAATCATTTTTTTCTTAAAAACAAACAAACATTCGGTTCTTTTTCGATGAAAATTTATCCTAAATTAACTATATTGGTCATGGCCCAACAATCTTTTCAAAAGTGTAATTGTATTTACTTGGTGGCCTTTCTTGTGCAAGTAGGGCTAAACATAAATATGTGATGAAAACATGGGTCATGGCCAACATAGTAAGTATATAATAGAATCTTTCTTTGAGGTAATAATTTTTGTCAAACCCCTAACTATAGAATAATATCTATAATTTTGATTCGTTCGGTTTCTGATTTTTCCTGATTATGAATATTCATTTGACTGAAAAATAAATAGGTCAGCCCAAAGGTATATGGGGATGCTAATGCGAGAATTTTTATTTACTGGACTGTAAGTCACCACCATGTCATATTCTATATATTCATTGTTTAAGGAGTTTATTATTTCCTTGTGTAGCGGGTTAACACCATTTAATATTGTCTTTGTACCTATATATATATATATATATGTATATTATTAGAGAACCATATGTTAGTTTTCATTAGATTGTTTAAATGTTTGGAAATTAGGTATGTATGTGGAACTAACTCTTATATGTAGCATGGATGCTACGGTGATATTCATTTTCATGAGATTGTTTTAATATTTCAAAATATTAATAGAGTGATAGATATCAATCCACGGGTTGTTATAATCTAATATGCGCGGGCTTTATTCAAACGAACCGTGACATAGCATGGGGGACTATTCTTCAACCACTCTCTATTTATGACGGCGAACAGCGTGCCTTCACTCTATATATCTGGAAGGTAATTTAGCTAAACCTTCAATTCTTTTTTTTTTTTTCTTATTGTGTAATTTCAAAAACATTCTTCCTTAAATCAAACATGTGCTAGATAATTATTTAGCAAAATTGTGATGTAGATGGGCATCTAAAGTACTGGTCAAACTATCTTCTCACAAAATATCCTCAGGGTACTTATATGTAGATGTAGAGTCAATAAGAATAGACTCAACGTTAGAGAGTATTATGTGGGATGGAGGTGGATAAAGGACAATTGGTATTTATCCATGTCTCATTTACCATTTTCTATCTGATATTCCCTCCATTCTAAAATATAAATTGTTTTAGATGTAGTTTTTGTATAATAATAGAAGTAGGTTTTTATTTTTCAAGGAGTTTATTATCTTTTTTATATTTATATCCTCCTCTCTCTTTAATTTTTTTTTAATACATCTCTCTATCTCTCTCCATGTTTGTTAAGGGTATGTATATTGTATCTTTTCATAAAATTGTACATTATTTTGACAACTCTTAATTTTTCTGCAAAAGATTAGAACGACTTATATTTTTAGAACAAAGTGATATTCTATTGTAATTCCTTATACTTGATTAGAAAAAATGGGTTTCGGTTCAAATTGATTGGATTAAAATAGGGATAATTATGTCCTTTAAAGAGTAAAGTTATCCCTACCTCATATCAATTTAAATTTTGTTTTTTAGTAATTGATAATTTTCATTACCTATTGACCAACTAATTGACTATCATTTCACTTTATGAAAAATCGAGCAAACTATTGTTTTGCAGGATCAAAGAAGTGGCAACTGGTGGGTATATTTTAATGATAATATAGTTGGTTACTTTTCCAAAATCTTTATTCACCTACCTTAATGACGGCGCTTCAACTATTCAATGGGGTGGTCGAGTCCTGAACTTGAACCGTGGTTTGCACACCGGCACTGAGATGGGCAGTGGCCATTTCCCAAAAGAAGGGTTCGGAAGAGCGAGTTTCATCGAAATATACAGATTGTTGATGACAAAAACAAGTTAAGAGATCCTGATGAACTCCTAAGTTATACTCCGAAACCAGCTTGCTACAATGGAACACTTGGCAAAGATTCCTTCGTCCAAAACTTTTACCTCTTTGGTGGTCCGGGCAGAAACTATCCCAATTGCCCTTGACCATACATTAGATCCTGGTATAACATTTGGTTATATTAAGATTACCAATATCACAAGATAAAGAAGGAAGTAGGATACAAATTACATAGGTACTTATCAATCACAAATTGGTGCAATTCTATTCTATTGAAACCATAGTTATTTACTGCCCAATTGTTTATTGATCTTTTACAGTCGAATCGTCATTTTCTTGATATGATTTAGTGCCCTTGCCTTTTTTCCAAAAATTTGTGTGTTTGAAAATTAATCCCACCAATTATAGCCTATAAGCAAACAAATAATGAAAGCATGTAAGAGGGATACAATAATTTATGTGATTCGACCTTTAATCAGGGATGAAAGACAGTAAGCGGGGAAAGGCTGTCATCCCAGAGATTTTTAAAAATATTAGTAGGTATACTAAATTTTATATGTGGTTCAAAATATTTTTTCAATTTCCCCCCCCAAATTTTTTTTGCAGTTTTTATATGTAGTTTAACTTACTATTATAGTTTCGTCCCCTAAAGTCAAATTTCTAACTTCGTCACTGCGTTTAATTAAGGCTACATTCACGAGTAAAATAAGCATATAATTTTACTACAATGATAAACAATATACAATGGAGAATCCTCCAACTTATTAAGTCTCATTTGTATTACCTAATTAATAATTCTGACCTAATGGGAAATAGGAGTGAATATGAGTTATAACCTAACAATAAGGATTTGGCAAAATCATTTGAAAGATAATTTGGCCAAGTACATTAATAATGAGACAACGGTAAATTTGGTATCCGAGAAAAAAAAGATAGTTATCAATTATAAGTATCAAATGAAATGAGGCATTGACTTAATGGTAATATTATGTTCCAGGTTGTAGAGGTTCTTAATTCAAATTATCCCTTCCTCACGGCTTCTTAAATCCCCTGACTTTTTATAAAAAAAATATGTTATTTCTTCCCTAATAAATAAATTTAGAAAATATAAGTATTTAATTAACACTTTGTATGAATATTCGTTTTTCTTCATCATGATTCACAAACTACATTCATTAAATAATAATAAACAGGCAAAAAAAAAGAAAAAAAAAAGAATTAAATAGAGTACCTAATAAGGTTTGTTGTATCTCTATCGTTACAATTGAACCCAAAACTTTTGGGGTTTTTAGCATATTCATTGAGTTCTCAGAGCTTCTTTGCAAGTTGATAAGCCAAATTTGGCGCATCAACGAATTTAGAAAATCAATAACCAGTAAACAGGGACGTGTGAATGAACACGGGATCTGATTCAAAATTTTATTGGTGACTTATATTGAAAAGATATTTTGATTGAAAGTTTAACGGATTTTTTTATTTTTCTTAATTTTTCGGCTCTAAAATTATTTATTAAAGTTTTATATTTGAGATGTTCTAATAAATTATTTTCAATAGATAATATACCTAATATATTTAATCTATCTTGTGACATAATTGCTTATGGATGAAAATAATAGAAGATATAAAGTCACTGAGGTTTTATATTTTTAAAGTGAGTCTCAATGAATTTAGTCTAGAAGTGAAGTTTTAGTAAAATAAAATAAAATTGGGGCTTTATTTTGTGGGACTTAAGGTAATGGCCTAAGTTGTCTAATGGCTGACACTACTCTGCCAGTAAATGGGAATAATTTATTTATATTGGAGAGGACTATATTCTGGAAAATAACATCATAATGAGCCTGACTAATGCAGTAACTTTCATGTGACATTCTTTTTTGACGACATTATCTCCTTTTAGTATAATTTTTAAAATCAATTTGTATTGTGTGGAGAAAACCACCCATTATGGGGAAGATCTGGCATGGGCCGGTTCTTGTGGAATTGGTCTCACACTTCTCTCACATAAATTAGATCCTGTCTCAAATAGTAAAAGATAAGAGAAAAAGCAAATGTAAAAAGATTAAAACTTTCTGAGATTCAAGTGGTAAGTACTTCAAATTGAGGTTGAGGGTAATAATGATTGTGGGCTTCATAAATAATTTCCAATGCAAATAATGCAGAACAAAAGAATCAACAAGATTAAAGAAAATCTATAAACTTATGCTCTATAAATGCCATAATTAGATTAAAAACAAGTGAAAACACAGTATAATTAGTGTAATCTCATACCGAGTTCTGGATTTTGAATCAGAAACTTCTTTAGCAGCAGAACCCAATGCAGCCTTCAATCTTTTCTGCTCATATAAGATAGTTTTGGTAATCAAATTACAAAACAAATACACGAATTGAACCGAATCATTAGCCGGAACAGGGTAAGTAATCTTCTTATAAGTTTCCAATGGCATACTCGAATCAACCAACCCCACAATAGGAATTTGTAGTCTATCAGCTTCCAAAATGACAGAAGATTTCCTCTCAGTATCAAAAATCACCACACAATCTGGAGGTTGAATGGAAGCTAAATTCAACTTCTTATTTCGCCCCCTAAATTTCCTTGGACTCGAACTGTTTGTTAAAAAGCCTCCAAGACGCCAAGAAGTATCATTCTTAATCCCAATACTTTTCGTCATCTGTTCAATGATTTCATCAAAAAGGGTGTTCGTATTCACAAATAAAAATCGCCCTTTTGATCTAACAACATTTCCAATGAAATTACAGGCATTTCTAAGACATATTAGGGTTTTGTCTGAATCGATTATAGTCATGGCATTTCTTGCTCCGTAAGAGTAGATTTTGAAGTGGTGTTCGGCGACTCGGCGACCCAAATGGGCATTTGTACTTAAGAGCTTCTGGATCACTACTGAATGAATCGTCATTGCGCCGCCGGAGCTTGTGGCTGTCGGAGCTGCAGGAGAAATAGGGCCGGGGGTTTTAGGAAAGGGAAAAAGACGGAGTCTCAGGTTTGTGTGGCCCTCTCAAACTCGCAAATTTCATCAGCGCTTTTCCCACGGTAGCGTTTTCATTTTTATTTTGTGTTAAATTTAGTAGCCAACCCTTTATCTTCATCTTAATGTTATATTTTGAGATAATCACTATTTATGCCCCTGAGTTATCTTTCAAAAGCAATTGTTACCCCTAAAGAATATATCATGCCATTTGTATCCCCAACAAGTTTCGAGGTGCCATTTATGTCCAAAAGTGACGACGTCCGGCGTAAAGGGGCGGTGTTGCACATGTGCGAACCGCACAAGCACATTTTGAGGGGTATAATAGTCACACCAACCACTAACATAAACTAGCAATAAAAAACAATGCAAAATGAATCAAACCCACACGTATAATGCTATATTAAAATACCTAAGGACTATATGTGTAATTAATTTAAAATGGTATATTAAAATTAACTCATCTCAGATGGCGGTGGTGGAATATCTTCAAGTTCCGCAGCAGCACCACCGCCGTAGAACGCCTCTCCATCCCCAAACCTTCGCTCCGCCTCGATGATACAGGGTCGGAGCTTCTCTGCTTCCCCAACCCCCACCAGCTACCTTGCCCAACCACCAATGGCGGTCCCCCTTTCTCCTACTCTTAACCAAACACAAATATCAACCATAGCTTAACCAAACTACAATTCCATTATATAAAAATCCGAACTAAAACTGAATTTTTTGGTGATTATTTTCTCTAAAGAATTATTTTTTTGTTTTGGATTTTTGTGGTGATTAAAGCTCCACAGTCGAAATCCACCATGGAAACACAGAGGTTCCGACTGCCATCACTGAGACGAAGACCTTCACAGATCCGACAAAATTCGTCTTCTTCTCCGAGAAGCCAGAAGCTAAAAAACCCAAAAAATTTTTTTTTATAATTTCCAAAAAATTCTAAATTCAAAGTTTCAGAATATTGGGTTTCTTGTAGCTATTCGAAATTAGAAATAAAATAGAGAGAAAAGCTTGTTTTTTTTATGATGTTCATAGAGAGCAAAACTTCAAAGTTTCAGATTAATTTGGTTTCTTTCTGATTTTGATTTTTCAGATGCGATTGAAGAAGAGTGGTTGAAGATGAAGGAGGTCAAATAGGTGGTGGTGGAGGAGGAAGAGGAGGAGGGAGAGAGGGAGGGATGAGTGGTGGAGGGGATGGCTGAGTGGTGGCGGAGACGGTGGGTGTAGGATTTGGAGATGGTGTCTGATGTTGGAAAGGAAGGAATGAGGGCAAATGACCAGTTTACCCCTGGAATTTTACATGTGTGGTTCGCACACGTGCAACGCCGCCCCTTTACGCTGCCACTTTTGGGCATAAATGGCACCCCGAAACTTGTTGGGGATACAAATGGCACGATCTATTCCTTAGGGGTAACAGTTGCTTTTGAAAGATAACTCGGGGGCATAAATAGTGATTATCTCTTATATTTTACCCATGAACCACTTGTCCTTTGTAAGGACGTGTCAAATTCTTACCAACTGAGCCAACCTGTGTTGGTTAATTGCATCAATTACACTCCCTATAGAGCATGTATAGAATAAAATTTCTCGCTCATATCTTAAAAGATATTTAAACTCTAATTAAAGTGGTGGTTCTGAATTTAATAGTCTGATTGAAGAAGGCTTTACAAATATGGTCAACCATTGGATGCGAATGGATGGAGGCACTAAGGGTTGGTAAAATGACATCAAAAGCTGAAGCCAAGAGGGCTCACAGCAATCGAACAATAGAATTTGCTAATGTTCCTACATGCATGCATATATTTAACACTAAATTTAGTTATTTGTCTCATGCAGAATATATTAAGGTTGCAATCTCATTTAAGAACGATGTTGATTGAGCAAAGGGAACATAAAGGTATTCGACTGGGAAATCCCGCAACAAGACTTCGAAGCTCTTTGCAAGATCTCTGATCAGGTAAACCTCATCTTTTGGTGACATATCCTCTGTTATGCACCATTTTTCTCCATTCAAGAAGATTCTTTTATGTTTTTGTTCTTCATTTTGTAGGTACTTTGGAGCTCATATCTATTTAAAGACGTTTCTATACAAAGCTGTCAAATTTGTACATTAGAGGTTATGTAGATCTCTTTATATATATACTAATTGAATCATCATCATACTGTCACCTATTTTGGAATCAAAATAAATAATTTATTTCTTCATAATTGAAATTTCAATATTAACAAATTTTAATCAAAGTGTTTTTGAATTTAGCATGGCTATCGCATGAAAGAACGATAACTCAATTATTTGTTCTTGATTGCTCGGAAAAAGTTTATTTTTGTGCAGATTTCTTCCAAATATTGCTAAATCTGTTTGACGTTTACTGAAATGCATATTGTTATATAATTTGTCCAACAAAACTAGCATGGAAGGCGCATCCGAGACATACAACTCATAGGAGGAGAGTGTGAATTTATGGGAGGAGGAGATAGAATATTATCAAAACCGAAATAGATTTATGATATGCATGCTAAGTGCGTCAATTTTTGCAACAAAGAGCCAACCAGGCAAAATGCTTTGTTACGATTCCATTCTTACTGGTCTAATGTGGCTCGACGAGCTGCTTAAAGGACATCCTAGTAGATTTTGGAATGCATTTCATATGCGAAAACTATCATTCAAAAAATTATGTAATGAACTAGTGGACCGTAAATGTTGGAAAAATAAATCACAACAACGCATGGACGTCCGCAAAAGTCTGGAAATTTTCTTAAATACTGTCACACGCAACAACAACTGAGAAAGGGATTGCTCAAGAAGAATCGAGTGAATAGACTTCTTTCAGAGATGCAATGGTTGCATCACTTTGGGAACACCACGTAATTCTGTGATAAAATTTTAAGTGTTTCAGTACTCACAACATTACATAATTTAAATAATAATAATAATAATAATAATAATAATAATAATAATAGTAAGATGTATAGCTCCTGCTGAAAAAGAAAGCGAATTGGCATGGCATGGACCACCTTTTCTTTTCCTGACAACGGATGGTCAAAAACCGTGGCCCTGTCTTTTTTTTAATTGAATTTGTCAAGAATATCTAAATTTTTTTTAAAAGAATCTAATCTAATTTGATTTTTTTTTATTTTTTTTGCTAAATAAAGAAATTATCCATTAATTATAAAATTACCGAAGCCATTACAATCAAAAGATAAAAACGAGATACAAGAAAAATAAAAGTTATACAATGGTGTTAGAACACCATGATAACAGATAAAAGTCCACACCCTGGACTGGGTATACACTACAAACAGTAGAAAAAAAAATACATTATAAAATTCTTCGCAGCATCGTCTCCAAAATCTTGAACACCTTTCTTATAGATCATCGATCTACGTGACAAGCCCTATGAAGTCAAAAGCTGAGAAGAGGCGGCCCGTAACAACTCCGGGTTTAGAGGAAAACTGAAGTAGATCTTGCATCTGAGTCTTGAATCTTGTATAAGAATGCCTTGAAAAAGTAGATCTTGCAGAAATGGGAGAAAAGGCCGCAGGAGGAAGAGAGAGAAGAGAGAGAAAGGGGGGGGGGGAAAGAGAGAGAGAAGGAATTGGGGTGAATTATTAGATTATGATCTATTGAGTTGATCAATTTAAATTGATATTTCAAATATCCATTATAAGTTTTGATCTAGCTTGGGTTTGAGACTCTAACTTTTAAACCGAAACCAAATTAAAATTAAAACCTTGTCCAAGTACACCCAAGTATGATAGTTAAATCTCTATTTCAAGAAGTTAAAAGGATTCAAAATTTGGCTTATTCTCTCGTAAAAATATTGAAATCAAGTTTACATAGAGAGTTCAGTCCAGTTTGGTGAAGGTCGTAGTGAATTTATGGGGTAGGAGGTGGCGGTTAATTTTTAATTTTTTTTTAAATGTCAATTTTTTAAACAATTATTTAAAAAATTACCTTTCACCCCACTAAAACATCTAAGTTCTGAATCCGCCCTGAATGAAAGCATGTACCTTCGATGCCCCAGCTCAAAGAGGATGGGGACAAAGACCATCCAACTAACTAAGTTGTTTGATTAGGGATGAAAGAATTCTTTTGTTTTATTTAATAGAAGTTTTTTCTTTAGTCACTAAAAAAAATTGTTTTCTAGACATGACAACGTTTTCTAGCTGGTAAAATGGGATGTCAACGAAATGCTGAAAGAATTTTTTTTTCCACACAAGGTGTTTAGCTGTATTTGATATTTGAGACACCATACTCAGTTAATCTTCATTTATACCGAGTCAATTCATAAAGAGATAAAGTATTGGTCAAATTGACAACTTTATATGTGAGCGAAAATCAATCCCTTTATCTCTTTTAAAGAGAGAAGCGGTCAAATCAACTACGCCAACCAATCAACTTTCGTTTTTTTTGGTAAATAAAAAGTTTGGGTGAGTTCGGCTCCGATCACTATAACTGGTCAGGGCAGGCAGGCCCTATGGATCATATATCGCTTACAAGAGTACTTACAGATCGTCCACCAATAGGCCTACAAACGGGCCGGATTTTTATCCGTATCCTACTCAAATCCTAATTTTTTTTAGGATTTGGTAAGAACTCCAGATCCCTACCCGCATCCGAATCCGTATAAGAGTAATAAAACGGTTACGGATCTGAAATATTTCAGTTCTAAATATTCCGTCTCATTAAGGTCAATAATATCAAACTATATATGGGAGCATCATCCCCTAACAGGTCATAGTTATTCAAGCGTTATTTATTTTATTTTGAGGAGGCTTCTGAATATTTATATTGAAATGATATCAAGATTCTGGTTATTTATTTTTATTTGAATTTTGAACTTTGAACAACAATATGATTATGGATTGTATTCTATTTCGTAGAATTATTTGTGAATTATAGTATAATTGGGGTGAAGTAGCATATGATATGAAAGATTGTTAGATTAAACATGTATGTTTTTAATCAGCCTAAATAGAAAAGTAAAAACTATAAGGACTGGGCTTTTTGAAACGAGTTTTATCATATCCGTATTCGGATCCAAATCAGCGGATCTGGTAATACATATTATGGATCCGTTAGGATACGGATACGGATTCGGTAGAAAAAGTAAAAACGGATATGGATCCAGAATAGACAATTCTGTATCCGTTTGCAGGCCTATCCACCAACGCAACCCTCATGTCGGCAGCGGAAATGAACACTTAACATTTGTAAGAACATGCTAATGTTTTTATCAACTGAGCCAACTTGTTGATAATCAACCAACTAACTTTAAATTTTTTTTTTTTTTTTATAAAAAAGAGTTTGGATGAGTTCAGCTTCGGTCACCACAACGGGTCAGGGCATGCCCTAGGGACCATATGTCGCTTACAAGGGTACTTTAAGACTGCTCACCAACACAGCTCTTACGTCGACAACGAAAATTGAACACTTAACCTTTGTAAGAAGGAGCTTTCTATTTAAGTTGTGACCGAATCATTATGTGATACTCCTGGTGTGCGAGCTGGGCGAGGTGATGGTAAATACTTGGGCTTACCTTATTTAATTGGGTGTAATAAACGGGAGGTATTAAGAATCGAAATTGGAAAAAATGACAAGGATGGAAGGAGAAATATTTATTCCCGCGTGGGTAAAGGGGTTCTTCTCAAATCAGTTATCCAGACTATACCGACTTACGTTATACAAACTTTCCATTTGCCTCGTTCAATTTTGAAGGAGGTAATGTTTAGCCAGTTTGAGTCATAGTTATTCCTCTATGTTATGGGATCTCTATTTTCCTTCCAATGTTATGTCTGGAATCTCTAACGATCGCTTATTGATTCCTTAATGAAATGCATACATGTGGGTTTCAAAAAAGAAAAGAAAAATGTACTTTCAAGTTTGTCTTGTCGAATTAATGGTGTCAAAATACCAACCGCAAAGGATTCAATCTATGGGCTATATAACGCAACCCTTTCAAATTGAATTAAGAAGCTTCATACTTTATGCGTGATTCGGATCTTCTATAACACTTAATTGAAAATTTTAATTACGGAACTTTCATTCATATAAAATAAATTAAAATGTGTAAATTTTAGGATGGATCGAGAAATTTTAAGAACGAATGTAAATATAATTAAGAACAAGTTCTATGGAGAGTTTTGGAAAGAAGAAACATAATAGTATTCCAATTCCAAAACCAATTTCAGTTGATCTTCATCAAAATGCCCAATTAGGTCGTGAGGTACCAAGAAACCATTTTCTACTGTGTTATGATTTTATTTTGAGATTTCTTTTTTGTACTTTTTTTTGTGAATTTTTTATTTTATTTTTATATAAAAAAATGGTGATAATTTATTTGTGGGCTTTTATTTTTTATTTGGGAGTTATTTTAGCATGCAATTGCATTTGTTGATGGAGACAAGTTTTATTGAGCAAAGGCAACAATTAGCGTTTGGGGTCCTCAAATTCAGCAATCTCTTGAATTTAGTTTGTCTCAAATTTGGGTTTTAGCAGGTTCTTTTGGAAACGATCTCAACAGCATTGAAGTTGGTTGGCAGGTGACTTTACAGTTTTCACCACAGTAATCTTCTTTTTTGATACGAGCGGAGAAGTTAAAAGCTAAGAAATCTGGGAGCGCTGATCATGTCAAGATTAGACTTAATAGTCATGCCCCCACGCTCTATTCATAGTTGCGTTCAAAAAGCTATTCAAATAACCTTATATTTACATGTAGGGGTATTGTGAGTCGATGTCAAACTAGTACCATTGGGTCCGGCCCAACCCCTAATCCCCAGGTATTATAAGTGTCTATGGCTCATCTTTCATTTAGTACTTGTCTGGATAATATGAGATTGTACGACCCACATATATGGTAGTTTTTCTTCACTTTTTCTCATTTTGTGTTTGTAGCGAGTGTTCAATTCTCAGTGTGAGATTCCCTAATTTAGTCTTATATATAATTATGGCATTAATATTGATTCATGTGGTCTCTAATTATGAATTTTGATGTCCCAAAAAACAAGTCAGCCCACAATTATATGGAGATAAAAAAACAAGACTATTTATCTACTGGACTGTAAGGCACCACCATCAATTGCTAATTATTAATTGTTATTTTTTTGTCCATAATTGATTTTGGAGATCACTTTTTCTAATATGTAGCAAAGATAAGCATATGATATGCTAGAATCTCATTTGGGTTTGTGTCATGTATAATTGACAGAGTGATAATTATAAATCTACGGGTTGCTTTAATTTTATGTTATATTATCATGTGTTTACCAAAAAGATTAAAGATATTAGTGGAATTTTATGGGCTCATTTATTTTCACCTTTAATTTCAAATGTTTGTTCATGAAACAAATTTATGTTATATTACTAGATTTTTCCAGAATATATTTTAATTAAATTAGTCGGATTAAAATCAGATCATCGGTTTACCAAAAAATTAAAGATATTAGTTGAACTTTATTCTTTAAATTGAAGAGGTTTATTACTTTATTTATGGCTATTTAAATAGAAAATATATTTATTTTAGAGAAAAGTAAGTATACATTTTTTATACATACCATTTAGAAATTTAGACCCTAAAATTTAAAGTGTTACGAGGTCTTATGCTTGCGCAACTTATTTAAAAAAAATTGTTATATTATTATTTATTTATTTTAACTTATTATTCTAAGTTAGATTAGAATACTTAGGTAACTACACTGACATTTATTGACATGAAGCGTTTAATTAGTAAACAAACCATCTTGATAAAATTACACCGATGAAGAATTAAATATGCTCATATAAGTTAATGTATGTGAAACAAATATGATAATTATAATTATTAAATAACATATTTTCATTTTCATAATTTTTTTAATGCTACTCCCTCCATTCCCTATTAATTGTCGTTTAGGAGATATCTAGGTATCCAAATTAATTGTCGTTTAAGGTTGTTTGATTAGTTGTCAACAATTTATTCCAATTATACCTTTAACACTTTCCTTTCTTTATGACGTAGAAGTGAGAGAGAGGGAGGATGGGGGATAATATTGGAAGTTTAGGTGGAAATGACAACTTTCTTAATTTTCTCAAATTGTCTAAAGAGTCTTATATTTAGGAATGGAGGGAGTACTATTTTGACAAGTCTATTTTTTTATTTATGAAAATAACCTTACAAGTCAATAGCTTCAAAAAAAAAAAAAAGACCAAGCAAGTCAAACAGCTACTAATACATTACTAAATTCTTATATGGACCATGCTTATGTGGATTTTGTGGTTCAAAACTGTTCACATCACTACAAAACAGTCCCAGCTATGGAAGATTTGCGTTTCAAAGATGTGAAGATGAAGAAGACGAAAAAGGGCCTGTATTTTGTTTTCTTGTTAATCATGGTGAATCTCTGTTATGCCTCAAAATTAGGCATGCCAAGTACTCAGACTACTACCCTTGGAGCCAAGAACCACTTGAATCGCTTGAACAAAACTCCTGTCAAGTTTATCCACATAAAATTTATCTCAAATTTCATAAAAATTAAATTATCTAAAATTTAAAATATTACGTTTTGTTTGGAAACCGAACATAATGATATAAGGTTAAAGGTTAGTGGTCATTTATATGTGACAGAGTCCAGCGTTCACATGTCCAATCAACCAGCATTCGATCACCCTTTGCTCAAAAATCATACAATTCAGGTTAGCCATTTTTATTTCATTTAAATTAAGGTATAAAAAGAAACAGTCATTCTGTCTCAAATTAAATGTCCGTTATCTAATTAAATAGTCTTTTGAGAAAATTTTGAATTTTGTGGCAGATGAGGCCAAGCTATCACCCAAAGGGCTAGTATCTGATGATATCAAAGTGTCCAAATCTAAAGGAAATGGTGACACAAAACCAATCACCCAATTATGGCATTCAAAAGGAAAGTGTCCTAAGGGAACTATTCCAATTAGAAGAACAACGGAAGAAGTTATATTAAGAGCAAGTTCTATGGAGAGTTTTGGAAAGAAGAAACATAATAGTATTCCAATTCCAAAACAAATTTCTGTTGATCTTCATCAAAATGCCCAATTAGGTCATGTGGTACCAAGAAACCATTTTCTACGGTGTTTTGATTTTATTTTGAGATTTCTTTTTTGTACTTTTTTTTTGTGAATTTTTTTTTTATTTTTATATAAAAAAAGGTGATAATTTATTTGTGGGCTTTTATTTTTTATTTTGGAGTTATTTTAGCATGCAATTGCATTTGTTGATGGAGACAAGTTTTATGGAGCAAAGGCAACAATTAGCGTTTGGGGTCCTCAAATTCTGCAATCTCCTGAATTTAGTTTGTCTCAAATTTGGGTTTTAGCAGGTTCTTTTGGAAACGATGTCCTTAAAATATTTCTAAGGAAAGGATAAAAAATAATTAATTTCCTTTGTCCTTTTCACAATCCGAGTAGTCATTGAAAGTAGAAAATTAAATGAAACCAAACAAATTAGTTGTATCATTAACTTATTTGCGTTTAACTACTTTCATAATATTTAGATTTTTTTTTGATATTTTGAGTCTTCAACGTATTTACGAACTATCAAATTAATCATTCTTGAGCGCCTCCTCCCATCAGTCATTTTTCTTTCTCTAACCCCCACTTTCCTAATTTTCTATTTTTGTACCAAGTAAAATTTCTTGAACAACCCTCCTCAAATAGACAAAAAAAAAAATCGGTTGTCCCAGTATATGTCACCATTCATATATCCAATCACTCACAATTCGCGATGTTTATATGTAATTAAAAAAATTATACAAATAATGAATACATGTATGGAGATAGACGATTTTCACCCCCTCAAATATATGCCAGTTAAACAAATTTATTCATTTTTTTTATGAAAACATTACAAATAGTATGGATCCATTACATCATAAAATACCTCACAATGAAGAGAAGTGAGGGGAATAAAGCCTATATTACCCCCCGAACATTTAGCCCACTTAACAAGATTATGGGCCGCCAAATTATATTTTCTAGATACCGAGCAAAACTAACACAACAGAAGATTCCTAGCTCTAAAACATATGGTTTGAAAATTAACCTAATATTTAACGATGAATGCAAAAAGTGACTACTCACAAAATATCACTGAAATGGTAGTCTTATATAAATGTCATAACAATATTATTCCTCCTTTGCGCAACAGACGCATGAAAGAACCCCGAGTTTAGAACAATTAGCCAATCCAATCACCAGAATGAGCAAAAGTAAAATCAAATAGTCATTAAAGCGAATCCTATCGGTCAAAAAGTTAACTCCTCAATTTAGCAATTGAGTTATTTCACAAGTTTCTCATAACAAAATATGCAAGTCTTCTCCTTGAGGGAAAGTTCCTAACAACATCTTAAGCAATTGCTGCCTCCAAATTGGAAAGTTCCTCAACTTCATCTTCCAAAATAATTCAGTCCACCCATTTATTCAGTTGATTTCCCCCATTTATAGACAAAACTAACAACACAAGAAATCTGCTAAAAAGTGCAAAGATGAACCAAAATGCCCAAGAACAAGTCATGTAAAAGAAGAAAGCAGAGATCAAATTTCGACAATATTGCTAAAATGTCTACTTTAATTCCAGCAGAAAAGCATGTTAAACTAGTAATAATAAAAATACAAAATAAATACCTGATGTCTCTCTTTCTCACATCTTATTTAATTCCTCTTCCCCTCAGGGACTGGAAGGAGCTAGCCTTCTCTTTCCTTTCGATTTTTTTTCTCACAATGAGTTATATTTTCAAATCACCGCCACCGCCTCCAAAAACTGCTAACGGCTTTGGAATCTCCATCAGCCGTTCCAATCCGCTACCTCCCTCACCTTCACCTTCACCTTCACCTTCCATTCCAAATTCTTATTTTATTACTTCCATGATCGTACTCGCCCTTTTTATAGGCTCAGCTATTATATACCTTCTCCATAGATATATCTCGCGGAAATGCCATACATTTGCGGTGGATGATCAAGTTTTTGCGAATAGCGGCGGCGGCGATAACAACGGAAGTTTACCCTTATTTACTTTCGGTGATTCGGTGACCAGAAATTTAACGGAAGAAGAGTGTACCGTTTGTCTATCAAAATTCGAGAGGGGCAATCGGCTACGGTTGTTGCCTTTGTGTGGCCATGCTTTTCACGCGGGTTGCACTGACACGTGGTTCATCACAAACCAAACTTGTCCTATCTGCCGTTCATCTGTGAATCCGAATCCGACGTATTCCGAACAAGTATAGGATTTTAGATCAAATTTCATTAAAGCTAAAGAAACTTTGTTATAAATTCTAATTTTGATATTGTTGTTTCTCTACCGAACAATATATTAATAAGAAAAAAAGTTCAATTTTAGTAGAATATTGGTAAATTGGTGTATTTAATCCCTAAACAATTTGTGGTAAGAGATATATCGCGTGTTCACTTTTCATATGAGAATTAAAAAAAAATGGAACCAAGCACCGGCAGAACAAACCGATCTCCTCCGTTTGATCTGATCCTCAAACCCAATAGAAACAAACTGTTGAACGCCACGTTTTCCATCCACGCGTCAAGCATGCAGGGCACTTGTCAGATCAACACCTCTGTAACAACCAAGGTTGTAAAAATCGTATTTTTGACTCGGAACGGAAGGGGTCTCAAGAATCGTAAAAACGAGGATCGTAACACGGATCGGAAGATCCGACAAAACTAGTAAAAAAAATATTTCATGATAAATTTAAAACACAAACCAACAATTCATAAGTTCTTTCAATCTAACAAGTTTCACAACAACAATTGTATCTTTCAAATTTTCTAATCTAGTAAACCATTCAACATGTCATCATCATAATCCTCCATGTAATGTCTACCTCCGCTTACATCGAGTTCATTATCAATGCTCGGAATCTCCATGTCATTGGATGCATTGCCTAAGTCATTTTCATCCAACTCCGCAATTGAATCTCCAAGCTCATCCACAAGCCAATCATCATCCGATAAGAGATCGTCAATATCGTACTCAATTGTCTTCTTTTCTTTCTTCTTCTTGGCTAACTTTGAATTAGACATCACATACACAACATCATTCATGGTCTCTTGTTTCAAACGGTTCCTTCTCTTGGTATGAACCTAAACAATAATTAAAATAAATTAAATCATATACAACAAGGTACAAAACTATATGGATGAATAAAAAATTACCATCTCAAAAGCGCTCCAATTCCGTTCACACCCAGAAGAACTACAAGTCAAACTCAACACCCGAATTGCAAATTTTTGCAACTCCGGACATTCATCACCCCATTGTGCCGGAGTCTTTGTTTGCAATGCATTCTTTGCCATTCTACTACCAAAGAAACCTGATTGACTCTTGAACATTTCAAGTTGAGCATCAATCTTAACACTTTCCTCGTTTTCCGCCATCCTTTCAAGACACTCATACAATCCACGTTTAACTTCCAAATCCGTTTTGAAAGCATCGCTATAATGTAACCGAGGGTTGAGGTAGTACCCGGCGGCATGCAACGGCCAATGCAATTGTCTTTGCCATCTCCCATCAATGATTTCCCATATAGGCTCATAACTAGATGATGAAAAACAAATGAAATTAATTTCCAAAGTAATAAGATATTAAAGGCATGATAAATATGGGTAATAATATGGGTAACTAGATGAACATGCAAACTGCCAATACATGAAAAAAAAACTGCAGATACATTTTGTAGTCTAAAAAATCTGCAAACTGCCAAAATTCTCATAAAAAGTCTGCAAACTGCCAAAATTCTCATAAAAAATCTGCAAACTGCCAAAATTCTCATAAAGAAATCTGCAAACTGCCATGCATATGTTCTCAAAATTTGCAATTTATAGTCTAAAAAATCTGCAAACTGCCATGCATATGTTCTCAAAATATGCAATTTATAGTCTAAAGAATCTGCAATTTATAGTCTAAAAAATCTGCAATTCGTAGTCTAAAGAATCTGCAATTTATAGTCTAAAAAATCTGCAAACTGCCATGCATATGTTCTCAAAATATGCAATTTATAGTCTAAAAAATCTGCAATTCGTAGTCTAAAGAATCTGCAATTTATAGTCTAAAAAATCTGCAAACTGCCATGCATATGTTCTCAAAACCTGCAATTTATAGTCTAAAAAATCTGCAATGCATATGTTCTCAAAATCTGCAATTTATAGTCTAAAAAATCTGCAATTTTCTTACCTTTTCTTGACACCATGAAAAACATCTTTGATCTTTTCTTTCGCTCGACCCATTTCCTCATAAAGAAACCTCATTGGCGGTTTGTCATCCGAATCAACCAACCGAAGAACTTTAATCAAAGGATATGCTCCTTTTAAGCACACCCCAACGTCTCTCCAAAATTCATTCTCGATTACCAAGTTCTCAATCAATTTGGCATCCTTAGACTTCGAAAGGGGATTTTCCATTACAGAATCAAGATCTGCAGAGCCAACCCTTTTTTTTTTTTCTCTTTTCTCTCTCTTCTCTCTCCCCCTCTGCGTTTTCTGCTGCTCTTCTTCTTCCCTTTGCCGCTGGCCAGATTTGGCCATTGGCTCCGGCCAATGGTCGAATCTTGTTCCTTTTGTTTAGGTTTTATACCTCTATTTTGTATCACGAATCATATGAAACTTTTTTCAAAGTATTTTTTTTCAAGATTCAAGACACAGAAGTTGGATTTTGTCTCAGATCTTCACAGATCTAGATTTTTTTTCTACGTTTCTAGGAGGATTCTTTCAACCCAAACTTGATCTGGACCCTTCATCATCTTTCTACATCTTCCCGAGGCAATTTGTAGGACGGTTGATACGCCCATGGTCCTATAAATTGTCGATCCCTAAGGAAGATGTTGAAAGTGATATTCTCATATCTCTGTGGTTCAAGAATTGCGGAGAAGATGCTGCGGAGAAGATGCAGCGAAGAAGAAGATTATATATTTGTTTAGTTTACTAGTTTTTATCGTAGTATTTTCTAACCAACCAAGTTTTCTTGGGGTATAATTTTTGTCTGTTATCATGATTTTTTAAATTATTTTATAACTTTTATTTTCTTATATTTTCAGATTTTCCTTTGATTGTAATGAATTCGGCTATTTTGTGATTAATGAAAAATTTATTATTTAGCAAAAAAAAAAAAAAAAAATCTGATTCAACACCTTCTTCAACATTTAAGTTCTGCAAAAATCTTCAAAACCCAATTATTTCTAAAATCTACCAAAATCATATAAAACTCAGGTGCCAATGTCAAATATGATATGAGTTCTTTACTAGCCAACTCACAGAAAACTCCAACAAGCGCGGAAACAACGCCCACATCAGAATATGGATTTGGACATAAAAATGGATGATTTAGCTTCATCTTCCGATAACAGAAGGTTTATTAAAGAAGATGACATCGAGCCAAGTCCAAACGGGCACAAATGTTGGTGTTGAGGACAGCCATAGAAGAGTCATTGTTGGCTGTGTGAGGGTCTCTCCCATCCACACCTGCCCAACCCATCCACACCAAACCCGCCCCTGCTAACATTAGCAGTACATTATTTGGTGGCAATCTCTCCCAATCAATTTTCGATCTTAGACCCACCTGCGAGAAGATCAAATGAATTTACATGGAATGCAGAATATTAGCAAATTACTACTATTAATAGATCAACAGAAAATCACAGGTAAGACAAACAACTAGAAAGGGGAACAATTAGGGGCAATCAAGAGCGACAAATGATCTGGCCGGCCATGTAGAGCTTGTTAACTTTGGAGTTTGAGTGTAAAATTAACAAGATTCTCCATTGAAATTGACAACTATATATATATGTGTGTGTGGAGGCGGATGCCTTTGATTAGGTCTTCCAATGAACGCTGGAAAAGGAAATTCATTAGTGAAGGACCCGTCATTATTGAATTGAGGGAAAAAAGGGATCAAAGTGTATGGAAATTGGGTTTTTTTGGGGATTTCAAGAAGAATACTTCATTGATTGGAGAGCGTGGGAAGAATGGGTTGGACGAGGAAGAAGAAGAGAAGGAAGCGGGTATAATGGGTCGGGTCAGACGGGTTTGGGCGAATCTTTTATTGGGTTAGAGGAAAATAAAAATACCCTTAAAATTGATCACATGTGCGAGACAATGACCATTTTGGCATTTTTTTTTCCGGATTCCTTAATTTGACAATCGGAGCAAATTCGTAAAATAATTAGGTTATAACGGTCTAGATTAAAGTTAATGTTATTTAGAGAAAAGTAAAAAAAATTTGGTGTATACATATAGCGGATTTCTCGAAAACAAATTCACTTCTAAATCACAACAAAGAAAATATAATTATGAAGTCATGAAATAAATAAATCTCACAACACATCTATCCCAGACGCAGATACGATATCCCCAGTTCTTTTTAAATTGCTTAAAGCTTTAGCTTCAGTCGGCAGAGCAGTGAATCAGCTACTTTGTTCTCTTCACGAAAACAATATAACTATATTTATTTTACAAAATTCATTTTTGGATTTTGACCAATTCATAATATGACCTTATTTGAAGTTTCTTAGGGCTTTCTATATAGGATAATTCTGATATTAAGAAGATCCATTGGACCTTATGCTACAGAAATGGTCACATCACTACTACAGAATGATGAGAGATAATTATATGATGACGTAGTCCATTCTAGACCACAAGGTTTGCATGAAACTGATTCATATCAAAATTTTCCTTTAATTTATTGGGCGCTAACGATTAGATCTGCAAACGGTTACGAAATTGTATATTCCGGATCCATGCCCTTTTTAACTCTTCCTATCGAATTCGGATCCGAACGGATACATAATATTTGTTACAAAATCCGTCCATTTGGATCCGGATACGGATCTAGTAAAACCCGTTTAAAAAAGTTTAATCCTTATCTTTTTTTTCTTTTCTATTTTGGCTGGTTAAAAAAATACATGTTTAATCTAGCAATCTTACATATCAGATGTCACTTCACCCAAATTATACAACAATTCACAACTAATTCTACCAACTAGAATACAATCCATAATTATAATATTTTTTAAAGTTTTAAATTCAAATAAAAATACATAACTTTCAGAGCACGACTACATACGTTATGTTTTATAACTTTTATTCATAGACTTTCACATGTGATAATAAAATTAAGGTAAGAAATTTGCATTAGATGTAAACCGGTCCAAATGTTAAAAAAAAGGCAAATTGGCTCTGCGGGTCCAAAAATAATTTTACTTTGGTTATTTTTGTCCAAAATCTATTTTTTTTATAAAACTAGGTATCAAAACAATTTATGTTTGGTGAGATAGGTCATTCCGTCCAAAATTCCGTCAGTCAACCGTTTACTTAAAATTTGAATTTGGTCAAACAAAAACTAATGAAGGGTATTTTTGAGATTTTACATCAACCCTCAAACCACCCCTACCCGGCCCCTCCCTCCCTCCCTCCACCCCACCCTACCCTACCCCCTATTTCATCATCCTCCTCCTCCATTTGCCCGTAACCCACCCCCCTGAAAAAAATTAATGCTCTCTTCATTCCTCACGTTTAATACACTTTGAAAAAAATTAAAAAAACTCAAACAAATAGTAATCTTTCCACCACAATTTCAATAATACCCTTTCCTTCCTCCCTCTCTTTCATTTTTTCAATAAAATATATGTTAAGGGTATAATTAGAATAAATTGTTGACACCTAATAAAAGACATGTAAATCACAATTAATTTGGATACATATATATATATCTCTTATACGACAATTAAATGGGAATGAAGAGAGAATATTATGGTAGCTTTCAGAATCTGATAGAAGACAGGCTTGTTATGTGAGAAATCTGCATCGTATAACTTCTCTTTTGGAGATTCCAAGGTTCATAAAACTCTGTATATATGTTCAAATTCTTCCACAGCAACCATATCTTGATGGTCTTAATTTCTTTACTAAAATATGTTTTCTTATATTTAGCTCTCCAACGTATAAGTTATAGAACCATCCTGTAAAAGAGAAATGTGGACATTGAAATCCAAATGTATAAAATCAGGGAGTAATTTTATTATCGTAAACTACTAACTTAAACCCATCTCAGCCGTAACCCAAAAAGATCAACACGCTTGTGAAAGCAATGGCCTACAAACTTGTCAAACACCGGTCAGCTCTTCTAGCACGTCACGGCTATAGTGTTGAACACCTTAAATTCAGTACATAAAAAACACTTTTTAGACAAGTATTGTATTCTTTTGGACAGGCATTAAATTTCATATAACACGTGTTCTCTCTTTATGAACACTTGTCTTAAGACTGCAACGAGTGTTTTATCCTGATGAACATCTGATAGGTGTCTGAAACTCACAATAGTTGTTCCAACAATAAATAATAATAAAAAAAGTTGACCGTTGATTTTCTTTATCCAACGACCTTTAACGACCAAAATTGTTCAATATGTACTGAATTGTGACCGTTTTGTACTATAGCCGGACCGCTTCTAGCATCCAACCATTGTATCGAATCTACAAAAACACCTCCCATTGGGCCAAAAACATCCTAATACTCCTCGCCCCAGGGCATTGGTTCCAAGGTTCTGGCACAACCTTCCCTAAAGGTTAAACCATTTTTTCTAACATTGTAGGTATAAAAATAATAATAATAATAATTTGATTTTACTTCTGCTGACACAGAGCTGAGTCAAGAGTATACTTGTAATTAACGCAAGTCACTTTCCCTTGCTTTGTTTCTACCACCAAAAGAATCTTATATTCCACGAGACTCCGCCCAGCAAAAGATTTGTTATTGGCATCAAATCACCATCATCGCCAAATTAGATTCATACTTTGGAACTCTAAATCAATCCCATTATAAAACTCCGGTAAAGGTAGAAGATAGAAATCTTTCAATTCCGGTTATTCAATGCCGAAGCCATTGATACCACGTTCAATATCTGCTCCTAAGATCTCTCCTCCTCCGCCTTCTTCCTCATCTGATATACTGCCGGATCCCTCAATCCGGTCAGTGCAATCAGAGAACTCTCCGAGGACTTACTGGCCAAAGAATCTCGGTGATTTCTTAGCAAGAAAGAGCAGTCCATCATCATCGAAGAACCCGAAGCTAACTGAAGAGAGACTCAAGGAATTTAACGTATTGAATGAAATTCTAGAAGAGAAAAGGTACTTAAGTTTCAGTCCTTACTATAGAGGGCTTACTGATTCATCCCTTGTTATCAACAACTCCCCACAGAGGCCTCCTTTGCCGAGTCCCGATAGAGAAAGCCATGCAGGAAGTCTTTTCAGCTCCAGCTCGAAAACGAGCTTTGTTCTTAAGATGCAAGAATGGGGAAGAAGTTCTTGCTTTCTTAGCCCCTAAGGACAGGGAAGAACAAAGGCCTCAATCAAGATCTGGAAAAAGTACTAAGAGTTCCCGGGATTCCCGGACCACGAATTTGTCGTCAAAGCAACCAGCACCGTCATCAACATCGTCATCACTGAGAAGAAGGGAAGCAGACACACCCATGCATAAAGAAACAACCATGAAGTCTCTGAAACAGCCAAGCTCAGAGAAAAAAGAAGTTAGCAGTAATGAAGAAAAGACCAGTGATGTTCCTTTTGCTTTGTTATACAAAGGGAAGCCATTGAGGGAGAGAGTATCACAACCACCATCACCGCCACCAACACCACCGCATCCACCACTAAAAACAATGCAACGACCACAATCACCGCTATCAAGAGAAACTCAAACAGCACAACAACCGCAGACATCAGTGCCAATGATACAAAAATCAGGAAAAAAATTAGAAATATTAGAGTCTCATGCTCCAGCTAATGACAATTCTATCCAGGAGAAAGAGGCTACCATAATAGAAAATGAAAGAAAATACATCTGGGCTGACCAGTATCGACCATTTAGATTGAAGGATTTCCTATGCCATCGAAACAAAGTAATTGAACTACAATCGCTGGTAAAATATCTTCTCTTAATTCCTCTTTTTTCTTATTTTACCTTTCCGTCTATTCTAGGAACTACAAAACCTAATAGAAAACAAACTGCTTCTAATCATTTGTAGGCCAAATCAGAACACTCTGCTCACTACATATTCGAAGGACAGCCAGGCGTGGGGAAAAGAACCATGATTTGGGCGTTGCTACGGGAAATTTATGGACCTGACAAAGTACAGGTGATTTCCTAAGATTCAACATCCATGCAAGAAACTACCTAGATCCCTCCTTTAGCATTTCAGTGTAGAGAAATACTTTTGACTACCCTTGTTCAATCCTTTTTCTGCTAATCACATGACATGCTAAATTTCAATGTTCTACAGGCCAGAGAGGAGTGCAAGAAATTTATTCTCAAGGTACAGCCAGTATATCTCTTTCTTACTATATTGTCCAAGTAGTTCGATTTCTCTTTCTTCAGTCTACAACTATGGCATCAGAATTTTTTAGCATGTACCTAGAAAAGAAAAGTTGCAACTACTATAGTAACCTGTACCTGTAATCTATACATGTATCTGCTGCCAATATCTGAATACTCCCTCCGTTTCATAATATAAGGCTTTTTGGTCATTTCTGCATAGACTAAGGAAGAAGAAAAAATGGAAATTTTTCGTATTATATCCACAACTAATCCCACTAACATAATATAGAACAAAAAAATTATAGTTTGGGTGAAGGTAACTTCAGAAACATAATACTTAAAATTCACGTAAGGCTAAACATTTTGAGAAGAGAGAAAATAGCCAAAAGGCCTTATATTATGAAACGAAGGAGCAACAACTATAGAAATATAGGTCAAACAAGGAAAAGGGAGGAGATGACAATCTTCCATGAAAGTAATTGTCTGCATGTAAATCCACGTTACAGGGAGAAGCAGTAAGCAGCATCACTGTAAATATAAAGCAATCTTCTCTACATGTTGAAGTGGATCTCTCTGAACTAAGAGGGTATGAAAAACATATTATTGTTGAGCTAATTAAGGAGAGGCACAAATCAAACAAGGATTTGCACCGCAACGAAGACGAATGTAGAGGTATAGCAAACAGCTTATTATCATAAGAGCAAGTATTCTACCATGATCTACATGCCTAAGGATATGACATCAGTTTATTTCATCCATAATCCATGCAGCAATTATCCTATATGCGGCAGACAAACTTCCCACTGAGGCCCTCAGCTATATAAGATGGATACTAGAGCGATATAAAGGATGTAATAAGCTCTTCTTTTGCTGCAGTGATGCCTCAAAGATCCAGCCTTTGAAGTCACTTTGCAATATTGTCCAACTCCTACCACCTTCCACAGAAGAGGTAATAACATCAAACATTTACCTGACTTTCAAGTACCACAACAACCATACCAAATCTTGGTTTAGAATTTCTCCCGTTGATTTGAACAGATCATTGAAGTACTGGAATTCATAGCAGAACAAGAGGGAATAACATTACCCCACCAATTGGCCGTGAAGATGGCTAACAAGTCCAAGAATAACCTAAGACAAGCCATACGCTCATTCGAAGCAACCTGGCATTTCGAGTACTGTTGCTTTAATCATATGCATGGCATTATTTATTTCTAAACACTTCTTATTTACATTTAAAATTAGAAACCGAAGTTTTTCCAAGATACTTTCTTTCTCATTTACATGTTCCTTATGCAAAACAATGTATACAGCTCATCGTTGAAGGAAGATCAAGAAATCATGACAGGCTGGGAAGATGACATAGCAAATATTGCTAGAAATATTATAGAGGAGCAAAGTCCAAAACAGTAAGTTTGACTAACAAGGCTTCATTGGACACACTGACAAACAGGAAAGCCCCAAAAATAAGCAAATCTCATAATACAGGTTTTGTGGATTAGGAAATCACGCATTATATACTTTTATGTCTCCCAGGCTATACAATATCCGTGGAAAGCTTCAGAATCTAATAGAACACAATGTGTCTCCAGAATTCATTTTTGAAGTAAGCGCTCCCGAGTCCTATTATATTCACGGTTAAAGATACTAGATCAATCAATCATTAACAGTGTTGGTATTTTTTTCAGACTCTTATTAAAGAACTAAAGAAGAATTTGGACGAGCCACTACAGAAGCAACTTGACAATCTATACAAGAAATACAATGTAAAAACTACGGAATTAGAATTACACTCTTAAAAGATCCTTTTATACACAGCACGAGAAACAAAAACAAAATATGCTGAAATTATTTTTGTGCAGAGATATGATGACAGCGAGAAGCCTTATGACCAGGCACCAAGTCGGCATGAGGAACAAAGCAAGAGACTGCATGATTCAGCACGGGAGATAGTCCAGCAATTTATGAGGATAGAAGGTAAGAGGCACTCCTATGTTGATCTCTTTAGAATAGATTGCATTGCAAGATGAGGACTTCTGCTTGTTTATTTCATGAGAATGCATCCATTGTTTTTATAATCGATACCTAGGCATTATGAAACCACTTGATCTGTGACAGATTTTCAAAAAAAATATCTACAATTCCGTTCACCATTATAGGGCCATTCATTGTCATTCCTATTGTTGATCAATACAAAATGTTTACCCAGAAATGGAAGGAAAAAATGAAGGCGTCATCTGTTACGCGCATCACCGTGACTCAGTTTCATATACAAACTCAAAACTCCTGAATGGTTGACTCTAGGGCACCATTTGGATTGGGGGAACAGAACGAGAAGAAATGAGAAGAGACGGACGAAATGAATTTCTAGCGTTTGGATTCATTTTTTATGAAGGAAATGAATAAGATGGGAATGGAGGGATTAGTACTAAAACATTAATCTCTTTTTCTGTCCACAAGGGGATGGAATCGGAAGGAAAAGTGACCAACTTAATTAAACTTTTCATTTAAACTAAATTGCCCTTATATTGATAGGCTTGTAAACATCTTAACGGCATGGATAAAGATGTAAATAATATCATATATCTCCCTCTTCCATTAGCCATCCAAACGCAACAAACCGCTAATCCTCTCCTCTCATTTTCTCTCCCTCTGTCCCGTCTCCTTTCAACTCAACTCATTTACTTCAATCCAAAACATAGCCTAAGAGAAGCACATATTCAACCATACTTCATGTTCATCTTGGCTAACCTGGTATTGTGGTTCCCACAGATATTAACCCCTTCGTGTCAGTTTTATCCCAAAAAACATTTTTCATCTGGTCATTCCAGATGTTCCACAAGTTTACTAGCAGCTAAACTCTCTACCTACTCTATATTAGAAAACAAAATAATACTTGTTCCCTGATTACCTGTTTCTATGCCATGAGTAAGACCCAAAATTCTAAAACTTAAAGAAAAGAATTTTTGAAACAAGGTAGATTCCAGGTTAAACATGTCACTTTCAAGATGTTGGAGAGATCAATTAAAAATGGAAGAAAAACATTTTTGTTGGTTTGATGGGTTTTACAGTTTAGCTCATGTTTCCCTTCCAGAGTTCGTAGCAAAATTCATGAGCTGGTACAAGGGTTCGGTGGTCAAGAACAAAGAGACAAAAGCTCGTGCAATCCAACAATTGACTATGACCAGCACTTTCCGCTAATATTACAGCTGCCAATACAGTCACTAGTAACTGGTTGGTTTGTCAAGGTTGGGCCATATCTTGTGTAGTTTAAAAATAAATGGCAAATAACGCAGACCTTGAGCATTATATTGAATAAACCTATAGAGTACATAAATGCATGCACGCTGTCTATTTCTACTGCTATAATAGTTATTCACTGTTTGGATTATATTTCCTCCTTCATACCTTTAAAATCTCATCATGGCATGATATACACGTACGACCAAAAAATAACTACAGATATAAATATGATAACCATGTACATTCAAGAACAAATCAAGTTCAATCAGCAGAGCACAGTATCAACAAAAAAAGATTAAATGTGGTGGCACAGGTAGTATGACACAAATTACTCGGTCCATTTCAATGGTTGGAAAGCAAGGGGAAAAATAAGGTTATGGAAAGGAAATTGAGTTTCCTCTCTGTTTGATGGAGAGAAGCTAGCTAAAGAGCGAGGGAAACTGTGTAATTATTGAATCTCCTTGTCTTCCAGGGTCTTGATAGAAAAATTGAAAGGTGAAGCATTGAGTTCCATTAATATGTTTGGCTCTGGAAGTCTAGCTTAAGTTTTCTAATTCATAGGTTACTTTGAAAAGTTTATATTAAAATTAAAAACACATCCGTGGGTGCATGCCAGAGCAAACTATTTTCAGATTAAGAAGCCACAATCAACAATTTTAAACAAATAACATGTCATCAAACCAGACAGATTGCATGTGACAAATAAACATATCAAGGAAACTTTGTTCCTGAGAAAGGAAATCAAGAGATGACCACCATTCTTCAATAACCACAAAGAACTGGTGACTGAAAAGATGTTATCTATAAACACAGGAAAAACTACTCAATCTGATATAGCTATTAAAGCAAATAAATTATATCGTGTTTGAAGGATTGACCTATTTTGGGAGTTCAAATCAGATATGGATGTGGATTTCACATTATTAAGAGCCCCCTCTATTCAAACAGACTTGAAGGCTATGTTACCCAGACCATTTATGTGTGCCGTATCTGTGTCAACAAGATACGACATGGGTATGGGTCTGGGATACTTACCGGATCTGGTCAACACCGATCAGACACTTTGTTTCAAATGTTTAAGTACCCGACACCCGTACCCGAGTCCGGGTAACATAGATTGAATGAATAGGTTATTGATTTGGTATCTGTTGTTTTGTAACTCAAATTTATCAGCTCAAAACGAAGCAATGAACTATAAATGTATCTTATTACAGTTCAATATTATATATTACACCTTACAATTGGAAAAGATACTTCTATAGCTACTTGTACAGGTTTAAATATTCAAAGGAAGGAGTAAAACAGTGCAAGCTGAGGTTCCTTTAATGTTAAAATCTAGGGAAGACGTACTGAAAGAAACAGTGCTAATTTGTTAATTTAAGAACTTTTACATTGGACACCATTGATATAACAGAGCAAGTCAACAACCACTTAAAAGTTACAAAAGTTGGGAAAACATAGCCAATTTTGACACAGGAATCATTCTAAAGAATACTAATATGGGGTAGCTTTTCCAAATTGATGTATTCTTATCTCAAGGAGGAACTTGTGACTTCAACATGGGAGACATGATTCCTAGACAAATCATTGAGATTATTTTTAGCTCCCTCCTCCATTATTCTACTGAAAACCAGTGGAAAAGAGAAAAATACCAGTTATTAGAATACCCTTACTTCTATGCTTACATAGTTACTAATTAAGCAGTAAGTTCAGTTTAGACCTGAAGACTTTTCACATGCTAGTATTTTCAGGTCCACAAAGAAATTTCATCCATGATACAGGCAAATAAATATAAAAGATACAAACGAATAAGTTAAACGGGCTTACAGGATGAGCTAAATGGTAGTGTGTCACAGAATGCACAAGAGAGACGACACTTCATGAAAGTAATACAATCACAATATATCAAACCTCGTAATTTAGCAATAAGCTTTGCAATAGAACTTATAATTTCTCCCACTTTCAGTAAGTCTAGGGACAAGCTCATCAAATCGAAAGATACTTTAAGCAAAACCGCCTTCACGAAATAATTTGACCACTGAAAATTTGTCATTCTACATAATTAAAAGAACAATAAAAGAAGTACAAACTTTTGCTAATAAATAACTCAATGGAAAATTTCTTAAAATTCAATCGCTGCCTGTTACTGCACACTAAATCCAGAAGAAAGATATACAAAATTGATTCTACCTTGTGTAATGCTAACCTCTGAGGACAATATAACAAGAAGTCTATTGCACGGCCAACCGTTGAAGATGATCTAAGAATACCTCAAAGCTTACGTCATCTGTAAAGATGATATCCCCTCCAGGGCAAGGAGCATCAGAGTTGTATGTAGCAGAGGGATTCAACTTTGCCAGCAAAAAACGAGCCTGTAGATATTCAAAACTACTGTATTTAAGTACATTTTACCATTTCACACAGACCAAGGAAATTATTAGAAGTCAATAATTACAAAGAAAAAAGTTTAAATTACCCCTAATTAAAGTATGGTTTGATATGCATGGGTAAGTGTGAAATTGTTGGAAACACTAAAGTATTATAAGTAAAATTGACTAAGGGTACAATTGGAAGAAACAAGCCAAATGTTTATCAAATTTTGAAATGTATCAATTAATTTGGAACATCCAAAAAAGTGAAATGTATCAATTAATTAGGAACGGAGGTAGCAACTAAGGAGAATTGGCTATCAAGGAATTACTGTTGTTACCGTTCCGACCAAATGAGTACAAATTCATCCTTAATTTCAACATGAATGTTAACCAGATCTAACTAAGCCCCCCCTCCCAACACACACAATTAATTTCAAAATGAACACTCACCAGATCTAGTCTCAACACACACACCCCCCCTCCACCACCCACATCCCAGGGGGTGTACCCAACCAAATAAATAAAATAAAAAATCTTTGATTACTAAGGGTCAAGTATATGGTCAAATTTTCTTCTAAATCTTTGTGTCAAGTCAAACGTGGACATCAATTTGCAATGGTGGAGATATTATTTAGCCATTCGCAGTGTCTTACCCAAAAACAATGTCCTACAAGCAGCTACTTCCGATTGTCACCTTAACTTTTGGTCCTAATAAGTTCTAAATATTTGGTCCTTGACCACAGGCTCTTGTGTATGCAAAAGCAAAAGTGAATTCTCTATAGGAGTTTAGAAAGGATAGTTCGGAGATAATGATATGACCTGGGAACCATGCTGATCACAGATAACCAAACGAGGTACTGGAAATCTTTCCCTAATAATGGTATCCGCATCATCTCTCGGAGCTCGCAGCAATTGAGCAAATGCCTGCAAGCAAAAGTACGGGTGTACAAAAGATTAGAAAGGGTGAAATATTTTTAAAGCTTTAGAGAAAACTTATCACAGAACTACAGTCAGCAGCATAAAGCACTATAAGGGAATAACTTTCATTGATATCCTATTCTTCACCAAATTTGTACAACTCCTCTAGATTTCGGCACAAGAACATTTCTTCTCTGATTGCCTTATCTGCTCTCTAGTCACTGTACCAACGCCTTTCCAAAATATACCAATTATTTTCAGAAAGAGGCACCTAATATTTTTATAGTATTGATGGAGCAATGCCTAGGCCCAAATATTATGCAGGAAAGTAAAAAATAACCGATCAATAATTTAAGCAAATAAATCCAAGAACAGGTGAAACTATCTGCCATTAAAAGGACCTTGCAGTGAAAAGCTTCAACTAATTCATCCTCCCCCAGTGCAAAGAAAGTACTAAATAATGCAACTAGAAATTAAAGCAGAAATTTCAAAGACCAAATAGTCAGATAACCACTTGAATGCTGTCCCAGATAAGTATAATAGATGGTATAAAACTGATTTAACCAAGATATCGGGGGGTGGGGGAGTGGAAGACTAAAATATAAGAAGCATGAACTGGAAACATTGATTTCAGACTGGCAAAGTTTTGACAAGCTTTCCAGAACCATATATTTCTTGTATTCTTTTTTTCTTTTCTTCTTTTACCTCCTCTGGCACCAACAAAACAATCAGTTTCCCTTGTGATTTGGAGATATTTAAATCAATTTACCCCATTCATCACTTCATAAAACCGTAGCCCCCATGAAGGGAGGACAGATTACCCAACTAATTCTGAAATAAAAATATCTTAAACAATTACCTGATGGTCAGGATGTTCATGGTACCCAGCTTTTCTCCATTGAGAGACAGTTGACCCATGAAATACAACAATAGTAAAATAGGAATCCAAAAGAAGGATTCTATCAGCAGCAATGGCAGCCACATCAAGGAGAACTGGTTCCGGAGCAGAATGAAAAGAGTATGAGATCAAGGAGGGTTGAATCATCACCACGGAATTGGCTACATTTTCCCGATTCAAAATCATTCTGAAATAAGCTGTTTCATCTGGACTGTTATTAAAGACCTGAACTCAAGATTCCAGGTGAAATGTAAACATCAGAAGTCAAACATTAGGCTGGAAGATGTGCAAACTGTAGACTGAACATAAAGGACATTACGCAGACAAATATATCAATGAGATTGATGGATACCTGGACAAACTGAGAACGCCGCAAATTAAACATAAACTGAGGGAAAATAGAAAATCTAGGAGATAAGCTGAATGAAGATGGACTGTCCTTTTGGTAGTCACCAAATCGTGAACATATATGTATCAAAGATTTATCCAGCCATCTTATAGGGTCAAATTCAGCCTGCAAAAGAGGAATATCATAATCAGAAAGGATAGTGTATTGCTTCAAAACTAGAGAGGCTAAAAGAAAGAATCTTAAATATGAATGGGGCAGACTAGTATTTGGATCTGTTGGCATATATGACAGTCAAGATTGACAGAAACTTAATATCAACCTCTATAATTATTTCGGACATGCAAGCTCAACACAAACTCCCAGACTAATTTCAGGGTGAAAATGGGGGATGGGTGCACCTGGTAGTCCACCCTCGCCCGATGCCCCTGCCCACCCCCCCCACCCCCACAAAAGCACTGCCCCCAGGGTGGAAACAAAAGATTCAAGAATTAATCGCAGGGGGTAAATAACAAGGCCAAACTGCAACAGTAATATGTTGACTCAAATATGGAACGCCAGCATCGCCATTTAAAAAGTATGACACACAAGTCAGAGGTTAGAAATTCCGGAAAGAAGGGAAAAAGAGATTCTCTCCATATGCATAAAGAAATTGTACTGTATAATTATTCCAGAATAGAACAATTACAGATATTTATTTGGGATAATTACAAATATACCCTCAATGTATGTCCAAACTACAAAATAAACATCATGTTTTCACTAAACTACAAAACAGCCCTTCACATAACGATCTGTTAGTTTATGCAGAACACAGTAATATAATGACTATTATGCCCTTACCATCTTCAGTCCTTTCTAAATGAAAATGTACTCTTTATCTTTTTGAGTTTGCACAAAGAAAACAACTATCAAAGCCTTCAATTTCATCTTTCCACCAATGAATGTGGAAAGAGCTACCGCAGAACTGCCAAATTTAAAGGGACATGGTTGGGCCTATATAATCTGTTTCTCTATTGCTTCAAAAAAGCCCTAATTTCATATTATCTCCATCTATGTATCAACCTTCTCAATTTCCTGTGGACGGAAATCATCACCGGCAATTGCGAAACCGATTGAAATGTTTATCCAGGCATGAAAGATCTCGAAATATTGAGACAACATTCAATTATTAATTCAGGCAAAGTTTCGATTTTCCAGCTATGCTCAGTTTTCGACGTTTACTCTAACCCCCTTAAAAGATCTCTATATTAAGAGATAAAATTCAGTTGTGAATTTAGGCAAGTGTTGATTTTCCGGCAATACCCAGCCTTCACGGTTTGGTCTCGGTTAATTTTCGACGATTTTTCCTCCCTCACTGCAAAGATCGACACGGACAAGCAGAACCTTTTTTTAACCCATGAATTTTGGACACTTGATCTGATGAAGTTAATTAGAAGGAACTAGGTAGTGATTATTGGCTGCAAGGTCATCTTCTTCTTCATCATTTTTTCTTTTCTTTTTTTCAGGAGCTTTTTATAGTATTAAAAAAGAGGGTCATGCTTGATATAAAGAATAATTTAGGATTCTCAAACGGATTGTTATGGGAATCCGTTAGTTGACTAACACCAGGAGTAAAAATGTTACATTATATTAGATTTTGCATGGTAATTTTGTAGTTTAGTGAAAACATAATGTTTATTTTGTAGTTTGGAAATAACTTAGAGGATATTTTTGTAGTCATCCCTATTTATTTTTTAGCAGGAAACACATGGTCCAACCAATGTTTCATATTGGCTGTGTAAAACAGCTACTTCTCCAGAAATTTTAAACTTTCAATCAAACAAGTATTACTAACAATTTGAATATTGCTTCTCGTTAACTTCTTCCAATCACCTTGAATAGTTGAAACCAAAAGTATTACCTCTGTTTCCATTTTGAAAGAAACATGGCGGCCCATGACAACTGCTGCAGCTTCTTGGTCAAATCCAGCAATCAAGTCCTAGAAAATACCAACACAATGTTAGAGCTAATTAACTTGACATGAAAGAAAAGAGGAGCTTATACATTCAGCAGGTTAACATAGAACACAACAAATGCAACTGTGTTCCAGATTCTCCATTTGGATAAACCAAATGAACGCAAAGCTTAGATATATGACACAACAACATGACCTTGTACTTTCATATCTGACATTCTCTGTGTTAATTGATTCAGAAACAGATGAAAGGAGACGTTGACTGTAGAAGTTGTATTCAATCATCCGGTCTAAGAAAACTACTAGAAGCCATATAATAAGAATATTACGTACAAGTGAACAAGAAATGTTAACTTAACAACACGAGTATAAGCTAGATGCTACTTACAGAAACAAGTAATATCACCTTAAATGGAACTTTTTTTCACTCACAAGGTACAATCTATTAAGAGGCTGAGAGACAATTGAGTGGTCTACTAGAATTATCAAAAGGAACATAGATCAAGAATATCAACAAGCAATTTTGAAAGAATAAAAACATTTTCAGTTGTATGAATTCAGGCACACTTGCACATACAAACTCTAGATGGTTAACTGACAATCGAGTGTCTCATGTGCCTACAAAATTCATTAAAATATGAATCTCACCTGTATGCTTCCTGCACCAGCAACCCACCTTCTAGAAAGAGTAGTGACACGCTTCCTCATCTTTCCATTGCTATGCTGATAACTGTACAAGAATATCTTTCATAAACATATGTTCCATCCTTGAAAATCCTGAGAATTGCTCTTAATTATGAGTAAACAGAAATACATACTAAGTCAAAAACTGGAAGTAAAATTGGTTGTTTGCTGATTGAGCAATAGCATCTGGGTTCTCCTTCTTGACAAGGTCAAAAATTAAACACAAGGATGTAGTTTTATCAACGCCACACATCTTCCATGCAGTGGTGTTTCCTTGACCAATAACATTTTCAGAGGTCAGAGGACCTTTCTGCACAAAATCATCAATCAGTGAATACTCAAATGTTGTTAAAAAACGGCACTTCAAATGCCTCGACTCATACCTTCTCAAGTGATGCACAGGGGCCAATAATTCCCTGAACTTTGATATCCTTCGAGCAGTTTACCTCAAATATACCACTACATAAAAGTTAGACATATGTCAGACACAGAGTAAAACAAATTTACAGATTACCAGGGCAATCACTGTTTGCCTACTCTGATATACTCTCTACAGAAGCAGAAGCAGAAAGGATGGGAAATATAGAAAGAGACAATAATTTGATCAATGTATATCCAACAGATTAGAAAGGAATGTCTTAGCTTCACTTTGTACAATCACTTTTAAAAGAAATAGGGCACATGACATAGATCACTTCATAAGAACAAGACATTAACTACTACCTCAAATATGCCACTAAATAAGAATACGACATCCGTGAATCATATCTCCCACGTAATAACAAATCTACCAACTGTTAGCCAACTTTGAGATACTATCTACAGAATTTAGAAACAAAATAGATAGGAAATATTGAAAGAGAATATCTTGATAAATGTCTATACAACATACTGGGAATGAAAATGTTTGAGTTTCACTTTGTACAATGACATTTTTATAAGAAATAGGGCACATGATATATATTGCCGAAAAGGCTGGTAAACCGGGAAGTCAATGCAAGAATATCAGACAGGTGAAACTCATTAGTTTCCAAAGTTAAATTTGAAATACATAATATTGTCAAAAGATTGCACTCAAACTGTGAAACAGCCTTCAAACGAACAGCAGGGTGAAGTTTATAGAAGAAACAAGAAAATAATAAGGAACCTTAATCAGCAAATTATAAAGGAACCAGGTAAGCAGCAGATAGATGCAGTCATGTAACATGGGCCAGTTCAGAGCTATTAAATATTTTGCAAAAGAATCAGATATACTTAAGTCTATAACATTTGATATCTTCAATAGAAAGCGTTCAACCAAATCTTACTTTGCCGAGAGCCCAAGATCATGTTCCCCAGACTGGAAAATGCGTTTTAAGGACTCCTTGAAAACTGAATGCCCAAAGCTCTCTGCCAGAACAACAAGTCCCCCAGTTTTCTCTACTGCGACCTTAAGCTCAGCAACACCAACCTATAAATTCAGAAACCAGTATGCATCATAAGTACAATGCAACCGTGGCTCTTTACACACAGTATCTTAAACCATGTAAATATTTAATTATATGACAATATGGTTAAGTTCTTACCAGACAAACAAAACTTCCTAGAAAATATAATCTTAAAACAAAAAGCTCCTAGTTATCTTTAAGCATTTAAAGGCAGAGTCCTCAATCTACTCAACCAAATTTGTGTGATTAATGTCTTTCTGAAACAGAAGTTCGGATTCCATCATGACTTTGCCCCAACCCCTACCTTCTCTCTTGATCATTTTTATCTCCAAGAGTTATGTCTTGAATATTATGGGAAAAGGTTATTACATTGTCCAAAGGATTACTCTTAAGTTTCATGTCACTCTTGTTTAAGATTCTCATCTTAACATTATTCATATCCAACAATAATAGAAACTTGTGCAGGTACATAGCCTTTGTACACAAAAGAATAGCTCAAACATCTGCATATTAGTGAAGGCACAAGCGCATTTATATTGCTAGGTAGTAGTTTGAACGTAGATCAATATATGACGAAACAATCCACTGGGATGAGGATTGAGGACTATTTCGCATGTTAAAAATTGGACTGCAATCCGTAACCAGCAATGAACAACATCCAAAACTGAAGTGCAACATTACATCCATGTATTTGACATATAACGCAAAAAGCAGATTACTACACCTGGTCAAGTGCACAAGCAAAAACATCTAGAACGTGCCCTTGATGAACTAGCTGCTTTGAAAGTCCTTCATAAAACTTGGCAGCTTTGTGGTAAAATGGAGCAGAATCTTTGTCCAGGTCTTTATGGGAACGTATCGGCTCAGACAAATTTTTGGACACAATCTGCAATGTTTATTCAAACTGGAGTAATTACTAAAAAGAACATAAGGTCAAACTATAAATTATAGGGATGGCAATTTGATCCGTGATCCGTTGACCCGCTCTGCCCCAACGTTATTTGGAGCATATCCGATCCGCCCCGTGAAGAGAACAGAGCAGATCTGCTCCACCCCGCGAACGGGACAAATCGAATATGGTATTTATGTCTGCTCTGCCCCGTTTTGCCCCATATATATTATATTATTATAATATTGTTATTATTAGGCCTAATTATGTTTAATTTTCATTTTAATATACTATTTGTACTTGTTTGAGAATTGATTTGGTATAAAATTTACTAATTATACTTGTTGGAGGCTCTATTTTTATGATTTTAAAAAAAAATTAATGATTTTTATGATAAAATTAATGATTATTTTTTTAAAAAAAAAAAATAGGACTGGGCGGATCGGATCGGCCCCGCGCGGAGCGGATCGCGGAGCGTAAATTCTTGATCCGGGGAGGATCGGATCGGGGGTTAAACAGGGCGGAGCAGATCAGGTATTTCAGATATCCGCCCCGATCTGCCCCATTGCCATCCCTAATAAATTACCTGCAACTTCCGTTATTATTTTGACATCCTACAAACAAACAAAAACCGCATAGATGAACTTACTGAGCCTGGCCCTTCTGTCGATGGCCCACCTAAGAATGCCATAATTCTCGCCCCTGAACCCGGAACACACAATCCCAACAAATGAGCCGCCATGCTCAATGCCGTGCCCGTGCTCCTAGCAGCCCGTTGATCAGCTGGCACTGCCCAAGGATCTTTCTGAAGCTCCTCCAAGATCTTAAAGAAAGAACATTTTATAATGTGGGAAGAAAGCAAATCAATAAGATATCAGCAACTGAGAATCCATTTCATAGAGTTATCAATGTTGAACGATGAAACTTTCTGCAATATGGAAATTAACAATGTGGAGAGTGGAGACTCAAAGTACAGCTAGTAAAGATACAAGGTATTCCTTCAAACTTCAGCAAGACATGTACATGACAGTCTAAGAATTTAAAAATGTTAAGATTTTCAAATGTATTCATGCTTAAAGCAGAAGAGAATTTAAAGAAAATGACAGAGTGAATTCTTCGTGAAGAGAAAAAACCACACAGCCTGAAATCTTCGAGAAGAGAAAAATCCAAAATTAAATTTGGAAACTTGCATATAAATTGTGGATAAATTCGGAATAACACAGTCAGAAGCGTACCGAATTGAGAGCAAATTCACACTGTGATGCAGGTAAAAGAAACCTTGCAATGCTCTCCTGTGAGAGCCCATCTCTTGCACCAGCAATAACTCCTGCAGGTGGCCTTGGCTTCTTTGCAAAGAAACCCATCTGCTCCAACAACTGTTCCTTAGTAACCTCTTTTGATCCTTTGAACACATTAAACTTTGTACATTGGTCAAATCCCAGTTCATGAACATGCACATTGGTTCCAAAAGTGATCAAACCAATGAGACAGTTCTCCGGCACCATGCCCAGAATCTGCAACGAAGATACGTTTCCATTAACAGTTAACATGCATGAACAAAACTAAAAAGTCAATCCTTTATCTTGAGTGTTGAGATAACTTTATATTGCAGAAAAATGTAAAACACATTATCTGGATCACAGAAAAAACTAGCAAAGCTAGAATCTTTTTTTTAGACTGAGCTTGCAGAACACGTTTACCAACAAGCAAACTGAAACCTAAAATAAATTGAATTGGCAATAAGTAAGTAATGAAAAGGAAACATAAACATGTTCCAGCCAATATTCCATACATCTCAACCCAAAGACAGCTCACTATACACTTAAGCCAGTATTTATCTGGATTATACTGACAGTAACTGCAATGTGGATCATAGAAAAACTAGCAAGCCAGAATCTTTTTTCAGCCTGAACGCGTCAAAAACACATTTATAAACAATCAAACTGAAACCTAAACTAAACTGAATTTTTGCATAAGACATTAAATAGAAAGGAAAACATAAACATTCTCCAGCTAATGATCGACCACAGTATTGAAAGAATCTGAACCATACCTGAAGTAAAGCAGATTTGAGGAATCCAATTTCCTCCTCAATCACACAAGTATCAACCACAAACAGAAAAACAGGAGGACTAGAATCCTGGCCAGAAAGAGCATTAGGATCTTCATACTCAATTGTAGTATACTGAGGAAAAAGCTCTCCAGGTAAATTAGTATCAGAAATTCCTTGATAATGAGGAGGAAAGTGATTACGCTGAAGGCAAAAGCTACAGATCCAAATTTTATTGCTCAGAGTAGAGAAATCGACTATAGAGAAAGGATTCAGAACCGATCGGCAGTTCCGGCAGCAGAGAGGAGCGTAAGGAAGCACCGGAACCTCCGCCGGCAGCGATTTCAACGGCGTGTAGATTGCAGAGATCGGGATCACGCACTGTGCTGATTCTGATTTCGTGCCTGGTAATACGTTCCATGGCATCCGAACTGCATCTTGAGCTTCTAGTTCTAAGAATTCCGTCATGGTTAGCGCCGGCGGAGGCGGTTTTGATTGGCGGAGACGGCTGAGGACAGGTAGGAGAGGAATCTAGTGGGGGTTATAGTACAACAAAAGGAAAGTGGAGAGAGCTTTTGGGCAATTATCATGTTTTAGGCACTTTGGTACAGTCCGGCTATGTTCCGCACGTGCGCAAATTAAAATGTCAATCATGTCAAATTTTTATTAAAAAATTTAAAAAAGAGGTAAATACATGTTAATAAGTTATAATTTCGTACGTGAAGAATAAACACTTGTTTCATATTAGATCTTAGTCTTGAACATTGTTATAATGTCTATATTTTTACTAATACTCTACAGAAAAATGAACATTAATTCCTGATTGAGGGAATGTTATTCTTTGTGCTTCTTTCTTGTTCCTTCTTTTTTTTTTTTTTTGGAAAAATGCAATGTTTTAGTAAAAAAGAATTAATAAAGGGAATAAAGTAACTCACAATGGTAAACAGTAAGGGTATTTATGAAAAACCAAACCCGACCAATTCAAATCAATTTTTCGATTTGAGCGGTGCATTAGACTGATTTCGCTTTGAACTAAATTAAAACCAAACTTTCGGTTTGGTTTAAAAAAATTATAATCCAACATATATATATATATATATATATATATATTGAATTACTTTTTTGTAATAAAAATATATTTAACTTTTTATTTATAACAAGGAAGTTTTTCAAGTGATAAAAAAAGATATTGAAGATCCATTAAGTTGGTATGTCCTTTTAGATTCCTCTTAAGCTTTTGTTTTATTTTAAACTAATAATTGTGTAATTTTTATTTTATTTTTCCTTGTAGTATAACTTTGCACTATAATTTGTTTGAAGTTCAAGAATCAAGATCAAGAATTTAACTTCATTAATTTGTTTTCTTTACTGTGTTTAACTTAAGGAAATAATAGACATATTTCTTTATATTTTTAGCAGTTAAGTAATTATATAAATAATTTTTTGTTTTATTTTTAATTTATAATCAATATATTTTGTATTTCACAAAAACCGAATAACCAAACCGATACAAACTGAATACACAGGTTTCAATTTTTGAATGATTTGTACTGGTTTCAAAATATTCAAACCGAATATTTCGGTTTAGTTTGAAAATTGTGTAAAACCGAACCAAACTGAACCATAAACACCTCATAGTAAACAGCACCACTAGACTGTCTTTTTGCTCCTTGGTCAAAACATTAGTATAATACTAATTCCAATTCCAATTCCAAATATAATCTTAGACGAAAAATTATAAGTAATTATATTCTTTTCTCATTGGAATGGGATATTGCCCTCTAACAACAGTGAATCTAAGGCCCATTTGTAATAATAGGTTTTCCAAATACGTGAAAGAAATCGTCATTCCATTCTAGTCTTTGTCTTCCAATCAATATAATGGAAAGAGGACTCCAAAACTATTCAGGGTGGAAAGTTATTATGGGTGAAAAAAAATTATATTTCATTACATTTCGATATACTAAACGCACTGTTTGTGGTCAGCTATTACAGTGAAGAGATAGTCAATGTTGATAGCGGTAGGCGCCTAGTTTCGACCAAATGAATTCACAATTCTTACAAGGGAAAACACTATATTTTTCTAATAAAAACATGGTGGGGAGATGATATTGCCAGAGCTATTTCCCTCCTGCAAGAGCAATTTGTGCTCAAATTCCAACTCTATCCTTGTTAGTCAATTAAACTTGAATGGCATCTCAACAGTTACCAAAAGAAAGCCAATTTACCATACCCGTCGCAACCTTTCATTTTTTCCTCTTCTTCTCTCTCTTCCCAAATCCCAACCGGCAACCACGATCACCACTGTGTGTCCCCTCTTTCAGAATGTCACAGTGACTTTGAATATATACCAACAAAAAAAAAATTATCCAAAAAATTCAATGTGTGATCATACTTCTAATAGGAATGGATTTGGTACTCCAAATGCAGTTCTTCAACTTCTCTTTCTCTTTTTGCTCAAATTCTCAAGATTCTTTTGTTTACTTGATTTGTTTTTTCGTTTTCTATTTGGAAGATATTATTTTTATTTCTTTCATTGTAAGCCATCCTGTCTATTTTTTTAGACAAAATTATCTCAACAAAAATTGCTTGTGGAACGAAGATGGATCCAGTTTGATAACGGTGCGGATGCTCAAGCATCTATAGTTTAATCTGCTTATGCCGGGGCGCAAGGGAGCACGACAGGCTGTGATTGAGGAGAGGCAAAAGATGAAAGAGAGTGAGAGTAATAAAAATTGGGATTTAATTATGATCTTTGATTGAGAAGGGCAAAGTTGGAATTTAAGCTAAAATTGCTCTTGTAGGAGGGAAATAGCTCTGGCAATATCATCTCCCAACATGGTGACCATTAGAATATTCTTCCATTCAGCTTTCACAGCCCCAGTGCGAAATAAATTTTTGACTGTTAAATATAAAATTTACTAGTTGAATTTTTAATCGAAGTGTCAAAATTTGTTCTGCATATGTGGTGCGTTCTGTAATTGAGATAGAACCACATTTAGCTCACAAAAAGCTTTACAAGTTCAAAAACTATTTTACTTTGGTGATCATTGTCCAAAATCTATTTTTTTACAAAAACAATTTACATTTGGTGGCAAAGGTCCTTCCGTCAAATAATGCATCAGTCAACCGTTATTTTGAATTTCGAATTTAGTCAAAGAAAAATACATTAAGGGTAAAAAACGTAAATTTGTGTTTCCCCCAAAAATTTACATCCCCCTCCCCTTCCATCTTCCACCCGGTGGGCCCCACTTTTAGACACAGCAACAACAAAAGGGATATACCATCGTCAATGACCGGCCGACAATAATGGACGTCAGAGAAGCCATTTTACAGAAAAATTTTGTTCAATAATGGAAGTGTTTGATATAGGAAAAAAAAACTATAAGACAAATTTGAATTCTATTGCAGCAAAAAATAATCAAATATATCATTAACCATCTATCTGTCCATGAAAATGGCTGGTAATGTTTCAAGATTTCACTGGAGATGGACAGTTTCTGAGTTATTACTACCAATAATATATTTCCAAATTCAACATATGATACAATCATGAAACTTGAAGGCCTGCCCGTCTTTATGATTCATGAAGAGGGCTGATCTTTATATAGGATTGTTGATTTGTGTAATGGAAATGATAGTGTTAAGCATTTTCATTTTTCATCAAGGTTAATCTAACTCCAATGGTTTTGAGGGATAAAATACATTATTGTCGGCCGGTCATGGAAGAGGGTATCATCACTTTTCTTGTTGATGTGTCTAAAAGTGGGGCCCACCGGGTGTAGGGGTGCAAATTCTCGGACAAACGTAAATATACGTTTTTACCCTTAATATATTTTACTTTGACTAAATTCGAAATTTAAAATAACGGTTGACTGATGGAATATTTGACGGAAAGACCTTTGCCACTAAATGTAAATTGTTTTGATACTTAGTTTTGTAAAAAAATAGATTTTGGACAATAATCACCAAAGTAAAATAGTTTTTAGACCTGTAAAGTCAATTTGCCATATAAAATTTATTAGTTGGATTTTTAATCGAAGTGTCAAAATTTATTATGCATATGTGGTATCTAAGGCGTTCTGTAATTGAGATGGAACCACATTTAGCTCACAAAAAGCTCATGAACTCTTACTATAGTCAATTAACTTCATAATCTTATTAAGAAACATATCCAACAAAACTTAGCAAGAAGTTTAGTTACATGTGCATCCTTAAAATTCATGTCACCAAATATATTCTTTAACACCAAATTGCACAAAAATTCGTTTGATGAAAAATATGACTATTCTTCATTTTCTTGTAGTTATCCTATGCCTTTTACCTACTTTTTATAGTTCAGAAGTTCTCCTAAAAATCAATAAAACCATGCAAAACATTCAAAATTTCATGGTTTTTTTATGCATCAAAATTCCAAGAATCATCACTAGAAAATTTGCAAATCCCAAAATCTCCAATAAAACCCTCATCATTTGCAATTCAAATCCCATTTTATAACATTGACATTTACCTTAAATCACCATTCAAAAGATTACGAATCCTTGTTAGGTTATGGAGCCCGAAGTACTGAACACAGACTCGTGTTGACGGTAATCCAACTTGCTGGTAAGTTGGCCAGAGGTTTGGTTGGGCCAATTTTTTTGGGGTTTTCTCTATTCTTGGACAGTCCACGTAAAATTATAATTAGAGCTTCATTGTTTATTGAGATCTTAATCAAACCAATACCCTTATGAGATTAATATCAGCTTCGAATCAAGATTGTTATGATTAATTGATTAATTTGCATAGTTGGAAGAGTTGTACATGAGAAACCAAGAAGGGTAATTCTCTTGCCTGCAGGCTGGGAAGTGTGACTACGAATATAACTGCATTCATTATCAACTATGCTTCTGTATCATAATTCATTAATCTCAGACATTTTAGAAGCGGGATAAAGTATATGAAGGATAGCCTGCAGTTTTTTCTGCATTTATTGTCATCCGGCATCATCAGTCTTGGGTCAATTCATTATCTTGTACTAGCACTTTATCAAACAATTTTAAGCTACCAAATTGCAGAGGTTGGAAACATTCATAAAATACGAGTCTTGGCTGAATCTGATAGTTAAGGATTAAGGGAATTGAATACATAATTCAAGAAACTAATCTACTTATTCCTCTTCCAATAGATATTGCCTTTATTTAACTTTCTTTCTTCTCTCTGAATGATCCCTTCTAGAACAACTCGTATCAGTGTCCGTTTCACGAATCTGGATTCTCAACCCCCATCATCTTACTCAAATTTAAGTATATCAACAACCGAAAACGAAATTGATCTTCTCAATTGCCCCACCTCCTCACTATTTCCTTGAAGGGGGCTTTTAACAAACAGTCGTTGAGCATGATTTCTTCTTCCTCTTTCTTCTACCACAAAAACCAAATCATTTTGTTGCTGAATTTGCAAAGCAGATATATTAACAGCAGCAGAGGAACTAGTCCGGGTCACGGGAGCCCGGCAAAGGGGACAATTAGAATGGGATTTCAACCAAACATCAATACAAGAAGGATGAAAAGCATGGCAACATTTAGGCATTAACCTAAGCTTCTCATTTTCTTCAAACTCGTTTAAACAAACAGAACAATCCGTCCCTTCAATCAATTTATCGCCTTTTTTGTACTTAAAAATAGTTATTGAATTAATCAAACTCTCATCTAATCCAACTGCCTGCCGTTGATTTGTTATTGAATTAATCAAACTCTCATCTAATCCAACTGTCTGCCGTTGATTTAGAGAAATTTCATCAGTTACTAAATTTGAAGAATTTCTTGGCTGTTGTCTTCTCCAGCAATATTTTGTTATTATAGCATAGCAACTTACTAAAAGAAAAGCGCTTGACAAGATTCCGATGATCGCGATGATTATAGGGGAGAAGGCCGCCAGAATTATCGTTGGAGTCCGGCGGAGGATAGTAATTACACCATTGTGGACAGTAATTGTTGCAGATTCCTTCAGCACAATCTTCATAAGCAACATATGGTGGAATACCTACAGAACCCATGTCCAAACTCCTTGTGAATTTGCACAATCTTTAACGAGTTAGTTTACACTCTCCTCAATCCCACCACTGTTCTCCCACCCTCTAATTTCTCTTACACAGTCATAGAAATCACTGGTTTGTTGATCAAGAACAACAGCATCAGAATCACTCGTATTGTTATACGCGCAAGATACAATCTTTATGAACAATAACAGCAGCAACGGGTAGAGGCAAGATGAGACTTTTAGTTACAATGTACCTTCCGACGGTTACAGAGTTGACCACATATGGAAATTGTTAATGGAAGAAGAAACAAGCTCTTCGAGATACTTTACGCCACATATGGAAATTGTAGGATAATTCTATTTCGCAGAAAAAAGATAGTGAATATATACTTTACGCCACATGTTACAAATATTTTTACCAAAAACTTTAAAATAACGAACGTGCAAGTATCGTGCTAGGTTAACTTTCAACTTAATTTTTTCCAATGTGATATGTTTTCCCACGTGAATTAACTGTACACTAAATAATTTTTCACGTGCATTAATATTGTAGCAATATACTAATATAATACATACAGTAAACAATTAGTAGATCTATAATCGTTTCTTAGAGAAATTAGAAATTTCTATGACTGTGTAAGAGAAATTAGAGGGTAGGATAACAGTGGTGGGATTGAGGAGAGTGTAAGCTAACTAGTTAAATATTGTGCAAATTCACAAGGAGTTTGGACATGGGTTCTATAGGTATTCCACCATATGTTGCTTATGAAGATTGTGCAGAAGGAATCTGCAACAATTACTGTCCACAATGGTGTAATTACTATCCTCCGCCGGACTCCGACGATAATTCTGGCGGCCCAACCTTCTCCTCTATGATCATCGCGATCATCGGAATCTTGTCAAGCGCTTTTCTTTTAGTAAGTTGCTATGCTATAATAACAAAATATTGCCGGAGAAGACAACAACCAAGAAATTCTTCAAATTTAGTAACTGATGAAATTTCTCTAACTGTTTTTAAGTACAAAAAAGGCGATAAATTGATTGAAGGGACGGATTGTTCTGTTTGTTTAAACGAGTTTGAAGAAAATGAAAAGATTAGGTTAATGCCTAAATGTTGCCATGCTTTTCATCCTTCTTGTATTGATGTTTAGTTGAAATCCCATTCTAATTGTCCCCTTTGCCGGGCTCCCGTGACCCGGACTAGTTCCTCTGCTGCTGTTAATATATCTGCTTTGCAAATTCAGCAACAAAATGATTTGGTTTTTGTGGTAGAAGAAAGGGGAAGAAGAAATCATGCTCAACAACTGTTTGTTAAAAGCCCCCTTCAAGGAAATAGTGAGGAGGTGGGGCAATTGAGAAGATCAATTTCGTTTTCGGTTGTTGATATACTTAAATTTAAGTAAGATGATGGGGGTTGAGAATCCAGATTCGTGAAACGGACACAGATATGAATTGTTCTTCTTCAGAAGGGATCATTCAGAGAGAAGAAAGAAAGTTAAATAAAGGCAATATCTATTGGAAGAGGAATAAGTAGATTAGTTTCTTGAAATATGTATTCAATTCCCTTAATCCTTAACTATCAGATTCAGCCAAGACTGGTATTTTATTGTTTAACTCGTTTCCTTTGTTTAACTCGTTAAAATTTAGATGTTTGACCGTCTAATACAGAAATCGGAACGAGTTTAGTAGAACTGATCGGGTCTAATATGTTGTAATTTTTTTTTATAAAAAAAATTGGTTATTCTAGTTGATATTGTTATTATCTTATTGGATTGCCTATGATTTATATTTATTATTTAATCTTGTTTGGATACTTTATTGGTTATTTACAGTTTTATTAGAAGAATCTATGAGTTGTGAATGAATTTACATATTATTTTGTTAATTTTCAATTTTATATTAAGTTGGTGTTTTAATCTTTGAATTTGTGCATCCAATATTAATTGGAAAATTTCACATTTATTTCATTTTAAATAATAATTATATATTATTTATTTATTTATAATATTTATAACGTTAACATGTCGATAACGGTCCGATCAATGACTCATAACCCAATAACTTTTTCAGATCGATGTCCAATTCGAGTTTCAAAACCTTATCCTACGAACTTTGTTTTTAGAATTTGGATTGAGAAGTGAATCACGGTAATTTGCATAGATGAATACAAAAAAGAGTCTTGGTGGAGTAATTTACGAGCACTTCTACGTCTTTCCTTCTTTAAAATCTTAGTGGTGAAATAAATTACGAGATTCGAATAAAAGTGTTTTAAAATAGGAGTAAATTACGAGATTTGTATCAGTTAAATAAAAATTCGTAGATATATCTCTACAAAAATCAAATATCTACTTTTTAAATGAGATTCAAATTTCACTATTAATAAAATTTATTTTTGATTAGTTCATCACCAACCTGTCTTCGAAAAACGTTTCTTACCTATTCTTGATACATTTATTTTGTTTAGCTTTTGCTTGAAAAACATTTTTTATTCCATATTTCCCACATATCGTGTTTTGTTGACCAAATGAGATGGAAGTTTGTTGGGTTTTGATGAATCAATGAAAATGATTAATAACCACTTAGGTGCCGTAGAAAATTATTTAACCATAACTCGAGATTCTTCATCTGTATCATTTCCTATTTGTGGTATAATATTGTACTCCCTCCATTCCTAAATATAAGACTCTTTAGGCAATTTTAGAAAATTAAGCAACTTGTTATTTTCACCGAAAGTTTTAATATTACCCCTCTCTCACTTCTATAGCATAAAAAAAGAAAGGAAAAAATAGGGATGGCAGAGGCGCCAAATAAAAAAAATGTCCAGGGTATAATTGGAATAAATTGTTGATAACTAATAAAAAAAAGGCTTAAACGACAATTAATTTGGATACCTATAAATCTCCTAAACGACAATTAAATGAGAATGGAGGGAGTATCATATGTAAATAATATGTTAATCAATGTAGATTATTATTATTATTATTCCCTCTTAACAAAAGGAGGATCAATAGTTGTTCCCCACTTTTCCTCCGAAATGACTCGAACTCTCAATTTACCGGTTGAAAGTGTAGCGTCTTATCGCATTGAGCTGCGCTTTGTTGACAATCAATCAATGTAGATTATGAACAACGGACTGAACAAAATAAAAAATAGTGCATACAAGTTATATATTGTATAAATTCATCACAAAAAAAAAAAGTTATATATTGTATTTGTACCCATATAAAAAAAAAATTGCGTGTAGTCATCAACATGGGCAAATTCGAAATCTATTAGGAAGTGGATTTTACATACAATAAATTAAATGGCAACACATAACATTATAAAGGATTTTTCTAAGGATAAAAAATGAACTTTTGAAAATCTAATGGCCGCCAACCCTAGATCCGCCTCTGATCATCAACATCAATACATTATCTCCATTTGTTTCTAACCACTGATGTGTCATGTGTTAAAGACGTGAGACGATCAGTGTAAAATTTATTCACATCTCATAAAAAGAAGGAAGGAAATAAAAGGATCTATAGATCTTGAATATAACGAGCTAATAATGCAAGTCAAAGTTTATGCCATATGGAAATCAAAAGGAAACATTATAAGAGAGAGGAAATGTGTATTTGTACATAGAAGAATATTATTTATGTGTGCACCTTTTATCATTCAAAACTAAGTTACAAAATTTTGTACATTTTATTATGTTGTCACCTTTTCCATTGCCTACAAAGAATAATAAATGGCTACAAAAAAAACAAAAAAAACAAAATGGCTATAGGAAAAGTACTTCTAATTGTATAAAAACGCGATTTTATGGGTTTCCCTTCCTCTTTTCTTCCGTTGCCTGCTTGAAAGAAAATGAGAATTAACATATAAAAAATAAGTTGTTACGTGCATCTTTATGTCGCGATAATCACTTCAATAGTATTAAAAATGATAATAAACGCAAAATTCCAACATAAAGACGACCAAAAGGATTTAACAGAATGCAGCTTAGACAGACATTACATGGAGAGATTTCATATCATACGCAAAATTGAAGAATTAACAACGAAGGAATAAGAAAAATTTGTGGTAGTCTTATGTGGTAAGAAAATACCTTGCTCTGGAAGATTCTCATCGTCAATACAAGTGTATCGCGTATTCTACAAGAAAACAGCGACATAATATCAGTACGGAATACTATTACCTGGGAATAAAGCATAAAAAAAATGTTCAACTTAGTCTGATGAAAGATATGTTACCTAACATCATTGTTTGTGCTGAAAAAATACGAGGAACCATTGGAGCATGTTAAGACAAATTGTGTCGAGAGCCCATTTGGAATTTTGATCTGCAAACATAAAAGAAAATCATATGTACAGCAGGTCCAGATTAAACTTCGGCACAGAGAGTTACCAATTCAAGTGTTGCTCGAGATTATGTAATCGAAGTAAAGGCATACCGATAACTCTTTAGCGAATTTCTCTGCAATAACCACCGCCTGTGTTTTATGAACCTTAACTTGGAAACTTGATCGTCTCAAAAATAGGGTTGTTGGTTCCCAATTCTCGGAAGATTCTATCTGTTTAACATTTGTGGATAAGTGATCATCAATTACAGGAAAAAATATGGAAAATAAAGCCAAGGAAAATCTACTTCAACGGATCAAATCGGTTTATTCAACAATAATAATATATGTCGAAATGAATTAATCTAAATCAAACTCACAAGCATCATAACGTTGAATGTGGCTTGCCCATGTAAAACATAGGTATCGATCTCTATTTGCATATCCGGTTCTGCAAATACAAAAGATGTCAGTTAGAAAATACGGCCAAGAAAAGCAGCAATGCCGCTAGTCATTTTTGTATTAACTTCATTAAATATAGAGAGAAATCACTTGCCAAAAGTGTGAAATATCCATTTTTTCAAGCTACTTACAAAATACTCCCTCCGTACCAAATTGAATTTCCACTTTCTATTTTAGTTTTGTCCGAAAATGAATGTCCACTTTCTTAGAATGTATGTATTTTCTCCCTGAACTCCGATAACTAACCTCCTATATCTAAGGAATTCAAGCTCCACTAACACGGGCCATACCATTAATATCTTTAACTAATATGGATATCAGGGTAAGTTACTTGATAAAAAAACTATTCTGCTTAATTTTTTGATATAGTCAAATGTGGACATTCAATTCCGGACGGAGGGAGTAATAATTATATATTAGTCACTGGGAAAAGGTCTCAAGAATCAAGCATCATTTCAGGTCCTATATTATTGTTTCAAAAAAAGACTTACCGCAAGTTATTTTGTTTTGATCATTTGCAAATAGTCGGACAATTTCACCCTGAAAAAGAAGCATTCATTGGTGAAATGCAAGATGGTAACAGAAACTCGTGAATTTCAAAATTGAAAATCATGTCTACTATAGTTCATGGACTGGAGAGAAACATCTTGGAAAAGGAACAAGCTTTCAAAGTGCTCAAACGTAAGAGATTCCTTTTCAGTAAGCGATGGCCAACCATATTCGGAATTATGTACATAGATGGAGAAAAGGGAAATATTTTTAGTTCCTATGGGAGTTCGGTGCACTTGCATTGACTTTTTTTTCGTGTCCGAGAGAAGCTGTAAGGTCCAGAGTAGAAGGGTTTTTTTTCACGTGTTATTCTTCAAATCACCGAAAATATCAAAATGTAAAACATACAAAAACTAATCACATTTATTATTATACAAAATAAAATAAGAAAAGAGAATCACCGACTGCAACATACGAAAACATTACCTGGCGCCCTTGGTCATCCATAGGTATGCACTCAACAGCTATAAGTTTATCAACATCATCAGCTGTAACCACATACTCAGGGATTGGTGGCCCCTGAGAAGAACCATATCACATCATGAGATAAACTTAAAATATCTTACAACATAAAAGATATAGAAATATAGGTGCAATACATCTTTAAGGCGGTAAACAAAAATCAATTTAACGGTTACCGTCTATGTACTGCCTAGTCCCATCCGGATAATGACGAACCCACTGGTGATGGTGAAACAATAGAGAGAAAAGGGTAAAAAAAATTTGTATAATGAGAAAATAAAATGTATCTCATATAGCAGACCTTGGCTGAATTTTACCTGAAACATACAAAGAGACGTTCCGCGTACAGGGAAACCACAGCCTAAGAGTTTGTTTCCAGGTTTAGCGTCTCCAATAATCTGAAAACCTTCTATTCCAGGACCCTCGCCTATAACAAAATTAAGATTAGATTCAGAAGAAAGCTTGTTTTGGACGTAGAATTATAAGATCATTACCATCAGAAGCAAAAGAACCAACTCCATCTTGTCTCATAGGAGATTGGTAAAACTCTTCATTACCCATTTCCTCTGTTCTCATATTTAGGCCACTTCTGTCAAATATGTTATCTACATCAGAACCTATGGTGTCCCTGCAAATTTTTTTTCTGTCAGTACAATAACCAAAATCGACAAAATGAAAGAAAGAAAAGAGGGTCCAGATCATTCATAGAGTCGGACAATTTTTTAATATTATAAAGTGTTGCAAAAGATAGGGGGCAAAACCATTTAAAAGATTAAGTTTGACATGAGAAACTCCTCTAAATGAACAAGCCAATATCTTTTCTAAAGTAATCTTAAATCACTATTTATCAAGATCAAAAGCAGAGATATAAGGAACTCAACGTATAATTAGTATGTTCACGAGGATGGTTTTTAACACACACTATTTTCATTTTAACCCCAGATTCTTAGAAAGGAATCACACAAAAGACTTCTCATTTAATCAAACAAGGCCTGGTCCAGAAAGGCAAAAGTAATTAAATTTCAACACCTAAACCCAATATTCAAATTGTAACTTTAAAAACACGGCAAACAAGAATCAATTGTGATGACAAGTTTTTATTAGTTTTGGCCCTACCTATCTTGAGACATGGGCCTTTGAGGGTTATATTCGTTCAATGTTTGTTGAGTCTCGTGATTTAGCATCAAGCTTCTTGTCTCTTGATGGTGATTGTCTTGCATATATCTTGGGATAGAATCAGCAGGGCTCAAAATGGCGTCTATCTATATATTGGTTAGGCATGGCAAATTCATGAATACCCTGCAATGCAACAAGGACGAGCGCAACAAATTACATAATTTATTCAGCTCTAAAAACTAAAAGAAAACAATAACAAAAAACTGTAGCAAAATTCAAATATGTTGACTGAAGAAATAGAAAAATAAAAATTTCGAATACCATGGAACTAGGATGTTGATCTATAGCTGGACGAGAACTAGGGATCTCTTTATTTACAGATCTGTTTCCACTATGTTTTCCTGCCAAAGCATTGAGCTCTGCAAAATTATCCTGTAATAAAACAAAATTCTTGAATAACCGTCCTAAACATAAATCTACAAGTTGTGTAAACTTTTAAGTCGGGGAAAACCATCTCTAAGAGATCTTCAGATAAATCATAATATGACTATTTTGGCACTACAAAGTAATTCAAGTAGAATAACTTTCAATCATGCTGCCTATATCCTCGAGGAAGTACTTTATGATGTAAGTTATTGAAGAAGAAAACAGATAGTAAAAGTCTCTCTCTCTCTCTCTCTCTCTCTCTCTCTCTCTCGTATTTTCGGATACTGAAATGAACTTTCAAGTCAAGAAATCCTTAAACAATGTCACTTGGCAAGCTGTTTTTAAATGCTAAAGTGAAGAGTCGAAATCAAAGCAGATAAAATCTTGAATATGAGAATTCCGGTTTTTGGTCAACAAACAAGTGCAAAAGAAGTTATCCAAAAACATAATAATTTGAATACAGCTTCATTAAAAATTTCAATATCTGTAATGATATGTGTCTTTGGAACTCCGAAAACTTTTTCCACGCTCTTAGTAACAACCAACTAAATTCTCAAACTCTAAAATAGAGGAAACAAGAATCTTACATGTGCACTTTTGATCTTCAACTGCAGTTGGTCGTGTAAGTGCTGTAAACAAAATCAAAGAATACATTAGCCATGTACAATGATGTATGAGCAGTCAGAATTCTAGGGTGGGATTGGACAGTGTTCTGTCCAGGAACAAAACAAAATTTTCAGTTCTGGAAGTGGCCAGTTCACTCAGGACTATGAACAGATCACATGTCTAAGGGTGCATTTGGATTGGGGTTTTGTTTGAGATTTTTTATATCGAGAATTGTAAAAGCTGAGATAAAATGTGGGACCCAGAGTAAAAAAATTTTGTTTGAGAAGAGTAACCAAATGCACCCTGTAATAAAGCAGATACTATTTTACTGCTTATATTATTTGCTTGTACACGATCCGTACCTTTATGCTGTCAGAAAGAGAAGATGCATTCGTAACGCGTGGCCAAACGCCATATTCAGTCAATAATCCCAATATTGATGACATGAAAATGTATCTCTCATCCTCTGCAATCTGAAACATATATAGAGGGTCCAGTTAACGTCTAATATATTATTCTGTAAGAGAAGTATGTTTTTTCTTCCAGAAAATAAGATTGAAGATGCAAATATAGTTATCTTCCTTATAGTATTTTACTTGCATTACATTGAAAGGAAAGTATATTATTTTCAATGAAGTGTTCGACAAGACATAGAAAACAGATCTGAGTACTCCCTCCGTTACTGAATAACAGTTTATTGCAAGTAAAGAGACTAAGCTATTCTATAGAAATAGCGACTCTGAAAACAATGTCTTAACTATAGCTATAAAAATGGGCTCAAATAAGCGTTCAACTGATCCATCCATTAGTTATACATAAAATAATTACATAAGAGAAAGAATCGTGAATCATGGAGAAATGGCTCCATATATCAATAACAAAATGATTAAAAAAAGTGTGGAAACAAATGAAACTGCTTCCATTTTTGCTTCTTTCTTCGCTTCACATGTCATTTCTAGTGTAGTCCTTAAATTTTGTGAAGACCAAAAAACGTACCTTTAATTCATTAATCAATCTCAAATTTTCTTCAAGGTCGCCTTTTCTCCTGGATAATTCATTTGAGGCAGCCATTATGGCTTCATGTTGTTTCTCATCCAGGGCCTATCACAAAAGAAGTTTTACAAAAATCTCAAAAGGAAGAGAGAGAAACACAGAGCGTAGAGGCATATGTATAAAATAACTAGAGCAAGAAGCCGTGCATCAGAAAACAAACCAATCTCAACTCCGAAAATTTTCTTTCTAGTGTACGTTTCTCATTCAACAGCTGAGCTTCCTGACCAAGTAGTAAAAACATCATTGTACAATGTCTAAGGCAGGGATATGGAGAGGTACAAAAGAACATATGTTAAGGAATAGGCGCTTAAGCAACATGTCATACCTTAATACTGGCACGAGCAATTTGCTCCCGAAGAAGCATAATCTCCTTCTCTTTAGCCCTGGCACGTGAATAAAGTTCCTAATAACCAGTTTAATTAGTCAAGGAAATGAACACTAGTGTCTATATCTTAGAGCTTTACGTAACATTCATGGAAATCTGAAATCTGAAGTACATACCATAGTTTCTTGATCTTGAAAATTGTTAACATTGTCGTTAACTTTGTCATTTTCTTTCATATCCTTAGGTACAGAATTTGATTCCATGTTCGGCCTGCAAGTAATTAGACGTTGAATTATAAGAAATTCAGAAAGGCGACTTCCCATGAACTCTCATACACAAACTACCTGCTTGCCGAATAGGAGCTACGTGTGTTATTCCGGATCTCTTTGTTCTCATTCATAGAGCTGTCATATGAAAAGCATTGTGCTACTAGTTAAGAATTGAAGTGTAATTTTGTTCAATCATCTTACGTAAAGCTGTAAAATATTCACCTCCTCAAAATGATACATTCATCACCAAAGGGGACTTATGTATCAACTTCTGATATGATTCATTTGTTTGAGGCAAACTTCTCCCTTCCCAATGTCGCTAACTATCATAAAAAAAGATCTTAAAAGTTTAATGAACAGTTTAAGGCTTGCGGCAATTGTGGTACCAGTTTAAAAGATAAAAGATAAAACGAGGATGAAGTAAATTGAAAATATGAAATAGCTTAACCGCGTACGAGCTCCAAAATGGTGAAAATAAATAAACAAATAAATAAAACCCCTCAAAGTTAATGAATCTTTCCCGCCACCCGCCACCCTCCAAGAATTTCAACTGAAAGGGATGCAAACAGAAAGCATACCAAAAAAAAAAAAAAAAAATTAACCTAAGAGCACCCACTTTGACCAACAAGTGAAAAGACTGAAAACTAGATGACTAAAATGGTGGGTGCAAATTAAGTTCAGTAAAACGGAGCATAACATTTAACTCCGCCAGTGAGTGTTGAGGGCTCTAGTTTATGACACTTGCCCGGATAAAGGAGGAGGGTTGCGGTAGGTCTGGTGACAACCAACATAAAACTCAGTCACATCCTATGACATGAACCAATCTAAAATGGAGCATAACATTTCAAGAACAAATAATTGATTATTAGCCATGCAATCAATAATTCAAGATTTCATTTTTGAGAAATGAAATTCACAATAATCATCAAATAGCTAGAAAACTGCACCAGAACTTGCTAGGAATTAATAAAGAAACACATAAAAATCAGCATGGCTTAAGAAAGAAGAAGCTGAAGTAAACACACAGAAGAAGTTCAAGAAATCAAGGTTGAAACTTTGAAACCAACATCAAGCTAAGAATAAAAGATTACAGAAAACAAGACAAATAATCCCAGAAAAACAAAATCAAATCTTTATTATAAACAGCTCATAAGCAAACAAATACAACCGACAAAAATAATTCCAGTAATTTCAAGAAATCTTAAGAAAGAAAAATGCAGAATAAAAAGGGAATCTTTTTTTCTTTACCTCTGATGTCTTTGCAGAAGTCTATGATCGAAAAACTAGTAGAATCCCAGATTAAGAATCCAAGAGAAAAACGGTTTATGATTGATTGTCTGAAAAAAAAAACTAATAGAATAGTTTTGTGAATTCGTTTGTTCTGAAAAGTCAAACGTGGGTCGTTGGAAGTAATTTGTAGGACGCATTCCGTATTCGGTATTTGTATGTATTTTGTAATTTTTATGAAAATCGAATTGAACTCAAAATTTTATAGAAATTGAATAACAAATATTGAAATTATTTCGATATGATTCGCTTCGAATTGTAATAAAATTTCAATTTATTTTCTTGACTAACTCAACTAAATAAAATTTATATAAAAGATAAAAATATAATGCACAATTAAAAATAATAAAATTAAAAATAAAAATAAAAATAAAATACAACTCTTTTTTTTTAAACCCAAAGGGTGCAATATCATTAAGAAATTGAAGTGCGATCATGGGAGATCACAACCATTACAGGGTGGAAAGTATCTATCCACAATCATGTCCAAGTTGAGCTAAACGATGAACCGATTGATTACCGGAGCGTTTAACAAATGACAAAATAACTGAATCAAAAAGACTTAAAATAATCGAAAGTAACACCCAGAGCTGAGTAGTCTTGATCCGAGTTCCTGATATGTGAGATGACCTCTAAGTAATATTCATAACTATAATAAGTATACGTATAATTAGTTTTTTGAATAATGATAAAAATTGACCTATTCGATAATTCGATTTCCAAAATTGAAAAAACAAACTCAATTATTTTGATTTTTTCAGAGCTGAATCGAATAAATTAAAATACTAAATAAACTAAATCGTATAACAAAAATTTAATTTAATTCAATTTGATATTTCGATTTAACTGAATAGCGAATATTAATAGTACTTTATCTTCAAATTACTATCTTCAAATTGGCAACTGTAAACTTGGAATAAATTTACTGTGTGAAAATCTAGGAATCAAAAGTCATTAATGAAGACAGCGCGTGCAAAGAAAAAAGAGGTCTAATAATATTAATTTTTTTTGTGGAAATGTCAGCATTGAGGAAAGGGAGAGGAATGGTCGGCAGTTGAATCCATTGTTGTCGGAAAATTCAATTATATAACCGTTCTTTTAGTAAGTGACTTCACAACCATTTCATATGAATTGAGTGAGACTACTTACCTGCATATATGGGTTCAACTTAATACAAGTGAAGTAGTTGTGGGGACCAATTTCACAAAGATGAGTATTAGAATTGAGTGAGACTTATCTCGTATATGGGTTCAACTCAATATATGTGAAGTAGTCGTGGGGTCAATTCCACAAGACGGTACTAGGATTGAGTGATCCTTTCATATTGGTAGAAAGGAGGCATTTTCTTATATATAAAAAAATAGGTGGGATGCTTCTTTCCGGATGAGATATATATAGGGGTGTTCATTAATCGGTTTTAATCGAAAACAGTACCGCACCAAATTTAATTTTGGTGTACGGTGCGGTGTTTGGTCAATTATGGTGCGGCTAAATACGGTCTTAGATGCTGCAAATTATTTTTCGGTGCGGTCGCGGTTTTGAAAATTTTAAGTTATATTGCACCGCAAACCGCATTATGTACCTAATTATTTATTTTTATTTTTTAAAGAAAATATGGTATATTTACATAATTATGTTTTACTAAATTTAATTTAATTACAATTAGTTATTTTATTAGATTTAAATTAGGGTTAGGATCTGATTCTCTTATTCTCACACTCATAAGATATTTAAATAATTTTATAAGTTTTTTAGATCGGTTTTCACCGCACCTAATTTCACCAAACAAAAATAATTACGGTTTGGAAGTCAAAATGGTGCGGTATGGTTTTAGAAAATATATTAAAAAATCGTATAAAAACCACATTAATAAATCGGTTTTCACCAAACCGCACCAATGAACACCCCTAGATATATAGTATAACTTTTATAAATTAATATTTTTTCTCTAAGATAATAATTTTTTCTGATCACATCTCGAGATAAGTATAAAAAATTAATAATTTCAATAAATTAATAAGATAATAACTTCTAGAAAGATCTTATATAATTTTATTGAATAAATAGCCACTTTTGTTCCTAACTTATTTTCGCTTAGCCAATTTTAGAGCAAATAGCTTTTTTTTTTTTGCCACAAAACTAGTTACGAGTGTTATATATGCCACAAATCAATTTTTCGTTCTTTTTCTGCCACTAAACTAGTAATTGGTGCTATATTTGCAACAAATCATTTTTTAGTGCCTTTTCTGCCACGAAACATTTTAAGAGTGCTAAAAATGCCAAAAAAATAGAGGAGAGTGGTGGTGCTAAGGCGGAGTTGGAGGGCAAACTAAGTAAGAGATAAAATTAATTTTAAATAAACCCCTAAAATCACATTTTTATATTCAATTGGGTGCTTAATATTTTTTTTTATACTTGACCCCTTCTCAACTGGTGTCTCTGTAAAACACAAGAGGGGGGGGGGGGGGTGAATTGGGTTTTAACTAATCTTGTAAACTTTTTCGATTCTTTGCAAAGCTATTGGAAGTTTGAGCAAGAAGAATAAAAGCAATGCAAAACCCAATCAACAAGACAAAGGATTTAGAGTGGTTCGATTCACTTAGAATCTACATCCACTACCTTGAGCCGCACCCAAGGATTTCAACAACTTCACTAAGAATATTTTATACAAATGTGGCTAACTCACTAAGAGTTTTACAACACAACCACAATCCAAAAGCTCACTAAGAGCTTGCCCACACAAAGTAGGACTTTTACAAGAATTACCCAATCACTTAGAAAGGGAATTGAATGTTTAAAGAACAAGTATGATCACTCTTATAAGTGAGAAATATACCTTTGAAGTACAAGAATGTTTAAGCTCTTTTGAACATATGAATTCCACTATTTGTCTTGCTTTTTGAAAGAACACCTTTGAATGAATTAGATCATGGAGATCAAGTGTTTTTGCTTTGAAGGTGTTTAGACTTGATAAGAAATCAATGTCAAATGTATGTGCAAGTCTTGGAATGATTCTCTAGCTTTGGAGTATATATACATTTCAAAATAGGCTGAAAATCGAGTCTCCAACGGTCAAATAACGGCTAGTAAAAACAGAGTTCGGTTGACCGTTCAAAAGACTTCGGATGACCGAACCACGGTCGGTTGAGCCGAACCAAGGTCGGTCGACCGACTATCCACTTAGGTCGACCGAACTACCTATTGGGTCGACCGAACCAAATCTTCAGACCTCTCAGTTTCTCTTCGGTTGATCCGAGCTTGAGCTCGGTTGACCGAACTTCTGAGTGGATTTTTCACACGTTTTGAAATCTTTTGAAGTTTTTAAAAGTCTAAAAGGTTTTCCCAAAAGGTAACAAGTAAGAACACTTGGAAAACTTTTCTAAAAGACTTATCTATGAAATCAAAGGCTTTTTGGATAAGAACACATGTAAAGATCATTTTGAAACTTAAGCCTTTTGAAAACGTGTTTATGAAAACATGCAAGACTAGAGTGTAGAGCTTATGTTCAAGAGAGCTTTGGTTAGAGCTATATAAGATAAAGACTTATAGAGACAAAGCTAATCTAACCAAACCTAAGTCTTCAATCTTCAATCTTGAAAGATGAGCCTTGAATGATATGATTTTGAATCTTGATCATGGCTTGATTGAAGTACTTAGAGCTTCCAATATTAGTTCCGATATTCTATCACAAAGATATAAAACATTAGACACAACATCAAGTGTTTGTCCATTATAAAAAACCGAGTTCGATCGCCCTTAGGGCTAACAGTCTCAATTGGGGGAGTCTCAGTACTCGAATTTCCATAAAGTTCTTGACTTTTCCATAGCTCCCGACTCTTCTCCAAGTATTGACTAAACAAATCAACCCCAAATTCACCCTCAAGTTTTAATTCTTGACAACCCAAAATCGGAAAGCTTAGCTCTGCAATATGAATCTAGTAACACACTACTGGGCTTTACATTTCCATGAATCACAGGTGGATCACATTCAAGGTGCAAAATGATTGATGCTTTTGCAATATAAAAAATTATATCAAACTTTCTACTCTAATTCAAATACAAATTTGATGACGACTCAGTAAATAGAGATTCTTGTAAACTACGATTAGGCATGTACTCATAAAAAAATTAATTTTTTACTTTTATCTACATAATAACCCAAAAGATTAACAATAAAGGTGGCCTTAATCCACCAAGAATTTGAAGTACCAGAAATAGTAAATAAAATAGAAAATGGCAAAGAGAATTACAGCAGAACTTGTGATTATCAGAAAGATTAAACTTGTTCTTGGCTTTGAATTTGACGGAAACGGTAAGCATTGTTTTGCTTCTTATGGATCAAATTTTCTGGGTTTTTTAGGCTATAATGGCATGGAATGGAATAAAGATTTGGACTTGCAGGTTGTTGGGGCCAGGGTCTGGTCTAAGATGATTTTTTATTTTTTATTTTCTCGGTTCAAGGTGGGAGGAGAAGGAGGAAGAAGGTGGTGGTGAGAGTTTTGATAAATTTGGGAAGAATGGATCAAGTATAAAAAAAAAATAACATTAAGTACCCAATTGAATATTAAAAATGTGATTTTAGGGGTTTATTTGAAATTAATTTGATCTTTTACTTAGTTTGCCCTCCAACTCCTCCTTAGCACCACCACTCTCCTCTATTTTTTTGGCATTTTTAGCACTCGTAAAATGTTTTGTGGCAGAAAAGGCACTAAAAAATGATTTGTTGCAAATATAGCACCAGTTACTAGTTTAGTGGCATAAAAAGCATGAAAAATTGATTTGTGGCATATATAGCACTCGTAACTAGTTTTGTGGCAAAAAAAACTACTTACTCCCAATTTTATCATTTTTACTTTTTTTGTCCTCAATTTATTAATGAGCGGTTATTTTTATCTTCTGTAAAAAACTTGGCATAAATCCATTGACTGAAATGACGTGGCTGGCCTTTCAAAATAAAACCTCTCTTCCAGGGATAAAATGGGAAACAAAATTATGAAACCCATCTCTTCCCCAAAGCTTGAAGGATTATCTGGAAGTCATATCAATTTTGATGAATTTGAAGGTTCCCGTAAACAACCTGTCATTACCTTAATCCCAAACCCTAAATCTATCCCCAAAATCACAAAATCCCCAAATCGAGACAACATGTATCTATGGAAGTTTGTATGAAAACCCATCAGAGACTCTCGAAGAAAATTTCTTCTTAATCCTTGATATAAAACCAGAAAAGTAATTCAACTGGGTTTTCAAAGATTTGGAGATTTAAAGATTTTATGCATAGAAGCAACAGCGACGACAGGGACACCTTTGTTTTTCTCAACAATACAACGTCGTCTGGCTCCACAACCGCCGCCACTAAGGAGGAGGAGAAGTCGGAAAATAAGGTCAACTTGGGTGTAAGAAAAGTCAACGGGGAAGGAGAAATAGTCGGAGGGGCAGGGGTGGGGCAAGTGAAAAAGGGTAAAAAGGTACAAAAGCGGCGCTTTCTCCTCATGAAGTGTATTTGAGAAGTAAAGCCAAAGAAGGTGGCCGACGATCGTATATTCCTTACTAGCCGGAGTTAGTTGGGTTCAACACAATCAGACAACGTCAACGGTGGTGGTTTGACCAGAAATGTCCACCCCTTCTAGAAGATTATTATTATTATTATTTTTTGTGGAAATATTAGTAAGATCTAATTTTATTTTTAGGTTCTTGAATACGGCGGAGCGGTCGCCGGAGAAGACAACGGAGTCTCCTAAGCCTATTACCTTACTGCAACATTAAAACCCAAGGTGACCGAACGGATAGCCCCAATTCCAATCAAGCTCCACTTTCATGTGTAGATCCCACCGGAATTTTCTTCCCAACTAACATTCTTTTCAACCTCCGGACCCTTATCGGTTCTGAATTTTGGAGAGGAAATTTTTACTTTCCAATGTGGTCTCATGATCATTAAATTGAATTTGAGACTTGATTGGTCTACCACTGTTGGATCTCGGCGAGTCCATTTTAATTTCAACGAATTCGGCTTCCATTTTCTTGGAAGAGACGTGTGATACCAGATCTTGATAGGATCCCGTCGTCGGAACTTCGATCTTCTCCGGTGGAACTGCTGATGGGTTCATGTTAACATGATAAAGAAGTTGGAGCCTTTTTTGTTTTCAATTTTACCCCTGGAAGAAAGAGGCGTTTTTTTACTATTTACGCCACGTCATGGATGTTAACGGATTTAAGCTATATTTTTAAAAAAAGGACAATAATGGTTGCCCGTAAATTAGTTGAGGAAAAAAGAAGTAATTTTTTTAAAAAAAATAAAACTGGCTAAACGAAAATAAGTTAGGGACAAAAGTGACTATTTATTCTAATTTTATTAATCCTACACCTCTCTCACATTAATTGAGGGAACCCATATCTGTAGTAAGTTCCACACAATTAATATGAGAGGATTATGAGGTCAATCCCATAAAGATGATTCTAAGATTGAATTTTTCACAAGACACACATTCCTCGTTGAATCCAAATTACGCCGTGAGCGGGACAAAGAGTGTTCCCTAAGTTTATTCACAAGAGAAGAAGAGTAAATAGTACAAAACTATGGGGACTATATTGCTAAAATACTGAAACGTCTGGTATTCTTGCACGCCGTTAACATTTTTCCCTATTCTGCCTCTATGGGTAAAAGCAGAGTAAATGGATTTAGCTTTTTACTGCTGTAATTAGTGTTTGTCCATTACAACCAAAACAAATACAAAAAGTCAGATTCCTAAATCGATGTTGACACAGAAGAAACAGTAAGGAAAAAAATGGCGCAGCAGCAGCATTACAGCAGCTACAGCAGTAATATTCCGGTGAATGAAGTTTACTGGTCTCTGGTTGCAAAGGCTGACAAGAAATTTTCCAAGATCCGGGATTTACCTTACTATCAACGTAACAGGTATAAAAGATGAAGTTTTTTTTGTGTTGCATTCTGAGTTTGCTTTGCTTTCTTTTGGGGTGCTGGGAAGTGGGAACTTGTCTGATTGTGTTGAATTGTATAAAATTTTGGCGTGTTTGTTCAATGGATGGGGAAAAGAGCAAGTGAATTTGGGGTAAAAAATAAAGAGAAAGGTGATAAAGGGGTCTTTGAGTTGTTTATAAATGGTAAAAGGAAAATGGATTTTGATATCGTTTTAGGGTTTTGAATTGTGCTGCTTGTAAAGTGATCACGAATCTTTTAGACAGTAATCAGAATTATTGGTCTGAGGAGTGGAATATCGACCCAGTTCGGATACTCTGATGTAAAACTAGAATTATGGAAATTATCATTCATATATCTTAATAAACTCTTTATTTGTACATAAATGCTCTGCATAATGAATGAAAGAAGTATGATAATATGCATATACATGAAAATGGTTCTTAATGAAAGGTAATTTGTACTATTTGATTATGTTAACTAGAGTTGTAACTACAGCAGTGGTACTAAAGAACTATGTCTTTTTTTTTTTTGCATTTGCGCCAGATATGACACATACTTCTCCAAAGTGTTTAAAATTTACACACAATTGTGGAAGTTTCAGCAAGAGAACCGGCAGAAGCTGGTGGAAGCAGGTCTGAAGAGATGGGAGATTGGAGACATTGCTTCTCGGATTGGCCAGCTTTATTTCGGGCCAGTACATGAGAACAAGCGAGGCTAGTTATTTGTCTGAATCATATATATTCTATGAAGCAATATTAACAAGGGAGTATTATAAGGATGGAATGTTTCAAGACGTCAATATTGCAAGAAAGCAGTTGAGATTTCTTGCTCGCTTTTTGACTGTTTGCTTGGTTTCGAGCCGGCGAGATATGGTACACCAGTTGGTCAATCAGCTAAAAGTTTTGATCGATGAGTGCAAGAGAACCTTCCAGGTTATAATCCTGTTCTTATCTTCGCATTCATGTATATAAGGAGCTCCCAGGTTTTGTTGTTCATCGCTAATCATATCTGCTGGCTTTATATGTGGCTTGCTCTATTCTACTTGTTTTCACTTTCTGTGGGCCCCTTATTTATTATTATTATTTTTTTTTATTACTCTGAGGTTTTAAGAGTTACCATCATCATTATTTATGATACCTAGAGAATTATGCCACTTGAAGGGGAGCCTTGGAGCAACGGTAAAGTTGTCTCCGTGTGACCACAAGGTCACAAGTTCGAGCTGTGGAATCAGCTACTGGCCTTTGTGTCAGGGTAGGCTGCCTACAATACACCCCCTTAGGGTGTGGCCCTTCCCTGGACCCTTCGTGATTGCGGGATTTCTTCATGCACCGGGCTGCCCTTTAGGGAATTATGCCACTTGGGATTTGTAAACAAGAGTTATGAATGCCCACATTTCTATTCAGTTGTCCCAAAATGAACTTAGCAAAGAAAAAATGTCCCAAAAGGAACGTCCATTTTCCTAAAATAAACATATTTTTCTGTTTAAATTTCCACCAGTAATCGTCTTAATTAAAGGATATGGGTCTTACTGATGTATGGATTCTACCACTGACCTTCTAGTAAGGGTAAGGTGGTAATTTTCTAAATCTTTGTGTCGGGTCAAATGTGAAGATTCAGTTAAGGTCAGAGGGAGGGAGTGTGCTTTATTTATTTAATTTCTGCTATACCAGTTGCATTTGGACTATGGCTCATTTCAGGTTACATTCAGCATAATACTTCTGATGTTACACATCCGCTTCTGTTCTTTGTAAAATACTTGATCAAAATTGCATAGTGGGGATCGAGAGTTCAGATGAAGGGGCTTGCTGCATGTGAAATTTGCATTTACATACTTCAAAGTTAATATGAGCTACAAACTTCCCTACTTGATTTTGTTACGTTACTGTTTGTTTGACAAGTAAGGTTTCATTTATGTGTATCTAGGGGTGGTTCCCCCAAATTTTCTTTGAACCATTTTTATTATACGGTAGCTTATGGTCCTAAAATAATCATTTATCTATCTTTTTGCGAGTGTGAAGAAATCACTTATGCAAATTCTTGTTTCCAGGAAACTGACTTTAGGGAATGGAAGCTGGTGGTTCAGGAAATAGTAAAATTTCTGAAAGCTGACACTGGTTTTATGAATATCAGGCCTTTGAGATATAGTGTTGTTTTGGATCTTCATCCCGATTCTCTACCGATTGCCCATGGGGCAAAGAGAAAGCTAAAACTTAAAGATGCATTGCTATGCAGCTACCATCCTAATGAGGTTTGTATTTATTCTTCATACTCGTTATTGCAAGAGAACTAAGAAGACTGAAAAGTAGGTTTATAAGTTCCATCCAACGTTAGTTGCCCTATTAATATTATATTGCAGTGCGGTAATTTGTTTGTTCTGTTCAATTGGATTAATCAGGTCAAATTTTCAGAACTCACCATTGACGCTTTCAGAATGCTACAGTGCCTAGAATGGGAACCAAGCGGTTCGTTTTACCAGACAAGTGCCGCTCTTTCAAGTGGGACTACTGCTGGTCACAATGGAGCTCCTGGACATAATCTTGGGAACCATTCTCAGGATATAACCGATCCTACTTTGCCACCTAACCCACGCAAAGCAATATTATATCGTCCATCAGTTACACATTTCATAGCGGTGAGTAATCATGTTATGGACATCTCATTCACAGTATTTGGAACTCAGTGAGCTGAAAATATGCATATCTGAGAATATGATTTCACCACTGTTTCATGGACCTCTCTAAAGCACACAACTGGATGCTTGACCATTTGGATCTTATTTGTTGTTGGTTATGGTAGACATGGGGTTATTACCTAATACGAGAATTATTGCATGAATTTATTTACTTTTGATACAATGTGGATTCCCTTCCCTTAGAGTAAAGGAACAATTATGTAACTACCATTCAATTGTATTCCTGAGTTACGAAATACTGAAAGTTCTCTGAGGTTGTCACCAAAGACTTTTTTCTGGAAGAACTCTTAGGTATCGATATCTGAAGAAATCCCTTTTGCAATGACTAAACATACATGTCCTCACAGGTTTTATCCACAGTTTGTGAGGAGCTTCCCCCTGATGGCATTATTTTGATACAGTTATCCGCTTCATCCGATAAAGGTCTGCTTATTTCTCTTGCATGATTAGTGCAGTGTTTTTTGCTAGAATACTAGATTCTTACATTTGCCTCAGGAGGTAATACTGTCTCATCTCCATCCCATGCTGGAAGTACTATAGGTGTGCCAGAAAACATGGTCCAGAGATCTCAATCTCACTCGACATATTCTGGAGCTGCCTCCGCATCTTTATTTAGCTCAGAAAGTGATAAACTGAATCCTGCTTCCGATCACAGTGAAAGGGCCTGCTTAAATTACCAAACTGGTTGCTTAAATATTGGCGTCTCTGGAAATGGAGGTATTGTACCATGCATGTAAATTACTAAATTTAGAACTGAATGTGTAAGATCACCTACGAGTTATTCTATTTTTGTTTATTTCTTTTCTTCACACCACTTGGAAGTCCTGGCTTGCATGAGGTTTGTACTTTGTTTACAGAGATCTGATTTATATACTTCATTCTTTTTCGTTGTGGTTTGTTTACGTGTGAACCGGATATGTAAAAATAGCAACTGCCTTGAGTAATTGAGTGTGCTTCTTGTTGTGGGCTACTTCCTTTTTAAATTTCGGTGTTTGTAAAATCAAAATGGTACCGACTGATTCAGTGATGGTCAAAGTTCTTCTTTGATTTCTGAATTGAAGTAATAAAGGAAACTGGATTCCTCGTAGAATCAGTTCCTCGACATTTATGATTTATGTTCTTAGTTACTTGCAAGTAATGGGGTGTTATTGTTGCATACTATGAGTTTGTTGTTTGTTCTTTTACTTGTCTATCGGGGGAACTCCCGGTTTTCTTGTGCATTATCTACCAGCTTTCATGTATCAATATCCTGAGAAATTTTGTTCTTCCAGGTTCGAATTGTATCTATCCTATTGACTTGGTGCCCTTTACAAGAACACCACTTTTCCTAATCATTGATAGCGACATTAGCAGAGAATTCAAGGTACATGTCCTTACGTTTACTCCTTGTTTGAGAACTCATGACTCTCTCTTTCCGTTATTTGGCATTGCTGTTATGCTGAATGGGGTCATCCTATCCTTCTTTTGCTGACTGACTAAACAAAATAACCATTGATAAGACTCGGAATAGTGGTAGAAATAACAGTTGTTTGAAGTTCTTATCCAGTAATTGACGACTGATGGCAGTATTAAATATGAGCAGGCGATAATTGGAGCGGAAAAAGGAGAGCCACTTGCGATGCTCTTGTCACCAACTGCTTCATTGCCCCTGCCAAATATGGACTCTTATCGACAACCAAGTGGAAGTCTGTTCACCAATTTTCTGACAGCTCCGTTGCAGGCTTTTATTCTTCTTCTTGGTTTTTCAAGCTCTGACATTGAAATGGTTCGTCGAGTTAATAATGAAATTTCAGCCAGTCTCAATTCTTTAACTTTGTGGATCAGTTTTCGAAATCCAATCTTCTTTTTCAGGACACATTTTATAAGGCCGAGACGCAGCTTTCCTCATCATTGAACCAGTGGGGATCATTACTAGCTACTACACATAACAACCTCAATCCTGTCTGGGCTCAAATTTTAAGCGATGCATTCCTAAGACGTCTCCTTCTGAGGTAAATGCTTGTTCTTTCCTTCGATTATTGTTGAACGTTAATCTTTTATGCGGTTTAGCACGTCTTTAGAGCAATCTTCTATTTCTTCCAAGAAAATCTTGCCTTTTGATCATCAATGCCGCGATGTTGATCTTTTCCCCCCCATGATTACTAGTCACAGCCTTTTCTTATTCATTTTGAAACTTCCGATCTTTCTCTACCCAGCCCCCCATCCTCTAGGATTTGCACCAAATACGCAAAAAACACAATCAATATTGCAAGAATTTTCAAGAAAATATTGCTCTGTTTCATCCGTGTAGTGTTGTTGATCGTTTCTTTTCGCATATTTTTGTTTGATCGCGCAGGTTCATATTTTGTCGGGCAGTGCTGGCGTTGTACTCTCGAACCCTCAGGAAGCCGGAATTTCTCCCGGAATGCGTTCCTTCTCTTCCCGATACTTTCTTACCATCAAGTGCTGCATCTCAAACAGCAGTTTTTCAACTAGCTAAGATCTTTGGTGCAACCAGTAGGTTCACCTTCATCCCAGAATTAGTAGCTTCTGAAATCAGAGATGCCGATGATTAATATACTTAAGTTTTTTATTTTTATTTTTTTGTATGGAAAAGATTAAATGTAAAAATTATTTTGCAAAAATAGGAAGTTTTTCTTCCCTCTTCCTTCTAAGCCCAGAGATCAACAAATTCTTCTTCAGTATAGTTGGTATATGCAATGAGATTCTTTTTGTCATCCATTTTATATTGTCTGGTCGACTTATAGCATTATTGAATCCAGAGTTCATTCATGGCCTATAATTATTTATTTATTTTCCTCGTATTGTGGAGCCAACTCTTCTTTTTTCGACATATTTGAGATGGTTGTGTAGTGAATTCCGTCACTGATTATAATATTGAACGCTTTAAATTTATATATGGAATACTTTTTACACAAATGTTGCATATTTTTTTGGACATTTGCTAAATTTCATGTAACATGTGTTATCTCCTTATAAACACTTATCTTAAGAGTTAAGGCTGAAATAAGTATTTTATTTTGATGAACACGGTGGCGGAGCTATTAAGGGCTCGCCTGACATTTTTAGAATCGACGAATTTTCTATGGGAAATTTTTTTTGGGGTGATATTTTCTTATAAATGTTGTATTTGGCCCCCCTAAAAAGTTTCAGTAAGAAATTCGTCCCCTATGACAAATTTCTGGCTCCACCACTGGATGAACACACGTCTTTAGGCATTTAACATTTGTCTTACATACCAAAATAAGTTGGCTCAGTTGGTAAGATTCGGCACGTCCTTACAAAAGTCAAGTGTTCGATTCCCGCTACCGACGTGAGAGTCAGTGTTAGTGGGTGATCTCAGAAGCACTCTTGTAAGCAACCTATGGTCCCTGAGTGCTCGCTTTCGACCAGCAGTGATGACTGGGAGTCGAACCCACCCAAACTTTTTCTTACAAAAAAAAAACATTTGTCTTACATAATATTTGTTTGAAAATCATAACAAAAGTGATCTCCTGACATATCTTGGACAGTTGAAAAATTTGATCTATCTAAAATGACACCCTAGCCGGACAGATCCTTCCACAAATTTAATTATTATGATTAAAATATCCTTCCCCTCTTACCCGCCTCACAAAACTAAAAATAATATGAAAGAGATAACTCGCCTGAGCCGGCCCACCGATTTGGCGCAGTTCCAGCAATCCTTTGCTTTCCGGCATCGATTTCACCGGTAAATCTTCTATGTAATTCTTACTGCATACTTGAAATTTGCTCTGCTGTTCTTAGAGTGGACTGCATTTTTTTGCATGGGATTGCTGTTTGTAGTAATTCCTGACTGGAAAATAGCTGTGTTCTTTGTTTTTTGTTAATTTCCTTAACTGAAATGTATCTCCAAGAGTCATTGTGTCATAAAGAATTATTACAACTTATGGACCCGATTTAATTTGTGAAGCTAGCTAGTATAAAACGCAATTGGGGTTGGTAAAAATGTTTAAATTGATAAGTGTTTTAAGGTTCTTTTTTTAGGGGATTTCTTAATGTATGAGTGAGTTATTAGTATCTCTTTGGTGAACAGGTTTACATAAGAGCAAATAGTTATTTATGCAACAAAAGTAGATTCGTGTATTATTTCTCTTACAAATAGTTTTTCGGTGTCTTTTCTGCTACAAAAGAAATATTACGTGCTATAAGTGTCATAATGTGACATATCCAATTCAGACTCGATTCGACCCGACAAATAACCCGACAGTCTCTTCTCCACTGCATTCTAATTAATGGGTAAAATTGGCAGTGAAGAAGAAGAGACTGTCGGGTTGGGTCGTATGTGGATAAGTCACTTTATGACACTGATAGCACGCGGAATTTATTTTATAGCAGAAAAGTCGCTAAAAAACTATTTGTGATAGAAATAACACACAAAACTAGTTTTGTGGCAGAAACGAGTCCATGTAACATAGATAGCAGTATTCTTTCCACGAAAGGAAAACCTAACTGTTACATGAGAATATTGAGATAACATTGCTTTTATTTGAAGCTTCTTGTTACATGTATTTGAAGATGAAATTTTGTGTTTCTGCATCTGCCCAATTTTTTTCTTTCCGATATCTTGCCAGGTTCTAACTTAGTCAGAAGAATGCTCTTTTAAGAAGTAATCTCGGAAGCTAGTTGAGTTCTCAGTTACATTACTCACAATAGCCCTTAGCTTCTTGAATTGCAATAATAGGTAGCGGTAATCAATATTTTGCAGGTTCAATGGCGTTCCGAGCAGTATAAATCTCATGAAAGTTAATCTCTGAAGAAGCAGAGATTAAAATGATGTCCTCGAGTTCGTTATTCACTACTGAACAAACAATTATACCCTCCAGAACAACCATCAAGCAAAACTATCTCCCACCACCACCGGACAAACTTGCATTTTTAATTGAAAAATCAAGAACAATCAGAGAGCTTCTCCAAATTCATGCTTTGATTTTACGTCATGACATGGAAAACAACCCAGTCTTGAATTTCAAGCTTCAACGTTCTTATTCTTCCCTAGGCCATCTTCAACATTCGGCTACCCTTTTTAGGCAGACTGAAAACCGTAATGTATACTCTTACACTAATATCATTCACAGCCACATCCTTAATGGTCTTCACGGTGAAGCTTTAGTTTACTACATTCAAATGCTTACGGAAAATCTCGAGCCCAATGCATTTACATTCTCAGCTATTCTTAAAGGTTGTCCTTTTGAGTCTGGGAAATCCATTCATTGTCAAACAATAAAGTTTGGACTTGACTCAGATACATATGTGAGAACAGCCCTTGTGGATGTCTATGCAAGAGGTAGTGATGTTACCTCTGCTCGTAAATTGTTTGATGCAATGCCTGAAAGAACTTTGGTTTCTTTGACAACAATGATTACTGGGTATGCAAAGAATGGGAATGTTGACGAGGCTAGGGCTTTGTTTGATGAATTAGATGAGAGGGATGTCGTGTGCTGGAATGTGATGATTGATGGGTATACACAGCACGGAAGGCCTAATGAAGCTTTAGATCTTTTCAGGGACATGTTATTAGCGGAAGTGAAACCTAATGAAGTGACCACGCTGTCAATCCTTTCGGCATGTGGCCAGTTAGGAGCTTTCGAGTCGGGCCAGTGGGTCCATTCCTACATGAAGAACAACAGAATCTCAACCAATGTCCTTGTTGGTACTGCTTTGATTGATATGTATAGTAAATGCGGAAGTTTGGAGGAGGCTAGAATGGTGTTCGACAGAATGAAGTTTAAGGATGTTGTTGCTTGGAACTCAATGATTGTTGGGTATGCAATGCATGGATTCAGCCGAGAAGCTTTAGAGCTCTTTAAAGAAATGCGGAGGATGCTTCTCCAACCGACAGATATAACCTTCATCGGTCTTTTAAACGCTTGTGCTCATGCTGGATTGGTTTCAGAAGGAAGGGATTTTTTCATATCGATGAAAGACGAATTTAGCATCGAACCAAAGATTGAGCACTATGGATGTATGGTCAATCTTCTTGGTCGAGCAGGGCGCTTAGAAGAGGCGTACGCGCTAGTTAAAAACATGAGCATTGACAGTGATCCTGTTTTATGGGGAACATTACTCGGTGCTTGTAGACTTCACGGGAACCTCAATTTAGCCGAGGAAATTGTGAAATTTCTTATCGAACATAATCTTGCAGATTCCGGGACTTTTGTTCTTCTTTCGAACATATATGCTGCTACCGGCAATTGGGATCGTGTAGCAAAAGTGAGGGCAACAATGAAAGAAACCGGAGTTAAAAAAGAACCAGGTTGCAGTTCAATTGAAGTAAACAACAAGGTGCATGAATTTCTTGCAGGTGATTTAAAGCATCCTAAGACTGAACAAATCTACCTGATGTTAGAAGAAATGAGTGGATGGTTAAAAGCTCAGGGCTATTCTCCGATGACCGATACTGTGTTGCATGATATCGGAGATGCTGAGAAAGAAAGATCACTTGAAGTTCATAGTGAAAAGATTGCAATTGCTTATGGACTTATAAGTACTAGGCCTGGAACTACTATTAAGGTTGTTAAGAACTTAAGAATATGTGTTGATTGTCATAGTGTTGCTAAGGTTATTTCCAAGATTACAGGAAGGAAGATTGTGGTGAGAGATAGGAATAGGTTTCACCATTTTTTAGATGGTTCTTGCTCTTGTGGAGATTATTGGTAGATTATTTTTTTTTACCATCTTTGGCTTCTTCTTTGTGTTGTACTCTTCCTTCCTTAATAAAAGTCGTTTAGAACATGTAGCGAAAATTAAGGAAGCAAAAAACAAGGCACTTTGTTAGTTAAAATATCAATATATTACTCTATTAAATAGGACTTGTATGCCACTAATTCTATTTAAGAGAGTAAAATTGATATTTTGATTAAAAAACATCTTATTTTGTGCTTTCTTAATCTTCTCTACATACCTAAATGACTTATATTAAGGAATGGAGGGAGTATATTAAAGCAAATTGTTTGTTTTTCTTTGGTTATTGAGTTCTTTTGTGCATAGTTTGTAACTCGATATGATTTATTTAATATAATGGAGAAAGTGACATATTGATCAAATCATTTAATAGAGGCATGATGATTTAGACTCGAGAATTTTTTATTTTTAAGGTGGTGAAATTTAAATTCAATAACAAAATCGAATAATTATATTATGAGATTAAAAAATGTGAAATGTAACATCTTCAATGTATCATTCATTAATGTGAATTTGGTTATTTATTTTTTTAATGAACAAACTTACGAGTTTGGGCCTTCAACGGAAGATAGTTTGGAAGGAGGCTAATAGCCCAATTTGGGCTGTAAAACTCCATACTTGAAATATCTTCACCAATCTTTTGGGCATGGGAAAATGACTTCCATGATCCTGAAACTATTTAGTAAGACACGATAAGATCCCCAAAGTATTTTGACTTCTCGCTAGGTCCTGAAACTATTTCCCGGCTTATACTTAGTCCTGCCACCAATTTGAGTGGTGATTTCCGGCTAAAACTCTGTACACCCCTATCACGTGACGTTTAAAGGAGGGCAAAAATGTCCCAAAATTCATCACCACACATGTTCGCCGCACGTGTGGAAGAGAGGACACAAAAGGGGGAAAAATCTGAAACTCTTCATCTTATTTCATCGCGAATTTGAGAAACCCAAACCCTAATTTTCTTTCCCTCCCTCTATTCCCTTGCTACTAATCAAACGTCCTGAAACTATTTAGTGATTTCTAGTACATTTTTGCTTTTCAATATTGGTGCTGAAACTGCCAACAAAAGATAAACCAATTATGGGATCAATTAACCCAACTTAAAATCACCATTATGAACCAAAATACACAACATAAGCTTTCTCCAAATAAACCAAAATTACACAATAAAAGGGTACATTACACCACAATTGCAATCCAGTTACACAATTGCAATCCAGTTACACTATTCATTTTCTTCTCCAACTAACCAACTTTAGAAACAAGAAATAGGACTCATGACACCACAATTGCAATTCATAAAATCTTTTGCTTCTTCTTTAATTGAAGATTTTCAGCCTCAACCTTCCTTAACTCCTTCAATGACCAAGGAACAGCCCTAGTGCTCTTGTCACTTATTGGAAGGTCATACCATTCAAAGAATCCACAATCATTGGGAGTTTATGACAGAAAATAAAGAAAGATTAGCACACTTACATGAACAATATCAACAATGTAGAAGAACAAATAGAGCCGAAATATTCAAATTAAATTGGGGTCTTAACTCACTCAAACTTTAGCACATTTCAAATACTTTCTTGTTGGGTTCAAATTGGTCCAGCTTGCCTTCATTACACATTTTTCACCACGATGACAAGCAACAATTCTCTCCATTTTCTTGCCTTTTGTTTTTAGATGAGCTGTAGAAGAAGAATAGTCTAGGACATTTTCTTCTTATAAAGGATGAAGAAGAAAAATTGCGGTTGTTGTCTTTTTTTTGGGACATTATTGCCCTTGGTTAAAACTCACGTGATAGGGGCCGTGCATATTTTTGACCGAAAACCACCACTCAAATTGGTGGCAGGACTAAGTAGAAGCCGCGAAAATAGTTTCAGGACCTTATGATAAGTCAAAATACTTTGGGGACCTTATCGTGTTTTAGTAAATAGTTTCGGGATCATGCAAGTCATTTTCCCTTTGGGCATCAGTAATTGGGTTCTTGTTCGCAGCGGCTCCAATGCGGATCATGGTAAGTTCTGCACATGTAGAATTTATCCTCGTCCGTCAGATTGGATTTTTTACGATTAAGATTGATTTAAAACAGGACACCGGTTCTGATTCATAACATTATTCTGCAGGACACACCTGCTATGAGACTCAAAACATGTGTCTTCTTGCGATCCGTATGTGCGAAAAAATTGCTATTCCACATAGGACCTGGGCTGTTTCTTCTGATAAATAATTGGGGACACTATATTAAAGTTTCATTGAGTTCTATTTTTTCAAGTCTAATTGGGAAATAGATTTCATTCGATGGGCCAGTATTTGGGACTTTTTGGTAAAGCACTAATTAGAAATTTTCAGAGGATTTAAATCCAATATTCATCAAATGTCATTTAAGATTTGATTGGATTGGATCCAGTATGAAATGACTAAAGGAAAATTCAATATTAGCTTAGATAAATTATAGGGTAAATGACTTGCCTTCTCCTCGAACTATTTAGCAAGTCACGATAAGATCCTTAAATGTTTATGCTTCATGAAAGATCCCAATACAATTTTCGTGTCGATTTTGTCGTCCTACCACCATAACACCAGGTGGTTTTAGGCCAAATGGAGGCACGCGCTCCTCACGTGATATTAAATTTAGGACAAAATGGTCCGAATTTATGTTTGCAATCTGGGCCATTCCTCACACGTGTGCAATCAAAGCCATTTACCCAATATAAAAAAGTAAATCACAGTTTCATCTTTTTTTCCAAGAAGCTTTTTTACTAAAATTAAAAAAATGGACAGATCCAAACCAGCTGAAGATGAGAGAATTATGGTATGTTACCATGGTGAAAAAATGTATAATCAAAACCAGCTAGACCAATTTAAACCCAGCAAGAAAGTATTTGAAAAGTCCTAAAGTTGGGGTGAATGCAATTTTATCTGATTTATTTGGTATATGTATGTCAATATTGCTCATATTACTCTTGTATTTGTGCTAATTTTCTTGTTTTCTGTCATAGACCACACAAGATTGTGGATTCTTTGAATGGTATGACTTACCAATGAATGATAAGAGTACTAGGGTTGTTCGTTGGGCATTAAAGGAGTTGAAGTTGAAAATGCTAAATTGAAGAGGAAGATGAAGTTGTTATGGGTTGTAATTATTGTGTCATGGTTCATGTTTGTGATTTCTAAAGTTGGTTAGTATTTGTAGGATTTGCAATTTTCTTTCTAAATGTTCTTGTAATTTGGGTGTTTTGGATGTATTTTGGTTTTATGACCATAACATGTTGTGTTCTTTAATGGTGAATATCCCTTTGTTATTTGGTATCTTGTTAACATTTAAATGCTATATGTACCATTCCACAATAGCAAATTGAAAACCATTGGACAAAAGATATATCATATCATAGCTGAAAGTATCATTGTAACCATACCATTACATAGATCCATAGTCGTCAAAATGCCAAAAAGATGAAGTTTAGGTTCACTAAATTGTTAATAACCTTACATACCAAGTCAAAGATACAACATTAGAATACCCAAAAACTTATACTAATGCATCTATGACCTACAAAAACTACACAGCAGACAGATTTTTTCAATGTTTTCTCAGTGATCTTCTCAGCATCCCTCTCTCAGATGGACAATGATTCACCCCCATAAATTTCCTTCAATGTAAAATCAGCTTCATTTATTCCTGTATTCCAAGTATACCAATTAGTACTCGTGAAAGCAGGGCTAGCCGTCTGAGTGCTCAATGCAAAAGCAGGCGGGCGTGCTTGGACTCAATTTTGCGGACCCATAAATATTAGGCCCAGATCCGCACCGCATAAGGCCCGCGGACCCAGATTCAATTTTCCAATTTTTGGTATTTAAATAAACAAAAAGGGACGGAAAATGTAGCTGCTGGGATTCGAGCCCAGGTATCCGCGGCCACAACGTGGAATTCTTACCACTAAACTACAGCCACATTATGTATGGATTACTAGGCAACATTGCCAACATATTGTGGCTGCTGGGATTCGAGCCCAGGTAACACATTTGGTATTTAAATAAACAAAAAAGGGATAGAAATGTGGCTGCTGGGATTCGAGCCCAGGTATCCACGGCCACAACGTGGAATTCTTACCGCTAAACTACAGCCACATTATGTATGGATTACTAGGCAACATTGCCAACATATTGTGGCTGCTGGGATTCGAGCCCAGGTAACACATTTGGTATTTAAATAAACAAAAAAGGGACAGAAATGTGGCTGCTGGGATTCGAGCCCAGGTATCCACGGGCACAAAGTGGAATTCTTACCGCTAAACTACAGCCACATTATGTTTGGATTACTAGGCAACATTACCAACATATTATAACTAAAAGCCCGCGGGCGGCCCGCGCGGGCCGCGGGCTAAAAAGCCCGCATTTTTGCGGATCAATATTTTCTAAGTCCATACCCGGTCCACGGCGGGGCGGGCCGGTCCGCGGGCTTCGGCCCACTTTGACAGCACTAATACCAATGATAAATATAGTGTGGCCCACAAACAGATTATTCAACAATATATGCAATCACATACATGAGTAGGGCCACCATTTACATATTCAACAATAAATACTCAACAAAAGCTAACCAAAAATAAATAAACAACATACATGAACATCACTTTTTAATTAGGACCACAAACAGATTATTAAACATGAACCACCAATACTATAAAAAATTAGGGTTCTCAAATAAAAGTACCAAATGGCTATCTTTACTAATTAAAAACTAAATTCAAAACAATAATTTTTTAGGACTTACCATTGGGAGTGTTTCCCATTCCGAATATGAAGCTTCGATACCTGGAAATACCTACTTGAACCACTTCGACAGATTATGAGATGAAGAAAAATGGATTAGGGTTTTTTGCTGCTGGGTTAAATTCGATGGTAAATGAGATGGGTAAATGAGAAGACGGTGTAAATTTCTATTATTTACACGATTTCTCACACAAGCCGAGTCAAATTGACAATTTTACCTTTCAGTACACGTCACGTGCAAGGAGGGTGACAATAGTACAACGAAAACCATCGTATGAAGTGGTGGTGGGACTACTTATACAACACGATTGGGACCTTTCATGAAGCAATTTTTTTTTTAAGGATCTTATCGTGACTTGCTAATTAGTTTGAAGATGATACAAGTCATTTACCCTAAATTATAAGATGGATAAGAAAACAAAGGCAAATTGGTCATTATTGTCCCTAAACAATTTATAACTCAAGAGTAAGGTCTCAAAACAATCATTTTGGATAATAAAATTCCTAAACAATTTACCATTGGTATATAAGGTCATTCCGTCCAAAAAAAATGTTAGCCAACTGTTAAATAAAAAATTCAATAGGGTCAACGAAAATATGTTAAGGGCATTTTTGGTACATTATGTTAAACAATTGGCAACTTGGTGGATTTTGTCCCTAAATAATTTATAGCTAGACGTAAGGTCCCAAAACAATAATTTTGGACATTACTGTCCCTAAACAATTTTCATTTGGTATGTAAGATTCTTCCGTTAAAAAATTAACGGGCCAAAGGAAATTTGGGGGAAAAGGTTGAGTCAACTAAAAATTTTCTGGGATAGTATAGGTATTTTTCTTTTAAAAATACACTCACCCATTGAGAATGCACCACCAAAAGTACTACAATAGTAGTAATTTTTATTCATGTTTAGATGTTCAATGTCGGGGTGAAAGTGGGGAGTGGGGGTAGAGGGTGGAGGTAAATGGTGAAGAAGAAGAAGATGTGGGGTGGGGTGGGGGTGGAGTGAGGGGTGCATCGGGGTTGGGGAGTGGGTGGGCTGCAAGGTTGAAGAAAAAAGAGATGTAGGTAGGGGTTGGGGTGCATTGTCAATGGGTGAGTGTATTTTTAATAGCAAAATACATATACTACCCTAGAAACTTTTTAGTTGGCTCAATTGTTTTTTCCCAAATTTCTTTTGATCCGTTATTTTTTTAACGGATTTGACCTTATATACCAAATAAAAATTTGTTTAGGTACAGTAATGTCCAGAATTATTGTTTTGGGACTTTATACCTATCTATAAATTGTTTAGGGACAAAATCCACCAATTTGCCAAATGTTTAACATAATTTACCAAAAATGCCCTTAACATATTTTTGTTGACCATATTGAATTTTTGATTTAACAGTTGACTAACATTTTTTTGGACGGAAGGACCTTATATACCAATGGTAAATTGTTTAGGGATTTTATTGTCCAGAATTATTGTTTTGGGACATTACGCCTAACTATAAATTGTTTAGGGACAAAAATGACCAATTTTCCGAAAGCAAAGTAGCACGAAACATGGTTTCTTGTTTGCTGGTTCAAGAACCTTCTTTCACATTAAAAAACAACAAAAAAATAAAAAAAATTGAAAATTGTTCTCCCTTTAAGTAATCTTCAAGCAAAAAAAATTTCTCTTGTATTTAGATGAATGTTTAAAGAACATTCGAAGACATTTGCAAATGATATATATATATATATATATATATATATATATATATATATATATATATATATATATATATATATATATATTCTTATTTCATCATACGAAAAACAATGGGAATTGACTATGCTACTTTCTAAAAAGTTTCACTAAAAATTCTACTATTAAGAGTCAATTGGATTGGATATTAGTCTATGATTCCTATTCTTAATTTTAGACTAATCTAAAATTTGAACCAAATTCTCTATAATATAATACCTTATTTTTTTTTTTTTTTAACCTCACAGAGGAAGGCGGTCTCACAGGAGGAGGAGCCCAAGAAGGACATAATTTATTAAACCCCACGTAGGGGGGGTATCGAACCCGCGACCTCACGGTCGTGGGCAGTGCCAAGCCCCACTGGGGCTATGGCACTTCCGATTAGTACCTTATGTTTCATTCTCAAACTCGGTATGAATCGTCTGTCCCCGTTCGGTGTCCCATTCTCCGTCTCACCAAGGATGAAGCCAGGGCTTTTAGGTTGGGGGGCGAAAAGCTGCAACACTATACCGAATTACATATAAAAACTGCAAAAATTAATGGAGAGCGATTTTGATAAAATATTCCGAACTACATATAAAATTTACTCTATCTAATATGATTTTTAAAAATATCGAGGGCGACTGTCCCCATAAGAAAGTGACATGTGTTAATTTTTTGATTAAAAAATTATAACCTAAAAGAAATAATGGAACTTGTAGAAAAAAATAAACACATGTCAATCATCTATTAATGTGGATAGAGAACGGGACACAATGAGGATAAATAAAATTTTTACCCAATTTAAGTCTCAAACCCAGGACTCAGTGGCGGATCCAAGGGGTGGTCCAAGTATGCCCAGGACCACCCCAAGATCAAAGAAACAAGTTTAATTTCCACCCTAATTTGTTGATGGACCACCCTAAATTTCAATCATAAATTGTTTAATATGCAACGAAATTTATAAGTTTCCCCCTCTAAATTGTTGAGGGACCACCCTAAATTTTAATCCTGGATCCGCCCCTGCCTGGACTGACACCATCCAAATACACCTATGTTTTATATACTTGAAAATAAAAGCAATGTGAAAACCCTGGCAATATGAGCAAAGATAGATATATAGAAAACAAGGGAGCTGTCATTTCTAGCCAGAATGTCTAATAAAGAAAAAAAATAATCCCCGTGCTTAAACTATTTAGCGCGGTAATTAATAATAAATTTCGTTCCAATAATCTCTTTTAAGAAACTATGCTATTTTTAATATTTGACTCAACATTAGAATGTTTAAATATAACTTTATTTAAATTTTTTTAATGAAGGGAAGCCAATATATGAAAAGTTTAAGGAATTCTTGAGATAAAATTATAATATATTTTGGCTTTGGTGTTAATTTAGTACTACTTTTTTTAGGTAACTCTATTCCAAGCAATTAAGATATCAAAAAAATTACTATCTTCTTGTTGGAAGATCTAAGTTAACAATTGAAAATCATAATAATGATAAAAACATAGTTAAGGTAAAGCCTTTAATGATTGTTGGAAGAATCATGCTATGTTTTATGCTAATCAATCATATCAATCCTTCTTAACTAATTACTTTTAATTATAAAATATTATTCCAAAACTATACTTTTTATTAAAAAATTAAATGCAAAGAGCTATTAGTGTTAATTTTATATATTTCCTTCCTTTTATGTATTATATTAAAAAAATATACGCCATCTTTGCTTGGATTCTTTGTTCTCCACCTCTTACCTTATTATTTAATCTCGAAGAAAAATAAACGTATTATTCTTTTTTTGAAGTACTTAAATAAGTGGTTCTAACTTTCTTAAAATATTACAAGTTAATTAATTAGTGGACCGGGTCAAGTATTGATATTTTAAATAATTTATTTTCTAAAAAGTAATTAATTATGCAAAGCTTATGGTCCAGTGCCAGCTGGTTGTTATCATTGCTTTCACATATACAGAACGGCAAAAAAATTCTTAATCCCATTTTGTGTCATATTCCCTATCTCCACCAATAGATAATTGCCATGTATTTACTTTTTCCCTACATGTTCTATTATTTCTTTGCAGTTATAATTTTTTTAATTAAAAAATTAATACATGTCAATTTTTTATTAGTGTTATATAAAATAAAACACCGAACATGGGCAGAAAATTTCTACCGATACAGAACCTTGGACTTGCTTGAAATCAGCCTAAGAGTTTGGTGGAACCAATTTATCTAATATTAAACTAAGACTAGAAATTATCACAAGTTTCTTAGCTTAGTGGGGCGACGGCCTATCCACGACCTTAATGTCGCGGGTTCGATACCCTCCCCGCGCATGGAGTATATTTTAAATTGTCTTCTTTTCTAGGGTTATTTCTTCCTCCTCTTATGAAGTGCTACTCTCTCCCCTCTTGAGGTGTACGCCCAGTTGAGCTTCAAAAAAAAAAAAAAAAAAGACTAGAAATTCTCTATTCTATAACTATACCTTTATCATTTTTCCTTCTATAATATCACGCCAAGTGACTCACCACTTGCAACAAGATTAAACAACATTGTTATAAGATCACGCCACATAGTTTCAACGGTAAATATTTTAGTTTTGAAAGTGACAAATTACGTGACGTGATATTATAGGAGACATTGTAGCCTTAAACTAATGAAGACATTGTAGGAGAAATATGAATGAAGACATTGTAGCCTTAAACTAATGGGGCCAATTTCGAAATAAAGAAAAGATTAGAAGACTAAGAAAAATGTTTAGGTAACAAACATGGTGGGGACCACGGATTTAAGCATGGATTAGGGAGTTAATAGGGGTTTTGTGTCCGTAGACGAAATTTGATTGGTCGATAGTGACTCTGTTGTTGAGATTATCAAGAAAGATGATTGATTAATTAATCATAAAGACGACAAAAACACAATCTTAAGTCATTTGGAGAGTTGCACACACAATAAGACGTTTGAAAAAGATGGCCATTTTGCCCTCATCCCCTTCTTCTTTAGACATATTTACAAAGAGAATAATAACTCTCAATATGTACATAAACAATTTTTACTTTTATCTTTTTATTAATAAATTTTTATTTTAGCCTTACTTTACATAAACTCTTTTAAACACTTGTTCTGCGCATATTCCCAAAATTAAGGATTTAAATTAACAAAAATATTCTTGAGACTGGTAAATATGTACAGAATATGTATTCAAAAATAGCTAAAAATCACATATGTAGACTTTGAAATGGAATAGAGGGATTAGGGGATTAGGGAAGAGATTTAGAGGTTAAAAAGTTCAATACGCGTATATCGTAAAGTGTTAGCTGAATATGAATTACACTACATGAGATCAACGCTACTAAAGACATCTTTTGCGTTATTTGACGTTTGCCACAAAAAGTACTTTTTCCGATGAAAAAACGTTTGTGCGTCGGTGATGCGACAACAATTGAGGACTCGCATGTAAGGCGTCGCAAAAACTTTGTAACGTGAAGCACTTGGCATAATTAGTTTTTTCGATGTGAATTTATCTAATTTGCGACGCTTTATTCTTGACGTGAAAACTTATAAAAAACGATTACTTTTTGCATCACTTATAATTTCCAACACAATAACCGACACAAAAATATATTATGCGGCACCTTTATATACTGTCGAAAATAGATTTTCACCATCACAAATATTATAATAAAATTATATTTATTATTTTTTTGCAACGACATTTACATTTAAGTGTGGCTTTTCCTTTTATTTTCTTCGTGATGAAAGTATTGTAGTAACTATTGATCTTAATTTGAAAATCACATGGATTTACTATATTTTTTTTTCTTCATTCTTGAGAAATTTTGAGCTGTTATAGACACTAAATCGAGCTTCTATTTGATTAATAAATTACAAGGTTAGCCCGAATTTAGTAAGATAATACTTTCTCATTTAAAAAAAAGTAAACATTTAATTTAAAATTGATACTTTTTAATTCTAGACCTAATGAAAGTTTCTCAGTTTGACATCATGTATATTCTCTCACGTAAAATTACTTTAAAAAAAAGATAATACAATCCAACGTATCCCGTAAGAGATAGTGCTTAAAAATGAATGTTGATTGTAACTACTGCAAAGTAATTCTGTCATTGGGGAAGCAAAAGCAGAAAAGAAAAAGAACGAGGGTAGTGGGAGATGGAGAATTGTGATTTAGACAAGGAGCATACTACAATTAGACAGATTGTTAGAACCTAGGCAGTGTGAATGGAATACCGGGTTTGAGGTAAAATTTTATCGGAGGCTTATATTAATTTTTTTTTTCTGCTACAAAATTCTTTATTAAAATTTTATATTTAAGATATTCTAATAAATTATTTTCAATCGATAATATAACTAATCCATTTAATTTATCTTGTGACATAATTGATTTTAAATAAGATTTTATTAATTTTAATTTTGAAAAACTTCTTTCAAGAGAAGCAAATGTCACATGTTTGGTTAATACAAATCTATAAACAATACATGCATTTAGAAAAGAATTTAATTTTTAATGTAATTTAGTACATCAATTAGAATATTAATTTCTACATTAAGAGTTTCTTTCAACACTTATAATTCTGAAAATAAATTAAATCCATTAACATCTAAATGTTCATTAAATTTTAAAGAATTTTCAAGGTTGAGACAAGAATCTTTTAATTCACCATCCTTTAAGACTCCAGTAATTTGTTTAGACGGAGCGTAGAGTAAAGAGTAAAGAGAATGAAAGACTCGCAAATTTTAGGGATAAAATGACTGGAGGATAGAAACCCACTGAGTTTTTATACTTTTAAAGTGAGTCTCAATGGACTTAGGTCAGACCCTATGTTTAGTGGGCAATGCAATTATATGGGGCCTCTAATTTTTTTGTTTTGTTTGAAGTGAAGTTTTAGTAAAAAAATAAATAAACATTTGGGGGCCTTTATTTTACGGGGGACTGAGACAATGACCTAAGTTGTTTCATGGCTGACACGACTCTGTTAGAACTGCTAACAAAATGGCGGATCACCAAGAGGTAGACATGTATTAATAGTTCTAATTCCGTTTACGTTTTTTAGTGTGGAACGAAGTCTTGATTTTCACGTGTAAAATATTTTTCGACCGCCAAATGCGAGATCTGAATGATTGACGTTTTTAAGAGAACACGTATTTTTTGTCCCCTAAGGATACCTACCCGTTCTTCTTTGATGAACACTTATTCTTTAGGGACAAAACATGTCTTTATAGGAACACTGAAATTTTGAATTCGACGATCGCAATTTATTATACACGTGAAATTTTATTTGTTCTGCACTATAATCACAACATACTAATATGATCCTCTTAACATAATACTATTTGATGATGTATTTTCATTGATTCTATATATTATGTGAAAAGTGAGACCATCATATACAGAATTAGAAGTTTTAAGTTTTTGGGCGAAAACTATAAAGGGCTTTTAGAGAAAATATTAAGGGAAGAGGTAGAATTTGAGAATTAAATTACTAAAAATCCTAAAAATTCAATACACATTCTGTAATTTATTTAAAAATTAAAAAATGTTAAAAGGCGACCGCTGACTATCTTAATTTTGTTTTTAAAAGATCAAGTCATCAAACCATTATATATCTATCCACCCTCCTAATATTCTCAAAAGGGATGATTGTATTGTATCTAGATTTCATCTCAGTTCCAAAGTACACTATCACTGAGGTCTGCACCCTTTTCACTAAAACTTTTGGTTCCTTTAATGAATAGTGATCTGGCTTCTGCCAGTGGTCATACCCTTGGATACACATCGATTTGGCTTAGGACTTACTCTTGTTTGTCAAATTAAAAATTTAACAATTAATATTAATTTAAAACGGATACATTTCATTATTTTATGATACATATCGTATTTTTTAAGAATACTTATTGTGTTTTTGTATCTCAAAATACCTATTCTAAAATATTTCATACGTACGAGTATTTTATAGATAAGGATTGGATTCTCACGACCACCAACATCACACCCACCACTTGGATTGTTCTCATAGGGCCTGCTGCCCGGAAATTCGGGGGATGTGGGGGTACTCTTTTGTAGGGTTTGAGAACTTCTGACTACTGAGCTAGGGCAGACACATACGGCTTTATCAGTTTATCATTTTTTTTTATGAATAACTTTATCACTCTTTATCCACACCAACTACACTACCAACCTTTGAGAACAACCATGTTTCTGCCGCTTCTTCATGTTAAAAGTAATTTTCTATTGAGGACAAAGTCAGAAATTGTATTTGAAAGTGAAAAATCAGAATAAATGATATCGACCTACTTATAAAAATTGCAACAATTGAGAGTGAACTTGATAAAAAAATATGAACTATATATAAAAATTACTATATATTACTATATCTAGTAGTATTTTTAAAAATCTCGGTAGGCGGCTGTCCCGCACCCTAAAATCGTCCCTCTTTCTTATCATTTTTGTATGAATTTATAAGTATCGGACAATCCTCCTCTCTTGATATACTTTCTAATAGTGAATGTTTGAAGAGATCATTATGACAAAATAATCTTTGAGATATATATATATATATATATATATATATATATATATATATATATATATATATATATATATATATATATATATATATATATATATATATATGCACACTTCCAAAATACTCCCAATTTTCCGACAAGAAGTTTTGAGGAAATTAAAGTCGGAAGATATATAAGTGTGCTAAGAACCGCAAAAAGCTATGAAATGATACTTTGTGTTCATGTGATCAAACGGGACTCATCACATGATCTGACACGCTGTCTAAAAGAAAGAGCATTAATCTTTTGGGTAATACAACTTCCTCCATTCCACATTTAATTATCGTTTATGAGATATATATGTATCAAAATTAATTGTCATTTACATGTCTTTTATTCGTTGTCAATAATTTATTCCAATTATACCAGCAACATATCTTTTATTAGAAAAGTGAAAAAGAAAAAAAAAAGAAGAGATATTATTAAAATTGTGGAGAAAAAATTATTATTTATTTGAATTTCTTAATTTTTTTAAAGTGGTCTAAACGTCATATATTGAGAAATTGAGGAAGTACTATAGTACGTTATTATAGTCTTTTTCCTGTCAAAATATACAATAATCAAGAAGAGTAATTCACCTCAAAAGATTAAGAAAGGTAAGTTAACATCATAAAGTTATCATAATATCCTCAACATAGGATGATTCATATGGCAGTGGAATTGTATGCCTTAAATATAAGATGTTAGTTATAAAAGTTAAAGAAAAAAATATAAACTCTTTAAAAGGTGGACATTCAGTTTGAAACATATGCAATATTTTAAAAGAGAATCAATAATAATTTTAGGGGTGTCACTTGACTCGAGGTATGTGAGCCGAGCTTGGCCTATCTCACGCTCAACTCAAATAAAAATTGAAATGCTCAACTCACGCCAGCCCAGAAAAGCTCACATACAATGAGCTCATGCTCAGCTCATTTTAATGTGAGTTCGAGCTAATCTCATGAGCTAAATTTATATTAGCCAAAAAAAAAAAAAAATCAAAAATCATGTTGCAAGAATGGTATAATATAATGAGACATGAGACTAAATCTTGACAAGAATACGAATATATATAATACAATGATACTTAATTACTGTAGTAAGATAAACGGATAAAAAAATCAAAGATAGGGTTTGAGAAAGAGAGAAAAGAAAATATACATTTTGCCGTCGGTTTTTATAGGTCTTTTTTAATTAGAAGTTTAGTAATATATATTATTTTTATTCGAGTGTGAGCTTTAACAGGGCTGAGCGGGGTCAAGCTCACGCTCGGCTCACATAAAATTCAACCTTGAATATTAAGCTCATGCTTGATTCACACTCAGCTCACCTAAGTTCACACTCACAATTTTTTTCGAGTTATGTGAGCCTGGTTCGAGGACACCCCTAAATATTTCTCATTTTGCTTTCAACGTGACTCGAAATTTCTAACGATCGGTTGGAGGAAAACGACTTATCACTCAAGGTGCCATACATTGCCAAGTGAATAAATATTTAATTTTAAACATTCTAAGAATGAAATATAAATGTTTAATTTAAGACTATAAAAAAGCATAATATATAATACTTAACGAGACATCACTCTAGTATAGTAATAGTTTGTTAATCGAATGCTTGTTTCTATTATAAGAAAGCATAATATTGCTGTACTCCTAGGTATAATTTTCATGGATGGACAGGTTCACAGATTGTCCTTGACAAGACTACTTCTTCAAGGATTTCTCAAACCTAAGGTTGGAAATCCATTGTCCGATTACAGTGCAGATAAATCGGAATCATCAAATTACTTTATTAAACTGTCTAAATTATAATTATTTTGAAAGACTGCTTTTCAATAATTGTCAAAAAATAGTCATTACAAAACAACTATTAATCCGACGACCCAGTTCTAATGTGCACAATGCTGATAGAAATTATTATTAACCTCGTTACTTGTTTAAGAAATTCATTCATATGCCGGTAAGTTGAACAATGTTTAGTGAAACAAATTATTTCAATTAATTGGAGTAGAATAGGGATAAAAATGTCAAATTGTTGCTAGTCTTCTACAAATATAGGGGAAAGTTACATTAATTTTCTTTTAACATGCTTTTGCCTCCGTTTATAGGAGCAACTTGCTTCGACAAACATTTCCACAGTAGGTATTCAATTGAAGGTTTTGATCACAATGTCCATAGCCCAGTGGGGCTATGACCTACCCACGACCGTGAGGCGGTCGTGGGTTCGATACCCTCTTCACACAAGGGACATACTTTAATTTCCTTTTCTTGGGTTCTCTCTTGTGTGAGGCACTTATATTCCCCTACATGGGTCTTCTAATCTTCCTCCTCTGTGAAGCACTTATAATCCCTACATGGTCTTCATTCATATGCCGGTCTTCTAATTTACCTCCTTTGTGAGCTTCTTATATATATATATATATATATATATATATATATATATATATATATATATATATATATATATATATATATATATAATTGAAGGCTTTGCTATAAAATTTCTGGGTCACACTTTCCCCAATTTAGTTCAGAATTTATTTTTGTTAACACAATATTAACAAATCTCGATCGTTAATCATTTAACCAAATAGTCGAAATTAGTTGTTCAATATTAATTGTTCCTTAATAATTGTTTAGGAACAATTTCTAAACTGTTATTACGAGGTTTTCTATCTTGTTTCTCATTTTATTTTGTATCTTATTATTACGAGCTTGATTCTTGTTACTTGTCAGTTTTTATCTTCCTTAAAGAATATATGTAGAAGCTAAAAGGAAAAAATGGAACCCTAAAAAAAAAGTGAGAGACACTAAACAGTTTATTATGAGAATGGAAGAGAAAGTGAGACAAAGATTATAAGATCAAATTGTGAAAATTTCAACGGACAGATGCACAAATGTGTACTCAAAAGCGGATTTAGCTCCTTTTCCGGTGTAGTTGATCCTCTAGTTCAAATATGATGATTTAAATTATAGATAGAATTAGAACTTTGCATTTGGGGAGACAAAAAATGGGAAGGGTGAGAAATTTAGAAAGCAATTGCCCCGAATCCTAAAGTGTCAATACATATAAAGCAATTTTTTTTAATAAAAAAAATGTCGAAAGGCGACCACTGCGTGTAAATCCAACTTAATTAGAAAAATTCTAACAATTAGGGATGTAGTTCCACCGTAACAATAACTTTTACCATGAGAATAACATAAAATGTTAGTTAGCGAAATCTCCACCCTTCCTCCTTAGATTATATCGAAAGATCCTCCAGTATTTTTAATCACCAGAGATAAGCTACAACCGTCACAACCTAATTATTGCATGGTAGAGCCTATATTAATCTAGGGCAAAAAATCCTCTGTCCCGTGTGTGAATCACAATTCACTCTGTGTATATATAATTGGAAAAAATAATTATATAGTAATTTTTGATTGTTTGGGGACAGGAATGGGGACATACGATTTTGACCCATAATCATAATCTAGTGATCTTAATTATTCTCTTTATCTTAAAAAAGCAGCATTATTAAATAACAAAAAATATTCCCTTAAAATATGCAAAAATATATATTTAATAATATGATTGTTATGAATACTTTTGGTTGTGACAGTGGCTTCATCTCCCCCACTTTCTCTCTCTGCTTCTCCTTCTCCCTTTCTATTCGCTCTCTAGGGTTTGAAATCCTTTCTTCTTCCAATATTTCTTTAGAAAAATAAACCATAAAAAAATCCCTAATTATTTTTAATACTTTGGCCTCAAACATTAATAATCATATAGTTTTATTTTACTCCAAATTGAGTTTCCTGTTCTCTATCTTTCTTTGTATATGGCTGGTTTAGACTTAGGCTCAGCTTCACAATTCCTCAATCAGCTTCATAGACCTCCTCATGACTTACATCTTGGCTCCGAAGATCATCATGAAACAAATCAAAACGACGACGACAGCTCTCATCAAATTTCGGGAGATATAGTCGGACGGAGGCCAAGAGGCCGACCGCCCGGCTCGAAAAACAAGGCGAAACCGCCTGTGATCATCACTCGCGAGAGTGCCAACACGCTCCGTGCTCACATACTAGAAGTGAGCAACGGATGCGATGTTTTCGAGTCGGTTGCGACTTACGCGAAGAAAAGGCAACGTGGGATTTGTATATTGAGCGGGAGCGGGACGGTTAACAATGTTAGCTTGAGGCAACCGGCTGCAGCCGGTTCGGTTGTTACTTTACAAGGGAGATTCGAGATATTATCGTTATCGGGGTCGTTCTTGCCACCACCGGCTCCGCCGGGAGCGACTAGTTTGACTATTTATTTGGCGGGTGGTCAAGGTCAAGTTGTTGGTGGAAATGTTATGGGAGCTTTGATCGCTAATGGACCTGTAATAGTGATTGCTGCTTCGTTTACTAATGTTGCTTATGAAAGACTTCCTTTAGACGAAGATGAGCCGCCGCCACCACCTCCAGTGTCGTCTGGAGGTGGTGGTGGGGCCAATACTAGCGGAGGAGGAGGTAGCGCGTTTCCGGATCCGTCTTTAGGGCTTCCTTTCTTCAATTTGCCCTTAAATATGCCGACTAACGGTCAACTGCCTACTATGGAAGGAGGAGGGTGGAACACAGGTCGTATTAGGTCATGATGAGAGGATAACTCAATTCTACAACCGTTATTGTGGAGTTGCCGTTTCTCACATAAATTAAAGGAGCCCACATCTACAGTTAGATCTCGTCCAATTTATGTCAGATGACTGTGTGACCAGTTCCAGAAGAAGGCAACGGTCATGGGATTGAATTTTCCATGATGAGAGGAGTTAGGAAATCTATGGATTGTTTGGTCATCATCCTCTTCCTTTGTACATTTACGTATTTTCTTCTTTTTTCCTTTAATTTGGTGAATTTTAAGTTTAACTTTTGGTTTTGGATTTGTGAAAAATTCTACTTTAGTTGTTGGCTATTTTGTGGAATTTGTTTGTGTTTTCTTGAATCTAATGTTTATCCAACTCTATCTAGAATTTAGCTTTTTCCTTCTTAAATTTATTCTCCACTTGATAAGTTGCAAATAAACAAAGTTAGGTATTTGTATACTAGTTCAAGAATTTCTTCCTCTAATAATATATAGGTATTGTGATCTAATGGTGTCTTAAAAATTCGAGTAAAATATATTGTTAAGGAGGGAATCATTTTGTTGTTTTTTCTTAATAGATTGGATTATGTGTCACATATTGCTGTCTTTGTGTGTTTGTTGTGAAGTTGAACGTCAACTTTCTTATTTATTATATATTCATTTTATATAAGAAAAATTGAACATTCAGTTCCAAACAGAAAGATTACTATAATTCATATTTGGCAAGTTTTTGGATCCATTACAACTTCCAAAGTCTACCAAACATATGGAAAACTGGTGAAACATAGTAAAGTGTTAAGCACTGATCTCATTAATGTCCTAATTAGCCATTTGTCAATGTTTAATTTGTATCAAAATGCTTTGTGTTCATTAGGTACTACTAAATTGCTTTTGTTATAATCTCAAAGGCTTGTTAATTTTCATTTTCCTTCACTTCAATATGCTCATACTTTGTTTTAGGAAGAAAGTCTAATTGATGCAAAATTTTCTTCTGTCTTCAAAGGAGATATATAGATATATTTGTACTAAAGTTGTTTACAGGTTTAGTCATTTTCTCTGTACATTGAAATGCTAAGGACTGAAAGTGACATGAATCTATGAATGATTCTTCTAATAGGTAATTTGGAACACTATCGGAGTTGGGATTTTTTTTTGGGTGAATATATAGGAATTGTGATTTGTTTCTATATATTTATCCTAAGCAGTCTGATTTCGGTGTTAAAAGTATTTTTGTTAATAACGTTCTGAATCAATATCAGACATGAGGTCGTTTTTTGTCCGATGACCACTGAGTAGATGTTTAGAAATATCTGCAAGAGAAAATGATTGGTTCAGCACGGTACCTTTCAGCACCATAACCAAACACCTATCCAGTGTGCTGGGAAACTCGCTCATAAAACATGTGGATTGTACAATGACCCACTCCTCTCTCACATAATTTTTTATTTTGGTTCCAGTTATAAATCCGGGCGTTAATTTTACGTGTAATGTAGTGAGTTATTATGCAAATAGGAAAATGATTTCCCCTAGTGGCTTACTTCACATAAGATAACACCATTTCTACCTGATACATAATTTGGACATGCTTTGTAGTTAAAGCACTACTACTTAGTTTTAAATAAACTATTCCTATTAGCATTTGGAATATTTCTGTCACGTCTTTTGTTTGAGTCCTTGGTGATAATATAACCCATTTCTATGCATGTTTGAGTCCTTAAAAATGTGCCTATCTTTAGGTAAAGTGTCACGCTTCGAACCCAGAGGGTAAGAACCCTGAATTTTAAATTTAAATGAGAAACGATACATTAAGAAATTATATCCTCCGAAAATGTAAAGTCTCGAACACAAAAGTCACAAGCAGGGCCGTGTGAATGGAATACAGGGTCAGAGACAATTTTATCGGAGGCTTATATTGGAAAAAATATTTTGAAAAGTTTAAAGATATATATATTTTTTTTCTTGATTTTTTGTCTACAAAATTACTTATTAAAATTTTATATTTAAGATGTTCTAATAAATTATTTTCAATAGATAATATATCTCGTGACATAGTTGATCTTAAATAAAGTTTTATTAGTTTTAATTTTGAAAAATTTCTTTCAGCCAAAACAACTGTCACATGTATATATGGTTAATAAAATTCTATAAATAATACATGCATTTAGAAAATAATCTAATTTTTTAATGTAAATTTGGAAAATTTTGGGGCTTTATTTTGTGGGGACCTGAGACAATGACTTAAATTGCCTCATTGCTGACACGATTCTGGTCACAAGTCCATAAAATGTTTAAAATTAATACACTAATTAAAACTCAATAGTGTGATATCACAGATATTCCAATGTAATAAAGACATCTCGAAGGTCTCCTTGCAAATTAATGAAAACAGAACTGAACCAACTACATTATAACATTGATATAAAATACTAAACTATCCACAAATGTTTAGTATGTGTGAAAATCGTTTCTCCTCTTATATGTCTCTATTCATATATTTAATCAATTAGAATTTGTTATGTGAATTTTTCTTCCAATTATATATATATATATATAGAAAATTATGATTGATTGAGTACATGAATAAAAACATAAATGGGGACATATAATTTTTTGACCGCTTAATATAGCATATACAGTAAAATCTCTATACAGTAATACTCTTGAGACCGGAGAAAGATATTACTATAGGGCTGTTATTTTTAAATAGAGCTTTAAATATAAAAATTATAATTTTTAAAAAAATAACTAATATATTATATTACACTTGGAAATGTGTCTCTTCGTATTTTAAAAATATTAATTTAAAAGATATATAATATTTTTTTAGTTAAAAAATAAATAAATGTACGTACATCATACATTTATATTGTGTATATATTGGATTTGGAATATTCATTCATGTATATAGTGTATAAGAAATGTAAAAAGAAAAAGGAAAACAAGGTATGTGCATCATGTATGCATTTAAAATATTCAATCGTGTATGTTACTATGAATGCTCAAGTTAAAAGATGCGGTATTAATCCAAAAAATGAAGTCATTGTCACAAACAACTTTAGATAATGATTTCATATCATCCTAAGGTTAATGGGAAAAAAATGTAACATAGTTGATATTTTATATAGATATATAAATATATTTAAAATTTAATGTTATTTTATTACTATATGGAGGTAAATTTATAAAGCACGATTCTAAAAAAAATATGAAATATTACAATGTAGAGTTTATTTTTATAATTGATCCCGACTCGGGATTATAATTTTTTTATTACTGTAAGGATGTTATTCTTATATAGAGATTTTACTTTATAGAGGTTTTACTGTACTATATATATATACTAGCCTATAAACCCGTGCTATGCACAGGACACTAAAATTTATGCTTTGTGTGAAAACTAAATATTATTTTTTATTCATTAATGGATATTTTTCAAAAGAATGAAACATATTCTTGTATTATGAGGGAAAAAAATAAGTTGTTCATCATCACTATTAACTCTTAAAATTTTCACATGCTTCATTTTTGCTCCAATTTCTTTCTATGGATAATCTCACGTCTTTCATAGAAAATAGAATCTCCGGCTCTTTCTATTATTACTCAAATGCATGACTACCCATTATAGAGAAGACACTAACACCTTAGATCATATTTAACAAAAAATAAGATGTGTCTTATATAAATAACTATAATTTAGTCACCAACCACTAAAATTGTCGTTGTCACCCTTATATGCTTCATGCATTATCTTAACTCGAACGCTACTTAATTTTATTATTTATTTTGGGAGTTTATCTACGTGATGCCATGAAAGGAGCTGCCAAAAATATATGGTGTAGCATCTTCTCCCTCCCTTCCCGTCTTCTTCGTCAACATACTAACACCCATATCCCCTCCCAAAAAAAAAAATGATTTTTTTCCCGTGTGAAGTATTTATCTCCTATCCTTTCCCATTACCCTCTTTTTCTTCTCCCATTTTGAAAATCAAACTATGTCTATTTGTAATATAATTCTAAGCTAAATATAAATAATACAATATTAGTTACAATCAATCAAATGCAATATGTGTTTTGTGACAAATGCTTGCTACAATCCATGTTTATTCCGTACGAAGACCATAAAATGAAGGACTTTTAACATTACTATTCCCATGAAAGGATAATTGACAATTTATTTTTTCCCTTGGTGCAAGTTTCACATGCATCTTCTTATGTGAATTGATGTTTAAATGATTTATGTTTCATGTGCAAACTATAAACCTCCAAAAAGTGTTTTAACAAATTTGTATTTGAAATTCACTTGAAATGTGGTTAAAGACAGTCAAATATTTAACATGATTTTTTTTCTCCATGCTCCATTTAAAAAGAAAGTATGCAAAATCAACTATTATTTTATTGGGATATAAAGATTTCACTTTCATGTCTGAGCCTATCCACACATTGTATTTTTGTATCTGCATAAAAATCCGAAAAAATATGAAAAATATTTTTCCACATTAAAAGAAGATATTTTTATAATGGAAGGCTCTAAAAAATAAGGAATATGAAAACTAAATAATTGAACAAAGTTTTACGATTAACGTTTCCACTTTAGTAGACATAAATAAAAAAATTGAAACATTTTTTTTTATTTTAATTCCCTGCATGTTTATTTAATCTTCATTGCAATCCTATATTTTCTTTAATACTGATGTTTTATAAATTCCATGTCAGTAAATAGATTAATCTTTGACTCATGAAGAAAACGAAAGAAAGATTTCGTCATATTTTTAGAAGGAAAAAAGAGAAAAATTAAAGAATTCTTGAGCAAAATAGATAAGCATTATTGCTCATATTATACGTATAAGATTCCTGAGAAAACAGGCGAAAATTGTAGAAAGTGTACCTTTGTGAAGTTTGCTCTTAAGACACTACAAAAGATTAAAAAAATGTTAGAGAAATAAAATTAAAATAGTGAATTGAAATTGCGTTTTTTTTCCAATTTTTGGTCAGGGAGAAAGCTTTTTTAGATTGTTGAATGTATGAATCAACCATAAATTTTGATCCAAACCATTCTTATACAAATAATTTAGACTTTCGCATGGAAAAAAGAGAGCCATACTTTGTTCACCACATGCGACATCAAACACAATATAGTAACATCATTCAAAAATCTCTCAAATTCATCCAAATAAAAATACATTCAAAATGTAATAATGAAATTACATGATAAAACATATCAAGAATAAATACATCAGAAAAAAATAGAATTCGACAACAATTGTTAATCAAAACCGTTGTAATAGAAATTATTTAAGAATAATCTATATTCAAGAAAAGAAAAATTACCACTACTAAATTCTTTTATCTTTCTTGAGAGAGTGAAATTAGGATAAAAAATATTAATTAGTTTTCACTCCTCAGTAGCTTATTATATTTATAGATGTATTAGCATAATAATACTAAAAATTTAGATGATAAGTATTCATATAATTTGAATATTGCATCATCATCCAACCTTTAAATTAAGCCATATCTCAAATTTCTGATCTATCATTATCATAAACCTTAGAGTTAAGAATTTGTAATGAATTTAATATAAAAAAATGTTACCAACCAATACAATTATTGTGTGCTAAATTCGATCTTTATCTACATGATAAATTTTATACAAAAATTAATAAAGGTATCCAGCAAATAAAGTTATGCAGAGAAATAATTTAAAATTATTAGAGAAAATTTAGGATTGTAGAGATAATTGAGGAAGTAATTTGATATTTAAATTTTATTAAGATAATAATTATTTTTCAATTAATTTAATTAATCTAATTCTTTTCAACCAATCAAAATTTTATAAAATTATTTCAACCAAGTCATACTACTATCTAGGGATAGATAAAGGTAAAATTGCACGGAATTATCATTAAGTATCTTCAAATTTCAAACACTAAAATGTAGTATTCGGGCCAATCAAATTGCTCAGATATTTATATTTTATTAAAAAAGAATAATTTTCTAATTTTAAAATCATAAACTTCAGAAGATATAGATATGTAATTATAATATGATAAGATTTAAAAATGGTTAAATTTGAATCTAATTAAGGTAAGAATTAATTTTTCATGAACAAAAATTCTCAACCAATCATATATTTTATACTAAATAAAAAACAAAACAAAAAATCATAAAATTACACGTGGCATCTCTAGAGTTTGGGATGGATTAAAAAATGAAAACATGCTCTGTAATATATATAGATTGATATATAGATTTGCTTAAATTAGCATTCCATTAAATGAATTAAAGAAAATAGTTGTCAAGAACCTGCCAGAGTAGTTGGCAATGTGGCGTAGCATTCGACTTGTAGGTCGGGGGATCGAATCCCCTCTTTCCCAATTTAAATAAAATTATTTAACATTTTTGCACCAATAAAAGTTGATATTTAATTTTTATTAAGATAAGTTAATTTTCAATTAATTTAATTAACTTAAATATTCTCAACCAATCAAAATTAGTAAATTAATTAAAAAATGTGAAAATCTAAAAAAATAGTATTGAAGAAATATATAGATACAAATATATGTATGTATAAGGTTTCTGTAATATATATATATATATATATATATATATATATATAATCATTCTCAAGCTCCAAACCGCTCTCATTCGACCAAAAATTATCCAAACCCGTTGGGCTAATAATAACCCACCAAATACATAGCTAGATAGAAATAAAATCCATATCCAATCTCGGTCGGGATTTTACATAAACTGTCTCGCATATCTTTGTGTGTTTAAAATTCGGAATAAATTTCAATTGCTGAATGAGTTTGATCTTACAGTTAATTTTTTTTTATATATATAGAAACAATACATTTTTTTTTTTAAATATGTAAAATGTTTTGTCCAAGTGAGTTTTGGATCATCATTTATAGACTACTCTATCCATGGTCCACCCTTTTCAACTTGATTCCCATGAAGGCAGCAACCCTTAATTTTTATAGAAAATTTTGGACATTAGTAATACGACTCCCTTGTGTGGTACCCTCTAAGAAAAGAAAAGAAAAATTAAAAAAAGAAGAAAATTTGCTAGTTTCACGTGGTTTAATTCATTCATCTTCTCATAATTATACTCTTTGTTTTAAATGAAATATCCACTTTATATTTTAAATTGTCTTAAATATTCTTAACTAACCTCCTATAGTTTATGTAAGTAAGTTTCACTAACACGTATTCTCCTATATTTATAAAGATATAATGGAAACTTACTAATTGTCAAATTACTATTTTTAATTTTTAGAATTGTGAGGTATTTGTTTCATCCATTTACTTATCATGAGTCAACTTCGAACGTACGCACTAAAAGGTACTTTTTAGTACTGTTGTTTGTCCATCTTTGTTGTGTCATTTAAGTTATGTTATATCTCTCTCTTTTGTATTAATCTTTTCATTCATGATTTCTTGAATATTATAAGCTTGTTGTTTATAATTAAATGAGCCTTAGAATTAAGTTATCAACGATTACATTTCTAGTTTCACGGTATTAGAAACCACTTTACCATACACTATTTTTAAAAGAGGGAGATGAATGTGATACCCGTTCCACATTTAAAAAAAAAAATTGGAGTGATAAAAATCTCATTGGTACTAATTTTTGTTTAAATAATAAGGGAGGGGGACACATGCACACATCCAAAATGGAAGCAAGTAAAACGCAAACAAACATATCATAGTATTGAATTATTTAAATAAGAATTTATAATAGAATATTAATTAATTTATCATCTAACAGAAAGTTGAATAGTTCTAATGAGGGGGTCGGTGACCGTAGCATCATTGGTGTAACAGTTGATCATCGGAAAGTTGAAACTTGAAAAAGAAAAGTTATATTGATAAAAATATCTAGTCATTAGACAAGTCAAAAATATGATTTTATTTAAACAAATAAATCACACTGAGCTGTTTTGTGAAAAAGAATACTAGTAATTAATTATGAATATGTTATAATCTCAAGACTGTTTTAGAACTTGTGATAAGAAGAAAAAAAATGTTTATGAAGTACAAAATTAAAAGCGAACAAAGTACCTTTTAGATGGCTATAAGCTAGGTACGGATGCTAGTCCAAACCGGCACGCACGCAGTGGCGAATGCCAGTCCGGTTCCTATGCGGAACGTCCAAAAATCCACACGTGCGGGACAGCTGGGAGCCGTCGATTTCATTTTTGAAATGGATCGACGACTATGATTTAAAAGAGGGTTAAAAGGGTATATATGTAATTTCACAAATAAATATAAAAAAAAAGAAAAAAAAGAAGGGGACACGCATAGCCAGTCACATTGGTTGGGTTTCCGAGGTCAAAAAAAGCGGCTGAAAAAGTAAAAAGTCTCCTTTCTACAAGAACACATGTTCTTGTATATTGTGAACACATGTTCTTGTTCAGTGAACACATGTTCTTGTTGTGTGAACACATGTTCTTGATTATTGAACACATGTTTTTGTTCGGTGAAACATGTTCTTGTTCTGTGAACATATGTTCTTGATTATTGAACACATATTTTTGTTCGGTGGACACATGTTTTTGTTCGGTGAACACATATTCTTGATGAGTGAACACATGTTCTTGATGAGAGAGAAAAGTTGCGGCTGAAGAAAAAGAGTTTAACGTTTATCCCTAAATACCCCTACTTTGAAACAACCGTTGGATTCAATGAATCCAACGACCCTCAGCTTGGCCCGCATATACGGACCATTCCACTTTCCGCATAGGAGCCAAGACCGGCGAATGCAATGTACCGCCATCGGAGTTACACTCCCCTCTGAAAACTAAATATTTTTTAGCAAATAAAGTGTATTTTTATTCCATTTAAACGATAAATTCATATATGACCTTACACAAATGAGGTGAATCGACGAATGACCCCATTCTCTCAGGTTTTGAATCCGTCACTGTATGCACAAACCTTAATACAATCCCGGTTGAAAAAGTGGGTAACCCATGCATAGATCATGGTTCATGGAACTTTACTTTAAACCATTGTTATGTTCGACATTTTTATTAAAAGTCAATTTAATTTTTACAAAATTTAAAAAAAAATCAAATTTAAACTCTACTACATTTCACTGCCATGATGAATTTGTATACATTATTCATTGTGTGTTATTTCAAACATGACTTTAAAATCCTAAAATTATCAATCCCCAAATGAAGTTTGGGTCAATTTATTTAATTGTCAATTTTCGGTAAAAGTCCTTAAACTATCTTGTTTAGCTTTTAAGGTCATTATATTATTTTGTTCTACCACTATGCTCTTTTGTCTTGACCACCATAGTTGAGTCCACATTTTTTAGGTTGACTAATCTGAATCGAGTAGTTTATGGACTCATTTGGAGATATTTTTCTCAACGATGTAATTTTTATTTCTCAAACTTAAATTCAACACCTATTAATGATTAATCAGACCAAGCTCTCACCACTCAATATGTGTTGGTCACATTCCTCTTACATGCCAGTAAATATGTAATGCATTTTGTCGAAACACTTTTATTTCTCCTACATTCACCTATATATATTACTTAAAATCAAAAGAAGAGACATTTGTCATATGATCAGTAGTAGTTCTAGAAAGGAAACTATAGCGTTTGGTAAAAGAATCATTGTATATTAACATTTGTTTTTGGAAAGGTAACCGTAACTTTATTAAATGTTTTTTTTTTTTTTTTATGGATGTAACTTCATTAAATGTGATAAGTTACAATTGGGGAAAGATTGTCCCTCCAGATATATTTGTCAAAATTAAGTCCCATCGATCTGAACTAAGTTGTGAGTAGGAACATTTCCCAGTCTCTTTACAAAAGAGAAGGAGATAGACCTGAAGCGATCTTGAGACTACCATGCCTTGTAATTGTATATCAGCAATTGAGAGCCAATGTGTAATTTTGAACCAATTTTAATTAAATTGTTTTATATTATGAAACATAGAGTTTTTTTTTTAAGTATAGTTGTCTTATTACTTCTGAATCGAAATTAAAAGGTACAGCCGCCCGAAAAGGAATTGCAATGATCTTGAATAGGGATCCTACAGCGATAAATAGAATTCCCATAAAAATACCACTAGATCGAGCACCAGTAATTTCGTATCCGGTCAAAATCTTGGCTAATTGATCGAAGTGGGTAGCTCCAGTAGACCCATAGATCATGGAACAAATAGGGTGGGTAGGCCCAAGCACCACACTACACGTATAGACGCAAACCCCCTTGTTACCGTACGTGCGATCTCACCGCATACGGCTCGCACAAAGACTCAGCAATTTTTTTTAAAAAAGAAATTATGTGAAGAAGCCTAAGTCATAACATATCAAGAGATTATACATAATCAGCACAATGCCATAATTCAGATTGTCTGAACTGATATTAGGGGGTAAAAGGAAAGTGGATCAGAAAATATCGGAGACAGTGGTGTTTACACAACATGGGTAATGAGGTATTTTACAGATGGCCGCTTCAGCAACATTATTTTAACTGTCCGTTATAATTGAGTGCACCCGACCCGGGATGCTTGGAATCGGGTATGGAGATTGAGCGGGTACTCGAACCGGGAGATATAAATTTAGATGGATGGGTTATTTGATAATACATTTGAAGAGGAAAATGAAAAAATGGTTATTCCAGATTGGCGACCAAGATTTAATTCGGGGTTTTCCTGTGGTACAGAGGGGTCTAAAAAGAATTTAAAATCATTCACTTGCTTTCTCTCAGTTCGATGGCTTCATTGCAAAAAGTAGCTCCGATGTTTTCTTTTCCCTTCTTACATCAGGTACAGTCATTACCGCATAAGGAGTCTCTCCTGTACAAGGAAGGCCGGTCAGGCCGTTCACTCCTGTTTACCTTCCTTTCGGTGGAGTTCTTGACTTTTATAAGCCATATACTGATTCTCTTTTAGGGAGGACATTTCTATTTTAAAAGTAAATCGCAATTCTTTATTGAATTCAAATAAGATTGCATGTACGTGTTCCTGCGGCTCGGATGAGTATTCTTGTTTATATCGCAACGGCTATAAACACTTTTTTGTTCCTATTAACAAAACATCCCCTTTTTCTTCGCTCTTCCGGAACCGGTATAGAAATGGGTGCTTTTTTTACGAGTACTCTATCACGAGTACAATAACAAGAGAGAAACTACGAGCAGAAATCAGTAGTCAAAAGAATGATTGGATGAGAACTTGAATATGGAGGAGATGGCCTTGAAGATTGGTAGATTTGCTCTTGACAAGTCTTTGGATGATTATGCTTTTACACCCTTTTGCGGAGGTATTTCAGAAGGATGTGGATGAGAAGGTGGCTGCGGGCGGAAAGTACGATGATATTACAATGGTGGCAGCTTATATTGGTTCGACAGGTCTTGAAAGTTTCTTCAACAAGATGGATGTTTGCATTGTAGATGATCATACATGCAAGAAAATTACATTATGAATCTGGTCTAATAATTCATTATAGATAAATAATTGGAGAAAAATTGTTCTATCTCGATTATATAATGAGATGTGTGAACGAATGATCATAAGGGTTATTGAACAATATATTAATGACACAACTATTTTAGTGGTTGCTGTCTACTTCAATGGTCATCAGACAAAATGTATTCTTTCTATTCTTTTATTATTCCTTTTATAATAGTGCAATATTTGTTTAGAAAAGTACAACGTCAAGATGTCGATTTGCAGCGAATTCAATCCTACTAGATGATAGATTCATGACACAATTATTCTAATAGCACTGTTTTGTATGTAATATCGTAGATGTAAAAACTCATTCGTTGAGCATGCATGTTTAATATAATTATTTTGTCATACAATGTACGTAATTCAAATGTCAACGTCAAATTAATATAAAACATGTATGGTAACTAATTCTTAAATCTCATTTTTTTTAGGAAAAAAAAAGGAAAAAGAACTTTATATCTCAAGGTTCGGCGCCTATCTTACTATAATAATCTTATTAATTAGATGTACAACATAATTGAAAGTTATCAAGTAAACCACCAGCATTTCAATGATCATATGACTAATGTCTCTTCTTTTTTACTCTAAACGGTGTAGGTGAATATAGGTGAAATTATCGAATTGCTTCAACAAATTCTAAAATAATATTTAAGAATATAAGAATATTAGCCTAATGACCTTTGTTATGCACGGGAACAGAAAATAAAATGGTTTGGTGTACTAATTTGATATACATGTTTAATTTACATAATTTAGTAATATTATCTTTTTTTCACAAAACAGCTAATTACTTATATATATATATATAAGAAAATATTTGTTTTTGTATGATGACTAGATATATTATCAATAATTTTTCCTTTTTTGGGTGTGGGGGTGGGATCAACAGTTACATCAATTATCCCACTGTCACCCGCTCCCCCTCATTAATACCACTTAGTTTTCTTTTAAGTTGATTAATTAATTAGTGTTCTTTTTTTAATTCCCATTGTGAATCATTCAATTCTATGATCTGTTTGTTTATGTTTCTCTTGACCATTTTCCATTTTTGCTGTGTATGTTTTTCTTTTAATTCTTTTTTTTTAAACAAGAAACCAATAATTTTAAAAGTAGCATTGTGATCTCAATTGCTCCGAAAATTTTAATACCATATGTTACGATAAAGATCTCATCGCTGATCAACTAGTTCTACAGCTCATTTTCAGTATAAAAACACAAGGTTATAATATTTGAGAAATCACGAAAATATTAATACAAAAGAGAGAGATAATATAACTTATATGAAACAATAAAAACGGAGAAACATTGATACTGACTCAACTCAACTATTTAAGCTAATCTCAAACAACTTGATCAAAACTAGGGAAGAAATCTAAGAAACCCTAAAAACATAGATTATAATTAAATTAAAGGGAGAAATGTGATGAGAGACTAAAAACAACATGTAAACCATAACTTGACTAAGACACAAATTCAGAACTTCTCAAAGTGAAGTAAATTAAGCTAGGTCCCTGCTGCAGCATCATTTTCTCCATCGAAACAATATGAAATCCAGTCAAAGTCTTCGTTACCAGTAGACTGCTCAGGTGGCACTATTCCGTGATCATTAATGGCGGGTTCAGGTTCAAAATCATCTCCAATGGCAAAAATTTGGATAGTAGCAGTTGTCAACTCCTTCATTTTGTAAATTTTCAACCCTTGCAGCCGTAGCCTGTGAAGGGGGCTCATTCTGCACCATTGCCACGGGTATCACTGGAGCACCCGTTGGATCATACCCATTGCCAAACCCTGTAAGCTGATCATTTTGCAAAAAAATGTTAGTTCCCGGAATGGGATTAATGAACTCAGAAAAAATTAGGGGCGTTTCTGGAAAACCTACCACAGTCTGGTCATTTTGCAACATTGTAGGCATGCCCCATATGGGATTTTGGGGGAAATTCAAAGGTATTTCTGGAAGAACTACCCCAGGTTGGTAATTTTGGTACATTTCATAGAACATGCCCCAATAAGTTGGATTTTGGGAAGGTCCAAAGGGTATTTCTGGAACAGCAAAAGAACTATTGTTGTACCCCCCAGATTGCTCATTTGGAGCAACTATTGAGTTGAAGGACGATGTAGGAACTGAAGGAGGAACAATAGGAAACGACGATTCTACCCCTGTAAAAATCTCTAAGCGACGATGAATTTTTTGCAAAAAGGTGTAAAGTGACCACTTGATGTCATTGAGATCAGTTAGAGTGAACTCTTTTTCCATTTTTCTTTCATAGATTTGGCAAGTATAAAGCTTGATTTCATTTTCCCGAACTTCCTGGCTCAATTTCTGCAACTGTTGTTTGGATTTGGAGATCAATTTCCTGGTGAAACTCTCTTGATCAACGATCTTTTTGTTCTGTTGGTCAGTAATTGTCAAGTTCTTGAATCGTTCAAGAACTTGTTGAAGTGGTTGATTTGTTAAAGGAAAGGTTTGAGGCTCGTCTTCATCGAATTGGTTATTGTAAATGATAACACAGGCCTCAACCCCACAAAGAATGCTTAATTCCTCGACTTTTTTAATCAAGCTCTTTTTTCTACCTTTATAACAAGTTTTTCTCCTTTTCCTATCCTCTATGAATGCCAATTTGAGCCTACTCCTAGTCATGATTGAGTTTTGAATTGAGAATAATGGAAATGAAAGGAAAAAAATGAAAGGGAAATGAAAATGTTAAGAAAATGAGTATAAGTTGATAAACAAGAATCACATCAAGGAAAGGAAGGGTGAAGGAGCATATAATTCTCAAGGAGAATGTGGGTATATATAGGGAGAAAATGGGGCTTGTTCATGGATTATTGGTCACACTTGACCGTGGTCCCACTTGATTTCAAGTGTTGACTGCAATTATTTTTCAGTCCGGCTCCTGTGCGGAACAGCCAAAGTTCCGTATGTGCGGAACAATCTCAGCCGTCGGATGAGATTTTGAACTGTCCAGATCTGGAGAGAGAAAAGTTACGGCTGACTTAAAAAATAATAATAAAAAAAAATTCTCTCTCCAGATCTGGCACCGTTAAAAAATCTCATCCGACGATTGGGAGCGTGTCCCGCACCGTACGGAAACAAAAGTTGTTCCGCATAGGAGCCGGGACGATTATTTTTGGACAACTACTTGTCACATTCTCCAGTACAAATATATGACTTTTTTTTTTTTAAAATCCGAATTGGCGGTTGTTCTATAAGGAGAGAAGAGAAGCACCTCACAAGAGGAGAAGATAGCCCTAGTAAGGGAGACAATTAAAACTTGTCCCATGTATGGGAGGGTATCGAACCCACGACCTCTTGATCGTGGGCAGACTCTTGCCCCACTGAGATAAGGGACCTTTGATACAAATATATGACTTTGGGCATCAGATTTTTCCTTAAAATCGCCTTAAATTTATGCTTGTTCCAGACAAAAAAAAATCAAACAAAAATAATGTGTAAATACACTAAATTGCAATTTCAGTTACAAATTTTAAAACTAGTGATAAATTGTCTAGTACACTATTAAACTTATTACATGTATAGTAATGTGATTAGTCAAAGTTAATAAGTTCACTTTAAATAATTGATATCATTACGTACATGTGAAACAATTTAATTGGTGTACTAACAATATATTAGAAAATACATAGTCTCTCTTTCAGAATCCTCTTAATATCACCGTACCGAAATATTTTTTGTCAATTTTACTTAGTCAGACTAGCCAACTATGATGGAAGTGTAAGTGAATAGTCAAATAAGACTGAAAATAGGATATACAAAGGTCCTTAAATAAAAAGATATTAAATAACTAACTAGATAATTATTCTCGTCAAGTATGAATGGGTTTCAAACCATCGTCAAGTATGAATGGGTTTCAAACCATCTAATATTTCACACATGATTTGGCATTTGTTGTGACATTCATAATTAGGAGAAAATCGTCTGTCCCAGAACCCCGTCCTCCTGTCCCAGAACCCCGTCCTTTTTCCTATCCCACCACTAGAAATGTGTCACGTGTCCTACTTAGAGAGAAAGAGATAGGAGAAGAGAAAAATTAGAAGTATTTTGTCGGAGGTATTTGTGTTTAGGATGAATAGACATGTGGCACATTCTTGTGGTGGGATAGGGAAGGGGATAGGGTTATGGGACAGACGATATTAACCCCTTCTTGTGTCTGACCCTTTCTCAAAAAAATACATCCTTTGTCGAATTGAATGTCACTTTCCTATTAATTTTGTATAGAATAAGAAAATTTTAATTCTTCACGAAGTAAATAATAAAAAAGAAAAAAAAAGAAAAAAACGCTAAAAATGTCTATCCACCTTCTCTCCTTTTGTTTACTTCAATCCAAAAATTGTATTCAAACTCACTTCTTGTTAATAAGTCAGAGCTTTTATTCTACTGCAAATAAACTTTGTTCATAAACATTCATTATTGTGTTTACAACTTACCAAAAGTTACAAACCAAAGTCAAAAGAAGGCTAACGCAATTAATTAGTGTAATATTTCTAACTCAAAACATAGATCCTCGACTTAGGCAGACATATTTACTATAAGAAAACAATTACAAAACCCTACATTATGTTGCCTTTTGTCTCTTTACTTTTAAATCACACATGCACAGAACAAACTTATATTTTATAAATGTTTTATTTGTCGAATAAATAGACATTTTTAGTCACTGAGAGTATTTTAAATCACTGTAACTTTGGTCGAAAAATGAGTTTTTTAACTTTTTTCATCACTAAAGTTTTTTTCATTCGACATTTTGGTCAAAATAAGTTTTTACTGCCATTTTCATCACTAAAGTTTTTAGGTCTTCCATTTTGGTCACTAAAGTTTTTTATTACTGCCATTTTGGTCACTAAAATTTTTTCATTACGCCATTTAGGTAACTTAAAGTTAGTGACCAAAGCAGTGGGAATGAAAAAAACTTTAGTGACAAAATGAACCTAAAAAACTTTAGTGATGAAAATGGCGAAAAAACTTATTTTGACCAAAATGGCAGAATGAAAAACTTTAGTGATGAAAAAAGTTAAAAAAACTCATTTTTGACCAAAAATGTGGCAGACAACATCTTAGTGACAAAATAGCTATTTATTCTTTATTTGTCATTTCATGATCTATTAACATGTTTCTTTTGTTGGCATATATATATATATATATATATATATATATATATATATATCTGCCTTGCTGCTTCTGAGCCATCTTAAATAAACTAACATTATTATGATTTTGTCACATATTCATCATTTTTTATTTTTTTCCTCTAAAGGAGAATATGTGTTTTATTTTTTTTCCTCTAAAGGAGAATATGAGTTTGGTTTGTAATGAGCGTTAAACTCAGGTAATTAGTTTGGATAGAGAGTTTTGTCATCACCGAGACATCCCTCTTTTATATCACTTTTTCAAGCTTTACATTAATATTTTGGCATGAATTCAACCGACAAATAAGGCTCTTCTTCGGTGCTTTAGAATATATATATAGAAGATTATTCATTTTACTCACTAATGTGTCAAATTTATATGTATTTAACAAAAAAATTTAGCACTAGTAAAAAGTCAAATCTCAATTTGCTGAAAATTGTACTACAACTCCATCTTAATTACTGTAAACTTTTCTGTTTAACTAAATATTAGAGATTTAGATGTGTGTCTGTGACATTTTAATTACGGAAGTTGTTATCCACAAACTTAAACTAAAATGGGTAACCTAAAGGGTAAATTGATAAACTTTAAGTGTGAACATAACTATAATTATGAAGGAATAAAATCGTCTGTCCCACAACCTTATCCCCTTCCCTGTCCCACCACTAGAAATGTGTCACATGTCTATTCATCCTAAATACCACCTCCTGCATTTGCTATTAGTCATATTTCATCCCTCAAAATACTTCTAATTTCTCTCTCATCCTACCGCTTTCTCTCTAAATGGGATATGGAAGGGGATAGGGTTCTGAGACATATGATTTTCTCCCCACAAGAAGTGGGGAATAGGATTTGAACTACGGTCTATATTTTTTTAGACTTCATCTTTAATCGCTAGACCAATTTCTAAACATTGTAGCGTTTGAAATCGATTGTTTAGGAAAGAAATTAATTAAAAAGATGTGAAGAAAAAGAAGTGATTAATATAATGGTGAAGTTTCGACCTTGTTTCCATCCAAAACTAGAGGTCATTTTAATGTAAACAAATTGTAAGTTCTATATTTCTAGAGCATAAAACTTAGTTGCAAAGCCAAGGCCATGCAAAGGGCATATATGATGTCTGGAGGAGTTGTACTACCCACTATGTCGAGTAAGGATCCATCAAGGAATGAGTTTTTTATTGTGAACCGGAGGGAGAAAAAACAAGCTTACATAGGTAAACCCTTGAATATTACGTGTACCAGATTTATTATTCATATTTAAAGAAAATAATAGTTCAAAAGCATTTGTTTTTATGCAATTACACAAGGACAATTTTATTATATGTGGGCACTAAACGTGCACTAGAACATAGGAAATGTGCTAAAATATAATCTTAAACATTAGGAAAAGATATATATATATATATATATATATATATATATATATATATATATATATATATATATATATATATATATAGTCAAGCCCCGTAATCGGGAAATGAACCGTTTTGCCAAACAGAACACAGAACTCATAACATAAAACTTATACATGCATCAACAGAAACTATAAAACATGCTAAGAAATAAAACCTCAAATAGTGTATATATATATATATATATATATAAACTTAACTTAAAAAGGGTACATCATAACTTAAAAGGAAATAATACAACTTAAACATACTTCAAAGTTGATCACACTTAGTCTATTTGAAAACAGTAAAGTGAGCTAGACGTCTATAAAGCGTCATCTCCTTGATACTCGAAAACGACGTCCCCCACGTACCCTTCGTAGCTAACATCCTGCTCTTCTGAAAAGGAAAGATGGATAAGGGTGAGCAAAACCAACTATTGCTTAGTAAGATCCCTTCAACCTTGGGATGAAGAAATATATAGACACTTAATTAAAACAGTTTATGCATCCCAAAAACATTTCATAACTTTAAAAAAACATAATCACCAATAAAGCAGTAAAATCATGGAGTGCAGGATTGCCGCCCATACAACGACCCTACGCTCTGATCCTCCACCCGAGGAATAAGAAATACTTGCGACTCAACCTCCTAACTTTCTCAACGGCTTCAGGAATGACGGTTGCACACCCGCCACTCTCACCCCTCCACTGCGAGGCCGCTAGGAAGTGAAGGTTCTAGCATAGCGTATAAGTGGGAATGCCTAGCTTCTCAATAGCACGAGTACAAATGATGGCAGTCGTCTACACCCTTACTACGAGACAACTAAACAACTCCAAAAACCTGAAAAACAGTTAGCAAAACGACTTCCATTTCCCTGCAAAAACTGCTCACATCAAATATCAAATGCAAACATCATATATTGTTGTATACTGTTCGTGACATCGTACATCATGACTTGATGTTTGGGCCTCTCCCAGCATCTTATCAATGTACTTATCATATAACACAACTCTACATGCTACATCTTATCCCAAGTTAGGTACATTGACTCCTCATGAAATCCATAACATAACATAAGCATAACATAAACATAGTGGATCCTTTATTAGTCAATGTCCCTACTGGGATGTTCCCTTATGCTTACAATCATAAAAACAGCAAGTACTCATGCTATCACAGACATGCGCAATTAAACAATATACAATTCATGCATTCACATTAAATATTGCTTCATCCATTTTTATGCAAGAAAACGTGATAAAACCATTTTTCATTCATACTTCATACATAATCTGTAAAATATCAGTTTATGAAAGCTTTGGAAAAATTCAAAGTTGAAGGGTCCTTACCTTATCACCGTTACGTTCGTAACTTGTAAAAATCCAGAAAATCTTGTTCGTGTTCCTAATTGAAAGACATACACAAAAAAATCTAAAATTTAAATCCTAATCCCTTGGGTCAGATCGTAGCCCTATAAGTCTAGTTTCTAAAAATAAAATAGAATCAGGGGATTTGGAGTTCTAGATTTACCTTTATGACGTTTCTAGTGCAGTGCACGTAGGCTGTCCAGAATCTGCTTTTCTTTTTCTTTCTTATTCTTTCCTTCTCTACTTTTCTCCTCTATTTATAAGCTATCTAAACTCCAGATTTCTGGAAGGTTATAACTCTAAAGTAGGCAACCAATCCTCAAAGCTCAGCCCCCCTAGGATTATCTATAAAGGTACCCCTTCATGAACACTAACCTCCCTCCAAAATTACCAATAAGCTAACATATAATTCTTTTTATGCACTTAGGTCCTTTAATCAATCCAAGATGTCATAGAAACCATAAACAATTATGTACATAATATATAACACATGCAAAAATCAATTAGTCACACGACATAAAATATAGTCATGCAATTTCTATGGTCAAAAAGGTCAATATATATATATTAAAAAGACTTCTATTTAAAGAATGAGGTGTATAATTTTTTATTATTGGATTGAATAATTTTGCTTCTTCTGTTACAGTGCCGTAATCTTCTTGTTCATTTTCATAAGTTCATTTTTGCCCAGTGATAATGTTAGATTTGGAACAATTATATATGTAACAACAACATTGTTATACTAAAAAATACTCAGAGTCTGTTCGTCTCTAACCTATCAACCTTCCAATTTTTTTTGTTAATTTTACTTTAGTAAGGACTACTCATGATCAATTGTGATGGAAGTATTGATGAATAGTCAAATAAGATTTTTTTTTTTTTTTTTTTTGGCAAAGTCATAGTAAAATAATTTTGAAAAGAGATCCAAAGGTCCATAAATAAAAAGATAACAAATATCTAACTAGATTATTATTCTTGTCAAGCACATGACCATGGTTCGGAACCATCTAATCTTTACTCAAAATGGCAATTTTATTGCATTTGGAATGATTTTTCATTTTTTTTAAAATAACTTATCTTGAAATTTGAAAAACAAAAATTTTTATAAGAAAAAATGTAATAAATAAAGCGTTAATTGAAACATTAGTTTGCTCGGCGCATGTGTGGTTTCAAAGTAACAGACAAAAAGCAATATATCATAGGGGTTGTAGGCTAGAAGTCGTACGTTCCTATACATGTCCTCATCGTTCATAATTTCTCGGGTGTATATATCTTTCAATATTTATACATATAGCGAATTGCAAGTGATTGGGGAGAGGCATGAGGGCATGTATGAGACCGGCGTTGTTTTTGTCGATTTTATATAAGAGAATACGGATAGACTTTTTAGGTTGGTTGATATTTTAGGAAGCAAACTAGCACGATGTGAAGGGAAATAAGTGATTAATATTATTGTTGAAGTATCCATCTTATTTCCATAAAAAAATAGACATAAATATAAAAAGGGAAAAATCATTTACAGTATACTTATACAAAACCTTGAGTTATATTTTTCTAAATAAACGTTCTAAGAAGAATAGTTATATTACAAATCTAGTCTAATGGACTTTCTAAATCTATATTTTCGTAAGTTTAATAGGCAAATGAAATTACTATATTTGCATATTTGTGTATTAAACATATTTATTTTTTCAAAAAAAATAAATTATTAATAGATCGGATGTGTTGAACCCTGAACCTTGGATTAGAAGGGAGGAATCAGGGGCGGCTCAAATTTTTTCGGGGCCCTATACCAAATTTTAAATTAAGACTTTATACAACCTTAAAAAAAAAAATTGGGGCTCCAAATTTTTAGGGATCCTGTGCGGTCGCTCAGCTCGCACCCTGTTAGCCGCCACTTGGGAGGAATCCCACCTAGAATGATGGGTTCTGAATACATCTGATAAGGAGAAACATCGATCCTATACCGTGACCTTTCAAATTGAGAATGTTTGGGCCTTTTACGCCGATTTTCACCTTTTACTACACATTTAGGCCTTTTAACAAGGGCCCAAAAAACGAGTATGTCCCGAACACTCGTAATAGTGTAACTCATTTAGTACCCAATAATTAGTTTATGGTTAAGAAAGAATAGAAGACGAACTTAACATTTGACAATAATTGCACAAAATAACTGCTCCCATAATACCACTGAAACATATGGATTGGAGGTTGACTTAACATTTTGTATGAATGCACTAAGTGGCAACTCATAGACTACCACAGAAACAGTAACTCCTATACCGTGATATTTGCTAAGGAATTATGTCTTCAACTCAAAATTAAAAGACATTACAGAAGGTGGGCCCAATAACCATTTTATTTTATTCGCACATTATCATTCCAAATTATAGATAATTTTTGTGATTTTCATGTAGCCATAGGCTTAACTTGGATTGGGTTTTGGTTTTGGTTTTGGTTTGGCGGGAGAAATTCAAATTCAATTTTTTTTTTCAAATAATCGTTCAATTCCAAATTTTAAAAATTTGGAATTTGAATTTCTCTTGCCAATTTTAGAGGCCAAAATTTGAACTTGAACGATTATTTGAAGAAAAAAATTTGAATTTGAATTTCTCCAAACAATTTTTTTTGTTTCTCCCGCCAAAACTCAAACTCAAACCCAAATCAAAACCAAAACCCAATCCAAGTTGAGCCATAGTGAAAAAAGCTACTACCTCCATTCCATAGTTTTTGCGACTTTCAAGATATGTGGCAAGTAAGTAAAAATCAACATGTTTTTTTTTAATTAAAATATCAATATTACTCATTTAAATAGAATTAGTGGTATACAAGTCCTATTTAAGAAAGTAATATTAATATTTTAACTAACAAAACACCTTATTTATTGTCTCCTTAATTTTTGTTATATGTACTGAAAATCTAATATTTAAGAATGGATAGAGTATTATAATACCTGCTCATTCACCTGTCCTTCACTTGATCGATAAAGAATGGAAAAACATCAGTAAAGGAGGAGAAGATAGACAGTAATTGTCTCTATAAGGAACCCCTTGGAAGTGAATCTAAGAAGATATAGTAGTTTAACTGCAACCTTACTATGATCACAATAATATCCTGTTAAGTAACAATGGTAAACACCGCGTGACTGTTGCATACTTTTGGGAAGGTGTTATATGTCTACGCAAATAAAATATTCTCTCGTAAAAAATATTTATCATTAAGACTTATTTTACGCAATAAGGGTTATAAAATTACAAAAGATTTTTATTCACGAAAATTCAGAACAGTCAACAATATTTTGCATATACTGAAATTTTGGTGTTACGCACTATACTCAGATCGAGTGCTAGAGGAAAAGAAAAAATCCAGTTGGAGTGGCGGCATCTTCCTCGACCGGGATGGGGAACAGTCATTGACGGATCCAGAAATATAATTCACTAGGCTTATTTGATATACACAACAATTCACTAGGGTCATTTATACATTTATTATTTAAATGGAGTAAAATATATCATTTTTTTCACTGAGGCCCCCTGTGAACACATCGTGTATAAGGTAAGAGACTTCCCACTTCAATGGAAAAATTCTCTATGGGACGGTTCTTTTGGGTACATGTGAGACATGAAGGTCTGCGAAGTCTACTCTACATGTGAATCCTGTTTCAAATTATGTGAAAAGAGTGTAAGCCGTACCCACAAAGGCTGTCCCATCCCAGACTTTCCCCACTTCAATGGATATCGCTATATCAAATTCCCGGTCTTTTTTCGTTTTTCTTTTTGGTTTCTTTCTCAATCAATCAATCAAGAACAAATTTTCATGATATGAAGTGGCAGCAACTGAATTAGAATAATTAATTATGCCGAGTCATTGACCACCATTCTCAAAAAGCTCAAATCTTTTTTTTTTCATTTTCCTTTTCGGACCTTGCTAGGCTACTAGAATTATTAACTAAAAGATTGACTAAAATAGTTTTTTTGACCTTTTTGCCCTTATAGTTGGGTAAATCCCTTATACTAACAGGGGGTAAAATAGTCATTTAACACCCTCAATTTGGGAATTTAGGATTTCTATACTCAAAATTGTAGGAGTAAATCATTTTCCTTTTCATAAACCTCATGATATGATTGATATTGATTCTGTAGAAAAAAATGGTGTTTATTGCTATTGAGTAATGGAGCCAATAATTGATTTTAAACCAAAATAAACCACTGTAAAAATTATTATAGCATGTCCTTTTAGCTTTTTTGATTTTTTTAAAATTACTATATGGGGTAGGGATTATCAAACTAGGACCTGCTATAAGTCGGAAGTGTTGAGCCAAATACGTTAGCCTTTCTTTACTGTATTTTTTATATATAACCTTATCAAATTTATAGTTTGATAGTTTGAACCCCGGTGAATTTTAGGTAGGGATTATCAAACTAGGACCTGCTATAAGTCGAAAGTGTTGAGCCAAATACGTTAGCCTTTCTTTACTGTTTTTTTTATATATAACCTTATCAAATTTATAGTTTGAACCCCGGTGATTTTTAACTGATACATGTTTAAGGAAATTCTTATCCGGGTTTAGAATGGACTAATGTTTCACAAGTGAAGTAGTTAGTGGTAATTCAGCAAAAAGTAGTAATAGTGGTAGATATGCTGAGTCATTGACTACCATGTTGTTAGATGTTGCTGTTTGGGCTATATCTAGGGTCATGGATCACTTGTTACACATTGAACCACATCACTTTTTTTTATATAAAAAAAAAAAACCTCTTTACTTGGAATAATTCTGTTGTGTACCTGAGTTATATGTGGGGTTATAAATAACTTGGTCCACATTGAACCGCATCACTCTTTTTATTAAAAAAATAAAAACACTCCCCCTTTTAGTGCAAGTATAGAGGGGTTTTTTTTTATTATTATTAAAAGAGGTGATGTTACTCAATGTAGACCAAGTGGTACATGACCCCACATATAGCCCAGGTCCATAACAAAAAAATGTCATTTACTTACACCAAAAGGGGGAGTGTTTTTATTTTTTAATAAAAAGAGTGATATAGACCAAGTGGTCTATGACCCCACATATAGCTCAGATATACAACAAAAAATTTGATTTGAACCATCTCCTTGATAGGGTCCTTATTTTCTTTGTTGATATGGGGTATGATTGGATTGGCACTATTTAAGATTATTGGTCTCAGTCTCATACTAATTTCAATCAAATTCAAATTAAATTCTTTGTGAATTTGTGTTTGAGATTTTATTTTCATACTCAATCCAAAGAAAATTTGGGTCTGAGTTTAAGTCTCAAACTCAAATCAGATCTAATCCATGTAATATCTGGGGGGGGTTTTCAATTGAATTGCAGATTGCATATCCTTTTAGTTTTTTGTGTCTTGACATAATCATGTAAATTAAGTAGTTAAATAGAGTGATTTTACTATAAGTGATTTCTAACTCATAATCATGTAAATTAAGCAGTTAAATAGAGCAAAACAGGGATTTCTACTTTAATAAGCAAAAATGTTTAGTACAATTGAAGACTGAGATGTTACAAAGATCATATCTTTATAATTACTACATTTTTATGAGAATGTTTTTCTAGGGTTCTAGGAGAATTGTGTACTTAGGGCTGAATAAAAAAAAAAATGAGCTAAAAACAAGAACCTCATTTTTCATTATTTCTTTACACTGGTAGGGGATTGATTCTTTTGATTCTTGCCAAGCAATTATCTTTAGGCCTTTGATGGGGTAAAAACTGGGTTGGGCATGAAGGGTTCTTCCTTTCAAGCCTACAACAACAACAAAAAATTGCAAAAAATGGTTACCTATTTATGTTACTTGTTCTTTTTCTATCAAGAATTTGCATCAGAAATTTTCAAGATTGTTCAACTTACTCGTAATCGAGCAGGAAATGGTGAAGGAAAATGGATATTTCGAGCTTTGCAAGATCGTTTCCAGGGCACAATCTACCTCCTGCTCCAAATGGTAAGAAAGTTCCTGCTTTTGCTGTTAGATTCTGCAAAATTTAAAGCATTTGACATGTTATTATTAAGGCAAATGAGATTAGATGGGGGGCAAGTAAAGAAGGAAACCTACATCCCATCTCGAAGGATCGAATTTCTTAGGCTGAGGATAAATTTCAGGATCAAAGTGAATCTCCCTAAACCAAACTAAAGCTTTCCACCCCTTAGGAATGGTATAACCTGAAAGAAATACAATATTTTGTCAAATGAGGTTAGATAAAAGGGTAGATAGAATCTTGAATCTTTTGGTTGTGAAACTCACCACTAATCTCGACGTCTTTCTTTGCCTCTCGGAACACCACAAACGAGAAGGTAACAATACGCAGTGTTTCATCGATCACCTTCAAGATTTCGAGCCTTCCTCAGTAAGTAGAGCTTAAAAATTGGCTATAGTACTAACTTGACCTTCAATATGCATATTAAAAAATTTACCTTGTTGAGATAGTCCATTTTTCGAATTTCTTTCAGTGTCAAGCCTTTTTGTTCTGGTGTCCTGTTTTTTACAATTTCATCTTGCTCAGCCTGCAATTTTATCCGATACTCCATTATCGAAATGTTTATTGCAATTTTCTACAAAGGCAATGATCTTAGTTAGTTACCTTTGCTTTCTTAAAGAGCTCAGGATGATTCTGCAGAAATAGAGTTGCCCACATAGAAACATGGGCAGATGATTCATGACCAGCATTTAGATACATTACTAGAATATCGATGATGTCTTCGTCTTTCAATTCTCTACCTTTCTCATCTACAGCATTAATCAATAAATCCAACATATCTTTCTTCTCCGAATTTGGATTTTCCCTCCGTTCATCCACTACTGATTGAAATATCGCCACAAGCTTTTTGCGTGCCTGAAATTTGTTTAATCAAATAACTATTTTGACTTAGAAACCGCGGTAGCAGCATAAAAGAGAGAAGGGCTGACCTTGAGGGCGTTATAGTACGCGAAACCAGGAATGTTAATAGCCATAGCTCTAACACCATGATTAAGGGTGGTATACTCCTTTTCTAAGGCTTCCCTAACATGATCACCTCCCGAACTGAGAAAAATATGCATAATTATCCGAAAAGTGAGTCTTCTAAGTTCAGTTAAGAACTCAATTTGCCCCATTTGAGACCATTTATCCAATCCTGAAACGACGATTTCTTCAATGTATTTCAGGTACATTGACAATGCTTCATGTCCATTAACTGGTGCTGCTGTTAATTTCCTCAGACGCTTATGTTCTTCGTAGGAAATGCCGATAAACGACTTTTCCCCTATGAGTTTCACTGTCGAAGTTGGCCATCCTGGCATGAATGCTTCATCATCGGTTAGTACTTTTCTACTTGCTTCTGGTGTTGTAACAATTATACTTGGATTACCAAACATCACTGTCTTGTATAGTCCCCCGACGTCCATATCTGCATTTATAGTCCCCAAAAAAAAAAAATTAACCAAGAAATGAAACAGTTCAGCTCTTATGCGGAACAAAGAAAATTCGTAACGTGCCGAACAATCTGGACCGTCGGATGATAGTTTTAACGACCCAGATTTAGAGAGAAAAAAGTTGAGGCTGAACTTAAAAAATAAAAAAATAACAACTTTTTTCTCTCCAAATCTGTACCGTTCAAAGCTATCATCCGACTGCCCAAATTATTTCGCACGGTGCAGAACTTTTCTTTTTTCGCATAGGAGGCGGAGTGGAAATGAAAGACATAAAAATGCATGTGGAAAATCAGTAATGACCAAAAAGGAGCCTCTCTCTCTCTCTGTTTTTTTCTTTCTCTCGTGTTCCTAGTGTTGTTTTTTTTTAACTACCATGACTAGATTGAAAAAATTACTAAACGGTAATAGATATTGGGTTCGATTAACATTTCCGTCATTGCCACGTCAGTGAATCAGTGGAAAACTGATGATGACGCGAAGACAAATAGGACAAGTTGTAATATATATAAGGAAAGAATGACATTGGTGGAATAACAGGGTAACTTGGGCATGGAGCCGTCCTTGTGGACTAGCCCACACCCTTCTAACATGAATTGAGGTGGACCTACTTTGCAGGTAGGTCCCACTCAACTTATGTGAGAGGTGTGTGAATCAGTCTTATAAGGACAATTTTATTTTAAAATTTTCACGCCAACTTATGTGAGAGCCGGTGTGTGGGTCCCTTGGAATTTTCCGGAATAATATGGCAATCCAAAACGAGTTTTTTTTAGTTTTCAGGGATTATTGAAAAGCGTTAATAAAAAAAAACATTTGAAGAAGAACCAATTGGGAGTACAGAAAAGACATGTTTTTCTCTGCCTGAACAGAGGATGAGACCAAAGAAATGGCGGTAAAATAAAAGATGACAATAGAACTCTTGAGAGACTGAAAGTTGAAATGTATCATAGCACGAGCATTTCTTTTCATCTTTGACTCAAACATTTGGATCATAATGCTTTGTATCACTAGAATACAAACTTAGGAAAAAAAACACAAATCTATATCGAGAACAATACTAATTCTATTTCATTCAATAATATAAATCGTTTAGTATATATATAGCGAAGAATATACTTGTATATATCACTAATTTTATTTAAAAGAGTAATATTGATATTTTAATTTAAAAATTATTTTTTTTTTGCTTGCTTACTTTTCGCTATATGTTCTAAACGATTTATATTAAATAATGGAATGAGAAGTATTTATGATAAATCATTGGGAAAGAGAATTTAAATCTCTTATTATTTGAGTTTCTTTTCACAAATTGAAATCTTTGGCCATGGTTCTTGAAACCCAAATCCTAAATAGAGCATTCTCTCTGTCCCAAATTGAGTATCTACTGATCAAAGGTGTCATATCCTAATGGGACAGGCGTCTCTCTACGACCTTGAGGTCGTGCGTACGATATCCTCCGCTTGCGTGCAGCAAGTTTTAATCTCCCTTTCTAGGGCTATCTTCTTCTCGTCTGAGGCAGTTCTCTCTCACTATAGGGCAACCGCCCAATCGGACTTCAAAAAAAATTGAATGTCTACTGCTTTGAAAATGTTAACAAGATTGCTCGAGTTTTCTGGGGTGTTGGGGGGGGGGTAAGAGAAAGTACCTGGAGACAAATTTGGAGATGAAAGAATCAGGATTGCTGGACTTGAAAGCTCTAAGGAAGGACCACATATTACCAATGAAAGGCAAACCAAGATCACCTGGAGGCAGAGAAAACCTCTTATCACCCAACTTAGCTTCGAATCGCCACGAGTTTATGCTGCGAAGTAGCCATTGAAAGACCACAAGACCACCAAAAATGGCCATTAGAAGAGTAGTGATGAATGCCAACTCCATTAGATTAGATTAGATGATCCCCAGGTTTTGTTTGTAATGGGACCACTGGACAATCTTAAAAGGAAAACAAGAAGAAAACTTGGGTTTTTGATCAGCAGAGACTAGAGATAAAAGGACACAAAACTATTTCTCAATGACATATATCCCTCTCATAAGTCTTTTTCTCTCAAGTTCAATGTAACAAAAACAAAATACAATGTATAGAAGAAGAGAAAAAAGATAGTGGGGGTGGGGGTAGGGGGAAGGGGGTAATAATAATATGTGAGTATAGCCATCTATATAGATATATATAGAAAATGGAATAGTATGGAGATTGGTTTGCCGGCCTGTATCTATTTGTCTTGTCATGTTGTCTATAGTATCTTCCTCTTTATTTAGATAAAAAAAAGTATCTTCCTCTTTTACATATATATAAAGTGGTTAAAAGTAGGGGTTTCAACGGGTTCGAAATCTCACATATTTCGAAAAAATGTGAGTATGGTGAGGTGATGTGATCGTGAGTTGAACGTGAGACTTAATATTCAAGTTCGCTACTTATGTGAAGTGAGCGTGAGCAATCTGCACTTTCAGCTAGAAAAAAGTTCGAACCTGAATAAGATTAATATAATTAAAATATTAAATATATATATATATATATATAAATATATAAAATAATAATAATATTATTATTATTATTATAATATATTGATAAACTCAATACTCAATACCACAGTTTAATTATTCTCTCCTTCACAAAACCCTATTCAATATTCAACGAGACCGACTCATCATCTTCCATCACCATCATCAGTCATCCTTGTTATGTCTTCAACACGTTTACAAGGTAAAATTTGGCTCTTTCTTTCTAATTGTACTATGCTACTGCATCAATAGACGATTAATCCAAATCTTATTCTATATTTATGTCGTTTTGTCTCTTTTGCTTCTTTTTTGTATTCTTGTCTAAATTTAATTTTAAGGCTCATTGTATTATACTATTCTTGAGACAAGATTTTCGTTTTTTTCGCTGATATAAATGAGCTTGGGAAGCTCATGCTAAAATGTGAGCTGAGCGTGAGCTCAAGGTTTATGAGCTTTTTCGGGTTGAGCGTGAACGTGAGCTTTTCAATTTTTATGTGAGCTGAGTGTGAGCTATGCCAAGTTCAGCTCACATAGCTCGATTGACACTCCCTAGTTAAAAGGTAGAGGTGTTCAGGAAAAATCGAAACTAACCAATCTCAACCGATTCAATCCATTCTAAACCGATTTTTCGGTTTGAACGAAATTAAAACCGAACTTTTAGTTTGGTTTAAAAAAAATTATAATCCAAACCAAATATAATTATGACTATTTTGCAATCAAACATATTTAACTTCTTATTTATACACATGACATGACAAACAAGTTCTTCAAGTGCTAAAGAAAGAGTTTGAAGAGTCGTCAGTTGATATGTGATTTTAGATTTTCATCTGAAACTCTTATTTTGAACTAATAATGATGTAATTTTTTTATTTTTTGCTTTTTTTCTTGAAGAATAGTTTTGCAGTAATTTGTTTGAAATTCAATAATTGAGATTAATACTTATGTTTAATTAGTTTGTTTTTTTATTGTGTTTAACTTGTTAAAACAATAGACATATTTCTTTATATTATAGCAACTAAGTAATTATGTAAAAAAAAAATATTTACTTAATAATCAATATATTTTATACATAAAAACCAAAATTCAAATCAAATCAAATCGATACAAATCGAATATATCGGTTTAAAATTTTAAATGGTTTGAATTAATTTCAAAATTTTCAAACTTGATTTGGTTTGAAAAATATGTAAAAGCAAACCAAAGTCAAACCATTAACTCCTATAGTATCACGCCCTTCAAAACATGGAAGAGCTTGGCTATATGTTCTTATGGGAAAATGGGGAGGAATGGGACTAGGTACTGGGACAAATGAGAAAAATTCCGCACGTGTGAAATTATATTTTTGCGCCGGGGCCAATGTCCTTTTGAATCTTGATTGACACATGATTCCACTAACAAGTGGCAAAGGTCAGGTGGAAGTTGCCTAAAAATTGAGTGCGAGTGCGATTATGATTGTTGTCATCATGTGCAAACTTTATTTTTTTTCAAGAACCCAAATTATTTGTTTCCTTCCATATATGGTTCATAAACTCATATGGGGAAGAACTATTGGTTGAAAGTGATTTTTGGGGCATTGAGATACAAAAGGGTAAAGGAAAAACCAAAACATACACTACAGCCAAAAATATCTATTGCGGCGTTTGTTATATGTCGTAATAAGACAAAAAAAATATCGTTATAAATCTATACCAATATTTATTACAAATGTCGCTTAAACGTCACTTTTACCTGTGTCGTTATGATTTTTACTGACATTTGTTACAAGTGAGTGAAATGTCTACCTTCTCAAATTTGAAGTCTTCCTAGCAAGTGAGTGAAGAGAAGATTTGCTTCTTCCTATATGAGAAGAACATAGAATGAGATACAAATATAAGATAGAAAATATTTTTTCTTATGCAAACTAATATTGCTAATAATACTTAATTTTAATCGCGGATTAATCAATTATAACCAATAGTTATTTAACCATAGTCACGACTTGTTGGAGAATTTGGTTTTTTCTCAAAAAATTAATTGTAATTAAAGTGTCGTGAGGACATTTTTGAGCCAATATATTTATATATTACACCTTTCGGTTTTGAATGTTATTGAGATTATCACGAAGTGGGTTGCGCAAGCTTCATGATGATGTATAACATGTGAGAAAACCAATTCTTTGTGTGAATGATAAATTGGTATAAAGTATGGTGATTGAAATGTGGGAATTGAGTTTTAACTTCACATCCCACATGGAAAACTCATGAAAGAGAAAAACCTTTTATAAGTTAAAGTGGTTGACATGAGTTTAAATTGTCTTACTTATATTATGCCCGTGTGAGATCCCCGTGCGAGCCTGCCCGGAGGGATGCAAATGGATGGCTCATCGATACCAAAATAGCTTGAACGTCAAGGGTTTTGCTACTGGTTTGGTTTTATTTTGGTCGAATTCAAACAATTGTAAACTGTTAAAAGGCTTCTACTCTCACCTTATTGCTGGACTGTTACAGTCCTGCAATTCATTTCGAATTGATGGTGTTGACTGTAACAGCCAGTATAATGGTTGAGCCTGAGCTGTTACTCCTTATTACTTTTTTCGGTACTGTTTTGTTTATTTTTTCTAGAAAAAAAATTAATAAACAATAACAGTAACAGTGTACTGATTTTGGGTTTTTCAATCTTTATTTTCTGTACTAATTTTATTTATTATATTCTGTGTTAGGGTTAAAATCAGTAGCAATTATTTCAGTAAAACTAGAAATAAATTCCAACACGACTATGGTCTAAGATACCTTCATCCATCATGGTTAATTATTACTACCCCCAACACTCCGCTTTGAAACGACGCAAATGTCCTCCATTTATTTTCACTTAGTTATATAGTCCTTAAATTTTTAGATGTTATGCATCAATCAATGATACTCAAGAAAAAAAAAAAAATGCTTTTTGGCTAAAACTGTTTAAAAAATCAAATTTCTTGAATTTTTAAATTTTTAAATGAATTAATTATAATAATACCTCGAATTATTTATAATCTTACCACAATTTAGATAATTTATCTAATTAATTTTAACTGTCTAGCATTCTCCACATACTTATACTACATGATACAAACTTTAATATAATAATATATCTTTCATTTGTGCTAGCAATCATGGCGAAAAATGAAGAGCAAGAATATGTTCTTGTTGGATATGGAATTTAATAAATAAAATAAAAAAAGAATAATTAAGTTGAAGATATGAATGAAGAAAAATGTGTGATTCAAAGTGGTTGATGATTACATAACATGCAAAAGGGTTGATTTAATACAAAACAAGTGTTCCCAAAAGCAATAACAAGAAGGGGGGTTTTTAGTTGGTTGTATATCTGTATTTGGATATTATTATCAAAAACCCCACCAATAATATTGCTATGATTTTTCCATGCATAGGAACCATCTTGTCATGGCCAACTTGACAAATATTCCCATGAGAGATATATCTTTCACTTTTTGTAAATGTGTTTGTTTTCTTTGACTATTATGTAAAATAATTGTTATTTTGCATGTGCAGAACAATTATTTTATTGTTAAATGAAGTCATCTAACGAATGAGATAAATATGTATTTTTTTTAAAGAAAAAAGTAACACTTGTTTATCTATAAATTGAAATCACTTTTTTGGGGGAGGGGTGGAAAGAGATTTGTATATCATTTTTAACTGGAAAAAATGTACAAGTTGTACCGTATAAGATGAACAAAAGTCAGCTACATATGCAATAAAATGATTTAGGAACTTACCCCCCACAAGTTATATCTCGAGATTGGTGTATTCAATTGGGATTTTAAAAGACTATTTTGAGATAAATAAATCTTGTGGTATTCAATTAAGACTTTTAAGTAATCCAAATAAGTCACGTGGTATTCAATCAGGACTATTAGGATATTTTAAATATTATTTCAAAATTCAGTGGTATTCAATCAAGACTTTTAAAAAGTAACAAAAAGTCTTTTGGTATTAAAAAATTTGCAAATTTCGATTGATTTTATTTTTTTAATTAGGAATTTGTGGGATTTTTTAGTGAAAAGTATAAATACCAAACTCTTTAAAAAAATCTCACCCTAACCCATAAGACCTTTTAGTGGAATTTTCATGATTTGTTTCTTTGTTATATTTTTCATTGACTCTTCTAACTTTGAATATTTTCTTTTATTTATTGTTCCATTCCATTTGATCTCGTTTATGTTATTGCTAATGCAAGTAGTGGTGAGCACCGAATTTGAATTCAGGTTTTTCAATTTTTTAGTACCTAAAAAACAAACCCAATATCAATTCAAATTCAGAATTACCGAATTCAAATTGACCGAATTGGCGAATTCAGGATTCGATTTTGCCAAATTGACCAATTTCACAAGAAACCTAATTGAACATCAAGAAAAATCAAAATAAAAACAAACAATAAATTTATAAAAAGATAATCGAAATAATAAATTAGTCATCGTTTAATTCAACCATGTTTACACGGAAAATTAATAGTAAAATCGTCAAAATAACAATTTAGTGTAAATGTGTAATTCTTTAATATTTATTTAGATTTGGTCGTCAAAAAACCAAGAAAGTTAAGATGTTAAGGTATCTTTCCCCAACGGCTATGGATAATCTTTTAGACGTCAAAACAAAAAATTCAACAATTTAGATTAAAAGGTCAAATAGCTAAATAGCTATTTTTAGTGAAAATAGACATTTAAAAAATGGGTCTCATCCAGTTTTTAGGCATGATGATAGACACTTAAAAATATATATAATTTTCAGACATGATGTAGTTGACTTTTAACTCTTTTTCACTACACCAATGAATTGGCATATTCCAATTTTAATAATAAAAAAAACAAAAACAAAAATTCATCAACAAATTAAACTTTCAAAGTCGTAATTTATCGGCCCAATGAGAAGAATAAAACCCTAACCACCATGACCGCGTCAGCCAAAAACATCAAAATCAGAAAGTACTTTGGTGATTAGCCTACAACATACAAAAAAAAACCACTCCGACCCCTATGCGGAACAGGAAAAGTTTCACACCGTGCAGAATAATTTGGACCGTCAGATGATAGCTTTGAACGGTCCAAATTTGGAAAGAGAAAAGTTTTTATTTTTTTATTTTTTTAAATTCAGCCGCAACTTTTGTCTCTCTAAATCTGGACCGTTAAAACTATAATTCGACGGTCCACATTGTTTCGCACATTGCGAAATTTTCCCTGTTCCGCATAGGAGCCGGATTGAAAAAAAAACATGCAAACAAACAAAAAAAGCTTCGACTTAATTATCCTTAGCACACCAGACCCAGATTACATGTCCTAAACCCCACACAAAACAACGTTTCCGACTCCTAAAAGGATTAGCCACCAGAAATTTCTCATTGTGAGACCCAGTTCATAGGTAACTCAATTCTATGACCTTTTTTGTGGGACTGACCCAACAATTTTCTAATATAAATTGACCGCAACTTACATCTATAAGTAGACCTGTTTAATTAATGTGAGGGGATATGAGATCAATCACACAAGAACGGTCCTATGATTGAATTTTTCCATTTCCATTTATAATTGCCTCTTTATTCACTTATTGTCTCTTTATTAGAAAATAAATATACAAAACGCACACGCATATTGAAGTACATGTTCTTGTTTGATTCCTAGTTTGCTAATAATGCTATATATAATTATATATAATGATCAGTTCTAATAATTATTCTAAACGTGTGCAGCGATAGAATAGCATGCAATAGTTGCAACATAAAAGAAATTTTCTTTTTTAGTCCATGAAAAGAAATTCTATTTTAGTCAAATAGTAGTACTAGTAAGGGAATTTGAATCTTGCATTAGTAATTACTATCTCAATTTCTAAATATAAGACTTTCTAAAAATATGATTTTTTTAAAATTAAAATATTATTATTATTATTTTAAATAAAACTTGTATGCCACTAATTTTATTTAAAATAGTAATACTGTTATTTTATTTAAAAAAGGTTCTAATTTTTAACTTCTTAATTCTCGCAAATGGAAAGTCTTATATTTAGGAATGGAGGGAGTAGAAAGTTTTTGTACTTTGCCCTCTTTTCTTTTTCACAAGTACGTCTTTGCTTTTTATTTACAACTGTGTAAACTTTGAGGCCGGTCATTGTACGATATTTACTTTTTATTTTTCAGATGGATGTTGAGAAAAAGGTTTAGATCGGGAGAAATATTTAGTGGAGCAAAAGTTTGGAGAGCAGTTGAGGGGTAAAAATGTAAAATAACGTAATTTATTTTTACAAAAATTGAACCAAGACCATTTTTCCCCTTAATTGCTTCACACTTGTTCCAGAAAATATTTTCCATATACATATTGTATATGAATTGGTAATGCGACCTGGTTAGGGTGTTGAACACCCAGCACCCGCTGAACATGTTAGCCATTAGATTATAAAGGTACGGATCTAAAGGATGCAAACATAGCGCGGCCCGACACTATAATTTTCCCTCAAAATTCAAACTCTAAATCACTATAACTCCTCTTCACCATAATTGTAACCCACTATCCCTAAAATTTATGGAATCTTACCCACGATCCCTACCTTCCTCCTGCTCAATAACTATTGCCACGAACTGAACAACACGATTTCGGCCATTAAAACAATATCAATTTCTCCAATTATATAAATTGAAGGCGCAACCCCAATCCGTGATAAGAAATTGCAAAACCTAGAAATATTACAACGATTTTTCAATTACTAAATAGTTATTCTGGTCATCATGTTGTAGACATTAACAAGTTTGTGAGTTTTTTTAATAGTTATGGAAGATGGTGGAATTGTGGTAGATATTATTTGTCATAAAAGATATTAGATTTTTTCCAACTATAAGAGTGGATTTTAATAATGAGATCACAGATTCAAAATCTCACAGAAATCCGCTAAGATAATTGATATTATCATCATAAGCTCCCTTTAAATTCAAGTTCAGAAAAATCTAAGCACTGTAATAGCTGTAAAACAAATTCATAGTAGCTATTAACATGACATATAATAGATATAAGACAAATTCATAATAGCTATTATTTGCAAAGCTAATATCTATAAGACATTTCATAATAGCGCTAACCAGTCTACAATTTAAAATATTTTAATTAAGATTATACAACTAGAATGAATTGATTCCTTTGTCTAGAGCTGTCAAAATGGGTATATGTACACGGGCATGCCCATCTCGTGAGATTAATGGGCGGGTATAGAGCTAAGAATTCTATGACCATTAATACGGATATCAACGGGCATACCCGTGTGGGTATGGACGAGTTGCAACAGGGCATGCCCGCTTTGTTCTATTTTTTTTTAAAAAATTATTAATATGCATCAAATAGTGCCATTTATATTGTTCTAATTTCTTAAGTTGTATGTGTTTCCTTGGTGAAAATGATGAGGAGGAATCAACATTATCTAAAGTGAATTCAAATAATACTTATAGTGTTCAAGATCTAAATCAATAGATGGAGAATATTAAAAAAAATATTATCTATTTTTTATTATTTTGACTTCGACAATATATTTGTTAATTTTGTATAGTTGATTTTGAATTATTTTGGAAATTGTGTAGTTTGATTTGATTATTGTTATCTATTTTGAGTATTGAGGACTTTCATTTGATTGTTCTTGAACTATTTTGGATTTTTATTTCCTCTATAAATGATTGTAAACTGTAAATGAAAAAGAAAGAACTACATTTTTGTTAATTGTTTTTTGAATTTGGTCTATTTTTTCGAAATAATAATAATAATAATAATAATAATAATAATAATAAAGGTCGCTAGCATGCTCATCTGCCCACGGGCATTCGGCGGGCGGGTACGGGCATTCCTTTTGATGGCCCTTTAAAAAAGCGGGCATATCCGCCCATCCCCGTTTAAGGAATTCCCATGACGGGGCGGGGAGGGACAGACGAACATACCCATTTTGACAATACTACCTTTGTCTTCAAAAAAAATTCTCTTTTATTTTGATGAAATTTGCAATAATCTTTTCATCATCTTTAGTGGAGAAAATTAAGGAATTTGAAAAAAAAATCCAATCTGAGATAGAGAAATTAAGGAATTTGAAAAAAATCACAATCTGAGATGGAGAAATTTTGGAGATTATGGAAATATCTACAAAGATATTGGAGATATTTTGGAGATTTGGATAAATATATGGGAGAAATTTTAGAGATTTGGTAATATGTACAAGATATGAGTGAAATTATGGAAAGAGACCGAAATTGATGAGAGAAAACCGATATTGACCTTAATTTCAGTCAAAAAATAAATTGGCGGCTTCCAGTGAAATCGCGCAAAATTGAATCCTTAAATGCGGAATGATCCAGTGTGGGCGGCTTCCAGTGACACCCGCATACCTTAAATCCATGAGATCTAAAATGTTGCAATCCAATGGCCCAAAAAGTGTGCTGATTGTGCTGAAATTGTCCTTCATCAGCACTGTAGCCAAATGCTTGGTAATGAGTAGATATATAACTATAAGAGGAACAAATCATGTATTACCTCTATTTTATAATATAAGTCGTTTACGATGTATAGCGAAAAGTAAGGAAGCAAAAAATAAGGTAATTTATTAGTAAATATTACAATATTACTCTTTTAAATATGACTTGTATACCACTATTTTTATTTAAGAGAATAATATTGATATTTTGATTTAAAAAACATCTTATTTTTTACATCCTTAATTTTCTTTACATGTCCTAAACGACTTATTTGTGTTTTATCATTCAGAAAAATGGAGAGTTTAATGGAATGGTGCATCGAGTTAAAGTTGGTTGGTTTAAATGGAAGGCAACGGGTGTCTTGTGCGACTGTAATATACCGTTGAGACTGAAGAGGAAGTTTTATAGAACAACTGTTAGACCCGCGTTGTTGTATGATGCAGAGTGTTGGGCCGTGAAAAGATATCATATCCAGAAAAATGAGTGTAATAGTGATGCATATGTTGCGATGGATGTGTGGACATGCTAGAAATGATAGAGTGAGAAATGAGATTATCCGATAGAAAATAGAAGTTGCACCTATTGAAGAAAAGATGAGGAAAAATCTCTTACGGTGGTTTGGACACATTAAAAAAAGACCGAGTGACACTCCGCTTTGAAAACTTGAAAGATGGAGGCATAAGGTTGTAAGAGGTAGTGGAGGCCGAAGAAGGTTTGGATCGAAGTCATCAAGAATGTTATGGATTTATTAGACTTGGATAAATGAATGATGTTTGATAGAAGGAAATTGAGGGAATGTATTAATGTGAACGATCACACATAAATATTATATTGATTTATGTAACCGACCTCAACTATTTGGGATTAAGGCTTTGTTGTTGTTGTTGTTGTTGTTGTCCTTAACGACTTATATTATGGAATAGATGTAATACTCCCTCCATTCCCATTTAATTGTCGTTTAAGAGATATATATGTATCAAAATTAATTGTCATTTACATATATTTTATTAGGTATCAACAATTTATTCCAATTATTCCCTCAATATACCTTTTATTGGAAAAGTGAAAGAGAGAGGAAGGAAATGGTATTATTGGAATTGTTGTGGAAAGATTACTATTTGTTTGAGTTCCTTAATTTTTTTTAAAGTGTTTTAAACGTCATATATTGAGGAATGAATGGAGTACTATTTAAGAGAGTAATATTAATACATTATGAATAAGCCGTTGGTCCAATCCTATGTAAACGGCACGGAACTTGAGTAATGAAATGAAAAGCCGTTAGGTTAGTTGTTGGACTTTGAGGTTTGTCATATGGACCCGCACTCTTATGATGGGCCCATTTTTGTCTCCAAAAGGCCCAATACTCACATGCTGGCCTGGCCTTTTCATTTTTATTAGTCCCCTCTCCTCTTTGTCACCTTATCAGCAGTGTTGCACGTGCTCTTATACCAATAACCAATCCGAGCCGGCTACCGTGTGGAACATTAATTGTTCCAAACTATGCGGAATATTTATGGGCCATCGGATCAGATATTTAACGGTTGAAATCATTTGAGTTTTAATAACTATTATAAAGAAGGTGTTAATTAAATTATCTCAGACGGTCTGTAAATATTTCACACAGTGCGAAACAATTGATTTTCCGCACTGAAGTCGGAGTGCAACCAAATACTACACTCTCATCCTCGTCAATGGACCAGGTATTTTTTGGTACATGTACAATTCTTTTTGAATAAATATTCAAAATGGATTTTGCACATACTGAAATATATTTATTTATGCTCGATTCATTGGCGTACTAATGAAATATTTCAACAAAATGAATATGTTTTTTTTCTTCTTCCAGAATCTTTGGTATCTATTTTGCATTTTTAGATGAGCTATTTTTTTTTTCCGACTGAATTCATTCAAACTATACTAGCAAATTTGGCATCATTTCTTGAGAGGTGGTCCAATCATAGAATATTTCAACATCAGACGGTTGAAAAAATTATCATAGTTTAATTAGCAATAATAGTGTATCCCGCTTGTAATGAGTGTCATGTAAGAGGGGCTTACCATTCTGGTCGGAAACCACTATGGGAGGTGACACCAAGTTATTTTGAGAACCCGTAAATTGTTTCAAGAATCCGTAGATTGTTAGAGGTTATTTTAAGTGAAAAATAAAGAATGTGGTTATTTTAAGAAATGGGCCTATATTTTTTGGGCAAAAAGAGCTATTTTCTCCTTTTAATATGAGTCGTTCGATCATTTCATCCGATGGTCAAAAATCTATTTCACATGTGCAGAGAAATATTAGGTCTCTATATCTTAACATTCCCGAAGTAAATATGACTCTTCTCCTTCCCGTCGTACTCCCTGCTCACCTTCTGTACGTGAACCAAAACTTATTCTTACTGTGAAATTTAAGCCGAATATATTGGACAATGTTTATGTTGGAAAGAAACACCAACTTTTAAGTTAAAAGACTTATATTTTCTCTTACAAATAAGTCATCATGAGTTGAAACACGTTTCAAAATCAAACACGACATTACTAGACAAAGTATATTTTTTTAAAGTATAATTTTATTTTTTAACAGCTCATTATTTAATTTTTCTCTACAATTGTTAAGTTTAACGACTCGTCTCACGATTTCAGTGAGTGCCAATTAAATTCCAAATCTATGTTACTTTTTAAATCTCTCCTTACCTCCCTCAAGCGTGGCCAAGACGTCTATGTCTCATTTAAGTAAGTTTAAAAATTATATTTAGACCAATAAGTGATAATATACGTAGATAAAAAAGTCAATTATATTTTCTATGTGTTAGCACTTTTAACCTACGTGTATTGTATTCATTGATCTGAATTTAAATTATAAATTTACTCATCTACCAAGATAAAATTGCTCGTCTATAGACTTGATTTCACCATTCATCTTCTTCATCCTCAGTCCTCACTTCCTCTTCACGTGCTCATCATCAACTTATCATGTGACCTCCTCCTACCCCCTAAATCACCCCACCCACGCAGAGTATAATTATGATACAAAACACATTTTTTCATATATAAAGAGTTATTTTAAATTATTGAATAAATTTTTTTAACAGTACAAGATAATTTTAAAGGAACACATCTTACAAATATTACATGCTGAGGACATGCGTTTATAATAAAAGAACATATGTTGCAACATTAATACATTCCTTTGTAACAAAAAACGCGTATTATATAAAATTTAACACATATAAAAAATTACGTAACATCTTTTCAAAACGTATTAGATATGTATTTAAAAGAAGTTCAGTACTAGTATAACCGTAAGCCCCACCCACTCGGAATCCAAACCAACTTCACTGAGTGCACTAATCATCAACCCGTGATAGGCTGTTACTGTCTCCCCCAATACATACACACTCTTAAAAAACTCTCAAAGAAGAGTCGACCAGCTCTTCCTCCATTAACCTCCAAGAACTAATCTTTTTTGCTTAAATTAACAGAACCCATTTCATTTTTCCATCTTAGGAAGAGATTGAGTTAGAGAACAAGTTGGGATTTTTACACACAGTAAAGTGTGTTACTGTGTGTGTTTTTGTTGTCTATGTGAGCATAGAAAAAAAAATGGGCTGTTTTCAGTCCAAAACTGCCAATGTTCAGTCCCCTGATCAAGAACCCTCTCAGCCTGACTCTAAACCAGATCTTGGTATTTCTTTTTCTTCTTCTTAATTCTTTGTGTTTATAAGTTGCAAGATTCTTTATTTGTTGGGCTTTTATGAGTTTGTAATTTATTCCTTCATTTTGCCTTTTAGATTTTGGTTTATTTATGGGTTGATTGCATGCTAGGTGTTGATCAAAAGTTTAGTTTTGCTAGTAAGAAGTTTATTTTAGTTTGTTTAGCTGACTGTCCAAATATTGATATTTCTGTCTTTTTTTTTTTTTTTTTGCCTTTTTCTATTTTGGGTCCTTCAGTTGTGTACTTGTGTGTTCTTTTCTATGATTGGCTGCTAACTTTTGAATGAGATAAATGTTTATCTTTTCATTTGCATCTAGATTTCCTGGTCTATCAAATTGTGTATTTTGTTGATTGGTCATTTTTTTACCATACATTTGGAAGAACACACATTTAATTGTGCATACAAATAGACATTTCTTATCTTTTTAAAGTCTAATTTAAGTGATTGAACTGTTTTTGTTTTTTCTGTTTGATGTTGAGAAGCGAATGGGGACCAGGCGGACCAAGATCAAGCACCTGCATTTAAGGAATTTGAACTTGTAGAACTGAGAGCTGCCACAAATGGGTTCAGCAGTGATCTCATAGTTTCTGAAAGTGGAGAGAAAGCTCCCAATGTTGTTTACAGAGGAAAGCTTAAAAGCAACCGGCTTGTTGCCATTAAGCGTTTCTCAAGGCAGTCCTGGCCTGACTCCCAGCAGTTTGTGGTAGATTGTTCTTCTCACTTTGACATTTACATTTTACATTTTGTTATAAAAGCAATACAAATAACAATAGAAACAGAAGGAAAAAGAAAAAGAAAATTTCGGAAGTTGTATTATACATTCCAGTTGTTAGCATTAGTTTGATTGTTATTTGATTTGTTCCCCGAGTTTATGAGTCCATGCCCTTATGTTTCTTTTTTTCTTTTTGGTACAATACTAGATAGACCTTGTTTCGTTCTTCACGAATTCATTATGCAGGCAGAAGCTGCTGGAGTTGGCAAGGTTCGTCACAAAAGATTGGTTAATCTTATAGGATGCTGTGCCGAGGGAGATGAGCGTTTGTTAGTTGCGGAGTACATGCCCAATGATACACTGTCAAAGCATCTTTTTCACTGTATGACTTATCAAGTTTATTGCTTTAAATCCTGTTTCAATTGGTTAGAAAATTAAACTGTTATTTGAACACTATTGATGCTTCTTCACCATTAGATACGGAGTAAGTTAAAGTGATTGAACATAAAATAAATACTATGTTGCATGTTTCATTTACAGCAGAAACCAGTACTTGTGAAGATCGATATGTGCTTTAATATTGGCATGGTTTTACTTTTGATACATTTGCCTCGATACATATCACCATTGTGGTCCCTGAAAAAGTTTTTTCTTAATACTTCCTCCACACCATTTTTTCTATTACTGCTGCGTTTATTGCTCTATCTAGATAGAAGGGATGACTTCTTTTCAACCTTTTGTTGCTCTTGTGTGTTGTTCTAGTCAGTCTGAGCAATGATAAAATCTCTTGTTAATCTTTTCCATATTCTTCCGATTCTTATTCTTTTTAATGCATACCAATTTAATCAGCTAATCAATCAACTCTGCTGGTGAACATTCTCTTCATTTGACTTATTCTTACAACAAGGGTTTTCTCAGACTTGGTTGTGCTGCCGTTGACCAGTTGTGCAAAATTTTCTCTCTTTGTTGCAGGGGATAAACAACCGTTGCCATGGGAAATGCGTGTTAGAGTAGCTAACCATATTGCACAGGCTCTTGATCATTGCAATACTGAGAACCGGAAGATTTATCATGATTTGAATGCGTATAGGGTTCTATTTGATGAGGTAGTTTAATATTTTTGTGCATTAGTATATGTGTTTTTTATCACACTGGTATGACTGTGCTCATATTGTTCTACATCCCATTCAATCAAGCATATGTAGCCTAGATAAGTGGAAGGTAGATTTTTACTGTACCTTCCACGGATGTAAGTGAAATTTGTTTGCTCGGTTTTAATTTTGAACTATCATTGGCTATGCTCTTAAAACAGGAAGGTGATCCACGGTTATCCAGTTTTGGTCTTATGAAAAACAGCAGAGATGGGAAGAGTTACAGCACTAATCTGGCTTATACTCCACCCGAATTTTTAAGGACAGGTAGTTTGTCAAGTTCTATGCGATTTACTTCTCAAGTCGGTCAAATTTACATTTTTTTCATCTAGTTTCTTTTCAAGTTGGATTTTTCAAATACACACTGCCCCTCACCCACACCCACACCCACACCCACACCCAGTACATTCTGAAATGAGCTTATGTTTATTTTGTTTTTTCATGAAATTCTTTCCCAAGATTTAACGTGGTTTCTTTATGTGTCATCTTCTACATATAAATATCCTGAGTTTTTGGAAGGTAACTTGAAGATGTTGGATAATATGTGCCTATTGCAGTTGTCTTTTGCTAAATCTTCTTAATTTTAACGCATTTGCGCTCTATGCTCTTTTGCTATTCTGACACGGACGAGGTATCTGCTTGCTAATACGGCAGCAAATGGTTTTTTGCAAATTCCGTTGTTAAATATAGGATGCCAACTCCAAAATCAAATTTCTTTCTCTAGTAGCTTAGGAGTGTGGAAATTGTCATTCTTTTGCTTAGAATTGTACTGCAGGGACCAACATCCATGTTAAAATAAATTGATAAGTTAAATTGTTTCCTAAAGGGACAGCGAATTTTTTATAAGCGGTCATGTAATGTCTTATCTATTGACTGTGTATCGCTGTTTCCCCCCGCAATGTGTTGCTATAGAAATAGAGAAACATTTAGGTTTTAGTTTTCAAAATTCGTAGCTTATGGCACTTTCAACCCTCTATGAAACTTTGAGTTCATTTTGCCTATTTCTCGAAAAGAATGTAAATCAGCATTTAGCCGGAAGCAAAGGTAGTTGCAACGAATGGTAGAAAAACACGTGGACAATACTGACCAAGAATCTATGTTTTGTTTAACTATTACTTGCTTGTTTTACTAAAGATCCGAAACTTGAAGTTGCAAACTTGGTCGGAATAAGGATCTCAAAATCAAAATTGATATGCTTCTCAATTCCTATTTATTCTTTCAACTGTTTGTTATTGATATTTTATATGTTTCAGGAAGGGTTATTCCCGAGAGTGTGATATACAGTTATGGAACTGTTCTACTGGACCTTTTAAGTGGAAAACATATTCCGCCAAGCCATGTATGTAAACTCTATTTCTATTGGATAAAATGTTTGATCATCTTCCATTTTTCGTCTTCAATTCTATGGCATGCTTTTTCAGTTTATAATTATCCATGCTCATGATATATCCTCTATTCTAACAAATTACTTCGACCGGTATTTGTTCTTATTGAGATATACCAATTAGTAACGAGTACCATAAACTTCACTTAACTGACTTTTTGTGCATTATATCATATCTACAGGCGTTAGATTTGATTAGGGGAAAGAATGTACTATTGCTTATGGATTCGTCCTTAGAGGGTCAATATGCCAATGAAGACGCTACTGCACTGGTGGAACTTGCTTCTAAGTGTCTCCAATACGAGGCTAGAGACCGTCCTGATATCAAGTTTCTTCTTTCAGCCGTGACTCCTCTTCAAAAACAGAAAGATGTAAGCTCTTTTGTAGTTTCCAAAAAGTTTCTGTATACTGTAAATAAACAATGGACCGAAAGATCTAAGATTTTAAGAAAGTATTTTGTTTTTCTTTATTTCATAGGCTGCATCACTTGTTTTAATGGGTTTGACGAAAACTCCAGTAGTGCTCCCTACCGTGCTTTCTCCGCTTGGAAAGGCTTGTACTAGGATGGACCTCACTGCTGTGCACGATATCTTGCTTAAAACAGGTTACAAAGACGAAGAGGGTGCAGAAAATGAGGTGAGCCGTTTTTTTTTAATTCAGTACCGAGTATCAACTCGATTAAGAGCTTTGAACATCTCCATGGATCTGGCTCTTACATCTTTGTGATTTTTATTGCATTCTGATCCATTTAAAGCTCTCGTTCCAAGAATGGACACAACAAGTGCAAGATATGTTGAACACAAAGAAGTTTGGAGACATTGCATTCAGGGACAAAGACTTCAAGAACGCAATTGATTATTACTCAAAGGTGAGAATTTCGTGAAGCTTGGATTCCGTCATTTGTGTCTGATCAGTATCTTCACCCCCCATCTTTCTCGCAATACTTTCTTGTAGTCAAGGTTTTTATGTTCAATGTGTGGGTTCCGTCTGTGCTTAAGCTAATCATCTATTACGATTGTTATGCTCATTCATATCAATCCTTGCAACGAAAGCATTGATGAAGTTAGTTTCTACGCTGATTTTGTAGCAAGCTATGACTTTCTTCTGGCTTATTGCTTGCTAAAATGTTAGTGATGGATTTTCGAGAATTTCAGTCACATTAGTCGCCTAGCTGAAATATAAGAATGAGTGGGACTTAGGAGGCGCCTGTTAGATGTATGCTAACGTCTGTGGCATACTGATGGTTTGAATACGTGGAACACGTTAGACACATTGCTCGTGATATGAAACGATAAGACCAATGTATTAGAAAATTTGTCCCGATACATTGCTATTAGGAACCTTTAATATATTTGTCTTCGATTGATTAAGTTTTCTAGGACTAATATGATTTTTTTTCTTTCAAAATACAGCTGGTTTCGATGATGCCTGTTCCTTCTGGTACTGTATTTGTGAGGCGAGCTCTATCCTACTTGATGATAGGCCAACCGGAGCTTGCCCTGAGGGATGCTATGCAAGCTCAGGTTTGCTTGCCCGAGTGGCCAATTGCATTCTACATGCAGGCGCTTGCCCTATCCAAGCTCGGAATGGAAACCGATGCCCAAGACATGCTCAACGATGGTGCTTCTTTCGAAGCCAAGAAGCAAAACAGTTGGCGCAATTAGATTACATCCCTCTCCACGGGAAGCCATGACCTTGTTTGTATGAATTAGAGAGGAAAAAAGCATTATGATAGTTGTCCGATTATCGTTAAAATATTTTTATGTCATTGTGCTTGAGACCTGTGTATGTCAGGATTAGGGCGCAACGGACGAATTTTCAGCTGCCGAATAGTGCATGGTGTTACTGGTAGTATAAAAGTAAGTCGAATAGTGCACTTAATAGTATAAAAGTACGTCGAATTATATCCAGTGTTACTGATAGTACACCATATAGTATTATATATACTATATATAATGGCTTTACTTGGATTGGGTTTTGATTTTGGTTTTGATTTGAGTTTGGGTTTGGCGGGAGAAATTCAAATTCAAATTTTTTCTTCGAACAATCGTTAAAATTCAAATTTTGGCCTCTAAAATTGACGAGAGAAATTCAAACACAAACCAAAACTCAATCCAAGTTGAGCCAAAACTCAATCCAAGTTGAGCCAGTGTAAAAAATACAGCTAACAATGTATATACACTATTCGCCATATCTTCTGTAACCATCATGGCAAAAGCGGCATCCATAACCGCCACACCAAATCCGCAACGCCACAGGTTTAATATGACGGAGGCCGCCGTATCCCCGGCCATTGCCGCTATTCAACACTGACCAACCACAACAACAACAACAACAATAGCATAACCCATTAAGTCCCCAATAATTGGGGGGTATGGCGAGGGATGGGACGGGATACTGACACTGACACTTTGTCAAACAAAGTAGGCGATCCCAGGGATACCAGCTGAAACAGATGTAGTGGAGACTAACCAACCTTTGGCAACAAGTGCACAAAGTGGTTGCTCATATGATACTACGTATATAATGGTCACTATCATGTCAGCGTTTGCTTTACTGAGAATCATGCCCTCAAATCAAAGCCAAAAGGCATCGGATAAAGGCGACCAAGAACCATTTTTGATTTATGTCGCACATCACCACGCTTCTTTCATTCAAAGATCAGGAAGCATTAGTGGTAGCACTTTAGTGCACTTACCAACCAAAAATTCAAATTTTACAGTTGTCATCTTACCATACTTTTGGTTCCACTTTGATGTACTTAGCATTAAGAAGAAAAATGGAGCTTTCTAAAGTGACGAATGAGTTCAGGTGGAAAAGTATCTGGAAAAAAGGGTAAATCTGGGATGGAAAAGGTGAGGCAAAATATTGGGGGAAAAGCATCTGTATTTGATGGTTACCAAATGTGGCTGGTGCAGGTAAAGTGACTATGACCTCACAATACACTGCATTCTGGCATAGCCAAGTGGTGGAGCTTTGGTTTGTACTTTGGTTTATTTTTTCAGCACGTGTTGATATATTAGTCTCTAGATAAAAGAGATCAACTCAATCTGATGCTTAAGTGTATCCCCATAGCAAGATAAGAGGTAGAAGAATACGTTGGAGATTGACTCGGCATTTATTGAAAAAAGTGAGTCTCAACATTGTAGCAGATCATTTAAAAGGACCAAGTCTGACATAAGAATAACGGAGAAGTTAACCGCATATACTTCACCCCTTAGCCCCTAAGAATTATTCTCATGTTTAAATTGAACGTCACTTTCTTTTTTCACCTAATGTAAATAAATAGGAAAATCGACATTTAAACGAAGATAGTACTAGTAAATATAATAAAATGTCATGACAATAGGGTGTTGTTTTATACTTCATTCGTTCCTATCTTGTTATACTACTCTACTTGGATTGGGTTTTGGTTTGGGTTTGAGTTTGGGTTTGGGTTTTGGCGGGAGAGGCTAAAAAGTGGGCGGGAAAAATTCAAATTCAAATTTTTTTCTTTAAATAATCGTTTTTCTTCAAATTTTGGCCTCTAAAATTGGCGGGTGATGTTCAAATTCCAAATTTTTGAGAAAAAAATTTGGAATTGAACGATTATTTGAAAAAAAAAATGAATTTGAATTTTTCCCGCCCACTTTTTAGCCTCTCCCTCCCAAACTCAAACCCAAACCCAAACCAAAACCAAAACCCAATCCAAGTAGAGCCGAATTCTTGTAATTAAGATCGAGTCTTAGAATTAGATACTCAATTATAAAAAAATTGTCAAGGAAAAATAATGTAATTGACAAATACTCTGGACTTGTAATAATAAGTCCCAGATTTGTTCTTATGACAATAGGTACCTCATATATATTTTAACTTTTTATCCCCAAGTTTCTTCTTTTGACCAATTTGGTCCTACATGAATGCCATTAACTCTTTTATCCTTGAAGTTTTATATTTGAGGGTTTTCATCCCTAAAGTTCTTTCTTTTGAGTACCTATAGAACCACTATTTATCCATGCTAGAGCCTCTTTATTCTTTTATGCATCAACACCTATAGACCAAAATGGTTAAATTAAAAAACATTAGAGACTAAAAAGTGTATTTGGATTTAGTTTTATTTCAACAGCTTTGATCCATATATCCCTAACAATTCACAAATAATTATATTTCACGAAATTCAAAAAAAAAAAATTACTCTTAAATGTCAATTTTTCTTAACAAAATGAATATAAAATTGCACATTCAATTATAGACGGAGGGAGTATCAAACAAACAATACGCTCAATTTTTTAGTACATCTGGTAGTAAAGTGTACCAATGAATTTGCACCATGTGGAGCAATATGAATGAGCCTAAGGGAAAATTAGGCTTGGACAAGTCACATTGCTTAATGTGTGATTGTTTGATGGCAGATTGGTGGATTTAGTCCATATTCTCAATTTTTTTCGCGCAAATGATTTACTGTGAGAATCCGATTTTCTGCTTACGTATTTTATGTGATTGTTATTTGTCAACATGTATATTTAATTTGATTACGTGTTATGTGCACTTTATTTTCACAACATGTTTCATGTGTTACATGTACAATTAGAAAGTTTGAGGGTTTGAGTGTTTGATTGGATATAACGACCTTCTTTAAGGACATAAGTGCAAATAGGATTTCTTTGTTATGTAACCGTGTCATTAAATTAAGATAAATGGAAGGACCTCATGGGTTGGGGGGGTTAGAGAATTTAAAAGGCTTAGGTTACTGGCATGGATTAATGGGAAGGCATAGGAAGCATGTCCGTTTCCTTTAGGAAACAATATATATATTTGTTACTTCGTGGAAAGCGAATAGGAGAAAAGAAAAAGATACATATACATGTATATATATTGACTTTGCTGGTGGCTGGGCAAAGAGATAAAAAGAAGGAAATCAGTATATATGTATTTAGAGAGGGCAGCCTATAGCCGCGGCTTGTGTATAAAGTTTCAGGGAGGATTTTTGTGAGATTTCAGAATCTGTCAAGAACTTCGAAAGATCACTGAGGGAGCGTTATTCATCTGATTTTGAGTCATAATATACCGATTCGAAGGCATTCGAGTTAGCTTCGAGTGAGCGCTGACGGGGAGGCATTCCAAGTCCCGAGCCGAGAGATATCGCTGTTTGAACGTAGCTGATTTTACTGTTACGAATTTCTGCTATATTTTTATTGAATTTGTGAATTCAACAAGGTAAGGAATTGAACCCCTTCTTGTTTTTAAATAAATTAATGTTAATAAACATCTTTTTAATGTTATATTCATTCGATTGGAAATTTGGAAACGTTTATTTTTATATAAGAAAAATAGGAATCAAGCATGCTATTTTCAAGAATGATATTATTATGTAAATGGATTTTGAAGTATTATATGAAGTATACCCCCGGTTGAAGGACTCGATGAGTCAAGTTCCCACAACCGAAGCCGAATGTTCGAAGTATACCCCGGTTGAAGGACTCGATGAGTCAAATTCCCACAACCCGAAGCCGAATGTTCGAAGTATACCCCGGTTGAAGGACTCGAAGAGTCAAATTCGATGTGTTACGGAAAGAGCCAAAGAAAATAATTACTATTTTGAAAAGTTAAATGTTAAAGAAATTGTGGTCGGTTAAAGGACTCTTAGGAGTCAATGTTTTTCCCTAATCGACTAAAGTACCGCTTTTACGGTGAAAGGACTATTTCAAGTCAAGAATTTTCCTAATGAATATATATGTTTTCAAACTGTTTGATTCCGGGAGGAGTTTAATTTCTTACTGAGTTGGAAGCTCACTCCTTTCCATGTTGTTTTTTAGGTGAAGTTAGCAATAGTGAGAATGATGAGATTGAGAGAAGTGCCTTTGATGATGATGTTATGTGCTTTATGAATTCGAATTGTGATGAAAGGTTATTCTTTATGTTCATTAGAAGTTAGTTTCCGCTGTAATGTATAATGTTATATCTTGTAAAGATTATTTTCTTTTGAAGTTATAGATGATGAAGTTTTAAGTCCATATAATTATTTTTAACATGCTTAAGATTAAGAAGTAGGAGACCTTGTGTCAGTAGTATGGGCTATTGACACGGTCGGTCTCGCCTCTCGGATACGGGGCGTGACATTTACGTTCTAAATTTCTTTGTATTACACTCCTCAAACAATTTGCGTTTGGCGGATGTAGTCCTTCTGTCCAATTCTGTTACGAAAAAAATGAATTTTGAAATAATTTTTTTAAGTTGTTGCGAAATAATCATTTTACCCATTTCCTCCTTTCCCACCCTCCATCTCCACCTTCCTTCCCTACCCTCAACCTAGCCCCACCCTTTGTCATCCCCCTCAGCCGCAGCAGTAAAAAAAGATGAAGTGCTTTTTTTTTAAACCAACGCCACCACCATCTCTACCTCAATCCAGTCCCACCCTCCGTCCACAAAAAACAAGCCCAGAAATTTCACATTACCACTCCTCCGTAATTTGTCTGATTAAATTTCTGGTTGGAATTAGAAAACTATTTCTTGTGCCAATGCCATTGATCCCGAGTGGGCTGCATTTGCTTCAAGAAAACCATTTCACATTCCTTAGTCTGCTTCTTTTCTTCAGATAAATTTATCTTGAGCCCATCAACATTTTTCTCAAAGAAAATTATTTCTTACTCCACTATTGCCAGCTCTGTTAGCAGCTTTTGTACCTGAAATGAAATCAATTCAACACTTGGTACTTACTATTCAATTTCCAAATGTTAGATTGTACAGGATCATTTAATATAATGCAATTTCAGGAAACAAATTGCCAATAGGAGTTAGAATTCCTAGTTTTTGAGGATTTAGTATAATTTTTTAAGTTGTCAATTCATGAATTATGAGTCAGACACTTATTAATCAGAATCTGAAACGAGTTATTATTTTTGAAGTTGTAGAGGTTCGACTCCATATTGTTGAATTATAAGTCAGGCACTCAAATATTAGAATCTGGTTTAAAATGTTATTGTTTTTGAAGTTGAAGTTGTCAAGTTAGATGCTAGTTTCTGAACTATGAGTACCAAATTGTGTTTAGAAGGACTATATCCGCCAAACACAAATTGTTTGAAGAGTGTAATACAAAGAAATTTAGAACGGGACCATTTGTGCGAAAAAAATTGAGAATATGGACTAAATCAACCAATCTGTCTTGTTTGATTGGTGTAATAGAGAATGTATTTAAGGATGTACTAGAAAGTTTGGAGTCTTAATAAAGAAATCAATTTAAATACTTAATCCATTAAATAATAGGAAAATGATTTACTCCTAGAATTTTGGAGATAGAAATCCTAAACCCCCAAATTGAGGGTGTTAAATGACTATCTTACCCCCTGCTAGTATAAGGGATTCACCCAACTATAAGGGCAAAAAGGTCCAAAAAACTATTTTAGTCAATCTTTTAGCCAATATTCTAGTAGCCTAGTAAGGTCCTAAATAATATAGGTTGTTCGTTTAGGATAGATAACAAAAAAGTAAGAAATCATCAAGTGTTGTGGCCCAGTGGGCAAGTGCTCTCGGTCCCGGGTTCGATCACCCTCCATAGGGCGTGCAGTATGCTTTAAAAAGTTGGGCTCACTTTATAGGGTTGATCTCTCACGCTCATGGGGTTGTTCTCTCCCAGTTCAGTAGGGGTTCAGCCTCAGGCGTTCAAAAAACAAAAAACAAAAAACAAAAATGTAAGAAAACAAAAAAATAAAATATCCTAATTTATCTCGTTATATATATATATATATATATATATATATATATATATATATATATATATATATTTTTAAAAATTTTTACTGCATTTCCTAAACTTTTTATATTATATTACTAATGAAGGAAGACCCAAACAACTTTGCTGAAAAATCTTTGCTGCTGGTTTGTTCATTCCGGCGAACTGAGTCATGTGGAGAAACTCAGTGAGTTACTCGTCCAAACTCATCTCTTCTACAAACCCTAACAACAGTACCATCCTCAAACTTCCAAACCTTCTTCAACCTTCCATTTTCAATCACAGCTATGCAATCGGAGACTCGCTTTTCCGTTCTCAATTGTATAACTCCGCAGCGGCCGCCGGAACCGCCTCATCTGCGGCGGATTCCCTGAAATCGGATCCAAATCGGATTCTCGGATCTGCTATTTCAATTCGACGAAACTTAGGGATGCGATTGACTTGGCTACATATTATGGCCGCTGTTATTTCGAGCTCTCAAAAGCTCGGCTTAGGTGAGTGCATTTTTTTTTAATTTTACTAATTTTTTCCTGATATTTTCGTAGTTTTTTTTATTATCGATTTAATGAACCACGATTAAGTATTTAATATTAAACCGTAGGTGAAGCTTTCGCTGCTCATTATTGTTATTATTATTGATAAGTAGAGAATTAATCATTACTAATCCCTCCCTTTCATAATATAAGTTGTTTAGGACATGCAACGAAAATTAAGGAAGTAAAATGTATACCAGTAATTCTATTTAAGAAAGTAATATTGATATTTTGACTAACAAAGTACTTTGTTTTTTGTTTCCTTACTTTTCGCTAAATGTCCTACACAACTTTTGTTATGGAATGGAGGTAGTAATACTTAATTGAAGTCTAAATTTTAGAAAATGCTTAATGTTACTATGTTTTTCCTTCTTGATTTTGTGATAGTTTCTGGAAGGATTTAATGAAGAAGAATTGGATGTTACACCATAAAGTTGAAGCTTTTACTTCTTAATTGAAGGATTAATTCTGTGGTGGTAATTTAGGTTCCTAAAAAAGTTTAATTGGCTGAAACCAGTGACTGAAAATCTGTAGACTGATAATGTTATGTGGTTAGAGCAATAATATTCGAGCTGAGAAGTTTGTTGATGCCTTGTAAAATATATGGGTACTGGAGATGGGAGATTTGATAGTTAGATCATAATAGAGGGAAGTAAAAGAAGTGATTGATGAGAGTCGAAGTAACAAAATGGACTCTAGAAGTGAAATTTGCTGGAGATGGGAGATTTGATAGTTAGATCATAATAGAGGGAAGTAAAAGAAGTGATTGATGAGAGTCGAAGTAACAAAATGGACTCTAGAAGTGAAATTTGCAATCCAAATATAGTTTGAAAATTTACTTAATCACCACTTAGAATGTCTCTGGTTGGTTGAAGTAAAAATAGCTTCATATGATTCTTCTTATCAAAGTGGTTCAAAGATTTATTTGTTTGTCAAGCGTTTGTACTTGTCACCCTTCATCAAATTCTTTTGGAACTGAATAAATAACGAAAACATTTTTCCATTTAGATTATGCTACATTGTGGGATTAGCTATGTGTCTACATCTTACTCTCCAGTCAATAAATTCAGTAGTGTGTATTGTCTGGTTGAAACAAGTACAACACCACACTCAGTCACTTCTCATACCAAGAAGTATGGTTATAAATTATATGACCTTCTTATGCTTTTATCCTGATGCAACTTGCTCATTTGTTCATTTTACTGTGACATGTAATATATAGAGGGAGAAAGAATCTGACACATTTTCTTAATATTATCGTCATTCTTCAGCTTGTTAGTCGTTGCTACATCGGGTACTGGATATATACTAGGAAGTGGAAATGCCATAGATTATATGGGCTTATGCTACACTTGTGCTGGGACAATGATAGTTGCAGCATCTGCTAACACTCTAAATCAGGTTTCTGGTTTGGAAGACTAATACATGTGTTACCATGTTAATATTTTATCTTGCAACTGTAGTTTTACATTATTATTCTTTAGCTACGTTTAGCATGCTTTTCCTTGTATTTATGTATTCTGCAAGGAATAGTGTCTTGTTATACAAATCTATATTAGTAACTTATAAGTTTTAGAGACTTTCAACTCTGGAACTGCTGTATCTGGTCCAGATGAGTGCTGAAATATTTGAACCTTTAAGCTGGACTATTGTTTTTAGAATGGACTTGATGTGTTCTGATGCATGGAATGAATATCTTATGCGCAAAGACTGTGGTTGAACTCTGTTTGTTTTCTTGGTGCTTGACTTGAATAAAAAGGAAATACTTATTTCTGCTAAAACATGCTTGCCAGGTGTATGAGATTAAGAATGACTCCAAGATGAAGAGAACCAGGAATAGACCTCTTCCTTCAGGTCGTCTCACCATGCCTCATGCTGTCACCTGGGCAGCTTGTGCTGGCATTGGTGGCACTGCTTTATTGGCTAGCAAGGTGGTTGAATATTTTGAATGTCTAATCTATCTCATCTTACAATGCATAATGATGGAGGGACTGATGTTGCAACTTTTCTGACAAGGTTTTTGCAGGCTAATATGTTGGCAGCCAGTCTTGCTGCTTCTAATCTTGTTCTTTATGCATCTGTATACACGCCCCTGAAGCAAATGCATCCAATAAATACTTGGGTTGGAGCTGTTGTTGGTGCAATTCCGCCTCTTCTTGGGTTAGTTTTTTTCTCCTACCTTCCATTGAACTTATATCTTTATATCTTGATGGAGATGTTTTCCTCTTGTCTAGCTTCACTTTTGCTTAGTTTCTGAAAATTATTTAAGCAGATTGTTCTCTTATTAGCCCAATACGTCTTCGTTTTTTTCTGGAGTTTCAATTTCGGAAGTTAAATTCTTAATTATGTGGATTTTGTCATATTAAGTTGCTATGTTGGCAATAATATTCATATTTTATAGGCATGATATTTTCCTACTGTATGATTATTGGACTTCTAGACATTGATGCATGCTGACACTTGAATTCATGGATTTAGGTGGGCTGCAGCTGCCGGTGAGGTGTCACTCAATGCTATGGTTCTCCCTGCTGCTCTGTATTTTTGGCAAATTCCCCATTTTATGGCCCTGGCATACTTATGCCGCAAAGACTATGAAGATGGAGGGTAAGTTGCCTGCATTTTAAACTGAATGTGCAGAAGTTCACCGGAAATGATGCTTCAATTGAATATCCCGATCAAATTATGCTTATGATGGTTGAAATTCAAAATTGTTCCATCTTTACTTAAACTCTGTACTTAGGATTTCCCATGGTGCTTATTTGACTGTAGTCACCATCTACAGGACATCTTACTTCTGCACGAGTAGAATTGTGTTAGCAGATTTCATTTGGTCCTGGACAAACTGGATTTGTTTAAGAGAACATGGATTATAAAAAGTCATGTGGCATTTGCATACAAAATATAAATATTGCTGACAACCTAAGTTTTCCACTTTTGACTTTTGCTATTTTTGCTCTTGGTTTCTTGGATGCCGGTATACTATTCATTCCTCTTTCACTTAATCTTGGTTATGCTCAACTCTCAAGGTTTAGGATGTTCTCTCTTACTGATTCTTCCGGCCGGAGAACAGCCATGGTAGCCTTGAGGAACTGCCTTTATCTGCTTCCGCTGGGTTATCTAGCCTATGACTGTGAGTTCCTGTCTAATTTACTTACAATGGTTTTCACTTTCTTCCTTTTGTTTTTAAAGCGTTTCTGTTCTCTGTTAAATGTTGGCATCTTTGTTTTGCCTTGGAATACTGTCTGCTTCTTTTAGGTTATTTACCCTATCCTTGTGCAATTTTTCCAACTTGGTTGTCGTCAAGTTCTCTTTCAGCCACTAGAAAATGTATTAGCATTTTATATTTGCCGTTGCCTATTGATTCTCAGTGGTATCGGGGATTTAAAATGGAGGTTTTGTTTTTACGTGTTTGACCTCATTTCTGTAACCCACACTGCAAATAACCCTGCTGTCTGGGGTTAGACAAAACTAATCTGAATGCATTATTTCCGAAACAAGAACAGTAGAACACATTATCGAGGCGAGAAGGGAATACAGTAATGCTGATTGCTAATTACTTTCGCAGGGGGAATTACTTCTGGTTGGTTCTGTCTTGAGTCAACAATTCTAGCTCTTGCAATCACTGGTACAGCCTTGTCATTTTACCTTAACCGTACAACAGATAGTGCCAGAAAAATGTTCCGGGCTAGCTTATTATATCTTCCGGTATTTATGTCCGGGCTTCTGCTTCATCGTCTGCCTGTTAGCCAGAAGAACAATTACCAAGCATTAGAGAATTCACATGATGAGATCATACTTGCTTCCGCATCAGAATTGCTGTTAGAAGAGACTGAGACTATCAATAGACAAAATAAGCCGGAAAATAGAATTAACGGTGGCCGGAGTCGGCCGCCTGTTGCATATGCATCTGTTGCTCCGTTCCCTTTCTTACCAGCTCCGGTGTATGCTGATCAATGATCCTGGGATATCTATTTTTGGTCTCTGCATATTTTTCTGTTTTTCGTTTTCTGTCCTTTTACATGGTTTTGATTTGGCTCAATAAATATGTCCATTTGAAACTTTGGGTGCTCTCATTCAATAAACACAGACTTAAGGGTGGCAATTTTGGATCGTCCGGAAGTTGAGCTGGACGCCGGTCCCTCTAAACATATGGTAGTGGTTGCCGTTGTCTCTCCGACCGGTATCCTGTAAGAATTTTTTTTCCATTTTGGAGCAGGCTCTTTGTGCATTTATTGTCAAATGTTAAATATGTCTCATATCTATCTCCGTTCATACCCCTAATTATTAGAGACGTAATTGATTATGTTATTGTTGTTGTATTATTGGCAGAAATATAGACTACTTCCGTCAATCACACCATAGGAATTATTAGCCACTTTGATCATCAACGTTTTTTCGCCTAGCCACTTTGGTCAAAATTCAAGTTTTTTAACTTATTTCATCATTAAACATTTTTCGGCCTACCATTTTGGTCATAAATGATTTTTTTTTTAACTTTTTTCATCACTAAAGTTTTTTCTATCTGCCATTTTGATCAATAAAGTTTTTTTATTCTGCCATTTTGCTCACTAAAGTATTTTCATTCTGCCATTTAGGTCACTAAAATTTTTTGACCAAAATGGCGGGACTAAAAAACTTTAGTGACCAAAATGGCAGAATGAAAAAACTTTAGTGATGAAAAAAGTTAAAAAAATTATTTTTGACAAAAATGGCAGGACGAAAAATGTTTAATGATGAAATAAGTTAAAAAACTTGAATTTTGACCAAAGTGGCTAGACGAAAAAACGTTGATGATCAAAGTGGCTAATTATTCCACACCATAGGTAAAGACATTTTCAAAGAAGTATTTGGATTCAGTTATACATGCAAAATATTTAGTTTGTATTGCACTTTTTTTTTTGTATAATTTCTTTTAGGGAAATTCAAGACAAAAACATTAAATAGAAATTTAATTCAGGTATATGGTGGATTGTTTTATGCTGTTTGGTAACTAATTCGCAAAGAATTCTGTGCTGATATACAATGCAACATTTCATGTTTGAGATATACTTCTTACAAATAGATTTTACACAATTTAGGGCAAAATTTTCAATTACAATTATTGCATATTTGTAAATCAAGCACCAACTAAGATATAGTAATTCTTCTCCGTCTCAAATTAAATGTCAAATTAGTATTTTAGTTTGTTCAAATGAATTTTCTTTTTAATGTACATATTTTCACTGTAAAATAGGTTTGACTAAACAAACTTATGAGTTTTACCATTAGTATTCATTAATAATATATTATAATCATTCACTTTGAGTTAAATTACTCTTCTTAAATTTGGGGAAGGTCGAATGGGAATATTCCATTTAGAACAAAGGAAATATTAATATTGAGGTTTTACGTTAAAGGTGCATAACAACAATTAATATTTCTCTTATAAAAATAGAGGGGATAGGTAGAGTAAATGGACAAAAGTAATTCTAGTGAAAACACGGGTTATTGAATGTAAATTTTGGTTAAAAATCGTCTGTTTCCGTGTATGTATACATTTTTATACTCAACCAATCAGAATTTGTTATGTAGATATTTCTTCTAATTATATATACCTATAACGAATTGTGAGTGATTGAGTAGAAGAATAGAAACATACATAGAGACAGGCGATTTTTTGTTGTAAATTTTGTTAAAGTCATGTATTTTCATTAATTTATCAAAATTATCATCTTAAAATAGTTATTGACACTAATGACCCTCAATTTTAATGATTATAGTGGCGCACTAATATGGCCTCCCTAAAAATCAATTTTTTGGGGGGTAAAAATAGCAATTTCTCAATAAATAAAGAGAAAATCACTATTTATGCCCCTTCAACTATTTTCAAAAGCAAGTTATGCCCCTTATCTTTTTTACGTGCCATTAATACCCCTGACAATTTACGGGGTGGCATAAATGCCCCTCAGTGGCGGAATCCGGCGAGTTTTGGTGGCTAAACACACGTGTGAGTCACATGTCCGATTTTTCAAGGGCAAAACTGTCCAATCCAATTGAAAATTTCATCTTCTTCCTCAAAATCAAAGATCTTCATCTTCTTCCCCAAAAAGCGAAAAAGATTCCAAGATTTCCTTGCTAAAAAACTAAATATTTTCTTAAAACCCATTACAAATTACAAACCAAACTATGAGATTTTGGGCAATGAAGAAAATTAGAAGAAGAATAGTGGTTGTAAAATGTAAATAAAGACAGGAACTTTTTTGGCCCCTTTTCAAAATTGGTATATGGGATTCTCAAATTATCTTTGAAGGAATGAAAAACAGATTCTAACATTCCCACATAAATGGGTTCTTGAAAAAAAAAGCCATTTATGTGGGAATGAGATATCATTCAATAAGAAAATGAATTTTGATTCGAAATAGCTATATATATATATATATATATATATATATATATATATATATATATATATATATATATATATATTATTTTGAAAAAAATGAAAAGGGATATTCAGTAGCACATATCAAATATTGGATTTATTGAAGAATTAAAGAAGGCGATGGTGGTTGGTGAAGAAGCTACCAAAATCTGGTGATGGTGGCAGTGTGATGAATTGTTGGTGGTGGTGGCGGCGGGGTGGGGAGAAGGCTCATCTTCAGAATTTGTCTTAGAATTGTTCTTGAGCTTCAAGAGTTGTTCTTGGTGTTCTACATATTTTTGCTTTTTCGGACTGCATTTCTAGGTTATAAACGTGATATTCCAATCTGCCTTTCAATTCCGACTAGATTGGTCTTCACGGATTGCAGATTCTTGAAGGTTTTTTGCTCATGTTCTTGAGCTCCATTGCTATTATTCAAAGCTCTTCATAGCTGCCAAAGGAGAAATGAAGATCTTCAATTGCTCATGAAATTGGGTTGGACGGTTTTGCCCTTGAAAAATCGGGCATGTGACTCACACATGTGTGTAGCCACCAAAACTAGCCGGATTCGCCGCATAGGGGCATTTATAGCACCCCGTAAATTGTCAGGGACAGTGACGGAGCCAAAATTTTTTTTTTGATAAAATCTTATAGACTAGAGTTATTCACATTTTGTTCACCCTTTTCACTCTACCGATCAGTGCTTCATAAACCTCCAAGTCCTCTGGCTGAAGAAAAAAAATGGCAAAGCTACAAAGTTTTCATTGTCATTAACGTGCATGGCACATCAAAGAGAAGGACTCTCGAGAAGAAAAAATAAATATTTACTATGGAAATTAAAAAAAAATCTAGGGCACATGTATACCTCACGCGTGTAAATAACACATCAAAAGTTATATTATAATCTATTAGTAATTATGAACTTTTTGATGAAATCTTATAAATATTATAGTCTCTTACACACTTAAGTTTGTTACAATTTTAACCAAAATTGTTAAGATATAAGTGATGTCATTCCTATAATTCACGAATTAAAAAATCTAATTTCAAATCGTAAAGTAATTCAAAATATTCACGGGACGAGGTGTTACAAAAACAAAACTAAAATTATAAATTTTTTTTTTGGAAAAAATTGGGGGTCACTTGCCCCCAGGCCCCCTGGCTCCGCCAATGGTCAGGGACATTAATGGCACGCAAAAAAAAACAAGGGGCATAACTTACTTTTGAAAATAGTTGAAGGGGCATAAATAGTGATTTTCTCGAATAAATAGCCATGTTTGTCCCTAACTTATTTTCGTTCGGTCAGTTTTATCCTTTTTAGAAAAAACTACTATTTTTTGTCCTCAATTAATTTACGGGCGGCCATTCTTGTCCTTCTGTCAAAAACTTGGCATAATTCTGTTAACTTGGATGACGTGGCTAACCTTTCAAAATAAACCCTCTCTATTACAAGGGTAAAATAGGAAACAAAAATATAGAACCCATCTTTTCCAAAAAATTTAAGAACTCATCACCATAGTTTTCAAACTTTCCAATTATGAAGATAAACATTTAAACTCAAATTAAGAATATTCAAAAACCCATCTCAAAAGGTTCATTGATTCTGGCATTACAATATTCTCATTGCATCAAAATCTTCAAAAATCCGCAACATGGACAAAAGCTTCCTTGATTAGATTCTCAATGATTTCAAACATTGACAAAAGCTTCCATGATTAGCTCAAGATCCTTTTGTAATTTGTCCACGACAATTGAATAATTTAATCGAGCTCTTCTGATGATACTTTTGAACTTCACTCGAATTGCACTTCGGCCGGAATTTTTGATTTACTAATTTTTTGTGCAATTGTTGGAGTGTTGACGGTGGTAACAGTGGTAGCCGGATCGACACCGGAGCCGGCACCAGGACCGAGACTATAGTTGCCGGAGTGAACCTCGTTTTCATTGCCAGAGAATCAGTCGATTGATGATGTGGTTTAAAAGCTGCTCCCCTCCACAGCAAATGATACAAGACTTCAACCAGCTTGAGAAACAACTCAAATTCATTGTTAACTTTATGAATTATTTGATATGTAAGCACAGTTTGAGTTATTTGATATGCCATTCTTGGCTTATATACAATTTCTTGAATGGTGCCTGAATGGTTTCTTGTATACATTTGGCATCCACATAACTCACAAATTTTTTCTCCAAATTGAGCATTTTTGCCTCTGAAATTGAGATTGGCTTTTGGAAGTTGTCACTTTCCCCAAATTCAAATTTTGAAATTGTAAGATTTCTTGAAGCAAAATCACCATCAATCATACCAAATTCAAATTGTAGGTTGTCAAATTCATTCCCCTTACCTTTGGTACCCTTCTTCTTACTTGTACTTCCATCATGAAAGGAGAAGCTTTGGAGAAGAAGATTGGTAAAAAGACCTGGTTTCCAATTATACCCCTAGCAGAGAGAGGGTATTATTTGACTGTTAACGGTTGGTCAAGGCGATTAATGGATTTATGGCTAGTTTTTGACAAAAGGACAAAACTGGCAGCCCGTAAAAAAATTGAGGACAAAAAATAGTAGTTTTTTCTAAAAAGGATAAAATTGGCCGAGCGAAAATAAGTTAGGGACAAGCATGGCTATTTATTCTGATTTTCTCATAAATAAATAAACAAAAGAAAGAAAGAATATTTCTCAAAGTATGCAACATACTGAAGTCTAAAGGAAAAGTGAGGCGTTTTCAGGCCAACCTCCGAGAAGAGACTGAAATGCCGGTGAGGCAGAGAGCGGCGGCGACGCTGATGCGAGTTCTTCGAAAGGAGTCTCTAAAACCTAATAATAGTATGGCGGTTACCGGACAACGCTTGCCTTCGCTTAGACGAGCTTTTTCTCTATACGATCAAATTAATCTTATCGACAATGTTCCTGAAGATCAATTACGCTTCCAACAGTAGTTAATTTTGACTATTTTTTTTATTAAATTTATGTATCTTCTAAATTCAATTTTGATAGTTTCTTTGTTTATTGTTTGTTTGATTAGCTCATAATTGTTAGCTGTTCATAGCTCTCTGGTCAGCTAATACTACCTATTGTTTAGCTCTAAGATTATTATTATTATTAGTATTATTATTGCATTTGTTTGGGGATTTATATTATTGAACCTGTTTCTATATGCATCCTTGTGTTTTTTTTAATTAATTATTTGAGGTGGAAAATTAGGAATTTTTATGCATAAGAAATACTACCTCTCGTTTAGGACACTTAGCGAAAAGTAAGAAAGAAAAAAAAAGGCATTTTGTTAGTCAAAATATCAATATTACTCTCTTAAACCGGACTTGTATACCACTAATTATATTTAAGAGAGTAATTTTGATATTTTGATTGGAAAAACACCTTATTTTTTTGCTTCCTTAATTTTCACGATATTTCCTAAACAACTTAACAACTTATATTAAAGAATGGAGGGAGTATGTGATTACACATTAAGTTCTATAATAGTGAAATTGTGGCATAAAAACTCATTTTTCATGGCTCTATGGTCATTTTTCATGGCTCTATGGTCATTTTTCCCACCTATCATTAGCTCTCAGATTATTATCATTATTGCATTTGTTTGAGGCTTGCTATGATTGGACCTGTTTCTGTATATATCTTTGTGGCTTTTTTTTTCTTATTTGTTTTTCTGGTGGGAAAATGAGGAATTTTTATTGCATAAGTAATATGTGATTAAGCATTAAGTCCTATGAAAGTGTAATTACGGCATAAATCTCGTTTTTTTCTGCGACCGAGAGCGAAATGTTACAGTTCTCTGCAGGTTTGCACTTGTAGTGAAATACTCAAAATTTGAGGATGTTCAATTTCTTCAAGGAAGTTGGAGACATTTAAGTGTGATTTTTTCTGTAGGGTAGATCTGATTAATTACTCTTTCACTTTGTTAAATGATTTGTTGTGTATTTAGGTTCACCGACAATGGATTCACCGTGAATGGTGTTCAGTATGAAGGTAGCTTGATCTGTGTGGGAAATTTGCTAATGTCTTGGAGTCCCACGAAATTCTCAGAGGTCAATGCTGAAAGGTAATGAATCCACTATGTGGAAATAATTATTTTGCTGTCTTTAAACGTTGATAAAGTTGAATCTCTCTCTAGAATTAGATACAGAAAAGGTATTTAGGATAATTATTTGGTCTCTAGTCAACTTTTCAGAAATGGCGGTTGATCAATAGTGAGCTTTAGTCTTTTGTTCATGTTTATTTGTTTTTTGGAGGAATTGGGGTCAGTTTGCAGAGCTATTAACTAATTGTTGGTTCTTTCCAATGGCAAATGATGTGGCTTATAGCTTTAATGATTGTAGCTCAGATCATTTTAGCGGTTTCACATACAAAAATTTAATTTATGGACTGTTATGTTCTCCTATATTTCTTGAATATTAAAAATTTAATGTCAGAATATTAGATATGGTTTCTACATTCCATTGTAAGTTGATTGGAGATAATCTGTTTAACATGCATTCTTATGTTTCGGTGCAGCTTATCCATCTTCAAGGCTGTGCGGCCTATTCCAGGTGAGAAGTTCAAGGATTCTGGGAATCCTTTCCTAATTTACTCTAAAAACAGAAAACTTCTTTCTAAGATCTGTCTAAAAACCTGTAGTTTTACCCCCAAATGCACAACCCCCATGTCTGATTTCTGGGGCTACCACTGAACTTAGACTGTCAAGTTCTGCTTCCTGAAATTTCCTTGTATGTTGCAGCTATACCATCCTAAATTTCAGGAATCCATGTGAAAATTTTCTTCTTCAAGCTTGGAATATTGAAATAATTATGAATTTCAGTTCGTACTTATCTTCTGGTTATTTTCTTTATGCTGAGTACATGATTCATTGTGATTCTTTGGTTATTATTTCAACAGGATGCCAAAGTTGAGGCTTCTTAGCTATCTAGATTTCTTGGCATATTTTTTCACTGTCCTGTTGCAGTGTTGAAATTAGGCTGGCATCGACCGACTCCTTGTCTTTGAGTTGGAAATTTGGTTCATAAAATGTGAATTTTTCCTGGGAACATGTTACCACTGAAGAATTGTAAGCTGGATTGGTCTGCTGGTTTTAGTACCGTTAAACTCAATCCTTCCGTTTTTTAGATAAACCCTTTTGTCTTCATTTTTTACATTAAGGGAAGAAGAAGAAAAAGACTGATAATCCATTTTGTTGACTGTTGTGAGTTAAACTTTTTTTCACATCAAATATGAAATTTTGCACATATGTTTCATCCCTTACATGGTATAATTGTTATTGCTGTAAATCATTGAGAACAACCTCATCTCACAACTTATCCAACACCAAAGTTCAGACCAAGACCTGTGTGTGGAATTTAAAGCATTTTAAATCTATTATCTGGCTCTTTCCCTTTGCCACGATTTTTTTCAAACGGATAGAATTGACATAAGCCCAGAGCGTGAAACTTTAAGTAGAAGATATAAATGTGATTTCCCATGAATCAAAGAGCACCTTGCTGCTATTTGTTTGTTTCTTATGTTTATTCATTTATCTGCTCTATCAGAGATCTTAATCCTTGGTTGTGGGAAGCATATTCAACCAGTGGAGCCCGAGCTTCGACAATTCATTCGTTCCACCGGCATGAAACTGGAAGCAGTGGATACTGTAAGTACGCTAATGGGTTTTCAGCATGTTATGGCAATTCACTATGAGTGTGACATTCATGATTTGTAGTAGTAGTAGATCTCTAATGATTTAACAGTGGTCCGGCTGAATGTTGTGAATATACACATCTATCTGTTTATTTTGCATCACTTTCATGCACATATTGGGTAAATTCTGGTATATTCCATTATGCGTGTCAATTGTCTGTGTTTCTTAATAAACTATTCATTTGCATTATCTCATTCCTCCCTGATCTGACGAGACCTTAAATTTTGTTGCGAAAAGCATATGAGAGTTGACTCTTATGTAGTTACTTTCTTGCTTTCATCTTCTACTGTGATTGCTTCTAATTTTTCTCGTTTTGCAGAGAAACGCTGCATCAACGTACAACATATTGAACGAAGAAGGCAGGATTGTAGCTGCTGCCCTTCTCCCTTTCGGGGTAGAAGACTAGGACCTATATATACACATATTTAATAGGCAGTAGTCTTCTCCATCGCCAAATGAATTTCAGCATTCTCCTCTCAAATGCAAATTCTTCGACATTTAACCACCAGTTTTGTCAACTTCCAATTTCCAGATTATGAATCCGAAGAGTTTTGAGGTTTCAGCATTGTATTCAAATAACAGGAGAGTTCCTCGTGTTGCTTTTCATATGAATTGTAAAACATATTGATTCAGTGCCATCAGGCTTGACATTTGGTCTCCTGAATTAGGAGTTAAGCCGTGGATGGATTGATAATCTCTTTTGAACTGAGTTGGACACTCGATTATTGGGCTATGTCTGATTTGATTGAGTCTTTTAAATTACGAGTCATACACTGTTGGGGCTGTGCATTTAGTAAATTTCAATATTTATATTCATTGAAGTTGTGAAATGCAAGGTGATATCATAACAGACCATTTTAAAACAACTGAAAATAGCAGGCAAAACTAAGTAATATGTTTCTCCAGAAACATTGGAACACACAAGCTAAGGTACAACAAGAAACAACTATCTTGCAAGCTATTTCCGAAGAAGCTGGCAACCATCTCTCGTTACTGGCTATTCCTAGTACGTTCAAGAAATCATTAACCTTGTTATTGTGTTTGACTCGTAACTCAGGAATTCATGTGTAAGAAACAGGTCTGAAATGCTGCCATACATGTTTGAAGGTACTAATTTCGAAATGTTCGATTTAACCTCTTATTCAATCATCTTGTGAATCTAATTGGGATACAACTTTGGGATACCTCTCATCTTTGTAACTAATGAATCTAATTCATATGATCTCTGTTTCGCCTTTCTTGGAGTTGTTAGATTTGCAACCTGGATAAATTGCTGAAACTCTGTGATCTCTTGGAGTACTCTTTGATTAATCTTGAAAAGAAAGAATCCTCCCTTTCTAGTAGCTTTCCCGGTGTGTCATACTCCGCTATCCTTCCTACATGAAAACCAGTTGAAGTCCAAATTAGGCGATAAGACTTAACAATATGCATTATGACATTCTTATTATTATTACCATCACTAAGGACCAGTACGAGATCGCTGTCAATGACTGTATGAATTCTGTGAGCTATTGTGACGATAGTTCTATCTTTAAACTCTTGACTAATGATCTTCTGTATCATCCCATCTGTTGCAGAATCAACAGATGCTGTGGCTTCATCGAGAACAAGAATTGTACTTTTCTTTAGCAATGCTCTTCCGAGACAGAATAACTGCCTTTGGCCAACGCTCCAGTTCTCTCCATTCTCAACAACTACAAGAACCGCGTGTTTGTTAGTAGCATCTCAAAAGCATTACCAAGAATAACCAAAAGGTAAGTAAGTATCTGTCTGACCTGCAGTTTCTAGCTTCTCATGCTTCGCGCGTACTATATCACCTATTTGGCATTTATCAAGAGCCTGATATGCAGAAGAAAACGCTCATAAATGATAAATAACTTCAAATTAACTCGAGCACTTTGCTAAGTTGAGAAAAATTTACCTCCCAAATTTCGTTGTCAGCATGCTGCTCTAGCGGATCAAGGTTTCCTCGGACAGTTCCCTCGAACATTGTTGGATCTTGGGGAATAATGCTAAGCCTAGATCTCAAGTCATGAAGGCCTATTTTTGTAATATCTACCCCATCAATTACAATGTTTCCATCTCTGGGCTCTACAATCCTAAAGATGGCTTGAATGAGTGTCGACTTTCCACTTCCCGTCCTTCCAACAACGCCAACTTTCTTCTTTCCAGGAAAAGTGCATGTAATGTTCTTCAAAACAGATGGTAGGTGTTCTGCATAGCGAATCTGCACCAGAGAACATATATTGTCATTAAAAAATTTGGACGGAGGGAGTACTATTATTATTATTATTTTAAGTAACTAGTCCTAGGATTCGCGGACTTTTTTTTTCGTTTTTGAAATGCTATATTAAAGCATGCCTGTAGATTTTTAAATTGAATTGTGCCAGTATCGGGCCAGTTCTCTGGTGGTCTGGAATCTTCAATCACGGTAGGGGCTTCACTGGCAATATTCGAGTACTGAAGAATCCTTTCAACTGATATCATTTTGTTTTCCGCGTTGCATATATTCCATATGACCGAGGCTTGTAGAACATTCAAATTGATTCCATATGTTACTGCCAGACCAGCAATACCTGCAGGCGGAGCAACATTTTTATGATCAATAAGACTTTATATACACATCCTTGCAATTATCTTTACACTCACTTGGATCGATTATTCCTTCTGGTAGGGTCACGAGCAAGAAAAGAGAGAAGGCGAAGACAAAGTTGGATAACTGATTCAGTCTGAAAGAAAGCCATTCCATAGCTGCCACATTATGGAACCAAGGTCTTGAATGGTTATCAATCAGCTGCAGGTTCGAGTCCATGAAGCGGTCTTTTTGCTCAAAAGCACGTATTGTTGCAGCTCCTGAAAGCGATTCTGCAAAGTGATGGAGTATTGGAGCTCTCTGTATCCCTGCTAATCGTGCCAGTTCTCTTGCTGTCGGTATGTAATATTGCTGAAATGTATTATCAGTATATGTTAGCTAAAGATCAAGAATTTTGCTTGAAAAACTCGTAGACCACGTACAACAATATCCGTAAAAGATGAAAAACTACCTGGTACCAAATGCAAATTGCCGTTACTGGAATGAAGATGGCGAACACCTCCCAAGCTACCTGTGACATTACCGCGATAGTACCAAGTAACTGAATAATAGAGAAAGCACACCAACCTAATTTGTTCGCCATCTCCAAGTCTAGAACACTCTGGTCTGTGGATACCTGTGTACGAAAGAAATGTAAAGTTCAAGATTTTTAATATTTCAAATCGCCTTTTGTAGAAAGTTTTTTCGCCCCTTTTTTACTCACCCGGTTTAAGATTCTACCAGTGGGAGTTGAGTCGAAGAATGCCATAGGAGCTCGAGTAATACTATGCAGCATGTTGCTGAAGAGCTTCTCTGCAGTTTGAAGGCCAGTAATAGCAACAAGTGTGGCTCGGATCAGCACGCAAAGAGAACTTCCGACAGCAAGAAGTATGTAAACAAATAGTACGAAATGCATCTGAACTATTGGCTCAGTGTTGCCCGTAGGACAAGCCCACGCCATCCAGTAGTTGCTGGCTATCTGGAGCAGCTGGAAAGATGTTTGGGCCAGAACGATTATCGGAATAAAAGCACCACGTCTCACTATTCTCAAGTAAGACATGTAAATTTCTTTTCCTATGCTTCCTTTCTCTCTTTCTTCGTCTTGCACCAATCTTCCTTCCTTTCCTGTTATTTCAACACTCAGATTGTGCTCTGAATTTTGTTTAGTGTGTGGAAATTCTGCATTTGTTTCGGGTTCTTCTTTAAATTCGCATTCATCTATTGCATGATCACTTCTACTCGATGTTTCAACATTTAGAACGGAGTCTAAGGCCTCGTTGTGAGCACCGACTAGAACTTCAAATCCAATATTTTGCTTCAATAGGTCTTCAAATGTGCCAGCTTGTGCTATTCTTCCATTTTGCATCACCTGTTATAACATATAAGCTAAACATGATATTTCTCTATACATAGAAAACAAATGTAAAACTTAGATTATGACGCGATTTACTGTTAGTTTTCGAGCCTAACCTTGCATTATTGTCAAATTTATTCATAAGTTTGGACGTACCAAGATTAAGTCTGCCGCTGGAAGAAATTCAACTTGATGAGTAACATAAAGTATAGTCTTGTCCTTGAGAATCCCCAATAAGCAATCCTGTGGAAAATTTCATTTTTTCGTATGAAAAGACGTTCATTTTCAAGTCGAGAATCACAGAAAATATATCCTAAGGTTTGAAGTCATAAGTCCAATCACCTGAAAAAGTTGAGAGCCTGTATGAGCATCCACAGCACTGAAAGGGTCATCAAGGAGATATATATCAGAGTCCTGGTAAACAGCACGAGCGATTTGTATCCTTTGCTTTTGGCCGCCACTCATATTTATCCCTCTTTCGCCTATCTCTGTCAGGTCTCCACAAGAGAAAAGTTCGAAATCCTTTGTCAGTGCACACGATTCAATTGTTCTTTTATACTTATCGCTGTCATAATCCTTGCCGAAAAGAATGTTGTCTCTGATATTTCCAGTCAATATCCAAGCTGATTGAGGGACATATGCTTTGGTACCACTGATCTTAACGACCCCTGACTGTTTCGGAATCTCTCCCAGTAAGCATGACAGCAAACTGGACTTGCCAGATCCAACAGTGCCACATATAGCCACCTTCATTCCTCTCTTTACATGCAAATTTATTCCGTTAAGTATTGTGCTTCCTGAATTGCCATCCCAGCTGAAACTTCCGCCTTCTATCTCCACCGCGTATCCTGTTTCATTCTTTGGATTATATTCAACTGCATCGTGTTGAATTTCATCTTCCTCTAGGTAAGAAGCCATTCTATCTGCAGAGACCTTCCCCTGAGCAATCACATTCAATAAATCGGGTAGATTGAATATAGGATCTTGGAGCATCCGGAATGTTGCCAATGCTGATAAGACTCGACCAGCAGTTAGAGGGATTCCCATTAGGACACATCCACCGAAAGTTAAAATAGATATAAATGTCGGTGAACCCCAGAAGATGAAAGTTGTTAACGCCTGCAATCTTAGCGACTTCCATAGCCAATTATACTCTATTTTCCTCAAGCTTTCTAACTTTTCTAGATAATAACCGTCCCACGCTTGAAGTTTGATTGTCTTCGTATTACGAAGAACTTCTGAAGTAGCTTTCATTCTTTCATCCTTTGCACCCATTATTTTACTTTGGAATTGCTTCTGAATCCTAGTCAACGGTATGTTTACAGCCATTACTAATAGCGTTGCAGCCAGTGCCACGAGTGATCCCAATCCGAGGCTGTTGTGTAGAACATACACTGCTAAGGAAATCTGAATTGGCAACATCCAAATTATATTCAAATACCAGATGAAGTCGGTCATTCTTTGAACATCCACACTCATAAGGTTGATTATCTCTCCACTAGTGTGGCTTTGACGTGATTTGCTTGATAACACGAGGCCTTTCTTATATATGCGAGATATTAGAGCAGCTCTTAGCCGTAGGCCTAGCTGACGAGCTCCAAAAATCCACTGCCTCTGTGCTATCGTTTCAACAATTTTTGCACCAAGAAAAGCCAATGCTAGTAGATAACCGCTTCCTAAGCTCCTGAACTTTTTCTGACTTAGAAAATCTACGAGATTGTTAATGAGATAAGGGCCAACATAAGATGATGCTGCACTTATCACAGCAAATAAGGCGTTAATTGCTGCTTTTCTCCTAGCCAGGATATAAAGCGCCTTATAGATAGAAGGATGTGCAGTTCCCTCTCTGTTCCTCACCTGTTCAATGCATTCATCAAAGGAACGCGATAGGAATGCAGCTGAATCCTTTGTATCAACATCGGGAACTTCATCTTGATCGAGTGTCTTTTTAATTCCGACCTCAAACAGCGGATTGAGCCAAGAAAAGGTAACTAGTTGGAGGATAGTAGATTTTCCATACGGACTACTATCCCTTTTCCCTTCCGAATTCTTCTCATTTTTCTCGTCAAGAAGGGGAGTACGGATGCCATTTGAGACTTCGAAGGCTATGCCAGTTTTTCCATGAATCGATATGCCCACAAGGCAGGCGGATGCAAGAAGACTAAGCATATGAACATAGTCTTGCAATCTAGGCCACTCGTGATATGTAATCATGGAATGGCCATCAAGAATCGCTCGTGCAAGATTCAACAAAAAGATTGACATCCACCAGACCCTCAAGATCCAAGGTAACTTAACATCTTTACATCTTTGAATTCTATATAAAACGAGTAATGTAATCGCCCATGAAATTACTTGCATAATCTCGGATGAAATGGTCAGGACTTTGGATTTGCATTGAGTGACATTGTTGTTTTGATGAACTAGCAGCATAAGCAAATGAGCTCCCAGAAGCAAAATGGAGCAAAAGATACTGACCTTGTAATTTAGGCCAAATCTTACACCAACTCCATACTTGCTCGCGCCCATCATCGTCTTTTTCCTGTTTCTGCATTGTGATTCAATAACATTCCATATGAACTGGAGCAGCAAGAAACCGAGAAGTCCGAGCTGCAGGACAATGCTGGCATCCTCTACTAAGCAAGGTGAGCCTAGCTCTTTCCATACTATGTGAAATTGAAGGAACTTTAGGTCTGTGAATCCCATCAAAGACAAAGTATGTTACTTGGGAGAACAAAACTAACACTGATATGCAGTGGCGGAGCTTACAAGGGGCAGGGGGGCCAAGAATTTTCAATTTTTTTATATACTAGGTATATATATTTAACTGTTCGGAATAATAGAAATTTATTTTTTTTTAAATGGCTCTCCCAAGAATTTTTAATTTTTTTATATACTTGAGTGAAGGCCCAATTTTTTGAGTGATTTCTGCGTTTCAGATTGATTTTTGATGATGATATTGATGATAAATTCTCTAATTTAATTAAACCCTAAGACCTAAATCTTTTTCGGGTCATTAAATTCATCCAATTTTTGCACCAAACAGTTTGTAACTGTGATGATATTAATGACTTCAAAAACTTCAATCAAATCTTCAAAAATCGGGGTAGAAAACTCATTTGATGAGCTGATGAAGAATCAAAAAAAAATTCCGGGGGCGCTGCCCCCGGACCCCCCTCTTCCGCTAACCTAAGACTTTATATATGTTGTTTAAATTTAATTTTTCTAGTAAAATATATCATTTTACGCCGTAAGCAAATTTTTAGTTCGGCCCCCCCTAAATACAAATCTTGGCTCCGCCACTGCTGATATGCATGAAAGAACAAAATGCAGAGCTGCAATTTTTTGACAGTTCACGCTCTGGATGATTAATGAAAGAAGCATGACTACGTGCATATAAATCAAAATTATTCTTGAGTCTGCCTTCTCTGATGCCTTTTGGTTTTGATTTGAGGGCATGATTACTTAGAAAACGTGACGGTATATGAGACTATTGTTTCTGTGGTATTCTGTGAGCAGCCAATCTGTGCATTTATTGTCAGAGGTTAGACCAGTCTCCAATTTATCTGTTTAATTAGTATTATGTGAGCAACCACCTTGTTTATTTTGCCAAAGGTTAGACCAGTTCCAATCCATCTATCTCAAAGGAATTCTGGGAGGAGTCACTTTCTGCATTTATTGCTAAATATTAGGTCGGACTCCTATCCATCCTCAATTATTATGGACTTAATGAGTTATGTTATTATTATTATTTTATAATTCTTCAAATTCCTACATACTCTGAAGAAAAAACATGAGATGAAGGTAGGACTAAGACTATATATTGATATTGTTATAAAAAATAAAAAATAAAAAATAAAAAATAAAAAATAAAAAGTAAAAAGACTATATATTGATAGCTGTAGACTTGGAACTTTCCCCAAATGTCTATATTAATAAAATCTTTGTAATAAACCTTCACAATTAAGTTCACATTAAATATACTGGTAAGGATTTTTTTCTTCTCATTCCATATAAAAGATGTCATGTGTCAATATTTTTACCAAACAGATTATAACTTAAAAAAATAGTGAAACCCTTAAGAAAAAAGTGAACACGTGACAATCATCTATTAATGACATAAATAATGAGACAAAAATTCTTTTTCCTAAATATATTAATTGTTTAAGAAGCAAACATAAATTAAATGAATATTAGAGAGGTGACTCTGATTATGGATTCATAAAAGGCAAAAGAAAAGCTAAAAATAGTGGGTTATTGTTTTATTGTCCAAATCCACCCCAAAGTAATCCACTTTGGACTTATTAGGAGCATGCATGCATCTGCGGCGAATATCGACTGAATTAATCGGTTTTTTTAAAGTTTTTTTTTTTAACAATTTAGCAGAAGATAAATTATAAAAATAAATAAATAAATTCCTATCTACAAATCTAAACAATACTATGGATTCCATAGCCGGATCAGCCATGACCGTTAAAAAAATTGCCATATTTTTTGTATAATTTTCTATCCGATCAATAAATAATTGACACGTCAATTTTATTTAATTAAAAAGATACAAACTAAAAGGAAACGGTAGAATTAGTAAGAGAAATAATCACATATCAATCATCTATTAGTGGAATAATGAACGTGATAGGAATTCAGGACAAAATATTTGTTTCTTCCATCTATGACATTCCTCATTATTAACGTATATCCATTTACACCTTAGAATTTATCCATTTTAGTTTAGTTATATATAAACCAAAAGTTATATTACTCTGTCGAGAATTTTATAAGAAAGTGAACCTCCAATTCTTACTTACTAGAAAATAAAGAATGATTGAGATGATATGAAGTTTGCATGCATGCATGCAACTGCATTAAGATTTAATTAAGAAACATATGGCTTACTTGTTGAGCTGATGATGATGGACCTAAACATTTCTTCCAACTTCATCATATATTATTCTCTCCCTTAGTTTCCGATTTTTGTTTTGAGTTTTGGATTCAAACAATTACTAGGTGTGATGAACCCTCGAAGAATCTGGGGCTCAAGCTCTCTTTGGCACCATGTTCATGGTGTTTGAGAGAGAGAGAGAGAGAGATGTTGGGGGATTGATTTATGAAAGCTCAAAGTAAGTACTAAAGCACACTGTTATAATACTACTATAGTACTGAAAAGGAATTTTAATTGTATATATTGTATATGTCCTTATATGATTTGGGATATGATTCATCACGTGATGTTGATTTACTTTTAGAAAAAGTTTAATACGTACCTTCTGTTATGCACTATATATATATATATATATATATATATATATATATATTATTAAATGATTGTCTCTCCTTCTTCATTCGGCTAGGAATCATCTATCTTCATTCGGTGTCTCCTTCTCTGTTCCATTTCCACTAATAAGAAAATGACATATATTAAATTTTTAATTAAAAAATTATAACCTAAAAGAAATAATGAAACCCACATTGGGAAAATATACACGTTGCAAATATCTATTCGTAGGGGATACAGAATGGGGACATATGATTTTTTTGGCTCTTCATTCTATAGAGATTTTAACTGTTTTAGAGAGTTAACACTACAAGAAAATAGAAAAATAACTACGGACAGATTTTTCGCTAAACTGAGAATAGCGACCGAATCTTTTGGTCGGTTAATTTTCGTCCCTAAGTTAGTTAGCGACTAAATATCAAAACGATGTCGTGTTGTGTGCTTTATTCCCTTATTTAATTTTAAATACTTTATTAATGAATTTCGGTCGCTATTCGGTAGCTGTTATTTTTCTACCGTTTAACAACCAAATCCTTATTTTTACTGAGGTGGTCAAAGGTATGAATGGTAGCGACTATTTAGGAACCGAATAGTAACAACAAAAAATTTCGGTCTCAATTTTGTCGGTATTCCATCACTATTCGGGAGACCGGAATTTTTTATCGCTAAAAAGCTATTTTTTTGTAGTGTAGAATTTACTAGACCTAACCCATATCAGAACTGTCGTTTAAAGCATTATGGTCCAACACTTTATGTCCTAAATCATAATCATCCCACTACAGTTTCCTGATTGAATCTAAAGAGAGTGGTGTCTCTTAGTTTTATCAAGACTATTATTGGTGGTGCAAAATTGATGTGTAAAAGTAATACCTAATTACCATTTGTATTCTTTCTAATAAAGAATTGGACCTTGCTAGGCTACTAGAATTATTGGATAAAAGATTGACTAAAATAGTTTTTCAGACCTTTTTGCCCTTATAGTTGGGTGAATCCCTTATACCAGCAGGGGTAAGATAGTCATTTAACACCCTCAATTTGGGGATTTAGGGTTTCTATCTCCAAAATTCTAGGAGTAAATCATTTTCCTAAAGAATTATAGATAGAGTCAAGATAACTAGCAAGTTTTAGAGAATATCTCAAGCATGAAGTTTGCAGAATTTGACATTTTGTGGTTGGCTAAATATGACTACTTGGATTGGGTCTGAGCAGGATTGGTTCGGGTTTTGAAACTCAGACCTGAGCCCAGACTTTGGATTAGGTAGGGATTGAGACCGGGGATGATTTAACATCCCCAGTCTCAATCCCAGCCTCAATCCAAAGCTAGTTTGGGTCTGAGTTTGAGACCAAAACCCAAACTAATCCCAAGCCAAACCCAATCCAAGTAGACATAGCTCCCTTAAAATTAAATTCTGACATAATTCTATTAATTTTAAAAGTACCTCAAGATGACGGACGAAGTTAGACATTTCACATATGGGGATGAGAAGTAAATTCTACACAATTTTTTAGACAGGTAATTTTGTTAATATTATTTTAAAAAAAAATTAAGAGTAAAAAATATTATTTTCAGAAACTTGGTAGGTGTCTAAATCTGTCCATGTTCAAGAGGAAAAAAGATAATTTGAATCTTTTAAAGAATAAATTTACCCATGTAATAGACAATTGACAGGTGGCTCAAGTGCGGAAAATGCGTCTTTTGTAAAAGTTTGATTACACCAATTATACTGGTCCAAAGTAGCCTCCAGCCATTATTTAGCCCCAAAAAAGTAGCCTCCAGCCATTCATAGCATAATTGTTTTGTTTTTTCCAAGTGAACATCTTCTTATAATTGAGCACATACTGAACGAATTTTAAATTTCAAATAATTAAAAAAAAAAAAAAATTAACGGTCAAGATTTTTTTGAGAAAATAATTTAAAATTAACAACACATGATTTGGTTATACCAACAAATGTTCGTATTTTCAGAACATATGTTATGAATTTTAAACAGTATAAAAAGAGTTCGAAAGTGTAAAATAAGTGTTCAATTTGTGTTGCGAACGTGCTGGAAAAAAAAAGGTGTTCAGCATGGAGTCGTTGTCATAGAACTAATGCATAATCCATGGACCAGATTGGGAGATGTGTGTACATTCATTGAATTGGGCTGAGTGGGTTTAATACAGGGCAAGGACCACTAGTACTTTCCACAGGCATGCACTCGTCTTTTCTAATTTTCCATATATCCAAAAGCTGATCATTCACAGTAACTTTATATATGGACATGGTTGCGTGACGGATTCAGGAAGAAAGAACACTGAAAAAATCCGACAATTTAAAATTTTGTGTAAGATCACTTATATATTTACATTATATATTAATTTATTTATTTTTCTCGTAAAACATGTGATCCGCTGTCACCATGTTACATCCGTCACTAGTGCTTCTCTTGGGAAGTTTCTTATGGTGAGAATATTGAAAAATATTTTTTCCTTACAATTATTTAAAAAGAGAGAGAACCTTTTTAAAATATTATTTTTAGCTCCCAAAAAAATTATTAATTTTGAAAGTTATAATTAGAGAAACTTTTTACTTTTGACAAAGAGGTCACGGGTTCGACACTCTCTCTCTCCTACGTGGGGCAATAAAATTCTCCTTCTCTGTAGAGGGAAGAATTAAGGTTGATGACAAAAAAAAAAAAAAAAAAAACTTTTTACTTGAACTTGTCACTCAACATAAAATGTCTTGTTAACCCACTACCAGAATCTTTTGTTTCTTATCATTAGGTTTTATTTGGGAAAGTCTGGCATGGGCGGACCCAATGAATTCGGCTCCACACCCTTCTCACATAATTTTAGACAAGATTCACTTGCTTGGCTGCAATGTTAATCGTTCCTACCTTATTATTTTAAGTAAGTTCTAAAGAAAAAATGGTGAAACTTTTTTAAAAAGTGACATGATGAAATAAAGACAGAATATAAGACAAGAAATTATATAAATGAGACAGACAATTTCGAAAATAACAACTAGTAATCATCTAATGAGCAATGAAGTTCTAATCAAATACATTATTCTTCAAATGGACAAGAACTACGAGCTTCCCAAAGATATAAACATCCTAGATTTGAGCATTATTTGTGACATCTAAACCTTAGAGCCGTATTTAAACTCTAAAAGGCATGCAAAAATTTCCAGTTACCAAAAGAACTAGAACTCCCCAACTTGGACACTCTTGACTATTCTGGTTACTATCTCATAAACACTGTAATTTGTTGGCAGAAAATTTTACAATATTGCAATATTAATTGTTTCAAAGATGCTTAGGACCCTCGATCTTGCGCTGGTAATTGCATGTGTAATTAGCTAAATTAAGATTACTTGACAAGACCTGTATTATGTATAACAATATAAATTTAAATATTTATAGTCATTTTGGAGATTCATTTTAGCATAATAAATACTCAAAATACCAAATAGTTTATTTTGAGTATTACCGCGCTTCTGAGTCACGAATCGTTGTGGCTCCAGTGCGGAATGGGGTAAGTTCAACACGTGCGAGACTTACTTCGTTCGTCGGATTGAAATTTTGATGGTCAATATTGATTTAAAACGGATACTTGTAATTATTTTACGACACCTGTCGTGTTTTTTAAGGACTCGTGTTCTGTTTTTATGTCTTAAGACATCTATAAAACTTTCCGCACGTGCATATTTTTGTTGTTGTTCGCATATGATCTTAACTGGACTCGAAGATACGCAAGCACAAAACCCTGATATATATATATATATATATATATATATATATATATATATATATATATATATATATATATATCTTGAAATATTTTAAGGGCTCTATGCAGAGTGATCATTAAGCAATAATTTAAGTTTGGTGGGTTTAAAATTAATTCAACTTTATAGAGGCAATTGATCCAAGGGTTTTAACATTTTGTGAGGTAGATATGGGAAATATTATTAGTTAATAATTTGATAAAGTATATACACTTATTTATGGGCTGCATAAAATAAGGTCTCTAAGTGTTGGTGATAAGTTAAATCTTTGTCTTGTACTTTTGCAATCTAATCAATTATAGATGCATGTGAAATGTTATCCTCAACGCATAAAGTCTTTCTTTCAAACCTTGATCCACTCTTATAAATTAACTTTTAGTTGAATTATGTCAAGAGGTTAATAGCCCGCCTGCCCACGACCACGACCGTGAGGTCGAGGGTTCAACACCTCTTCTCTATATAGGGTAAATAAATATTCTCTTCTTAGAGCGGTCCTCTTCCTCCTCTGATGAGGCTAAAAAAAAACTTTTAGTTGAATTATGAATATAATTTAATTGAAGATTTGTACCCTCAAAAATTTTAATACATAACTCTTTACAGTCGCCCCTACATTGTTTAACACGTCAAAGTTTTTTCTGAGAATTTTTAAAAATTTATACCTTGCCCTTTTCCGCCACAACAATTTTTAAAGTCTACTACAATATATTTTTTTTAATCGGTTGGAATTTTAATGACACTTTAACTTACTTATCAACAATTCTTACAACATGTCACATATTGTCGTTCTCTCTGCACTTAGCTCAACATTTAGTTTAGAGACCTCAACTCTTACCTAGGGGTGTCAACGGGTTCAGGCCGACTCATATAGCTCGAAAAAGTGTGAGCGTGAGCTGAGGTGATGTGAGCGTGAGCTTAATATTCAAGCTCGTATTTTATGTGAGTTGAGCGTGAGTTTTACCCCCGCTCAGTCGGAAAAAAGCTCGAACCCGAATAAGATTAATATAATTAAAATATTATAATAATAATAATACTAATTAAAAAAAGACTTATATAAATTATATTTATAATTATAAATGTTGATCAACTCAATAGTCAATACTTATTACCCATCGACTAATTATTCTCTCCTTCACAAAACCCTATTCAGTATTCACCTAGACCGACTCATCATCTTCCATCACCATCATCAAGGAGATTGCCGAAATTGGAATTACCACCAATAATGAAATTAAATCACTCTTTTGAAATTTGCAATTTTAGAATTTTTAGAATTTTAAGTGCATAGGTTCTCTTTTATTATATATAAGACTCCTTTTATTTGCGTATCAAACAATTATGGAACTTTTGCTTATTTTGTTTTTTTCTATACAAGGCTTTTACAATTATGGGACTTCCGTTTATTTTGTTATTTTTTTATTAGTTTATCTTGCTACAAGAATTAAGTATCATTGATTGTATTATGTATATTTGTATTCTTATCCAAATTTAGTTTTAAACCTCATTGTATTATACTATTCTTGAGACAGGATTTTCGTTTTTTTCGCTAATATAGATGAGCTCGGGAAGCTCGTGAGCTAAGTTCAAGCTCGTGTTAAAATGTGAGCTGAGTGTGAGCTCAAGGTTTATGAGCTTTTACGGGCTGAGCGTGAGCTGAGCTTTTCAAATTTTATGTGAGCTGAGTGTGAGCTATGCCAAACTCAGCTCACATAGCTCGATTGACACCTCTACTCTTACCACTGAGATAAAGTCTCATTAACCCTATAATATATATATTATACTCACCCTCAGTGGCGGAGCCAGAAAATTTTCTTTGGGGGGGCAAAATTAATATTGACAAAATAAATTCATAAAAGCATGTAAACATTGGCGGAGCCAAAAAAAATTTTTTTATGAGAAGGACTCTCGAAAAGAAAAAATAAATATTTACAATGGAAATTAAAATATATATCATGTTTGATTGTTGAATCCAAAAAGAACAAGCTTGAATAAAAAGGCCCCAAAGACCTTTTTTGTATGATTAGACCAAAATAAAAGGCCATTTAGAAATATTATGGGTATTAGAGATGAAGTTGGAGGAAACATGAAGGGCTTATTATTAATGTGAACGAATATTTTTTTATTTTTGATAAAATCTTATATTATAATCTATTAGTAATTATGAATTTTTTGATGAAATTTTATAAATATTATAATCTCTTACACAATTAAGTTTGTTACAATTTTAACCAAAATTGTTAAGATATAAGTGGTGTAATTCCTATAATTCACTGAACTAAAAAATCTAATTTTAAATCGTAAAGTGATTCAAAATGCTCACTGGGATGAGGTGTTATAAAAACAAAACTAAAATTATAAATTTTTTTTTGGGAAAAAGTTGAGGGGCAGCCCCCCCCTAGCTCCGCCAGTGCTCACCCTCACATATATAAGTGTTGGATTTGTACTTCCTCTTTGTTTACTCTCTTATAACCAATTATAACCAATTATGTATGTTTAAAATCGATGTACAAAGACAATATTTGTTCATCTTTGGGATATGGAGAAAAAGGCAAAAAAAAATATATATATATATATATATATATATATATATATATATATATATATATATATTTCAATTATTCACTATTTATCACGTGTATATACACATAATGAATTCTCAATAGTGAGGGACATATATGTAAATATGTGTGGGAGGTAGACGATTTCTCCCGAAAAAAGGGACTTTTGTTGATGCATCTCATTGGATCCACATTTTTTTTTGAGTTGTTTATATAATGGGACAACTTGTACCAAACTAAAATGCAAAATAAAGAGACAATTGATCATTGACTAAAGAGTAGTCTTGAATGTGACTTGTTTCTGTGAATTGATCTCTCTCTGAGAAAGACAGCTCATAACGTGCTACGTTTTGCTTCCATTTAACAAAATCATGTACCATCAAAATGAATTTCAAATTAATTTTCCTAGGATCTTAATTTTACTAAAAACCAAAACTATTTCTTATTATAAGTTGGAAGTAGGGACAAGATATTCGACACTAGGTCACATTTATGGACCTAAATCTGAATGCATTGTTTAATTCAATTTATAAATAATTTTTTTAAAAAAAAATATTTTATCCCGGATTTTTGTCTCATATTTTGTTCCACTAAAAAAAATTAATTACCACATGTTTATTTTTTGTCGGAAGGTTTTACAATTTCTTTTAGGTTACAGGTTTTGAAATAATTTTTTTAGCAGATAGCAATTTTTTTTTATTATCAAAAGTATAGAGATTAAGACACAAAATGATATAGAAGATATCAAAGTCCTATCCTGAATTATCACGTTGTGCGAAGATAGATTCAAGTAAGTTGGTGTATTTGAGTATTTTTTAACTTTTTATTTATTGTTTTTTTTTGCCGGTAACAACAAAACGGGATAAAAGGTATATGCATGGAGAATTAGTTACATTATCACAAAATAAAATCGTGTATTTTCTTAATATGTAGTGATATGACCAATTCTGAATCACAAGATCCAACAGACCTAGGCTTCTAAATCTAATAAAATACAAACTCGAGATCTCTAAATCGAATAAAATTTGTTTTAGTAACCAAAACTACCTCTGACTTTTATTTGAATTGGTTAAAAGTCTCTTTAGTCCTGGTGAAATATATATATATATATATATATATATATATATATATATATATATCTAAAAAAAAACTTTCATTCTCATTTCAAGTGTGCCCGTTGCAATCGGGAGAACATTCCTAATTGGAACAGGAATCTCCAACTAAGGAGAGGACGAAGCCGGGACCGGAGAAAATACTTTTCTCCATCCAGGACCAGGGACATGATTTTATGTCCCTATCTCCGCCCTCACCCACCTCCATCCCAACACGAGGGCAAAAAATCATCTGTCTCCTGTACTCCAACAAAACCAACGATTATTTGAAATATTTTTTGCCGACATGAGATATATTATTAGAAAGAGAAACGATTTATACTGCAAACTAAAAGCCCAAACTTTTAAGCAAACTAGCCCGAACTCATAAAACTTATTCAAGTAGCCCAGTTGGATTAATTCTCACTTTTATATGGATTATTTCTTTCAACCTATATTAGGAAATCCGCACTTTTAAATTGGGCTTTTTTATTGGGCCCATTTTAGCCCATCCAGACTGCATTGTATCAAAAGGTCAGCCCACAAAACATTAACCTCCTTATCTATCTCCTCTTCCTTCTCTTTCTTCTATTCTCTCTCTCTCTCAGAACAAAAACCCTAAAACACACAGCTTTACCTGATTATTTGAAGTTGCAGAAGGTTGAAAAAGATGACGGAGGTTATGTCTATGGAGGACATAAGAGCCGCGGCAGAACTTATTGGCATCGACTTCTCCGAAGTCGATCTCGATTCCATTCATCTTCCTCCTGGCGAAGATTTTGGCATCATAAGGTTAATTTTCACTCTTTTTTTTATCTTCCGATAAATCGGATTAGTTCAATTGCTGATTCAAGTATTTTTCATGAATTTGCGCTTTCTCCTGCTCATATTGCGTTATTTTTTTTCAAAATTTATGGATAAATGCCTGCTTTGCGGCATCTTACAGTTTGATTTAAGACGATTTTGATGTATCAAGTTAAGTGTTTTGCGTAGATTTTCGCTTTCTCTGTACATATTGCGTTTTCCAAAATTTTGATGATTTTGCTGATTTTTTCCGATATTTTTTTTTATACTTATTTTGTAGTGATGATGAGGATTTGAGAGAGGAGGAAGAGATGGAGTTTGATCAAGGATTCGCGAATATAATAGTGGTTGACAACCTTCCTGTAGTGCCGAAAGAGAAATTTGAGAAATTGGAAGGAGTTATTCGAAAACTTTACAGTCAGATAGGGGTTATTAAGGAGGATGGTCTATGGATGCCTGTTGATCCAGATACTCAAAAGACTTTAGGTTACTGCTTTATTGAGTACAATACTCCTCAGGTAGTTTACTTTGCTAAATTATTCATGTTGTTTTTGTAATTTCCATTATAGATATATTATTACGATACATCATATAATCCAACAAGAAATTGTAGTTAAAAAAAGGATTTGGCATTTACCGTACTAGCTTGCAACGAAAGCTGGTTGTATTTTACATCGTGGTTTAAAGAGCCTTCAAGTAGAATAGTAGTTATGCTGACACCTTCCCCAAATTCCCCAGAAAAACTCTTCTACTGGCTGGGAATTTTGGTTCTGATAATAGTAGATTTAAGAACTTCTACAGTTCAGCAGCCCGCCTGGTCTGGGAATATGGGCCTGGGCTTCAGTTTGTTTTTGTAAATCATGTATAGTTCATAATTGATGGAAACCAAATAATTTCATCACTTTCAGATTAGGTCTTTCTGTACAGTAGCTATCTATCTGCCACAATTGCTGCGTTTGAATGGTAATTTAAATGTTGAATGTTCCCATGGCAGGAAGCTGAACTAGCAAAAGAAAAGACCAATGGATACAAATTGGATAGAGCGCATGTATTCGCTGTGAACCTGTTTGATGATATTGATAAGTACAGGAAAGTTCCAGATGAGTGGGCTCCTCCAGAAACCAAACCATACATACCTGGGGTTAGCCTTGTCTTTTGACCTTTCATGTTCTTCATGTTCTCTTTTTTGTCTATGATTGTGATTTATTCCTAACCTATTGCTGGAATTGCTGTCTGGTTGCAGGAAAATCTGCAACAGTGGCTCATGGACGAGAAAGCTAGAGATCAATTTGTCATTCGTGCTGGTTCAGATACAGAGGTTCTATGGAATGATGCTAGACAGATGAAGCCTGATCCTGTTTACAAACGTTCTGTGAGTTGACTTTAGATGGTTCTCTGTTATTAACTGATTGAATGTTAGTTGTCTTGTCACTTGACAAGTTTTTCTGTGGATTGAAATGGAATTTTCCTATTCTCTTAAAGAGGGAAAAAGATTTCAAAAAATAAAACCATGACTATCTGTCCTTGTGATTTTGAGGTATTTTACTATATTCTTCTCATTATTGATGCAGTTCTGGACCGAAAGTTTTGTCCAGTGGTCTCCTCTGGGAACCTACTTGGCAACCCTTCACAGGCAGGGTGCTGCAGTTTGGGGTGGTGCCACAACTTTTAATCGCCTGATGCGTTATGCCCATCCACAGGTTATTTCTGGTCATACTTCAATTGTTTTTTTAATTCTTGTATTACTTTTTGCATTATTTGCTTAGCAACTTTAGTTGCAGGTCAAACTAATCGACTTTTCACCTGGTGAGCGATTTTTGGTGACATACAGCAGTCATGAACCTAGCAACCCTCGTGATTCTCATGTAAAGTTTTCTGCTTGATCTTTCCTCTGTCTAAATGTTCCGATATGTTTATGACTTTTTCTAATTAAAATTCATTGCAGAGAGTCGTGTTAAACATTTTTGACGTGAGAACTGGAAAATTAATGAGAGATTTTAAGGGAAGTGCAGATGAGTTTGCAATAGGAGGTGGAGGTGTAACTGGTGTTACTTGGCCTGTTTTCAGGTAACTTTTGTATGTTATGTTGATATGTAGAATTATACTTTCTACATCTCTCCATCTCAGGTGGAAAAAATCATTGCTGTTTATCATTGGTCTATTCATAATCAGACTTAAATATGCTATTTCCAGGTGGGGTGGTGGAAAAGATGACAAGTACTTCGCGCGCATAGGGAAGAATATCATTTCTGTTTATGAAACTGAGACCTTTTCTCTTCTTGACAAGAAGTCCATAAAGGTTGAAAATGTGGTGGACTTCAGCTGGTCACCTATGGATCCTATTCTTGCACTTTTTGTTCCGGAACTTGGTGGAGGGAATCAACCTGCAAGGGCAAGTATAGAATTTCCATGTTGGAAAAGAAACCCCTCTGTTGATTTCTTTTTTATTTTTTTAAAGCTAATTCTCCAAATTCCACCAACAGGTTAGTCTTGTTCAAATCCCAGGCAAAGAGGAACTGAGGCAGAAGAATCTCTTTAGTGTTAGTGATTGCAAAATGTACTGGCAAAGCAATGGGGAGTACCTTGCTGTTAAGGTTGACAGGTATACAAAAACTAAGAAAAGTACATACACTGGCTTCGAGCTCTTCCGAATCAAAGAACGAGATATTCCAATTGAGGTTTTAGAGCTTGAGAATAAGAATGATAAAATTATTGCATTTGCTTGGGAGCCAAAGGGCCATAGGTTTGCGGTTATCCATGGTGATAACCCGAGGCCTGACATCAGTTTCTACTCTATGCGGACTGCCCAAAATGCTGGTCGGGTTTCGAAGCTCGCAACTCTCAAGGGCAAGCAGGCAAATGCTCTCTTTTGGTCACCTGCTGGCCGCTTTATTGTGCTGGCTGGGTTGAAAGGTTTTAATGGGCAACTGGAGTTCTACAATGTTGATGAACTCGAAACGATGGCTACAACTGAGCATTTTATGGCAACCGATATTGAATGGGACCCTACAGGAAGGTACATACTAGTGATATAGGGTTTGCATTGTACTTTTCCATGTTGCATTCTTCTCTAACTTTTAAGATGGACTTCTTATGTCCTCGTGTTGATCTATGATAGTATATTTTTAGTATGTCAATAAACTGGTGTGGTGCCAAGTAACATGAATCTGAAACTTGTAAACTTCTTACTGACTGTGGCTTATAATTTGCTTCTTTAGGTACGTTGCAACTGCTGTTACTTCAGTTCATGAGATGGAGAATGGCTTCAACATATGGTCGTTCAATGGGAAACTTCTATATAGGATTCTGAAGGATCACTTCTTCCAAGTAAGATCAAATTCTGCTTTGGGCTTTTGCTTTCCTTGTTAAAGTTAATCTGGTTTTTGTAATTAATACTTCCGTAAGTAATATTCCCATAAATGCATTTGTTTCCATCGATGCGCTATTTTCATTTGCAATGGAAATTTGAAAGAAGAGCTTTTCTATTGTAAAACAATGAATTTCTTGTTACCCCAAGCTGCAACGTTGTGGGATGTTGTTGGATAAGAGTTTTACGCTGTTTGTTTTTGAAATTTTTCTTCTTGGTTTGGGATTTGAAGTTGTTTATGAATTATAATCTTAGATAGTTCGTTTGAAAGAGTAGTAAATGAGTAACTATAGCATTCTACTAGGGGGTGGGGATGGGGTGGGTCCAATGGGTCCGGCCTAACCTCCCCCTCTCGAAATTCTAACAACCTGAGGTCGTAAGTAGGCCTTCTTTGAATTTTGAGTGGGGGAGGTGGGCCCGAACCCACTGGACCCACCTCATTCATTTTTCCTGCATACTAGCTACCATTGTCCTGAACCCACTGGGAATCAGTCTGTTATCAAATGTAGTTGTGATTGATAGTGTCTAGCCGACAAATAAGCACTTCTGTTTTTTTCTGAGAAAGTTTTCGTAAAGATTTTGTTGAAATTGTGATCATTTGATAAGCAAGTTTCTGGGTTTTTTTGGGCATGTTGTCGCTATTACATTCTATACTGGGTACATGAGCTAATACTTGTTATACTGCAGTATGCATGGCGTCCAAGGCCTCCAACCCTTTTGAGTGCTGAGAAGGAAGATGAGATTGCCAAAAACCTAAAGAAGTATAGTAAGAAATACGAAGCAGAGGATCAAGATGTCTCACTGCTATTGAGTGAGCAGGAGCGTGAGAAAAGAAAGATTGTGAAAGAAGAATGGGAGAGATGGCTTAATGAGTGGAACCGGATGCAGGAAGAGGAGAAACTGGAGAGGCAAAGATTACGTGATGGGGAAGCAAGTGATGAGGAAGAGGAATATGAAGCCAAAGAAGTTGAAGTCGAGGAGCTATTAGATGTCTCGGAGGAGGTAATGCCAATGGATTAGAGCTGGAGCTGAGTAAGTAATTTATTTATTTTTGGTTGTATTAGAGTGGTAGTTAAACACTGCTCGTTGGGGACCAGATCAGAATAGTTGTTGCGAGGATAATTAGCAGAATGTAATATTTGTCAGAAGTTCTTTCTCCGTTTGTTGCCGGAACTGTTGGTTTTTTTCCTTCTATGAAAGGGAAACTCCGGATTTGGATTTCTCGCAGGTTTTTATTTGGATGTCTCCGGAATTGAAAATGACTATATAATTTTGGTGCCCTTTGGTTTCTTTTCATTTGATGGTGCCCTCTATGAAATGAAGTGTGAAAATCAAACTTTACCCAACAAGTTACAACGATGTTTCTTTTTCTCTTTTGGGATTAAATATATTCAACATAAATTGGCTTGACCATTACTATGTGTAGAAATGTGATCTTTTCTCTCTTTTGGGCAGAAAATGGAGTTTCATACTGTACTATAATACGAATTATTTAAATTAGTAATAAACCATGATTTGAAATTTATTTTACTACTACTAATAGTGTTCAAATTCTAACGATCTGTGTATACTTTGACACCAAATATTTAGCCAAAAAAAAACTTCAAATAGTTGGTATTTATTTTTTTTGTTTTTGTGACTGAAACATCACCTATGATTTGAAATAAAATTAGGTATTTGTGATTGAAGAAATTAAAGAAAGCATTGAATTTTCATACCAAACTTGTAGGATTCCAGCTTCCATAGTATTTGTGCTGTGCTCCAATTATTCCGCTCTTTATTTCTCTCGCGTGTGTTCGCTAAGTGGTTTATAGTTGAATTTCCATATTGTATAGTCAATTATAAATATAGGAATCTTTATATATATATATATATATAAAACAACTTCAGATATTGTCAAGAATCTTTTCATTTATAGAAGTTGTTTGATATAAAACAACTTCAGATATTGTCAAGAATCTTTTCATTTATAGAAGTTGTTTGATATATATATATATATATATATATATATATATATATATATATATATATATATATATATAAAACAACTTCAGATATTGTCAAGAATCTTTATATATATATATATATATATATATATATATATATATATATATATATATATATATATACAAGAATCTTTATATATATATATATATATATATATATATATATATATATATATATATATATATCAATATATATATATATATATATATATATAAAGATTTCGATATATATATATATATATATATATATATATATATATATATAAAGATTCTTGATAATATCTAAGTTATTTATTATCAAGAATCTTTTCATTTATAGAAGTTGTTTGATATATATATATATATATATATATATATATATATATATATATATATATATATATATATATATAAAGATTCTTGACAATATCTGAAGTTGTTTTATATATATATATATATATATATATATATATATATATATATATATATATATATATAGGTCATTGGAATCAAGAAGTGACAAGTGTATAGTCAATTATTGTCGGACCAGTGAAGATTTTGGTGTATCATATACTCCCTCCGTCCCAAATTATCTATCTACTCTGATAAATGCACGGGTATTAAGGGTTTGATGATTTTGATAGTATAATATAAGTAAAAGTTTAAGATACCCCTCATTAATTTTATTAATATCATTTAAGATTTATGTCTTTCTCTCTCATTTTTCTCACACAATATTCAACTAACTCTTAAATATGTATTGAAAAATGATAATTTTAATTAATTAAGAGTATTCAATGTGGGGTTAGAAGAAGGATAAAATTGGAAAAAATATCATTAATACATACTTAATTTAAAAAGTGAACAGTTAATTTGAGATAAATAATAAAAAAATTCATTTTAGCCTGATACCATTTGCGTGAGCGATGCTCAGTGTTATCTAGTTTCTAAAATATGATATAATTTTAGCCTGTTATTAAAATTATTGTTGTTTACTGTTCATTATTGTTCACATTTATTGCTGAAATTATTGTTTTGCAGGAATTACTTCTTACGCGCAGAATTTACTGTACACGAGCGCAAAATTTATTATTCACGAATTTTTTCTGTATTATTTTTAACATTATCTGTATATTCTATATCATATATTTCATTTATAATATCTAAAAATATCATTAATACATATTTAATTTAAAAAGTGAACAGTTAATTTGAGATAAAAAAAAAAAAATGTAAACAGTTAATTTAGGATGGAGGGAGTAGTAACACAATTAAAGATTGCTGGAAGGGTAGTTGCTACTGGGGATACGTGGAGGAGCTGCAGTGGTGATTAGAGATGACAGGGTACTTCTTGTGCTTGTGCACATGGGTGCACCCAAAATGGGAATTTTCGGCCTGATGCGGAACATACGAAAATTTTGGTATTCGTAAAATGCGGGAAATCGTTGAATTAGCTGTTAGATGTTCTCATTTAATGGATTAATAATAATTTGTATGTACGAAACTATTATTAGTTAAGCCATTGTAGTTAAAATTGAGAGAATAAAATACATGTTACTATAGATTTTTTAATTGATAGTCGAGTTGTAGTTAAGTGTTTGCTGAGTAAATATCTCAACCCCAAAGTAACTATTTTTGTAAATTGCTCTGATTTGACGGATTTGTTATTTATAAAAGCTGATTACGAACTTAATTTTTCTCTAATTGAGTGGTAGTATGAAACCGTTTATTTGATTTTGTCATTTAGAATTTTCAAAAAAAAAAAATGTGATGCTCAGTGTTATCTAATTTTTGATAAAATCTAATATAATTTTAGCCTGTTATTAAAATTATTGTTGTTACGGTTCATTACTGTTCATTACTATTCATTAATATTCACATTTATTGTTTTGCGGAATTACTGTTCACAAAACAATAATTTCAGCAATAAATGTGAACAGAAATTTCCACAAAACTCTCTTTAAATAGTTGTAATAGTTCTTTCCATATGAGAAAATAATTCTCTCATACTGGGATAAATTTAAATAATATCTTCAAAGTTATTCTAAATCTTCAGATATTTTTTTATTTACATAAGAATCTAGTTCAAAATATTGAGTGTATAATACAGTGAGGCATTCCATTTGAAGCAAGCCATATCCGCTTAGGCATTGAAGTACCGCAGGCAGGAGGCCGTTAGGGAAAGCCGCTAGGAGAAAGGCAGTGCAGTAGGAAAGCTGAAGGTTGCTTCTTAATCTCTTTATTTTAAGAATTATGTTCTTATTTAAAAGTTAAGATAATCTCTGGATAGAGAATAATACTGAAAGTATTAATTAAAATTATCCAAGGCTGAGAAATAACAAATATATGGATTTATTTATTTATTTATTTATAAGGAAATGTTATTAGATACAGTCTACTTAGACGATATTCTCACTAATGATTTAATAGATATTTGTATAACTGAAAATAGACTTGTAAAATATTTAAAAGAAAAATTGAATGATGATATAGCCACTACTATTATGACTAAAGTATATGATTGCTATTTCAGGAATGAAATGTCTGCAATGTTATATAATGATCCTTATAATAATGAATATAAATGGGATACTACAGACGTATATTATGTAATGTTTGAATCCTACACCTATGGAGAAGAGTAGCAATAATTAAAATTATTCTAGGTCATTAATGGATTTATTTATCTATAAAGAGATACTATTAAACCAAGTATATTTAGATAAAATTAATAATATGCATAATGATTTAAAAAATGATTTAATGGAAGTATGTATAACTGAAATAAGACTTATTAAACTTTTAAAAAGAGGTTTAAATAATGATTTAGTTACAATGATAATGAATAAAATATATGATTATTATTTTAAGTGCCAAATAGCTTCTAGCCTAACTGAACCTTATTATTATAATAATGATTTAGAAAATATATGTGATATTGTGTTTGAATCAAATATTTATGATGAGTAGTAGTAATATGAGTAGTTATGAATGTGAATTTTGTGAAATAATGTTAGAAAATATTAGAATATTAGGACAAGAATATAATGATAATTTAAGATTAAGTAAATTCTTTGAGGATAGAGTTAATTGGATAATTTGGCAATGTCTTCCTGTAGATATGTCCGGAATCAAAGAATTATATTAAGAAATAAAATAGAGAATTATCATAAGGTTAATAAAGAATATATGGAACATCTTAAAAGATTTCATAGTGACTAATTTTAAGTATGATTTGGATAAATAGAATCTTGCAAGATATAATAATAGAATCTTTCCAAAAAGAATTAGCTTATAAAGAAATAAATAGAAAATGTGATGAAATATTTTTAGATATTATAAATGAAATATATGATATAGAATATACAGATAATGTTAAAAATAATACAGAAGAAAATTCAGAAAAAATTTGTGAACAGTAATTTCTGTGCGCGCGAACAGTAATTTTTGCGCGTGAACAGTAATTCCTGCAAAACAATAATTTCAGCAATAAATGTGAATAATAATGAATAGTAATGAACAGTAAACACCAATAATTTTAATAACAGAGCTAAAATTATATCATATTTTAGCAAAAACTAGATAACACTGAGCATCGCTCACCCAAATGGTAAAAAAGTAGAGAGAAAGTTTTAGTGTGCAAATTGTTCTAAAGAAATTAAACAAGTGTATACAAAGAATTTCTTTTAGTAATTTTTATTATGAAATTTACTGGATTGCTATTTTTCTTTGAGTAACAGACAGTGACGGATCCAAAATCAGAAAATTTGGTCATTTGTCAATTCACCTTATTTGTGTGGGGTTACTTATTAACTTATCATCTAAATGAAGAAATAATACATCCTATTTACTTTTAAAAAAATATTTTTCAACGGGCATGTGACCAGGAATGAAGACAGTAGGGCGGTGACATCCCCCCAGCCAAAATTTATAAAAAATACTACTACCTCCATTCCTAAATGTAAGACTTTCAGGACATGTTGCGAAAATTAAAGAAGCAAAAATTAAGATGTTTTTATAATCAAAATATCAATATTTCTTTATTAAATAAATTAGTGGTATACAAATATTATTTAAGTGAGTAATTGGTATTTATTACAAAAATATCTTAATTTTTGCAACATGTAATGAATGTCTTATATTTAGGAATGGAGGGAGTACTAGATATAGTAAATTTTATATGTAGTTTGGAATATTTTATCAAATTTGCCCCCAATATTTTTTTTTACAGTTTTTATATGTAATTCGACATACTGTTACAGTTTTTTCTCCTAATATGACACCGGCGACAGGATACTGCATCCGCCAATGGTAATGGTAACAGATTAGGTAAATTCTTAATTCTATAACATTACGACACATTAATGAAATTTAGTGAAAATTGAGCACTTTTCCTAAGTTAATGGTTCCATGTCTTAACGTCTTGTTAGTGTGAACATAAATCCTCAGGGTCCACCTCTCTATCGATTTAAATCGTGATATGTGTTTTAATAAGAGATTATCACAATAACAATAAAAGGTAAATCGGTTATTATACGAGAAACATTATTTTTTTTCACACATGCGAATTGCTGACTTAACCTAACAGCTATGATTTGGAGAGAGAAACAATTGTTATTATTTTTTTTGTAAAAGAAAAAAAAAGAAAAACATATATCTATCTCATTCGTTGTATGACTTCATCACACAGTTTAACGACTATTCTACACATGTAGAATAACTGTTGTTATGTACAATAGCCAAAATGTCCGTAGTACAAGAGAGGCATAATACTTGTAGATACATCACTCACCGACCTATGTCCGTAGTACAAGAGAGGCATTAATAATAAGAAAAGTACAGACAGCTTCTATACTCTGAATTTATTTAATTTTTTCCAATAAATACGTATGGTTACTAGTTAAGAGTATAGTACATCCAGCTTCCTGTGAGTCTGTGAATTGACCACTCAAAAACTCATTTTATTTTGATAAAAAAAAAAAACCTTTTTGGAATTTTCTATATATATTATTGCAAAAGCATCAAAGAATTGAAGAAATATGGCTTCTAAACCAGGGATTCTCACTGACTGGCCATGGACTCCTCTTGGCAACTTCAAGGTACCCACCCACCCCCTCTTCTTCCTCTCTTCTCTATATACGTGTCAGTTGTCGAATTTAAAATTTAACGGTTCTGAATAATTATTTGTTAATGGATGTTTTGAGTTTTCGAAACACATATATTATACACTGGTATCGTGGTGCTCTATATATTTCTTCTCTCATTGTGCCATTGATAACTTACGTTGTATTTGGACTGATTTTCTTTTGAGAAATGTGAAGCAGTTTGTGAAAGAAAATGTAAAACTCGGAGTGAAAAATATTAAATAAGAAAAGTATTATTTTGCGTTTTTAAAACTAATTAAAATGCTAGTTGTTCTTGGAATGTGGATGTGCAATATGTATATACATGCCATGCATTGTTCTTTGGATTTTATTTTTGGTTAATAATATTTGTCTAAGTTATGTGAAAGTTAAATTATTAAAAGCGGCATGTGAGATTTAAAGTTAAAATTTTGTGTTAGACTTATCATTAGGGATTAGGGCGAACGAAAACGAATATTAGAAAGGGGAATAATACTAGAATATTTCTTGAATTATATATTGAAGTGCACTATTTAAAAGAGATTGAAGTGCATTAGTATTACTCTTCATTTTTTTTTTAAATAAATTATTTTAGAAATGAAAAATCTTCCAATATTTGAAATGTTTCTTCATTAAAAAAAAATGCTAATCATATTCTCTCTCCAATGTCATGTGATTGTGATTGTGATTTTTGGTTTTAGTTTTAGTTATTAAGCCAAGGGTGTAATTAAAGCAGAATGTTTGAGATTTTCACATCGTAATTAAAGTATCACATGAAATAATCCGCATACTGTAGATTGATTTGACATGAGCTTTACAAACATGTACTTATTTCATTCTGTAATATAAGTTGTTTAGGTCGTATAGTAAAAATTAAGAAATAAAAAAGTAAAATATTTTATTAAACAAAATATTAATATTACTCTCCTAAATAGAATGAGTAAATACATATTTATGTTACTACATTATTTACGCTTTGTTGTTTTGAAAATTCAACTATTTTTTAGCTAATTATATCACACTAATATTTATATGTGACTGAAAATAAACCACCATCACTTTTTATAGTAATTTCCGGTCAAATTAGACACATGTCGGGAATGTGGCCAATAATCCAATGGCAAAAATTGAAGTACACAATAATCTTACTTCGTACAAAGTCTTTACTTGTTACTGTTTGAGCCCTGAAAAATAAAAAGACAAATTTATTTTGACCCACAGATATTTTTACGTAATAACTTCCATTTTTTTTCCTGGATTGTTGGCCGCATGCCCGTCACATGTCTAATTTGGCCGAAAACCTCCACAAAAAGTAGTGACATTTTTTTTTAGTAACGCGTAAATACTAGGGGTCATATAATTAGCCAAAAAAATAGTTGTGTGTCCAAAACAGTAAAGTGTAAGTAGTTTAGTGATCTAAATAGTTATTTATCCTAAATAGAATTAATGGTATAAAAATTCTATTTAAGAGAATAATATTGATATTTTGATTAATAAAGTATCTTGTTTGATTGTTTCCTTAGTTTTTGCTACAAATCTAAACGACTTATATTATGCAATGGAGAGTAATAATTCTTTAAAAACTATTTAAATTTAAATTTTTATTTTTGGTAAATAATTCAATGCGCACATTACTTTACAGTTGTAACTGTAGTCATGTGAAATCCCTTCAGCTTCAAGTCGTACTAACTCACAGACTGCCCTATTTATTATCCTAGAGGCAATAATCAAGAACCTCACGACTTTTACCTCAACTCAATTTTTTTATAGATACTATCTAAAAATTCATTAACATTTAGATTCATGGGCGGAACTCAGCGGAAAATTCAAGGACTGACCCCACAACTATTTCACATGAGTTAAAACAGATAGGGGTAGATCCCGCCTCAACTCGGGTGAGATGGCGTACCCGTCTCAACTCATATGAGATAGCTGTGGGGTCAGTCCCACAAAGACCGTCCCATGCTAAAGTGACCCGAACTAAGTGAAGTGTGGGAGGGGCCTTAGCCCCCATTTGTTCTAAACCGGAGTTTTTTTAAGGGTTTTTTTATATACTCCCCCTTTATATTTTAACTATAATTTCACTTTCAACCACTAATTTTTTTTATAAAAAAACTTCTTTAATATCATAAAATGTATTTTGGCGGCCCCCTAACCTACACTCATGATTCCGCCCATGTTTAGACTCATGCGAAAATAGATATTCAATAGGACATAGAAATTGAATTAAAAAATAAACATTCAATTATGAATAAATAAAATAATTTTTTTTAGATTATCAATATCAAAATAGTAATTGAATTGTAGATCAAGAGCTAGTCCACAATAAGAAATTACATAATTGAACACTCTCCAGTACAATTATGCTTCTAGTACAAGTTTGATAATAAAGATATATACTGTCACGATGATAGAGTCTCACCAATCACTAACACGCTTAACTGACAAAATATCTACCTGGATACTGAAGATGAGCCGCAATCGCATCGGGATATGAATCCGATGATCTACTAGCGATGAATCGGCATGTTGTTGATTTTGACTAGCTGTCTGTTGAAGCGGCCTACTTTGTAATAGCTTAGAGTTCAAAATTAGAGGACTTTTAGCACTCCAACTTGCTTTTTCGTAAACTTTGGGAGCCGACAACTCTAGGCATAGAGATTACTTGGTAGGCGTAGTGTAGTTTGTTATATTATGTAACATCATAGCAGCGCATACGGTCATATGCTTAGCATAGTTTCATGCCTTTATCTGTAACATTCAGAGGGCTATTTTGTAGTCTCCCTTTTGATCTTTTAAATAATAATAAAACCTATATTCCAACATTTACAATTATATCTCTTGTTTTAATTAATTAATTAAATTTCTATAAATTTTTTTTATTAAATATTTTGCAGTATTTGGTGTTGGCGCCATGGGCATTTCATTACACGTACTCCTTCATGGTAAAGGAGAAAGGGGAGAGAAACTTTGCAATGTTTCAGGTTTTGCCGTTTCTATTGTTAAGAATGCTTCACAATCAAATTTGGATCTCTCTTTCTCGTTATCGAACTGCTAAAGGCAATAACAGAATTGTTGATAAGACTATTGAGTTTGAACAAGTTGATCGAGAACGCAATTGGTAATTACTACTCTCATTATTATTATTTCATTATATTTCCTTTTCTAAGACTTTAAGAAAATAAAATATTATCGAGATAGAAATGTCGAACTCAAAACTTAATTGTTCCAAAATCAAAAGTGTCCTCGTATGATTACTTTTGGAGATATAAACATCTAACACTTAGATATATACTTGCATCTGACACCCGTACTCGAATCCAAATAACATAGACATTAAGTGATTTTAAAATTTTTGGAGCCCTTCAAAATGAGAGGCCCGGTTCTGCATGTCACTTTGAACATGTTAGGAGCCGGGCCTAGATGCTACTCCATCTATTCAATAATATGAGTTGTTTAGAATATATAACGAATGTTAATAAAGTAAAAAATAAATTATTTTTTAATTATCAATGTTACTTTATTAAATAAAATTAGTACACAAGTCTTATTTAATAGAGTAATATTGATATTTTGACTAAAAAATATTTTTTTTTGTTTCTTTAATCTTCGCCAAATATTTTAAACGACTTATATCATTTAATGAAGGTAGTAGTATCATTAGTTATTTTAAAGCTTTTGACATGAAACAATAGTTCACGTCTTCAACATACTTTATCCCGATATTAATAAAAATATATTTATTTAGAATTAAATATTTATTTTTCAGTAAGAGCATTGCACTATGAAATTAAATAATTTATTTTTTCTGGCATGTTTATTTTTTTCCAGGGATGACAATATCATATTTAATGGACTAATATTCTATGTGGTGGGTTACTTTACTGAATGGATGACTGTTAATTTACCGTATTGGAGGACAGACGGTATAATTATAACAATTTTACTGCACGCCGGTGCGGTGGAGTTTCTCTATTACTGGTTGCACAGGGCTTTGCACCACCACTTCCTCTACTCTCGCTACCACAGTCACCACCACTCCTCCATTGTTACCGAACCTATCACTTGTAATGTTCCTTTTTACTCCTTATTTTTACCTACCCAAAGATTAAACTTATCTTTTTTGTTATTGTAAAAAGAAATTCTTTACCTGTCACAAAGTAAATAAGAACTTACTAAATATTGAATTAATTTGGGACATACAACGTGTATTTTCTATAGAAATACCAAGAAAATATAGTAGTTGTGTTTCCTTTTGTTTTAATAATACTTTTATATTAGTGCTATACAAGAGATGGCAATGGACCCGGTTGAATCGGAGGTTCAACCCAGCTCACCCAATTGGGTTAGGGATTCTTCAATTTAAGGGGGCGAAGGGGGCAAAAATGAATTTTACCTCCGCTATTGGGAGCGGGGATGAATCGGGGAGGGAGAGATGATATCACTGGACTAACCTGACTAAAATACTAAATACAAATAGAAAAAAACATAAAATAAGACGGTAAAATTGGAAGGACAATGGAAATTCTCAAATTCTATAAAGACTCATCTCTCTTGTAAAAGTTGAGGATCCCTATTTGTTTTAGGGAGCAAATTAATATTCTTTTAGATAATGTTATTTCGTTTAACACATACTATCTTCGTTCCTAAATAATTGATACAATTCATTTTTTGGTATATATGTTCTAAATTATTTGATATATTTTAAAATTTGATGAACATTTGTCATATTTCTTCCAACTTTACCCTTAGTAAACTTAACTTAATATTTTAGTGTTTCCAACAATTTCACACTTACCTATGCACATCAAACCATACTTTAATTAGGGGTAAATTGGATTTTCTTCTTTGTAATTATTACTACCTTCCAATTATTTTCTTGTTTTGTGTGAAAAGGTGAAATGTATCAATTATTTATGAACGGAAGTTGTATTATTTTTCTAATATCACATACTTACCCTGGATTTCTAATTTTGGCTTCTTTTTTTTGTGGCAGCTGTTATTCATCCATTTGGAGAACATATAACATATTTTCTCCTCTTTGCAATACCATTGTTGACAACATTCTTGACAGGGACAGCCTCAATTGCATCATTTGCTGGTTACATTACATATATTGATTTCATGAACAATATGGGACACTGCAACTTTGAACTTGTCCCTAAGTCCCTTTTCTCCATCTTTCCCCCTCTCAAGTATATCATGTATACCCCCACGTAAGTCCATCTCTTCAACCTTTCTATCCACATTCAATTTCAGACGGAAAAAGAAATTCGTAGTAATAGTCAAATTATTAGTATTTACTATAGTACAACTTTGAAGAAATTTTTAAATAGTTCTGATACCAATTTGAAGAAATATTTTTAAATGCGATAACATATATATTGAATAAATAATTTGGTGGTGGTGTGGTTCAAGAACAAAGATTACTTTAACAATACTACGGAGGAGAGGAGTTGAAAATTTTCTATGCATCAACTCTTAAATCCAGAAGGATCAATAATACTAACCACACCACACTCAAAGCCACACAGAATGCGTGGACAACTCTCATATTTATATAGTAGTCAAACCTTAATAGAATCTCTAAGATGTGTAGAAAATCTAAACTGACTAGTAAACTGCTACAGCAAACATAATACAATAAAATTAGTAATTACCAAAACTAAATTATACTTCTAAATAATAAGCTTGATTTTAATAGTTCCAACAAACTTTTATACTTGTGACACATTCTGTTATGTTGTCTTGAATTTATGTAATTTGACCTGATTATAAGGTATTTTGACTGGAAAGAATCTCTACAGGTTTTATCATTGTATTCTTTCTGTAATAGTTTATATAAAATTAGAAAATAACTTTTATCGGTAGATATAAGTCATATTAACCGAATCACGTAAAAAGTTAGTTGATGTTGTTGCAGGTTCCACTCATTGCACCATACGCAATTCAGAACAAATTACTCACTTTTCATGCCATTTTATGACTACGTCTATAGCACAATGGATGTATCTACGGACAAATTATATGAAAAATCACTCCATAGAGAAGAGGATTCACCAGATGTTGTTCATCTAACACATTTAACCACAGTAGAATCTATTTACCGTCTAAGGCTTGGTTTTGCTTCCTTGGCTGCAAGTCCTGAAATGTCCAAATGGTACTTGTGGTTAATGTGGCCAGTCACAGTTTGGTCCCTCGTAGTTACCAGGATTTATGGTTCCACATTTCTCCTTGAGAGGAATATCTTCAATAATCTCAATTTGCAAACTTGGGCTGTACCCAAATATAGCATTCAGGTAAGAGATTCCTTTTTTTTTTTTTTTTAAATATTAATTTTTTATATACTTATCTGGTGGGGCGAAGCCAGTACTTTTATATTGGGGGCGAAAAACTGAAACAGTATGCCCAACTACATATAAAAACTTCAAAATAAATGTTGGGGGCGAATTTGATCAAATATTCCGAACTACAAATAAAATTTACTATATCTAGTAGAATTTGTAAAAATCTCGCCCTGTCGAGAAGGTCTATTGCCTACGCGGGAGTAACTAGGCATTGAAACCGATCCCATTTCCCCTCTAAAAAATCCAGGCTGCGTACCTTAGAAAGTAGGGCCGACAGTTAATTTTTTAAAGAAGAGGGAGTGAGACCGGACTCATTGGACCGGTTCTACCCCAATTTTCCCATGTTTGATTTCTTTCATTTTACATTACACTTGGAAGTAGTGCCTGATTATGGTCAATGTCATAATTTTTTGGCAGTTGGAGCCTGCATTCGTGTAGGCCCTACTCAATAAAAAATAAATAGGGATTTTTATTATTATTATTATTATTGAAATTTCCAATAACGAAACAAGAATATAAGGAAGTTTTTTTTTTTTTTTTTTTAACGCCTGTTGGGCGATGTCCCATGAGCGAGGAGATAGAACTGCTTCAACAGAGGAGGAGAGAGTAATCCTAAAAAAAAGAGTTAAATTAAAAAATGCCCCATGCACGAGAGAATATCGAACCCACGACCGTCATGAGCAGACCCTTGCCCCCACTGAGTTAAGGAACCATTGATCGAATATAAGGTAGTTCTTGCTAATAAGTTTGTTACTACTACAGTATCTTATGAAATGGCAAAAGGAGTCTATCAATATTTTCATTGAAGAGGCTATATTGAAAGCAGAGGAGAAAGGGGCTAAGGTCTTGAGCCTTGGTTTATTGAATCAGGCAAGTTTTTTCTTTGTTAAGAAAGACCAGTGCAGTTTGCATATTACTTTTGATCTCGGATCATAATTTTTTTTTGAATTTGACACTTACGCCTCTTTGCGCATCAAATAATAAAAAAACAAATTTTCCTCTTCATTTTTGTACTTCCTTCATCCGAAATTGTATTTCCCATTTCTTATGCAAAAGAAATGCGACATTCAATTCCTGACTGAGGGAGTATATTTTTTGGCCAAAAAAGTTGATCTTAAGATTAAAGATTTTGCATATTTGTTTCAGGAAGAGGAGTTAAATGGGAATGGAGAGCTTTATATAAGAAAGAACCCTAAGCTCAAAGTGAAGTTGGTTGATGGAAGTAGTTTGGCTGTTGCTATAGTTCTAAACAGCATTCCAAAGGGTACTTCACAAGTGGTCCTAAGAGGACATCTATCCAAGGTTGCTTATTCAATTGCCCTCCTCTTATGCCAAAGAGGAACTCAGGTACCCTTCGTAACCACTAGTATATCATAATACTAACCGGTCAGAAATTGAACGTTCACTTTCTCTTCTTTAATACTAAAGTAGTTTTGTTGATTTTGTATTTGAAATTCGAGTTTTACATTGATATTCGGACTTATACTCAAGTAAAAAATTCGTCTGTCCCGAAATAATGTCTCATTTTCTGTCCAACTAGTAGATAACGTATTTACTTTTTTTTTCAACCGTATATTTAACTTGTGATTTAAAAAGGTCGTTATTGGCGCGATGGTCAAGTATTTACTTGCTATCTGCTAGGTTACATGTTCGAACCCGGAAACAGACTCTTTATAAGAAATAAAGGTAATGATGCGTATATCGGGACCTTCCTCAGACCATATTGATGTGGGAGCCTTGTGCATTGGGTACGACTTTTTTTTATATATTTATTTAACTTGTGATTTATAACTATCAAATTTTCTTTTCAGGTATTGGTAGTACATGATGAAGAGTATAATAAGCTTAGACAAAGGCTTAATCCTGAGGTTTCCAGCCATTTGCTTCTCTCAAAATTCAACTTTCCTCAAGTATAGTCTCTTCTCTCTGCTTTTCTTTTCTAGCCCTTTTCCATTTTGTTTCTTTTTATCCATTCTTGATAGAAGTAAAAAAAAAAAATGAAAATATTTAATACATTTCCCTCATAAATGTTTATGAAATTCAACATTCATTTTTCTACTATTAAAAGAAAATAGCCATTCGATCAATTTGGTACGGCAAATTAATACTGAGGAAACTTCTATATTTATACATAAATTATTTTCAGCTCTCTCTTTCTGTTAGTAAAATTTTATTTTAGTTTTTCTGTCTTTAAATTATTTTTGGACTACTATTTTTATCAAATTAGTATAAAACTAATAATTTCCGGACAATTTTGATCACTTGTTCTGCATGTGTTTTCGGCTTTGAGCATTTAATTTTATAGAAATGTCCTGGCAAACATGTGCAGAACATGTTATCAAAAATTGCCAAAAATCATCAGTTTCACACTAATTTCATAAAAGTAGTATTTTGAAAACAGTTTAGATATAGAAAGAACTAAAATAAAATTTTAGTGCCAGAAAGAGAAAAAAGTAAAAAAAAAATAAAAAATTATGTACAAATATATAGTTTTTCTCAATTAATGCTACTATTAACAAGCTTTCTAGCAAAAATATATTTAAGTTGAATGAATTCTAATTGCTATATATTTCCAAAAAGACATGGATAGTGGGAGAAGGATTTGGGAAAGATGATCAAATGAAGGCATCAAAAGGAACAAAATTCATTCCTTTCTCCCCTTTTCCACCAAAGAAAATCAGAAAGGACTGCTTCTATTCCACCCCACCAGCTATGTTGGCTCCTAAACATCTCCAGAATTTGGACTCTTGTGAGGTTAGAATCACTTTCTTATATATTTTTTTCTACTTATCCATTAACTTAATAAATCTCTATCGGTCTGAAATTGATTATTCATTCTCCTGTATATTAATTTCGTATAAAAAACTTTTTATGTAACGTAAAGTTAGGAAATTATTCGAAATCCTGGAACTTTAAAAAAGGGGAAATTCTAAATGAGATAAATAATTCATTTCTCTGATGTACAATCAATAGTCCTCAAGATTCATAAAATTTTAAAATTTACCCTTAAGAACTTTTTATTATTTTTTCAAAGAAACCCTTCAAAATATTATAGATATCGCCTCTTAAAACATTATTAGAATTTTTTTTATATAATCCTTTGAAATATATCTCTATATATATATCCCCCAACCAGAAAAATATGGATTCGCCACTATTTACCATTGTTATAATGCAGCACCGATATGTAATACAGTCTTCTTGTAAGAGAATAGGAAAGTAACCAATCTAATGTTATCAATTTCAAATTATTTGCTGCATTTATTTCTTGATATGTTTCATGATGAGTATTTATAAGTCCAGGGATTTATTATTGGGGGAGAAAACTGTAACATTAGGCCGAACTACCTATAAACACTACAAAAAAAAATTGTTTTGGGGGTTGGGGGGACAAATTTGATAAAATATTCCGAGCTACATATAAAATTTACTATATATAGTAGTATTTTTAGAAATCTCGGGGCGACTGCCACTCCCGCCCCCTTGTCTTCAACCCTGTATAAGTTCAATCAGTGGCGGAGTCAGAAATTTATCACTGGGGGGCAAATTTCTTACTGAATTTTTTTTTGGGGGGCGAAATACCATATTTATAAGAAAATATCACAAAAAATATTTTTTTCCAAAATTTGTCTTTTTTAAAAATGTCTCCGTCACTGTTTATAAATGTCACGAATATTTACGTGGACGAAAAATAAAATTTTATTATTAAAAAGTAAGACAAAAAGTGCAAGAATACTTTTATCAAACTCAAAGAGGAAAAGAAGGAAAATGACTAATAAACTACTACCCTAAATTAAATGATATATAAGAAGCAAGAATCCATGGAAATCATGACCAATAGCTCCTTTTCAAAGTCCCTTGAGAATACTAATAAAGATACCAATGGACGAACTTTTTCAACCCCGTTTCTAAATTCGTTTTGGGTTTGATACCCAAGTTCTTTATGAGCATAGCTAATATTAGCATGGGTAAAAATAACATTCCCATTTCTAAGTAAAAGTTGAACAATCCAGGATTTTCAATACAGGATTGTACTAGTGAATTTACGTTTAATAACCAATATACTAGTGAATTTTAATTATATTAGTTTATAGAAGACTATTAGTGGAAGTTCAAATAAAAAATTATTTCTATTTTAGAAAATGAGACATTTATTTTTGGACATCAAAAAATAAAAATTATACATTCAAATTCAAATAAAGTGAGTAATAAATAGCATTTTTTTTTTTATAAATAAAAAGAAAATTGGAAAAAAACTGGTGGGGCAGGCCCCACTGTATCTCCACCAGTGAATCCAATGGCCAGGTGGTAGGAAAATTCATTTATGATTAAAAAGTTACATATTGGCTGGTCCCTCCCAGGAAAACAATATTTTGAAAAGTCTACTAGAACAAACGTCTTTTTTTTATTTTATTTTACTTCAACGTATAAATTCTAAATCTGCTTATAAAACCTTCTTTTGTTGCTGTGACAGAATTGGTTGCCCAGAAGGGTTGTGAGCGCATCACGTATAGCTGGGATTTTGCATGCTCTTGAGAATTGGGATGTGAACGAATGCGGAAATAATATGTTCGACATTGAGAAAATCTGGAGATCCAGTCTGAACCACGGCTTTCGTCCACTGAATAACATAAATCATTAAGTCCTTAATTATTGAGGGTTTCGTCTAGTGAATTAAGTCCTTTGGTTCTGTAATAATAAAAAAACTTTGAACGAGCAGTCTATTATTTACATATATGGTGGTAAAAACTTGCATGAGCAGTCTATTAATTCTAGTGTAATTTATTTGAGAATGTAATAATAAATGCTATCATGCACTGTAGCTTTTGAATCATTTCTTAAATTTTCTTTTCCAGAACAGAATTGAATATTCAAGTGTTTTAGTATTAACTCGTTCGAATCTTTGTGACACTCTTTATAACGTTTTTTTTTTTTAAATAAAACTTAATCAGTAATAATAGAGGAATTTCCATCACTCGGATCCGTAACAACAGGGGCTATTGTAGGAATCATTTGGCCCAGTGAAAACGGTCGTGGAACGCAGGGCTTCGATCCTGCTTTCATTCCTGCATCCCCATCCCCCCCATAAAAAAAAAAAGGGGCTATTCCCGAATCCGGTTCCCAAAATACTTCACTAGGAAGAGAGCTAACACGAATGTCACCTACACATCCAACCTTATTAGCCCATTTTACTATATTATGAGCAGCTAAATTACCATTTCTAGCGATGGAGAAAAAATTACAATTATGTTTATTAACAAGGTAACGACATTCTACCTATAACGCTACCTATAATATTTTTAGTTATAAAAAAAAAAAAAATTATTCATACAACCTAAATTAAAATGGGTAAACTTTAAGTATAAACGTGATTATAATTATGAATGTTATAAAAAATGTCATAATGAGTGTCACATAGAATTTGATGCGATATTAACTGGCCTCAATCAGAGTTCGATATACGCACACATTAAGTGGGAAAATTTCATGGTAGAACCGCCCTTGTGGGAGTAGTGTCACAGTTCTCTCACATGAGTTTGTGCGGGAACTACTTTGCAGGTAGACCCCGCTCAACTCATATGAAAGGGTTATGAGGTCAGTCTCACGAGAGCGGCTTCATGCCCAAGTGAACCCCATTAAGTGATATGTATACATTAAATTAAAAAGAAGATGTATTAAGTGATATATACACATTATCTATAGCATTGTATGGCTATTTTCAGTCATAAGCAAGGTGAGTTATGGATTCATAGGATTGCAAATTTTTGTAAGAAAAAACTGATAAAAAATGGTGAAAAAACAATGTTTCTGATTTAATTGTTTAATTAAATAAGAAACTTGTGTTCTGCACAAAGGGCATGTTTGGTGAGACTGAAACCAAATGTCAACGCAGTCAACGTGGAAACTGTGGTGGCAATTCGGCAGCTTCCGGTACTTTTCCCCGTAATTCACTTCGTTCAGGCACACCGTGCAATAAATCGCCGTCGTTTTGGAATCGCCTGAGTAGGTTAGTGCCGGTGGATGTCGGCGGTGATTGTTAAAAAGGAACTTGTTTATTGAGAGAAGGAAGAAGAAGAGGAGGATGAAGATGAGAAGGGTAGCTATGTAATTGCATAAAGTTGCCATGGCCGGCTGGCTTGAACACAATGATTTATGATTATTTTTTTCCACGCATCTCTCTCCAGTTCCTCATCCCTTTATAGTGGGATTTGGGATTATGCTTCGTGATGTGTTTCACGTGACTGCGGGCCCCAAATAAAACAAGATTCATAAATTTGATATATGTTTAACTTATGGTTTGTTCTGATCATCATAATATTACGTTTTGTGCTTGTGAATTTAGTCGCTAATCATAAATATGACAGCATGCAAGACTATTTACTTAGAAACTATATTTACTGTGTCAAAATAGATATCAATGAGTGAATATAAACCTTATATACTAATCAGACATTTCAGATTGGATTGGGAGTTCACAATGTGGAAACTGAAAAATTTAGGATGGTAACTTTTGATGCATTCAAATTAGTTCGACTTGACTATTTAAATAATTAAGTAAATAGCCATTCAAATTAAGTAAATAATATTTTTCATCATTGTTCACATTGAGTTCAAATTAAGTAATTAAAAAAGTTAATATTAAGTAAATAATATATATATATATATACATACACACGCGTATTGAGTTGTTCATGCTTCATGGAAAAAACTCGTTGAAAATTTAATTAAATCTCCTTTCACAATCTAATCAAGGATGAAATAAGAAACAAAAATATTAGAATGCTTAAATCTATCATTTGCTTGTATACAAGTATTGAGTTGTTCACGCTTGCTGGAAAAAAATCGATAAAAATTTAATTAAATCTCCTTTCACAATACAATCAAGGGTTAAATAAGACAAAAATATTACTCCCTCCATTCCCTATTAATTGTCGTTTAGGAGATATCTAGGTATCCAAATTAATTGTCGTTTAAGGTTCTTTTATTAGTTGTCAACAATTTATTTCAATTATACCCTCAACATTTTCCTTTCTTTTCTTTATGACGTATTAGTGAGAGAGAGGGAAGGTGGGGTAATATTGGAAGTTTAGGTGAAATGACAACTTCCTTAATTTTCTCAAATTGTCTAAAGAGTCTTATATTTAGGAATGGAGGGAGTAGAATGGTTAAATCTATCTTTTGCTTGTGAGACTTCAGCTCTTACCACTCAAGTCATTGACAAAGTTGTTAAGTTTTTTGCCAAAGCAAATACAGACCATATAGATGAGAAACTTCAAGTTGGCAAATACTAACTTTGAACTAATGCAAAAAATTAGGTGAAGAGTCACCAAGAAAAAAAAAAATTTCCAAAGAGTAGAATCCACTCGTGAAATAGGTCCAATAGTTTGTTTAGAAATACAGAAACAACATTGCCAATTTTCACAGTAATCTCTTGCTTCTTCACCATCTTCATCCTTCTTAGCTAAAGTACACACATTCTTCAAAGCTAAATTATATTGCTAGCGTACTCTATTTTTTTTTTGGTAAAAAAAAGTTCGGATGGGTTCGGCTCCGGTCACCACCACGGGTCAGAGCAGGCCCTAAGGACCATAGGTCGCTTACAAGGGTACTTACAGATCACCCACCAACACAGCCCTCACGTCGGCAGCGGGAATTGAACACTTGACCTTTGTAAGGACGTGCCAACTCCTTACCAACTGAGCCAACTTGTGTTGGTTTGCTAGCGTACTCTATGCTTTGCAAATAAATGGGGTTTTATTTTCATTTTTAATTTACTCTTTCATTATATGTATATAATGCAATGGTGGCTAACAGGGAGTTCAAAGTGATCGACCGTACAGGGCCTCCAAAAATTCGGGGCCTCAATTTTTTTTTTTGTATATATATATATATATATATATATACAAAAAAAAACTTGGGGCCCCTAATTTTTTGCTAAGTATAAATATATAACCAAAAATTCGGGGCCCCAAATTTTTTTTTAGGTTATATAGGATCTTAATTTAAAATTTGGCACAGGGCCCCCAAAACGTTTGAGCCGCCCCTGATATAATGACATTCTTTTAGTTTCTCCAAAAAAAAAAAAAAAAAAATTGGCATTGGAATCAACCAAATTAATGAAATCATCTTAAAAGGATTTCAAGTGGCATACATGGTACTTGAATTGCCAAAAGTTGTAGCCAGGGACGAAGCCAGGAATTTGGTGTTGGGGGCGAAATTGCAATAATATGTAGAATTATAAAGCTCGAGTGATAAAAACGGCAAAAAAATTCTTGGGGTGTTTGGATACTTGAAAGATTAAGACGGTTCCAAATTTTATTGTTTGCTCTTTGGGTTTTGGATCATTGCAGATTGAGAAACGAGCAACTCATGTACTCTGCTCTTTAACTGCAATAGCATCACAAGAATCAGAAAGCCGGTGATGATGGTCCTCCTAATTTACATGAACAAAATGATTTTAAAAAAATAGGGCTAAAGGCACTAAATGACCATCAAGTATTTCACTATTTCGAATTACGGCCGAAAACATTTATTTCTTCGACATTTAGCCATCAAAAAATTAAAGTCTGCAGAATTTAGATTCCGGCGAAAATTCTATCAATTTTGACTAAGTCAGTCCTCACATGCCGGCCACGTGAGGGGTATTTTGGTACTGTGGGCATAAGTAAATCCTTTTGTGCACAAGAAATCGGGCAACAATTAAATTTTATTACATAGTTAGAAAAAAGTAATTTTTTAAATATTATTTTTTTTTAAATTTTCATTTTCTCCACATTACAAATTATAATTTTAAAATGAGTATTGCTAGGGAGATAAAATTTAGCCAATTAATTCGTTAAATTGGTGGCAAAATGGTAATAATTTGGTGAATACCTTATACCAACAGAGGGTGAATAGTGTTTAATTTTGGTTGTTAGCCAATTATAGCCAATTTTGCTTAGCTCTTTGTGTAGTGTTGAGTAATTAGTAGTTGACTAATATAGTGTAAACTCACATGTATAAATACTCTTGTACTACTTCTTTATTTGGTAAGTGAAAAATATATAATTTTCCCTTCAATTCTTTTATGTGAAAATTAGCTCATGGACCTCCATATCCTATCAAAACCAATTGGCAAGGATAGGTGTTAACCCATGAGCTTATATGTTATTTGGATCTTCCTTAGATACTCGATGTGAGACTTCATATTTCAACACTCCCCTCACATCGAGGTGGGAGTCAATTTAAGGCACGCCGCCCTTCTTGGGTCGTACGGTGACCATTAGAGCCCACTTTGGGCATTATGAGTCCATCATCCCGCCTAAGGGCCCGCTCTGATACCATGTGAAAATTAGCTCATGGGCCTTCATATCCTCTTAAAACCAACCCTCGGTACAATATTGACGATCTAACAAGGATGCGGTTTCGGTGAATTGCCATTTACTGATCCTCATCTTTTACGGAATCGATCCCCTTTGACTGTACAAGAATATGTGGAGCTCAGCATGTCTGGAAGCACAGGAGAACGTTCTTTTGCTGATATTATCACCAGTATTCGATACTGGGTTATTCATAGCATTACTATACCTTCCCTATTCATTGCGGGTTGGTTATTCGTCAGCACCGGTTTAGCTTATGATGTGTTTGGAAGTCCTCGGCCAAACGAGTATTTCACGGAGAGCCGGCAGGGAATTCCATTAATAACTGGCCGTTTTGATCCTTTGGAACAACTTGATGAATTTAGTAGATCTTTTTAGGAGGCCCTAATGACTATAGATCGAACCTATCCAATTTTTACAGTACGATGGTTGCCTATTCACCGCCTAGCTGTACCTACCGTCTTTTTTTTTGGGATCAATATCAGCAATGCAGTTCATCCAACAATTATCATTTCCCTTTTAAAACTTGTAAGCAACTATGTCCTTGATTCATTATGAATTTGATTGGTGCTAAATTTGATTCAATGGTTGAAAATTTAATGAATAATTATTCTTTAATAAACGGAACAACATTTCATTTATAAGAAAAATAACGGCTCATTTTTACTTAAAAATCAACAATTTAATAAATAATTTGACAATTAAGACGTGAAAAAAAATTCGTTATGCACTGAAAGTTAGTGGTCACCAACCCCATCACTACCCAACAAATTTGGAGATAAATAAAAAGAAAAAGGAAAAAAAGAGAAAGAATGAGAGTCTTCTTCCACAGAATATCTCTCCAACCCATCAAATTTCTGAAGCTCTGATTCAACCACTGTTAATTTTTTGGGAGTATGCCAAGCGTTATTGGTCTTCAGATTTTCTCAGTCTCTTCTTCAATTCTCAAGAAAAACCCCAAAACCCATTATAGAAAGTCTGATTTTCATACTTGTTTAGCTAGTGTTTCTCCTCAGATTCCCATTGTTTCATCGACTTCACAATCAATGCAAAGGTATATCAAATTTCCTGCTTCTTTTTCTTGTGTGAAAACTGATTTAAATCTTAATTTTTAGTGAGAAATTCATGTGGGAATAAGAATTTTTTTTGTTCCCTTTGCATAGTACTTGTGAATTTTGCTATGGGGAAAAAGGGGTCCGATTGATATGTTTTTTTAGAGAAATTAATGATTGCTCTGATGAATTTTTTTGTCACTAATGTATGATGCTAAAAAAAATCTTGCTACTCCCTTCCATTGATTCCATAATATAAGGACATTTAGCGAAGATTAAGAAAGCAAAATTGTGTAATCATCATCTATGATCAAAGTTGGAGCTCTCTATAAGTTTAAAAGCTTTTTAATTTCTTAAATTTGGATTTATTTATTTAAGTTTCAAATGAGTGAAGTTGTTCATGGAAAGAGTTTCACTTTTGATGCTTACTTTGTATCCAAGAAAGGGAGAAAAAAGAATTGTCTTTTTGGATTATTTATGCTCATTCTGTGATCTCAAATGCATCAAATTTGCTAGCCTTAGAATAATATAATATAATCAAACAAGGAATTTGTAAGAAAATAATCATATTACCCTCCATTGAATAGTATAAGTCGTTTAAGACATGTAGCGAAAATTAAGGAAGCAAAAAACAAGAGGATATCATGTTTTGCGTTAACTCAAGCTTCCGCTTGAGCATATTTCATGAAAGGAAATTTCCCTTTTGAGGGGTGCATTGAGAAAATTTATATTCGTGATCATTATCGACACTAACAACATTTCTATATTTCTGAAGCAAGTGTTCCCTATCTTTTCTTGCTCCTTTGGAAGCCATACTGTTTGATATTGATGGCACCCTCTGTGATTCAGATCCTATACACTATTATGCCTTCAGGGAAATGCTTCAAGAGGTAAAATCGCCACTTCTTTTTTCTTTTATTTTTCTTGTTTTCATTGGAAAAATAGTTAACTGTTACCAAAGATGTCTTCGATTAATATTTCGAATGTGTTATAGGTAGGTTTCAATGGAGGCGAGCCAATAACCGAGGAATTCTTCATTAAGAATATCAGTGGAATGCATAATGATGAACTTTGTCATGTACTCTTTCCCGACTGGGATTTTGATAAAGCTATGAAGTTTATGGATGACAAGGAGGCCATGTTTCGCAGGTATCTTTAGCTAAAATGCTAGATTCTTGTGTAGATTTATTCTAGTTCTCGAGTGCTAAGTAAGATCGAACTAGACAATGGAGAGCCAAATTTCCTTCGTCTGATAAATGGATTCATAGTTACTAATCGAGAATACATCATCAATCCTATCTTTTACATTTTTATCATGATCTTTGCTATCAGCAACATCCCTTGTTATTTTAGTCGTCGATCTTGTGAGTCGTGATCAATAGAAGTCACTTGAGATGAATTTTCAAAATCCCACATATTTCAGAACTTGAGAACCTATCACAACCAAAATTTTCTGGGAAATGTCTTACAGATTGGCTTCGGAACAACTGAAACCTATGCAAGGACTAGGGAAGTTGTGTAAATGGATTGAAGATCGTGGTCTGAAACGAGCTGCTGTTACTAATGCTCCTAGGCCAAATGCTGAGCTAATGATATCTATGCTAGGCCTTTCTAGTTTCTTTGAATTGGTAATCATTGGAAGTGAATGCGAACGAGCAAAGCCTTTTCCTGATCCCTACTTAAAGGCTCTTCAAACACTTGGAGTTTCACCTGAACATGCATTTGTCTTTGAGGTAATGATCTAAACAGACAAGTTTTTTCTTTAGTACAAAAGGGATATGCAGCTAAAAACCACGGTGATCGATCTCAATCTTTGAATCGTTGATTCGACAGTCATTTCTCAACCATCGGATTAACGGCTGAGATTTATCAACACCGGAACCAAACTGCAATGTACCTCCCATTAAAATTTATCGTGTTACTTGATATTTGTCTTATTGGCTTGGAAAGGATTCAAAATCTGGAACAAAAGCTGGAGTAGCAGCTGGAATGCCAGTAATAGGTTTAGCTACAAGGAACCCAGAAGAATTATTGACAGAAGCAGGGGCAACTTTTTCTATCAAAGATTTTGAAGACTCAAAGTTGTGGGCAGCTTTGGGAGAGCTAGGGCAGAAATCATAGCAAAAAAATCAGTAATTCTTTTTTGAAAAAGAAGAAAATTACTAAATTTCTTGGCCAAAATATGGAATTTATAATCCATTCTTGTCTGACATCCAAAGAATGTGAATTTCTGGTTGTAGTATTTCTTCGCTAATTAATAGCACACCAATGAAACTATTATATATGGTTCAATGACTAAGGATACAGGGAATGATATACAAAGCACATTACGATAAATGCACATAAAAGAGTGGACGGCCAACAAAAACCTAGCAAAACTCGAGTTACTGTAAGAATAAGTTGTACAACAACAACAATCAGTAACAACTCCACTCCATGAATCCATTAATGTTATGATATTAGACATCTCCTGCAACTCTGCAATTAACCTCACCGAGCCCACGATACGGAATCGATCTCGTCTCTTGCTTTCTTGTACAATTCAAGCCTTTTAGCACATTGCAGTCTCCTCTCCATCAATGCTGGATCTTCATCTAATAACTCCGACAGCTGCTTACCCTGAGCCATTAGACGAGAATATAGAGAGATCGTTAGTCACATTAGTTCATTGTAATCCTTCCGCCTAGAGATAATGTCCACTTTCTTATACGAAAATGTATAGAAAATTGGACCTTCAATTCTACACGAAAGGAGTATCTAAGTAGAGCCCAAAAGTAAATTCATGTATCCATGTAATGGGAAGACGGAATGAATACCTCTTTCTTCCCAATTTGAGTGTAGAAGTAGTTCAATAAACACTGTTTTGCTTCTCTAACTTGACAATGAACCACTGCCTTTGGAATTGTGTTCTTGAGAGTTTCAGATACCATATGGACATATGATGATACATTTGATCCTATTCTCCTGAAATGACCTTCAGCATATCGATCTATGTTTGCGGCAGCAGCTGCATTACCACCAGGTGTATTACCCCCTTTCTCAGGTGTCCTCTCCACTTCCTGGGGAAGTTTCCTGAAGAAATCCACTGTCAGGTACGAAGATTCCATGTCCACCAATCTGATAACGCTCTTCTTACTTTCATCTCGAAACTTTTCCAAGGCCTCATTGGCAGCTGCAGCTATTACTTGTTGCAGACTTGGAAACCTCTTCAACTCCTGTGACAGAATAAGGAAAGGAAGTATTAACCCCTGGAAAAAGAAGAAAAAATGCAACTCAGAAAAAAAAAGGTGTCCTGAACTAACCTGGCACTCTCCAATCGACCTCCTCACAAGTTCCTTGAGAACAAAGTGAACCTAAATAGTATTGTTATTGGGTCAGTGATCAATAAAGTTTTAAGAAACAGTCAACCCAACAAACATGAAAATGATCAGCTTACAGCATCTACAGAAGCTTCAGCAGGGCCTCTAAAATAGTTCAATGCTCCCTCAATAAGCCGTCGATAACCTTGCTCCGGGGCAATCAAGTGAGGCTGATAACCATCTGCTTCTGAAACAACTTTCCTAACATTTTGTATTGAAAGATGCCGATCGAATGGGAGCTTCTTCAATGCAGCAGGTAGCTTATTGTCAAAAACTCCATAAATCTGGTCCCCACCTGGTCGACTGTTACAGGGAACAAGGCCAAATACTAGTTGAAGGAATGCTAGCAGACAAAGCAAAGTTACATATAATCACATCAAACCTCTTAAGGCATAATTTCCAACAAACTATTGAAAACTCAGAATGATAATACATACTGGATAAGTTAAGAGGACTGTCGATAACTAGTCAAAACAACTCAACAAAACTGAGGAACCAAATAGTTTGTGCATGGAAAGCTGACAAGATTCCCCAAACTAAGATGAAGATCCTTAAATAAGCTATGTTTACAAGAAATACTACTATAATGCAATGGCCGGTATAGCAAATAACTACAAATTATAGGTCCCAAAAGGTTACTTCTATTCCATGGAAGGAAATTTTAACCAAATAATAGCAATATGAAGGGGAAAATAACAATCACCAATTGGGTCAAGAAATGTTGCTAGGTTATGCGGATTGTGGACCAAACAGAATATGATAAACTGGTGAAGAGCACCTGAGAAACTGGACGGTAGAATTTCAGTGGCATATCAGAGAATAACTAGCGAAGGGCTTTGAGGATCCAAAAGGGAATTGAAATGGAATAGAGAATAAAGCAATATAACCTATAAAATATGATATCCTGAAAGCTAGTATGTATTTGAAAAGCCAAGACAGAATACACAAACAGCTCTTGAAGTGAGATTTCAAGAATCAAAGCTTACTCCATGAAAAAAATAAACAAACTGAAAAATGAGTACAGAGGAGGGGCAGGGGAAGAATTTCGTACCCTCCATCTAGATGCTCCTTGAATATCCTGTCAAAAGCACGACAAAGCTCCAAGATGGTGTAAAGTTGAGCCTGCAATCACAATATCTCAGGAAGTAATTCTGCAACAGATTTCATGTAACACAACAGCCAAACAACTCACCCCAGCATCAAGAGCTATTGGCCTTCCCATGTGGTCCATCTCAGATTCAAGTTCATCAATGCTTTTATTGATCAATGAAGTGATACTCGGTATTCTTCCCCTAATTACAGACTCCAAATTCTGAAATGCAAAAGGTCAATGATATAATCACGTTTCCATTTAATAATCAAGAATTAGTAAAGAAAAATTATGGCTCCAAGTTATATACCTTTGAAAGAAGTTTTGCAAGGTATTCAGAGCCCATTTTACTCGACAGGTGCCCATAGTCAGGACTAGTAGCAAAATATTCACGCTCCCTGCGTCTTGCAGCAATCATATCAACATTCTTGTTGATATCAGCTTGTGATCGATTAACAATACCCACCCAAGGATGTTGCAAGCGGTAAGATCTTCCTTCAAGAACCTATCAGAAGACCAGAAGAATTTTATTAGTAACTAACTGTAACTGATTTTCATTTTATCTTCCTCTAACTTTCTTTTTTTCCAGGCAGAGAAGAATGCATGTAAGAGAATATGATTTGGTTAAACACAAAATTCATGATTCCTACAATTGAATAAAATGGTTTTACATCCAGCAATTTGATGTGCTTTGTTCAACTAGCATCAAAAGACCAATTTGGAATTTCCGTCTCATATTTTTTTGGACGTAAAAATCTTATTGAAGTTTTAATAGTTGTACTCTCATTTATCCATGCAATATAAGAGATGGAAACTGACATCTAAAGCATTGGTTCCTTTATCCATCAAATCTAGCTTTGTCAGCACCCCAAAAGTCCGTTCACCTGCACAAGTTGCAAATCTACTCCATAAGAAAGGAAGTAATCACTACAATTTATTAAAATACAACAGGATTTGAGTTCAAATAATCAACATCAGAAGCATACCTGATGGATCTACCTCTCTTGCAAGTTTTATAGCATCGGATGTTGCTATATCTTGATTGGCCGGAGATATAGCCAGGATGATGCAATTAGGCTGCATTTCAGTAACATGATATGCATCAGCAACAAAATAATTTTGTTTGAAGGAATGTGAATCTTCAATTCGACCCCGGGATGGATCAATACCTTTTCGACATAAGTGCGGACCATGTTTTCGATATCTTCGACTATACTCTCGGGCTGTCCATCTAAAAAGAACAAGCATTACTGGATAAGATGAGACTCAGATCGATCGAGAAACCTATAAGATAATGAAGCTATACCAAATGACGGAAAAAATAAATAAAATATATCCAAAACACATACCAATAGCAACTTTAGTTAAACCAGGTAAATCAATAAGAGTTAAGTTAACCACTGCAAAGACATAAAAAATACATTAGCCAGACAGTATATAAAATTATAATATTGAATGAACTGTAAGACCTAAAGAACAGTCAACATATTAACCATAAGAACGAAGAAAATATGCTAAAGGAAGAATGAGAAACATACCACTTGGAGAGTAGATACTGAGGTGTATAGGAACAGGAGAAATTTGTTTCGTCTTCCCTGTAATTCTATCAGTTTCATCTGCAATCTCCTTCCGCACCAAGGCTGCCCAGAAAATTTGATAGTCAATATGCAAATCCAGCAAGTCTCTACTTACGGTACTACAAAGGTCATGCTAGAATAGTTTGGCACTAGAGGAGCCAGATTACATTTCTCTTTTTAATTATGCAATCTATCTTTATTGTTCAAGAGATTGTTTCAGAATATGGTTAAGAAATTATGAGATTAAAACATGACAAGGTTGTCTAAGTTGGGGACCTTTGGATGAGGTAGCCTCCTAACCGAGAACTACGCAACAAAATTTTTAAGACCATCGATTACGTATTCCGTGTTAAAACCAAATTTACAGCAAACCTAAACTAAGTGTGATGTTTCTATCCTCTGTACTTGAAGAACAAATTCCTCCACTGGACAGAGAGAGAAAAAGGAATCTCCAAACAAAATATTTGGATACGAAGATGAGATCAGTCCTCAAAACCAATGCCACTGTCCGTAATTTAGGCTGATAAACATCTAAATGTGAAGAGTAACATCAAGTATCTTGCAGGATTTGCAGATTTTTTCACTTCATTAATATTACCTTAAAAGACATCACTGAAACAAATTAATTAATTATGATTCATGATAAGAATCTTATTCACTGGAGTTACGTTTGTGAAGATGTTAATTACCATATCTAAGCATATTTACCTCCTAATATGACACTTACCTCCACGGAACCAAGCTAAGTGGATTATAAGGTAAATAACAATATAACAGTAACTAAAAGATAAATTTTAGGATAATTAACATACCAAAATCAGTAAATCTTCTCCTTGGCATATGACCGAACTCAGCATACTCTTGCCCGTCTTCTGTTTTTTGCAGTTGTAACACCAGAGGACGCCTCGTAACAATTCCTGCATAAATATTTTAGTCAATTAGATGAAGAAAACATAATGCAAAATTTTCATTTTCCTGAGTGGGAGACCTAAAATATGAACTAAACCTCAACAGAAAGGTAATATGGACTAACCAGATCCTCGAGGAAGGAAATCCCGTCCTACTATACTCTCCAAAACCGAAGACTTTCCAGAACTCTGTGCAATCATCGGAATTAACAATTAGTAATCACAGCAAAAAAATGTCATAGTAAAAGCTCGAATTTTTAGAATAACATCACAAATCTAACACTATTCCACAGCTTAAACCCTACTACCTTCATTCCTTAATATAAACTTTAAGTAGCAAAAATTAAGGAAGCAAAAGATTAAGATATTTTTTTTAATCAAAATATCAATATTACTCTCCTAAATAGAATTAGTGGGTATAAAAGTCCTATTTAAGAGAGTAATATTGATATTTTGACTAATAAAGTACTACCTTCATCACTTAATATAATACTTTCGGGACATGTAGCTTAATAAAGCAAAAAATTAAGATATTTTGTAATCAAAATATCAATATTACTCTCTTAAATAAAATTAGTTGTATACAAGTCATATTTAATAGAGTAATATTATATTTTAACTAATAAATTACCTTATTTTTTGCTTACTTAATTTTAGCTATATGACCTGATAGTTTTATATTAAGGAATGGAGTGAGTAGATAAGTAAAGTAAACAGATTCAAAATTCCACATTTACTGAAGAAACTAATCAAAACTACAATTTCAACCTAAATCTAATCACCAGATCTACTAAACCTTGGCGTATTCCGCCGGCCTCATAGAACTCTCCGAAAATAAAAGATTTTTTTTTTAAAAAAGCAGAAAATATTGAAAATAGAAAAATAAATGACCTGTCCTCCGACGACGGCAACAGACGGAAGAGCATCCCAAAGAGAAGAGAAAGCGTTGTCGGAGCCGCCGTAATCGCCGAGAGAAGTACAAGCTCTTTGAATCCTATTTACTAATCCAATTAAACTCTCCATTGTCGCCATCTTCCTTTTGCTTGAATTACTAAAAATCAATCAACTAACTAACTTACAGATCTTCAAATATGAAATTTTAGCTCCAAATCAATCAATTCAATCAAAGAATTTTCACTGCAGAAAAAAAACTTGAAAATTAAGCAATAGATGGAAGATGGAAGTGGAGAGGAGAGGACTTGTAATAAACGCGTAGTGAAAGAGGTTGCGGTGATTCAAATGAAGACTTGAATTTAAGACTAAAGAAAAAAAATACAAGCGCGTGAGGTTATCTATTATTATTATACAGAAAACCGCTATATGTGTATATCAACTTTTTTTTCTTTCTAAATAGTAGTAACTTTTATAAAAATCCTACATAGCTTAACATTTTACGATGTCGCTCTAATTGTTAAATTAAGGATTCCGGCCATAAATCAGGCCAAAATCATCACGTGCAATGCACATGTGATAGATGTTGAGGGCATAATCGTTCGACTTTTCATTTCCCTCTAACCCGATCAAATAACCGCTCAAACCCGTGTTATCCGACCCATTTAACCCTACATATATAAACCAAACATACTCATCTAATCCCATATTAGTTCATTCTAAACCTAAACAAAAATCTATTAACCTTATTCGAAGAAAACTCTCTGAATCCCAAGGCAAAACTAACTCATTAACAGCTTCGAATCCATCATTTTGCAGAATAAAACTAAGAGTAAACATGCATATCAGACTTCTCCACAAGGAAAATCCAATATATGGTAAGAAAATCGCAGAAAACTCTCTGTTAATGAGATTACTTCTTTTTCTTAAGAAGTTGAATCGTTTTTGGAGATTCCTTTTTTTTATAATGTTTAAAGTTTTTTAATGGTGTTTTTGTGTTCTGTCGGTGTCCTTTGTGTTCCTAGAAATGATTTTTTTTCAAAAAAAGTTCTAACTTTGTCTTGATTCCTTCTTTTTTTGTTGTTTAATGGTGGTTTTGTGATCTATCATTGTCCTCCTTTGTGGTCCCAGAAACGATATTTTTTCTGAAAAAGTTGAATCATTTTTTGAGATTCCTTTTTTTTTATTGTGTTTAATGTTGTTTAATGGAGGTTTTGTGATCTATCATTGTCCTTTATGGTGCCAAAAATGAATATTTAGGTGTTATGGTATTATTAAATAACCTCTCTTTGGTGGTCCCAAAAAAAACTGATCCTTTATTGGTATTTCAGTAGATTAAGCCTTTGTTTACTGTGTTAGAGATTGATTTTTGTCTATTAATTTATGTGTTGTTTACTGTGAATTGAATATTCTTTTTTTTGTCACAGCACCACTGTCAGACTTTTTCAGTTTGGAGGTTCTCCATGGTGGCAAATTTGTTGTGGATTCCAATGGTAAGAAGGTATATGAATGTGGTTCTAAAGGTTACTTTGACTATTGTCACCCTACTAAAATGACCTATGATAGTATTAAATATGTGTGTCATAAATTAGGCCATTGGAGAGGGGTTGAGTGTTACTGTGATGTTCACTTTGATGGGGGAGAAAAAATTGTCATGCCCATTATGGCTCCAATAGATGTGTCCTTGTTATATGACTACGGTTCTAGTAATGTGATGAATTCAGAAATTCAAATGGTGTGAAGACTTCTGATTTTATAAAGAAGGTACAGAAAAAGTTGCAATACAATATATCTCATCATACAGTTTATAAAACTAAGAAGTTTGCAATGAGAATGATTGAAGGGAAGTATACTGAACAATATGCCAAAGTTGTGGGATTATATTGAGGGACTTGGAGCAACTGACCCACATACATCAGTTGGCTTGAAAACTGAGTGGGACAGCAGAGATGAGAGGTTCTTTAGGTTTTATTTGTGTTTAGGGGCAGTAAATGAAGGGTTTTTCAATGGGTGTAGGAAAGTTTTGGGGACAGATGATACACATGTAAGAGGGCCACATCTTGGAATCCTATTGACTGCAGTTGGCATTGATGCCAACAACTCTTTGTATCCCATTGCTTTTGGGGTTGTTGAGCAAGAGACCAAGGATTCATGTGTGTGGTTTCTTGAGATGATAAAGATTGATGTGATGGACCATTATAAGTGATAGGCAAAATGTACATTGTTCATTCTTAGACTGTTTTAATATGTTCACAATTTTAAAGTTTGTCTTTATTAGTTTATAATTTGATTATTTTCAATTGAACTTTTAGGGTCTTCTTGAAGTTATACACAAGCAATTACCTAGGATAGAAGAAAGACATTGTGCAAGGCACATCCATCAGAACTTAAAAAAACCTTTTCCAAGTAATGCTCTTAAAGACCAGTTTTGGAAATGTGCAAAATCTAGTCATCCTAACCAATTTATTGATAATATGGAAAAAATGAAAAATCTGAACAAGGATGCATATGATTGATTAGTCAAAGGGTGTCCTCCATCCACTTGGTCTAGGGCATATTTTAGGAATAAAATAAAATGTGACTTACTTTTGAACAATTTGTGTGAAAGTTTTAATTCTGTGATTTTGCATACAAGAACCAAGCTTATACTACATTTGTAAGAGGATCTTAGGTTCTATTAAATGAATAGACATGAATCAAAAAGGGCTTGGATTAGTAAGCAGGTTGGGCTATTGTTCCCTAGGATAAACAAATACCTAGATAACATGACTGAGAAGGCTGCAGAATATACTGTGAGTGGTGTTGGGGAAAAAAGTATGAGATAGGTGGTCCATGGGGGACAATTATGCAGTAGACCTTGAAGCAAAAACATGTGTGTGTAGAAAGTGGGAGCTTTGTGGTATACATTGTCATCATACACTTGCAACCATCATGGCTAGAAATGAGGATGTTGAATTGTATGTTAGTGAAGAGTATCATTTGCCAACACTCTTTAAGTCATATGAACATGTTATCTATCCTATTAGTGGGCAAGACATATGACCTATAACTGGAAAGAGGGCACATTTGCCTCCAAAAAGATTGGGTTTGCCTGGCAAGCCTAAGAAACTGAGGAAAATGGATAAAAATGAGACTGTACCAGCAAAACCAAAGAAGGTTAGGAGGGACATACCAGAAAAAATGTCAAGGGCGGGAATATTTATCATGTGTAGGGGATGTAAACAAAAAGGGCATACCATAAGGAAGTGTCCATTGAAACCTGTTGAAGGTGAATGATCATCTGTTCAAGCTAGTAACATGAACAAATATGATTTGTGTCTTGAATTTTGGCACAATAAGAGGACTTGCCCAACAACAAAAAAAAGATGCTGAAGAGGAATTGGAAGAAGAGGTATGTTGGCTAATATAAGGTTATGATGCACTTCTCTATTTTAAACACTATGTTATCTTAAAGTTAATCATTATTCAATGTTTTCTGCAAAATTTTAATGATGAAGAAGGTGTTGAATCTGAATTTGATTCTGCAATGGAAGATGAAGCTGACTTGTATGATGATGAAAAATCTGTTGTTTTTTAAGAAGTTGATGAATCAGATGCTGAAGAAGTTAATGAACCAGATGCTGATGAAAATGTTGATGAAGCTGAAGTTGTTGCACCATTTGAACCTCAAGAGGATGTTGCTGCCATCCAAACTCAACCATAATCTCAGGTTGTGCAAACTGAAATCATAAATGAAGAAGCAGAACCTAGCAATCCTAAGAAGAAATGAAGGGCTTGCAAGATTTGCCAACAACCAGGGCACAACCAAAAGACTTCCCAACTGAGAGAGGTGTTTGGATTCGCAACAACATCTTCTATTTTTAGGACTTGGTCATTATCTTTTGTTGTTAAGTGTTATGAATTTTGAACTTGTTCTCTGGGTTTGGAACATGTAAAAATAAACTTATTCCCTGTTTTTTGGCTTTGTTGCAAGTGTTGTAACTTTTTTTGGGGAATTAACTTTTTGTTGTTCTGTCAAGTTCAAACAATTGCATCAAATTTGAATGCCTTTATGAAATATTTCTGTCTTGAGATTCATAGTTCAAATGCTTATCTTTGCCTTCATGAAATATTACTTTTAGACATGAAAATTAATTTACCAAAGCCATGATAGAATTCCTTAACATTAACAACAAAAAAGATAATCCAAGTACAAAATACATTCACAAAGCAATCAATTGATTTGGAAATTTATGTACATAGCCAAAAACAATGCCAAAATAAGCATACAATAGCCAAATTTATAGATTGCTCTAAGCTTTGTCTCCATTTCTTCTCATCTTCCAAATCAACCAAAAATTCCAATATTTCTGCCATTTTCTTCTTCTCCAATTCTAAACCTTCAAGCTTGTTCAACAGCCCGGGGATTACTTGCTTCGAACATTGACAAATTGGTTCGTCAATCCATTCAAAATATTTACAACCTCCATACATTGAGTCAATGTAATTGATAAATCTTCTACCCGGATTATCATTGGTCCAAGAGGTACGAACCGCAACGGGCTTTCGATTGAAGCACTTGCAAAATTTTGTTTGATTCTCAGAAGTTTTTATGGTTCTTGATGAATTTGAGGTTGAAGAAGACATACCTTTTTGTGGAACAAAATGCTTGGGGAATTCTTCTTCTTCAATACTACACTATGGAATTAGAGCTCTGATTTTGTTCTTGCAATTGGGAGCTCGGGTTTGTCTATGAAAGATGAAGGAGGGAATTGATTTTGGGGAAGAAAGATTAGTTAGGGTTTATTATTTAGGAGGGAAAAAAATTTTGGACGATTTTGCCCTTAAAATGGGTCGCATGTGCACTGCACGTGATCATTTTGACCTGATTTTTTTTTCTGGAATCCTTAATTTGACAATCAGAGCAAAATCGTAAAATTGTTAGGTTATTTAGAATTTTTATAAAAGTTAATTCTATTTAAAAAAAATCAAAAATAAAAATAAAAATTGATGTATACATATAGCGGTTTTCTCATAACAATAAAAAGGGAAAACGTTTTTGAGGTGATAATGTTGTGAAAAATGGAGATAAGGTTTGGGTTTGGTTTTATTTTACAAAGGAGCTAACAGAAATAGTTTTATTTTACAAAGGAGCTAACAGAAATACATCATCAAATTCAGGACATGACTTAACTATAAATAAAACCAATAATTTCATGTCACTTTTCCCAAAATATAATAACAGAAATGGCATTAGAAACCAAATAAAATGACAAAAATTATATAACACCATTGCCTCTATGCCATTATAATGCGCATGACTAAAAATTCAATACATACTAAACATTTTTTTAACAGGTGTTACATTTTATATAATCTGTGTTCTCTCATGATTAAGGTAAAAAAACTTTTGTCCCTGTTTGGTGTCTCATTTACTATTTCCACTAATAAAAAATTAACATGTGTTAATTATTTAATTAAAAAATTATAACCAAAAAGATATAGTTGAACCCGTAGTAAAAAAGTAAAAATGTGACAAACATCTATTCGTGGAATAGGGAACAAGGACACAAAATAGGAATAGATAATTTTTTGCGCAAAATTAACACATACACTAAGTCATTAACATATATTTTACGCAACGAGTGTTACAAACTCACAATCAGTTCTCTTAAAAAAAAATGGACCGTCAAAATTTTTATTTGACGACAAAAAATGTACTAAATATTTTGTATTCATCACCATAGCCGGACCATGCCATAAATTTGTGCTCAGCCAAAAGTCACCACACCACTATAAATACCCCATCTCCGGCTTCTCTTATAGCAAACAGTTCAGAAAACAAGCTACAACTTTCAATCGATCAAACACCTTGTGTGCATTATTATAAGGCTAAAAAAATGAAGGGTTTTGTTGTTTCAGTCATTGCAGTGTTGGTCTTGGTTCAGCTAATGGCTGCACCAGGTCAGGCCATTACTTGTGGTCAGGTCAATGGCTTCTTGGCACCCTGCATTCCTTATCTCACCGCTGGCGGTGATCCAAGCGGAGCATGCTGTAGTGGAGTGAAGAGCTTGGTCGGGGCGGCCACAACCACGGCGGACAGGAGGGCCGCATGCAGCTGTGTTAAGGAAGCTGCCAATCGACTCGCCAGTCTGAGTGATGCCGCTGCTCAAGCTCTTCCTAGCAAGTGCGGTGTCCATCTGAATATCCCTATTTCCAAGACCGTCAACTGTGACATGTAAGGAATTATAATCTTGATAATATCATGCGAGCTCAAAAATTGCACGTAGTAAAAATTAAATAAGTAAAAAATAAGAAAATTATGATATAGATCAGTTTCATATGAACATTTTGGTTTAAAATTAAACACGTCATCACAGATTTATCTTTTTTATCATTTTGTAGTGATGTGGTCAGTTTTTAATCACATCGTTCAATGGACCTGATACATATCAGAATTATCAAAAAATAAAGTATTTTGTTAGTTAAAATATCAATATTACTCTCCAAAATTGAATTAGTAGTATACAAGTCATATTTAAAAGAGTAATATTGATATTTTGATTAAAAAAATATCTTATTTTTTACTGCATGTCCTAAACAACTTATATTTAGAAATGAAGGGTGTAAAATTTTTAAATTTTGAGGGGATGAGATTTATATACTTTTAAGAAAAAATAATTTTTTTCTATAAAAAATTTAACAGTTTTGAATTTTTTGAGGCAGCCTTCACCCGCCGGCTCTCTTTAGACCTGTCCTTGGATGATACTCCCTCCATTCCCAATTAATTGTCGTTTATGAGATCTATAGGTATCCAAATTAATTTTCGTTTAAAGTTCTTTTATTAGTTGTCAATAATTTATTCCAATTATACCCTCGACATTTCTTTTATTTGCGGTCTCTGTCATCCTTATTTTTTTCTTTCTTTTCTTATGCTATAGAAGTGAGAGAGAGGGGTAATATTAGAACTTTCAGTGAAATTGACAAGTCCCTTAATTTTCTAAAATAGTCTTATATTTAGGACTGGAGGGAGTACTATTTAGAATATAATTAATAGCTCTCCTTATTATAATCATATTTTAGCGCAGTTGCATAATATTTTTTACTCAAAATAATTATATCTTATTAAATACTTCTACCTCTCTCCAATAATAAATTATATATATATATAGTGGTGATTATACTAATAAATCTTCCATTTCTTGATCACAGCATCAGTTAAGAGGGATTTGGACGTTAAGCAAGAATAAGGAAGATGTCAGCTCCTTGAAGTGCTTGAGGCTTTGGTGATTTTGTAGTAGTAGTAATAATAATAATATAGAATAAGTTTTATGTATGTATTCTGGAAAATAAGCTCTGTCGAGCTTCTTATTATGTACTAGTAGTATGTATATGTATGTATATACATACTCTGGTAATGTAGACCCAAGTTTCTCGAGAGAAGTAATAAAATATTTTTTATATTAGTTTTTTTTTTCAGAGCAGTATCTTAGTTTGTAATACACTTCTTACCTGATAGATTTCGCGTTCAACGTTCATCAAATCAAATGCATATTCATCCTCTTCTTCTTTTTCCTCTGCCATCCAAAAAATAATAAGGAAAAAATGGCGAAATATCCATATATCACGTGATGACAATGCAGTCGCTTTTTATAAAGTTTATCTTTTGTCTTATTTTATACCTCTACAAATAAGATAGAGTATATGAGATAAGAAATGATAATGGAAAATTTTAAACCCTTAATATGAGTCATGAGCACAAGATTATAATTACACAAAAGAAATCTTTTTATGGTCATGATAGTTTAGTTTCTTCCTTTAATTAGGATTTTAACATTCTATTTGGACTTGTTGCCATTATTTAAAAATCTGGACTAGGTACCATCTCGTCATCTATATATTAATGGAATTAATTAATTAAATATATCACTATGAATTTCAAAAAGTTTCTCTTCAAAAAAGAAAAGAAAAAAGAAGTTTAAAAAGTTTAGCTGCGGGAGTTCCAAATATTAATTGAAAGAAAGTAGACATTTGTTTTCAAAACTTACGATACAGAAATATAAACATTTAATTTTGAATAAGACAGTATTAGTATTATTATTATTATTATTATTATTATTTTGATGGAATATGATGAGTATTATAAAGGAGAAGAAAATATTATTTTCAAAAGATTAAGGGGCATATGACAAAATTATACTTATGAAAATTTAATTTAGCTTGGTGTTTTCTTACTCCGTCTTTAAATCATAAGGTCGAGGATTTAATCTCTGTCATATAACACATTTTGTGATCGACTATCACTTCATAGATCACTTGCAATGAGAGTTATAGTTACCAATTTTCTAAAAAGTAAGGATAAAAGTTTTCTAGAATATTTTTTTTTAGAAAGAGAAAAATGATACTAATTTCTCATATAGAAAGCACAAATTTAGATAATGTTTCTGATTTTGAATTATGTCACCATGAACCAACAGTAATACCTTATAAGAGAAAAGAGGATTCCATGTCTTCTTTCCAAAAAATGGAGTAATTGATTACATAATTGAAATATATATGATGATAAAAAGGAAATTGACAAACTATTTCCCCTTTCAAGAACCATCCATCCAATTTATTCTTCGTTTGTTTGTTTCAAAATGAATGTTGATATTATATTTAAATTTGTTCTAAAATAAATGTTAAAAAAAGCGATGTTCGGAAAACTCCATATGAATCAAATTACTCATCATATATTTAAAGATAATGATCAATAATAGTTTCTTACTTCCTCTTTATTGTGATTATAACTATTGGCTTATCGATTAAAGAAAAAGCGTTTTACGATTTGAATTGCAATTTGTTATCATGGTAAAACTACTTTTCTTAATTATTATACAAATAAAATATATACATTTAATTTGAAATAGAGAGAGTAACATTTATAAAGCAATGAGCTTCTTTCTCTGGTGCTTAATATTTGCACATAGACTAATAATATTTGCGAGAGATTTTCTTTCCATAAACTTTGCATGCATGCATGCATAGACAGAGTTAAGACCACCACAATTGACTCAGTTAATAATTCGACACGTTTTTATAAAAATTCAAGTGTTTAATTTTCGCTGCCAGTGTGAGGGTTGTGTTGGTGGAGATCTGTAAGTACTTTGTAAGCGATCTATGATCCCTAAAGTCTGTCCTAACATGTGGTGGTTGACCGGAACTGAACCCACTCAAACTTTATTCTTACCAAAAAGCGTACTTTTCCTCCCACAAAAAAAAAAAAAGTCTAGAGAAATAATTTTAAATTTTCCTCAATTATTTACCATTAATATTAAATTGAAAATTGCAAAATTTATAATTGAAAATATGAATTGCCCCTTCCATGTAGAACCCATCAAAAATTGTGTTTATGGTAGAGGCCCATTACTTATATTCTGGGCTTTAGTCGGATCTGGCCCAAATCCTTCAATTTGGAGAATTGAATGTTGACGGTTGAACCGTTGAAGGCGGAAAATCCGTATTTGCAAAAAAAAAAAAAAAAAAAGTTTGCATCCAAAAAATGATCCAGTCCGGATCCTACGCAGAACATTAATAAATTTGCACATACGGATCACATGAGAATAGGTGTTCTGAGCTCAAGATATGTGTCTTGCACGACAAGTGTCGTAAATTAGGACAAATGTCCTATTTTAAATTAATTTTAACCGTAAAAAATTTAATCCGATAAATTTACAGAACTTACCCCGTTTTGCACTGGGACTAGCGTAGATTTCAAGGTTAGAAAATATAGTATATTATCATCACCAAGAGAAAAATATTGATCAAATGGAAAATTAAACAATAAAAAAATAAAAGTTACCAAGATGGAAACTCTACATTGTTAAACTCGGGCTAAAAGACAAAAATAGCTCTTTATGCTCTTGAGAACTCTATCAAGAAAAGGCTACCTTTTATTCAAAGATAAATAATTGAGAAAAAAATATTCTTTATTCTTTATAGATGATGTGGTAAATTCTAAATTATAAGGTTTAATATGTATTAAACTCACAGAGAGTATTTATTCGTGTTTCACCTCTAGAAGGAAAATGCCTTAATGCATGGGATTGACATATAGACACCAAAAGTAACATAAATTAACATGTAATCTCTTCTTTAATAAATAATTTATTTTTTTGAAATTTCACAGCAAATATCTCAAATAAAAACTATATTCATTCCCTAAGCTTAAAATAAAATATCCTCCTTATTCACTACTTTAGCCTCCGTTTTTCCCATGAAAGCGGAGTAGCAAGACATTTACTTAGATTTTTCCCGAAAAATAAAGTTAATATCATGTGATCAACATATTAGATATTATTTCCAAATATTCTATAAACCTCCTGATTTTGCATGGCAGCGAGACAAGGCGGGATAGACAAACTCGAGAACTAGTACTGTCAAAGTGGGCCGAAGTTCATGAACCGGTCCGCTCCGCCGCTGACCGGACCGGGTATAGGCTTAGGAAATATTGATCCGCAAAAATGCGGGCTTTTTTAGCCCGCGGATCAGGTGGTCGCCCGCGGGCTTTTTTAAAAAAAATACATATTATATATAATATTTTTTGGAAAAGTATATATATTATATATAATATGGTATATACTAACATATTTCCTACTCGCTTGATGGTATATATTAACATATTATCATGGTGTTTACACCATTGTATAACTTTTATTTTTCTTCTAATTGCGTTTTATCTTTTGATTGTAATGGCCTTGACTATTTTATGATTAATGGGTAAATTTTTATTTAATAAAAAAAAAATTTGAGTGGGCCCGCGAGCTTTGTGCGGTGCGGGTATGGGCACGTGTTTCAATGATCCGCAAAAAATGGGCTCGCCCCGCCCGTTTTTTTAAATAAGCCCGCGCGGGCCGGGCCGGCCCGCCCCGTTTCACAGTACTATCGAGAACTATGTTAATTTGGAATTTTTGTTGTACTTTTAATTTCTGCATTTGTTTAGTACTTTGTTTAGCTGTTGCTATTTTTTTTTTTTTGCTAAATAAATTATATTTCCATTAATCACAAATAGCCGAGGCCATTACAATCAAAGGAAAATCTGAAAATACAGAAAGTAATAGTTATACAATGATTTAAAAAATCACGATAACAGACAAAAGACACATCCAAGAAAACTTGGATGGTTAGGAAAAACAACTAATAAAACTAGCAAACTAAACAAATACATAATCTTCTTCTTCAAAGGATCTTCATTGCAATCCTCGAAACACAGGGACAAGAGAATGTCACTTTCAACATCTTCCTTAGGGATCGACAATTTATAGGACCATGGGCGTATCAACCGTCCTATAAATTGTCTCGGGAAGATGTAAAAAGATGATAAAGGGCCCAGATCAAGTCCAGGTTGAACACATCCTCCTAGAAAAATAGAAAAAAAATCTAGATCTGCGAAGATCTGAGACTCATCTAACCACTGCGTCTTGAATCTTGAAGAAAAAAACTCTGAAAAAGGTTTCATATGATTCGTAGTACAAAATAGAGTAAGATTAACGGAACAAAAGGATCAAGATTTGGCCATTGGCCGGAGCCAATGGCCAAATCTGGCCAGCAGCAGAGGAGAGAAAGAGAGCAGGAGGAAGAGAGGAGGAAGAGAGAAAAGGGGAAAAAAAACGTTGAGGCCTGGCGCTTATAACCCACTCAATACCATGTATGACTCTATCTATAATCTAATCACTTTCTACCTAAAAAAAACATATTAGATATTAAATTGAAAAGAACAGAAACTACACTTAATATTAGCCAAAAGACTGAGAAATGTATAATTTGTCTGTAAAAGATACGTTAAATTTAAAACGAAATAAAATTTATATCATAGTTTAAAAAAACAAATTTGAAAGGTAAAGGGCATGCGTGTAAAAAGCAACAAGTACACATAGTACGGGTCCGTAAAAATCAAAGTCCGTAAAAATCAAAGTTCCCGCCATTTGGCGGCAACAACTTATAAACTCCTCCGCCGGCAAATTTCCAAAAACTTTGCCTTATTATTTATTCCTCCCTCTGCTTCCAATTGTAACTTTTCCACAATTTATTGTTTGTTTTTTGCAAGATCCCATTAAAATTTAGTAATTTACAACATTTTTCCGTGTCTTAATCTTGATTTATTTTTTTCTTTTCTTTAATGGGGTTTGTTAGGGAAAAATCGTCTATTCTCAACTTATGTCTTATGCAATTATGCTTATCCCAACTACTAAGAATTTGTCCAATTAGTAGTTTGTGTGCATATTTGTAATATATAAGATTTGGACAATCCTCTACTCTTGAGGTACCTTTTGAGGGATTGAGTTAGATCTAAGTTAATTTTTAATATGATATTAGAGCCACACATAATTAGATGTTTGGGACCATATTATTATTCACGGTTCAGATGTCTAACCCTATCCGTGAGAAGGTGTATTAAAGATCCACATCGATTAATTTTTGTGCATATTTGCTTCTTATATAACTTGAGCACTCCTCCCCTCTAAAGGTATTTTTTGAGAGATTGATTTAGACACAAGTTAATTTTTAACAATATTCCTTCCGATTCTACTTGTTTAACTTGCATGCATGGAGACACGTGCCGAATATTTAGTGGCTGGGATGGTTGGGACAGACATATAGACACAATTTGTGGCAAACAATTTTTTGCCGTTTGTTTCTGTCACTCAATATTCTTCTTGTTGTTGTTGAATTTCTTGTCCAATTCAAAGTGATTTTAACTTATTTAGTCCATAGAGTTTGTTCTATATATATAGTTCATCATGCCTTGGTTTTTCCAGTATTGGAATTATCTCTTTCTTAGAACAAGAACAACAATATTGCCAAAAACCCAACAAATCTTTTGGCAAGAATTCTTCTGAGGGTTCTTGTAATATTGCACCAAAATTAACTAATTGAAATCTTGTTCTTTGCTTTCTTGCCACTCAAATTTCAGGTGCAACAAGAAATTTCTTTCTCTTTTTTTTTTTTTAAATTTTAATTTTGTCAATTTTCTCCTTTACATTTCTTGATGAATGCAGAGCATTTCTTGTTGGATAATCCCAAGTTGATAATTAATTACTATCATTTGTTGTTTTACTTACCTTTATTAAGTCGTTTAGAACATGTAACAAAAATTAAGAGAGCTAAAATCAATGTACTTTGTTAGTCAAAATATTAACATTACTTTTTTAAATATTACTTGTATACCACTAATTATATTCAGTAGAGTAATATTGATATTTTGACTAACAAAGTACTCTTATTTTTTTGCTTACTTAATTTTTGCTAAATATGTTAAACAACTTATATTATTGAATGCAGCTAGTATATGATTAGAAGTATCAAATGGGTTCATTTTTACCGTTTCATACGACTGCACTTTTTAAGTCTGTGATTGTAAAAGAAAATTTACTAGGGATGGAAGAGAATTCGGTTGCCCTTGATGCTGTCATCAAGGAAGCTGTTGATATGGTATGTCCTTAGATCCTTCAAGTGTTCGACAAAAGTCCCGACTCGCGTTTTCTGGTGTTATCTTTAATTACTAATAATCAAGAAAAAAAATTACAATCTTAAAGATTTGATTAATATGTTTCAGGAGAATATACCCCTTGAAGAAGTGTTTGATCATCTCAAATGTACTAGAGAAGGTTTGAGCTCAGATGAAGTTCAAAAGCGATTAGAGCTGTTTGGATATAATAAACTTGAAGAGAAAAAGGTTAGGATATAGATATTTCGGCTTACTATTTTGTTGTTCCTTTTTTGTTTTAGTAATTCTTGCTCCTAAGCTTGTCCACATTTGCTCATACTTCTACAGGAAAGTAAATTACTAAAGTTCTTGGGGTTTATGTGGAATCCGCTTTCGTGGGTGATGGAAGCAGCTGCTATTATGGCAATTGCCCTGGCAAATGGAGGGGTAAGGATCTTGTTTTTTTTTGTTCGTCATGGGTGATAGAGGCCGTAGAATTAAATCATGTAGTTTAAGATTTCGGTAACTCTTTGCTTTTTATTTTAGGACCAATAGATGCTTAGTGGATTTTTCATAAAGCAGAATTATTGAGCAAACTAACAATGAAATTATTTGATCCTTACTATCCTTTTTCTGCAGGGAAAGGGTCCAGATGTTTATGATTTTATTGGTATTTTTCTTTTGCTCATTATCAACTCTACAATCAGTTTTATTGAGGAAAACAACGCTGGCAATGCAGCAGCTGCTCTTATGGCCCGCTTGGCACCAAAAGCCAAGGTTTCATGCCTTCAAGAATAACATAAAACTGTTCTGAAGCAAGCTTAAATTACCTTGCTGCGCTTTGCTGTAATTTTTTATTTACTTCTTCCAGATACTGCGCGATGGCAAATGGAGCGAGGAAGACGCTGGAGTTTTGGTTCCTGGTGATATAGTAAGCATCAAACTCGGAGATATCATTCCAGCTGATGCACGTCTCCTAGAAGGGGATCCGCTAAAGATCGATCAGGTACTGTGTTTGCCTTCAAACATAATAAAACAACTTGAATTCAGTGCTTTTAACATCATGTTTAAGGAAGATGGTTTATCCTCATTGACTGAGCATTTCTCCTGTCCTTCAGTCAGCACTTACAGGAGAATCCCTTCCAGTAACGAAGAATCCTGGTGATGGGGTTTATTCAGGTTCGACATGTAAGCAAGGTGAAATTGAAGCAGTTGTCATAGCAACTGGAGTTCACACTTTCTTCGGCAAAGCAGCTCATCTTGTGGAGAATACCACACACGTCGGGCATTTCCAGCAGGTTTGTGTATAATACGTGCTTATTTATACTTGAAAAACCAGATTGCCTTTCCTCACGGCACTGTAAGATGGATCACCCTCTTTTACCTTTCTAGAAGTGCATGACATATTCAATTATTTATTTTTCTCAGGTTTTAACAGCAATTGGAAACTTCTGTATTTGCTCAATTGCTGTTGGAATGCTTCTTGAAATTATAGCTATATGGGGCGTTCATCACAGATCCTACCGTGTTGGTATTGATAATCTTCTTGTGCTGCTGATTGGTGGAATTCCTATTGCAATGCCCACTGTACTTTCTGTTACAATGGCGATAGGGTCACATCGTTTGTCTCAGCAGGTCTGAAACCAGTGTCAAATTTTTATTCCATAAAATAAAAAATTGACACGGAATTGAAATCTTTCCATTAGTTTTCTTACATATTGTGAATTCAACTGAACTAGAGACCTCTTAAACTTATCGAGTAATCATTGTCGACATTCTTGTGTAGGGTGCAATAACAAAGAGGATGACTGCTATTGAGGAAATGGCTGGGATGGATGTCTTATGTAGTGATAAAACAGGAACACTTACACTTAACAAGCTCACAGTGGACAAGAATATGGTTGAGGTTATAACTTTTGCACTATTTCTTTTCTGAATCACGAAACAAAACATGTTTCAAATTTGTTGTTTGATATTATATCTCATGTTTAATAGAACTTTCTATTTGAGATGAAAATCTCTTCCTGGTGATATTGGACAGTGTTAAAGAGAAATATCATTTTCATAAGAGAGAAAGATAGATAGACAGATAGATAGTTGTTGGTCTGTCTAAATGCTTCTGTTGTCGAGCCTGCAGATTTCGCAACTTGAGGTCATTCTGATGTCAGAATATCTGGTGCAGGTTTTTGCTAAAGGCGTTGACAAGGATGCGGTTGTTCTAATGGCTGCAAGAGCATCAAGATTAGAGAATCAAGATGCTATTGACTGTGCAATTGTTTCAATGCTGGGAGATCCTAAGGAGGTTTGTATTTCATGTTCTTGTAAATGTTGTTTGCCTAATGTCTCCGTAATTATTTTCAGATAAAAAAAATTTCAGGCTTTGAGGTAATTTGAATACATCCAAGTAAACTGTCAAAACATTAAGAAAACGGGGTTTGGAGAAGAGTTTCTTGATTTTCAGTTAGCTATTCCTTTAGGTTTATTTCTAAACATTGATTGACTACATCTAACCGTACTTCATTTTGTGAAGGCGCGTGCTGGAATTACAGAAGTTCACTTCCTCCCTTTTAATCCAACTGACAAAAGAACGGCTCTTACATACATAGATAAAGCTGGAAAAATGCATAGAGTGAGTAAAGGTGCACCAGAGCAGGTACAATATATATCTTGACATATTAAAGGTTTATTAATGACATTCTCACTTCTAAATCCAGAATATCTGAAACTTTTCTAATAATAATTTTAGATTCTTAACCTGGCACGTAACAAATCATCAATCGAGAGGAGGGTACATTCAATTATTGACAAATTTGCAGAACGTGGGCTCCGTTCTCTTGGTGTTGCTTACCAGGTAATCCTGGTTCTTTAAACTATCTGTTGTTGTATGCATCTCCTTTTAACTTCCAGATACCGATAGGTTTTTCTGTGTGATGGTATTCTTTAGGAAGTACCTGAAGGCACGAAAGACAGTCCTGGTGGTCCCTGGGAATTTGCTGGTCTTCTCCCTTTATTCGACCCACCCCGCCATGATAGTGCGGAAACAATCAGGAGAGCTCTTGACCTTGGAGTGAGTGTTAAAATGATAACAGGCGACCAGTTGGCAATAGCAAAGGAAACAGGAAGAAGACTTGGGATGGGAACAAACATGTATCCGTCCTCATCTTTGCTCGGTAGCGCTAAGGATGAAGCAATTGCATCCTTAGCAGTTGAAGACCTCATTGAGAAAGCTGATGGCTTTGCCGGTGTTTTTCCTGGTAAATCTTTGAGTTCGAGCATTCAGAATGCAAAACCACTTAACTACTCTTTTCCTTATACGGGTTTAATCTATTTCCACAGAACACAAATATGAGATTGTGAAAAAGCTACAAGCAAAAAAACACATCTGTGGAATGACGGGAGATGGAGTAAATGATGCACCTGCACTAAAGGTAGCTGACATAGGTATCGCAGTAGCAGATGCGACTGATGCTGCTCGCGGTGCTTCTGACATAGTTTTAACAGAACCTGGTTTAGGTGTAATCATTAGTGCCGTCCTGACAAGTCGTGCAATCTTCCAGAGAATGAAGAACTACACGGTAATTAATATCACAATGTTTGGTTGAGAAATTTGAATTTTGCAAAAGATATAAGGCTATACTTGGACAGCTTTTTAAAATTAGATATTGGTACTTTTTTTAATATGTCAGCAGCTGAAATTGTTTATGTTTTCTTCAGATCTATGCCGTGTCTATCACTATACGTATTGTGGTAAGCTTCATATGCAGAACAAATACAATACTCTTATTCTTGACGAGAAAAACTAGAGCAGCCCCTTTTGGTCTTACCGGCTTCTGTTTATATGTGCAGCTAGGATTCATGTTGCTAACGGCGTTCTGGAAGTTTGACTTCCCTCCTTTCATGGTTCTTGTCATCGCTATCTTAAATGATGGTAGGCTATTCTGATGCTGGTCACTTTGGTGCGCCATTTAACTGTCTTAATGAAGTTTTATCTATAAAAAATCTTGATTTCCAGGTACAATCATGACAATTTCCAAAGATAAGGTCAAACCTTCTCCAATTCCAGACAGTTGGAAGCTCAGTGAGATTTTCGCCACAGGGATTGTTCTCGGTAGTTATATGGCTCTGACAACTGTTCTATTCTTTTGGGCAACGTATGACACGGACTTCTTCAAGGTAGTTAAAAGACACCTGTACAACAAATTGTATAGTGTTTCCTTCTGAGTATTGCCTGGAAACTTCGATAACTTGATTAGCGGATAATTTTGTGATCAATTGGAATGTTTTTTTTTATTATTATTATTGGGGGAAGGGGGTAGGGGGAGGGAAGGGGAAGTAGGAATCGATCCCAGAACCTCGTCCAGGGAAGGAGCAACCTCAACCACTGAGCTACTCCTTGATTCCTGATCAATTGGAATATAACATTACATTTCTTTTCAATTTTTATCATCGGGGGGAATGGAACAACAACAATTGGAATATGTTTAGTGATTGAGAACGCGTGATTGAATCCCGAGACATAACATTTTGCAATTTACATTTTCCAAACAATATTCCTCATCTTTTTTCTTTTCAGGATCATTTCAACGTAAGGACTCTCAGTCGGAAAAACTTTAATATGACAAATGAGAAAGAAGCCAAGCACGTTAATGAAATGGTGGCATCTGCTGTTTATCTTCAAGTCAGCACCATTAGCCAAGCCTTAATCTTCGTGACTCGCTCTAGGGGCTGGTCTTTTACTGAGCGACCTGGCCTCCTGCTAGTGACGGCTTTCATTATTGCACAGCTGGTAATAAATCTTTTATACACCCTACTTTTCCATTACAATCATATCAGTCGAAAGAACTGCAGATGTAACACTTGATAAACTACATAACTGAACCCGCAGGATGTTAGATCATATAGTCCAATGTGTAACTTATTACATGGAAATAATAGTTTAGAAAATTTCTCAAGATTCTGATTATTATTTAACGAATATCTCTAAATCTGCAGATTGCGACTGTTTTATCTGCCACTGCAAACTGGGGATTTGCTGGAATTAGAAATATTGGTTGGGGCTGGACAGGCGTCATCTGGCTGTACAATCTTGTGACTTACCTTCTTTTTGATCCTCTCAAGTTTCTGGCTAGATACGCACTCAGTGGCAAAGCCTGGGGCCTCGTGGTCGATAAAAGAGTGAGTCCCTCTGAACCTACCATTTGTATTGATAGTGTCCCACGAGAATTTCAGCATTTTCGTAGGAGGTTCAACTTTCAGCATTTTCAGAATTTATATAAAAACACATATTTGTGATTTATGTTTGTCATATAAGTAACCGACAAATTTCAGAGTGAGTTTATCTTTATAATGTGATCAATCATATATTATCTACTGATGTTAACATAAACGTATATATGATCACTTCAAAACCATCCTATAATTATGTGTTTTTTTCGTTTCTTTCAACCAGACTGCATTTAGCACCCAGAAGGACTTTGGAAGAGAATTGCGTGAGGCTCAATGGGCGGCCGAGCAACGGACACTACATGGCCTCCGCTCTGCTGAGCCGAAGATTTTTGCAGAGCGCAACAGCCCATTTGGGGACATTAATCTCATGGCAGAAGAGGCTAAAAGGCGTGCAGAGATCGCAAGGTTAGTCATCTGATCTCTACCTAGATTAGCCAAACTCCTAGACCATTCCTTGGCTTCATATATCATTTCTTGCATCTTGAGTGATATATGCTCCTTCTAGAGCTTGATCAAAGTAGGTCAATACAACTTCTGACTCAAAATAATAGGTCCCGAGTTCAACATCTCATACCCTTTTTTTAATAAATATTTGGCCACTTGTAGCATGGCCTTTCTTTTCTCTTCCTTGGTAAAAATACAATACAAAATTTACCTCATAAAATCTTATAGAAAATATCTTTTAATTACTGCAGGCTCAGAGAGCTTCACACACTTAAAGGCAAGGTGGAGTCTTTTGCTAAATTGAGGGGCTTGGATATTGATGCCATGAACAACAATTACACTGTTTGACCTTTTTCTTTTGCTCCTTTTTTTTTTTCCAATATTTGGATTTTTGTAAAACTCTCATTGCAACAATCCCCTCCCCCCCACTTTGTACAACTCTAATATTGGAATATCATTGAAGATCATTAATAATTTAACCCATTTTTATGGTGTTGTTTATTATCAAATTTTAATACTTCCTTCATTACATAATATAAATCGTTTAGGATACGTAGCGAAAATTAAAGAAGCAAAAAGTAATGTACTTTGTTAGTCAAAATATCAATGCTACTCTCTTAATCAAAATTAGTGGTATACAAGTCGAGATTAATATTGATATTTTGACTAATAAAGTATTTTATTTGTTGCTTTATTAATTTTCGCATAATTTTCTAAACCACTTACATTATTTTTTTTTTTTGAGCGCCCGAAGGCGATTGCCCCCGAAGGGGAAGAGCGGAGAGTACCCTAGATAGGGAAGATTGAAGCATGCCCCATGCCTGGGGAGGGAAGATAAGCCTCATAAGGAGGAGAAATTATTTGCCCCATTATGGGGAGATATAGGAATCGAACACGGGACCTCCGCCCCGTGTTCAGGTAACATTACTACTTGGGCTACCCGATTCCCATAAACCACTTATATTATAGAACGGGAAATATTACACATTGGATATACTATGTAATTACAAAACAATGCAAGACATTTGAATGTTCCTTTTTCTCTCCCTCGCTGCTTAATAATCGCAAAGGAAGAACGCATAAAGTCCCCCTGTTTCATGAACCAACAAGAAACACAGTGGATATGGAGCTCGATCGAGAAGAAGTGCCTCTTTCTACTTCAACAGAGGGTTACCAGATCAACCCTCTTCCAAATTCACGCTTTTATGATCCGAAACGGTCTGGAAACTAACATCAACCTTCTAACCAAACTCATTTGCACCTTCGCCGCCGCCGGAGACCCACTGACCGGTATAAGCTATGCCCGACGCATATTTGATCTCAGCCACCGGAAAGACGATACCTTTTTGTGTAATACAATGATTAAATCCCACCTAATTGCTCGTCAATTCAAGGAATCTACTACTTTGTACAAATTTCTTTTGAGAAATGTGGGATTCAAGCCTGATAATTATACGTTCTCGATTCTGGCCAAGTGTTGTGGTCTTGGTTTGGATTTCTGGGAAGGATTAGGAGTTCATAATCATGCTTTGAAAAGTGGGTTCGTGTCGAATTTGTATGTTGCGACTTCTTTGGTTGATATGTATGGGAAGTTGCGAAAAATGAGTAGTGCAAAGAAAGTGTTTGATGAAATGACCGAGAGGAGTTCAGTTTCTTGGACTGCTTTAATAGATGGATATGTGAAAGTTGGGGATATTGATGGTGCTAAAAGGCTTTTTGACTTTATGCCTGAGAAAGACACTGCTGCTTATAATGTGATGATTGATGCTTATGTGAAGTTAGGGTGGATGGAATTGGTTAGGAGTTTGTTTGAGGCAATGCCAGAGAGGAATGTGGTTTCTTATACTAGCATGATCAATGGATATTGTAGTCATGGTGATCTTGGTGAAGCTAGGTTGCTATTTGACACGATGCCGGAAAGAAATTTGTTTTCTTGGAATGCAATGATTGGGGGATATTGTCAAAATAAGCAACCACAGGAGGCGCTGAGGTTGTTCCATGAACTGCAGACACTTTCCAACTTTGAACCAGATAATGTTACTGTTGTTAGCATTCTGCCTGCAATTGCAGAACTAGGCATTTTAGAATTGGGGAATTGGGTCCACGATTTTGTGAGGAGAAAGAAACTTGATAGATCTTCCAACGTATGTACTGCATTAGTCGATATGTATGCTAAATGTGGTGAAATTGAGAAAGCTAAAAGTGTATTTCATAACAGTAAGGCTAAAGTAACATCCGTGTGGAATGCTTTGATAAATGGGTTGGCAATCAATGGACGTGCTGAGGAAGCTTTGGAGGTGTTTTCGGAGATGAAGAGTCAGGGAGTTGCGCCAAATGAGTTAACTATGCTCGGTGTGTTGTCTGCTTGTAAGCATGGTGGTTTAGTGGAGGAAGGAAAGAAATGGTTTAAAGCGATGGAAGAATTCAAGCTGACCCCAACAATCGAGCATTATGGCTGCATGATAGATCTGTTGGGAAGAGCAGGATGTTTGGATGAAGCTGAAAATTTGATCAACGGCATGCCTTATGAGGCGAATGGGATAATATTAAGTTCTTTCCTTTTTGCTTGCAACCATGCTAAAGATTCTCTGAGAGCCAAAAGATTCATAAAAGAGGCAATCGATATGGAACCACGGAACGACGGATACTACATTGCAGCAAGGAATTTGTATGCCTCTGAGAGAAGATGGAATGATGTAGAAGAAATCAAAGGACTTATGAGTGAAAATGGCGCAAAGAAAGAGGCGGGATGTAGTGTCATTGAGATCGAAGGGAAGGTATGGGAGTTCATCGCTGGAGATAAGATTCATCCACTGGCAGAGGTGATCCATGTAGTCTTAGAGCATTTGCAGATGCATATGAAAGCAAATTGTGCTTACTTTAGTGAGCAATTCAAGATTGGTTGAAGCTTGAGAAAAGCACAACACTAGAGCAGTTATGGCTGAATACAGAAATATACAATTCACTTTTGCGGAAGATTAGTACTTTTCGTGGATGAACAATCGGTGAAGCTCTAGATCAACCTGATTGTTTAGCGTTTAATGAATACACGTGTCTGGAACGATGGCCTTCGAGTCAGCCACTGATACCGCCACTTTGAACCATTGTTACGGTGAGTTGCAGGCCTTGAGGTGTATAACGAACAAGATGAAGTGTACCAATTAGTGTGTGTGTGTGTGTGTGTGTGTGTGTGAGAGAGAGAGAGAGAGAGAGAGAGAGAGAGAGAGAGAGAGAGAGAGAGAGAGAGAGAGCAGTAGGGTCATCTTGAAGATAAAGCCAGATTGAAGGGAGGAATCATATGAACACTTTTGTGTCCAAACCTAGCTAAGGATTCCTTCCTTGGAATTATCATATCATATCAGGCTAAAGTCATGCCAAGCTTCTTCTTAACTGTTCTTCTTCTTCTTCTTAATATAATACTTCCATTGGTTTCTTCTGTTGAGATCAAGTTCATCTTTCTTTTTTGCAAAGATGGGTGGATTCATGAGCTTCATGGGAAAAGGTAACCATCTACTTCACTTCATTCCTCTTCTTCCCTTTATCCCAATATCTTTCTTTGGTAATGTTTTGTGTCTGTTAGGTTTGCCAACTGCCCAACTGCTAAGTTTGGTGACTGGAACACTTCATAAGCAGTTTATAGAGAAAGATATCAAAAGCTTTGAAGACTTTCACATGGCAATTCTTGATATCTTCAAGTAAGATATATTTGGTTGACCCGTTTAATTATTGAGGGAGCGGGTTTCAAATTGGGACTATGATTTAGAGTCGAAAGTTCTGTAGTAACTGCACTAATCTTCCTTGTCCTCTATAACTGATTCTTGATATCGAAATTATTTCAGCACAGTCAATGCTGCACTGCCTGGGAAACATTATGACGTTCCTTCGCAGAAAGAAATCGAGGTCTCTCTCTCTCTCTCTCTCTCTCTCTCTCTCTCTCTCTCACACACGCACGCACACACAAACTGGTCCCTGATACTGGGCAGTTATACAAATGCAGGGGTGTTTCAAGCAATGGCAATTGGGTAACGATGCAGAAAAGAAAAAGTTGTTTATGGAATTCATGAAGAAGAAGCTGAACCTGAGCAAGTTAGATGACTCTACCCTCATCATCGGTCTCGTAACCCCACCAGCAGCAATGGCAGCCAAGAGGGCGGGCGAGAGCATTCCCCAACTCAATTTGATCAAATCCATCCCGGACGTCCTTTTCGTGCCTTCTGCCACTGTGCTAGCGCTTATCTCTGTTAAGATATCCAGGAAGATGTTCCTTGGACAAGTTGCATCTTGACTCCATAATTCCTTGTTCAAAATTACAATCAAATGGTAATTATGCTATCTTAATAGACTCTGAATCTTCGAGCACATTGTCTAATTTATCAACGAAAATATCACATGCGGAGTAATGGAATCTGTCTAAGCCCCAGTGAATTCTCATACCAAAAGACTTGTTTTTATCTTTTAACACGAGGGGGTACACAATTTAGGTGAACTCTACAAACTAACTATTTTCAGCCAATCGCTTATTGGAAGGAGAGCTGTGGACACTTGTGTATGACCTTCAACTCTACTCATGTAGCACGACTGAACATCCTCGTCCCAAGCCCCCCAAACCCAACAAACAGATCAAAAGGGTAAATAATCTGTGCTTCAGAAATCGAGGTCTCTAGAGGAAGGAAGACTAGACTATGCTGATACTGCAAGCAAATAAAAGCATGCCAAAACTTCAAGACAATGCCTTATACACAACTAAATAAGCAATATATTATATATATGGAGAAAAATAAGCCAGTAAATTCCCTTGTCATCCATCCACACGTTAAGAGTTATATACATAACAAATTCACGAGGAAATATATATGATTCCTTCACCCCGAGTAGGGAGATAAAGCCGATTAACATGCCTATACAAGCGATCTAGCAGATTGAGTTGCGTATCCTTCACCATCTTAGATCAAAAGCCAGACAATAGACAGGGTTTGATATCAGATTCCATCACCTACCGAATAGGCTTCCGCTTTCCCCTTTTCTTCTTCTTGCTCTTAGGGGCAGTAAGCTTGGAAATGGAACGCATTTTTGGTGCTGGTTGAGCATCTGTGAGCAACTCTTGCTTTACTTGAACAGCTGGGAAGGTGCTCTCTTTGTAAGCATCTGTGACCTGGGGCTTTTTCGTTCGTTCAATTGAGATTTCATCAAGATTATTCATTTCTTCCTTCATTCTCTCGTTATATATCAATACGTCATCCTCAGTCTATAAAGACAGATTAATTTAGTAACAAAAGATTAACTAGTTAAATAAACGGTCTTGAAGTTTATTGAATAAAGGAAGGAAAACCTTGCTTATGGAATGACAAGAAGCGGATTTTTGGAGGGTTAAAGATAAAAAGGTAGATAAAAGACTTACATTTGTAGAGGCGCGACTCACAAGAGACTGATTTGTGCACTCAATCATGTCAGTGATGTAGGAAACTTCTCCATGGCCTGAAATAGCACTTTCAGGCACGACCACCTTACCCCTATTATACTGCGATATAAGCTCAGATGCAATATTAGAAGATCCTACCGGCATTCCGTCCCCATGGTTTGGAGGAGAAGCAAGCGATCGAGTGGAGCTGGTAAGACCATTTGATGGTACAGGCAAGCACAAGTCATCAACCAAAGATAAGTTTCCCAGGATTTTCGCGCTTTACCTTGTCGAGTCTAGACTTCAGATTCCCAACTTGCGACTGTAGTTTTCCAATCTTCCGAAAAATTTCCTCTGCTGAATTATCACCACCCCTCGATTCAAGCAAAAAACCTTCATCATTAGCTTCAGATTCATCATTGCCATTAAGCTTATCTGTAAAATTCATTGTGCAAAAGGACTACATTACTAACGAATAAATTTAAAAAAGAAAAGAAAACAGAAAAGAAATTTCCATAAAGCATGCTTCATTTTTCATTCAGAAAAATTCGGAGCATATCCATCAGATAATTTTGAGCATAGCTTTTACACGAGGCAACTTTTACTTGCTCCTTTCACAACAAGATTGTTGAATATTAGGATTTTAAGAGAAAATTAAAATTACTTGACCACAGAATATTCATGGAAAAAAAATGAATGGACGCCTGAAGTCTCACCTTGACTGGCCCAATCTTCGTCCACACGAGTACCATTGGCAGTTGGATTCCTTTTCTCTACAAAAAAAATATGTTTAACAATATATACACAACATACTAGTCAAGCAAAATCTTGGATAAAGAGGAAAATGTTAGTACCATAATACGAAAACAGGTTATGATGTGATATATAGGATACTACATCCGTAGTCTCTTCAGTTCTTTTTCTTTTCTTTCTCCTCAAAACTTCATCCCTTGGACTGTTATCGGGTAACGGAAAGGACTTCATGCAAGTTTCATTCTCTGAAAGAAAATGCTTTCTTTGATTGTATTCTGCAAGCTCCCTATGATACTTTCGAGCTTGCATATCAAACTTCTTAATTTGTAACTCAACCCATTTACACCGCCACATAAGAGGTCGTATAAATGTTCTCCAGTGAGGTGTTAACTTCTTCTTCCTGGGAGATAAGGAACATGAAAAAACTAAATCAGTTATATGAAAGGATGAGCACCAAGAGGCATAAAAGAAGCATATATGATAAGTAAAGACGTCAAAGAAAGGATGTCCACAGAAGACAATAAGTACCTTAACCTAAAAATGTCAACAAATCCATTGAGTTCCAGTGCCGACGAACCATCGCCGTGGAAACCTGATATAACTTCAGAGTCACTCACGTCCGCGGAATTCTCAATGTCAGAATCAGTTCCATCAAAAGAACTTGAATTGTCTGTTGCTTCTTGGCATTCAGATTTAACCAGCCTATTGTTTGTTGCTTCTTGGCGGCATTCAGATTTAACCAACCTATTGTTGCTACCAGAATTTGCAAATGATGTTACGTTGATTTCTGCATCCTTGTTCCTGCAGCATACCGGAGGCTCAACTACCAATCCACCAATCTCCGAGGAGAATCCCCAAGAGTTGCTTTCACATTTGAGATGCTGCTTCTCTGCAGAAACAACTTCATTCTCCTTACAATCTAAAGCCTCTGGAGTTACTTCAGATTCTCCTTTCGACTCTAACTCAGGACCCATGATGCACTGAAATTAGAGTCGGGGCATCCTCCAAATAATAACAAGAAGTTTACTAAGAACCCTGTAGAAAATCAAACAAATTCGCTATGAATTTCTAAAACTTACTATAACCAGAAATGCAGTTCTTTAACCACTTCTGGAGACGGAACAACTAGAATTTGCAAGGATGCAGGTAGGTATTGGTATCCATGACATGGAACTTATGAAATGCAAATGGTTCCTCCGTGCATATGAAGATACTCCTTCTAATCTACCCAAACCACCATGTTACCCCAAACAAACAAACATGCGAACCCAGTAAAACGTATTATAACGAAAAAATAAGGATGAAACAATGACGATTCATCATAGATGGAACCTGGCACAGACGAAGGTAAATTTTTTACCTGAAAGCTAAAATTTGTATTAATATCTATAAAAAAAAATTATGTTCATAAGAATAAATAAAATTGAAGTATATATATTTTTTCATAACCTCATAAATAAAATCAGAAGTATTTTTTTTCTTGCCAAAAAAGATCAAACACAAATATAACCATACAAATTACTTAAATTTCAAAATCCCACAGGTCAGTGATCACAAAAAGAACAACAAAAATTGAATTTACAAACAACCCACGAACATAATCACAAAAAGAACAAAACTTTACCATAAACCCACAAAATTAATCCAAAAAATTAAGACTGAATCTTCACTCACTTGCCAATGTTCTTCAGATATTTTATAAATTCTATACAAAAAAAAACCCCAAAGAAAAAATGAAATTGAAGCTAAACCCAATAAATTAAAACATCTAAGAAGCGAAGTAAAAGAAAAAAAACAATTATAAAATCTTAAAAGCCCTAAAGCAAAAAACCCCGAAACGGAATCAAGAAAATTGAGTGTTACCTTCAATTCTAGTTCTGTTCTACTTCCTTTTTGTCGGCTTGAAATTGGGAGTCCAAAACCACCAAAATCCCAATTTACACGTAGTTGATTTATATTAATATACAATCACGGAAGAATTAACAAAGAAAAGGAAAGTAAGGAATGATTCTGTGTGTGCATCTTCCTCCTCTTTTTATATTATTCATTTGTTGTTAATTTATCGGATTCATATAAATTATTTATGTTTTCATTTTGCTCGTGGCCAAATTATATTTCCATATCTGCTAAAAAAAAATTCTCTCTCTCTATTGGGTAGTACTATGTGACTTTTATAATTCTCTAGCTGTGCGGAACAAATATTACACCGTTGAATTGGGAGGTTTAACGAATGAAAAAAAAATACTCCCTCCATATCTAAATACTCCTAACATTTGGACTTTTCAATTTTATCCAAAATACTTCTAACATTTAGAATATCAATAGATAATAAGATTTTTTTTCCAATATTACCCTTATACATCACTCCAAATTCCGTTGAAGTCAAATTGTGTACTCCAATAAGTGATGAATAGAATTTGTATGTTTCCAATAAGTGTGATAACTAAGAGGAAAATATAAAATTGATAATTACTATTTGATAGGATAAATAAAGGGTAGAATAGACATTTTGTTTCAATTTTAATTGACTTCATTAATTTCTTAATCTTAGTGAAAAGTCCAAATGTTAGGAGTATTTAGATATGGAGGGAGTAACTATTTTTAACAACTCTAAAACTCAGTCCTTAGATGAATCATCTGATGCTCTCATGCTTCTACACATGCAGAATTCCATACTTCTGCATTATAGTCGGACCGCCCCCAACAACCTAATTGGATTGGGGTCACTCAATATTAGAACCGTCCTTGTGGAACTGACCCACAACTCTCTCACATGAATTAGGCAGTGCTTACGTGCAGGTAATCTCCGCTCAATTCATGTGAGGGAGTTGTGAGACCATTCCACTAATACGGTCATAGGATTAAATTTTCCCCGCACTGGTGTAGTCGTGGAGAAGACTTTTGGATAAACATCATGGCGCAACATTTTAGGAGACTATCTGCACACCCTTTTTACTTTGTTAACACCCAAACTCCTCATTTGTAAAGAAACATGGTCGGAGTACGCCGAAAATATGGACGGGATCCCAATGTTTATTTACACACGCGGAATACCTCTCCGCTGTGTACCAAGATCACACAATATACCCCTCATCGCATGCAAATTTTACGCTGCTCCCAAACATGGCCAAATTGGTCCAATGGATCTCATTAGAAAATGGCTCTCAATGGATCTCATTAAAAAAAAATGTGACCGGAAATATATTTTTTCTCTTATTTTCTATTTTTGCTAATTTTGCCAGAAAAGAAGGGAAACAAAGAAAATGAAAAGAAGACTCCAGGAGTCTTTATCATTTAATTATTAGCCATTTTGATCATCCAATTATTTTTGAGTAGTCACTTTCATCCTTTTAACATTTTTCATCCCCAAAAATTTTACGAGCAGCCATTTTTATCCTTCTGTCAAATAATTATCTAAAAACAGTCAAAATTGATGACGTGTTCAAACGGCTCTCACATTGTCTCTCTTCTGCAGAGGCAAAAATGGAAATTCCAAAGTATACTATGTGCCTCCTTTGTAAAGCCTGTCATTCCCACCCATATCAGCCTCCATCCTCATTTTCCCTCCATAATTTAGAACAATAAAATCCTAGAAACCTAAATTTTAGGATATTCTGAACATAGATAGTTTTTCCATCTTCAATTCATTTAATTTCTTCTGAAATGTGAAGTGAAATCTTAAAGTCCATGAAGATTTCAGAAAGGCAAACAAAAAAATATTCCAAAAGGCAATGGAAATGAATTTCAAGATCTTAAGTTTAGGGTGATAGATGGTGATTTCACTCCAATGATGGACCCATCTTCAAGCTGCAATGTTGTGGATTTATAGTACCCAAAAACTCCATGGATCGAAATTAACCATAGTAGGATATTCAAGTTAAGAATGATCTGTATTACTATTGAAATGAATTACTCTCTGTTTGTTAATAATTTTTTTATTAATTTGGAATTTCCATCTTCACCCTTGCAGGAGAGAGGCAATATGAGAACCGTCTGGACATGTCATCAATTTTGATAGTTTTTAGACAATTATTTGACAGAATGACAAAATGGCTGATCCTACAATCTTTGGAATGAAGAAAGTTAAAAAGGATGAAAGTGGCTACTAAAAAATAATTTGATGATAAAAATGGCTAATAATTCCTTGGACCTTGCTAGGCTACTAGAATTATTGGTTAAAAGATTGATTAAAATAGTTTTTCGGACCTTTTTGCCCTTATAGTTGGGTGAATCCTTTATACCAGCAGGGGATAAGATAGTCATTTAACACCCTCAATTTGGGGGTTTAGGGTTTCTATCCCCAAAATTGTAGGAGTAAATCATTTTCCTAATTCCTTTATCAGTGAGTCATTCAGATTTTCTGAGCTTGAAAATCTGTTGCCAACTGCAATTCATAAAATCACTTACCAGAAAATAACTACCATTCATTCACCATATCTTCTTCTTCTTCATCCTTCTGATTCTTGAATTTAATTTAGTTAGGTGGGCTAATAATAATAGACCAGTTCTCTTCTTTATATTGCTTTGCTTATTTCACATGTCTACAAGAAAAATAAAAATAAATAAATTCCACTCCATATTTCTTGGACAACCCAAAAAATAAAAATAAAAAGGTTTCAAGAAATTGGAGCTCTAGAGAAAATTTGCACCAATGGGTTTTAATTTATCCATGATGATCAATTTCATATTCATTTTCACCTTGATTTTTATGCCACTGAGTTCATATTGTATTCCTTTTGTTGTCTTTCATGGTACTTCTACTACTACTAGTAGTTAGTTTTCTTCTTCTGTTATTATCATTTTTATTTGTGATCTTATGTCCATCTAATGAAAGAATTGCAAAGTTTAAAACTTTCTTTGAAATTGTAAACTAAATTTGAATGGGTTCTTCTTCTTTTTTTTCACCAAATGATGTAGGAAAGGGGAAAAAAGAAAAATATTGTTGTTTGTTTCTCTTCTTTGTTTATGTAGATCTAAGCCTAACTTGTTAGCTTTTTTTTCTATTTATAGCATGATTCCGTAGCAAAATTGACGGTTTATGGGACTACTGTTTTAGTGTATTCTGTGAGTAATCACTTTGTGCATTCATTGACAAATGTTAGGTTAGTCTCTAATCCATCTGTTTCAATGGTATTCCGGAAGCATACACTTTGTGCATTTATTGTCAAATATTAGGTTTGTCTCCTATCTACCCCTGCCCATACCCCAAATATTGGGGACTTAATGGGTTATGTTATTATTGTAGTATAGCTACTTTTGAGCCCTTATTTGTTTCTCCTTATTGGATTTCTTACATAGGATGTGATTAATTTCCTTGATATTCTAAAATCTTGTATTTTCTTGTCAAATCTACAATTTGTGCCTAGGAAGTTTCAGTTTAGGCTCTTGTTTTTACTTGTTCATGAAAATCTTTAAAAATACATGACCTTTATAAGCATATATGATGACTAGTGCAATGTAGTAGATGTAATGATCACTTGTTCTTCAATTTTAATACTAGATTGGTCATTTACTAGTAAGATTTACGTTTGTCCCCGCGATTTCCTGTGTTCTTTGCATTTGCGTTGTAGTGCTAATTTCCCGACCCTTTCATTTACTCTGTATAGGGCCTATTGGGAGTATGCTCACCTTTGCTTATGTGTTGTAATATGGCAGGAATTTCAGATGCTTGCAAGCATGAGGGGGTAGCGCGCATCACTGAGCTTCTGACTAACTGGTCTGGTTCGCAAGGATATTGCGTGTATGCTCCCGTTGCATTAAGCTTTTGTGCGATTTGAGAATTTTAGTTCCCCTATTATCCTCTATGAGAATATGTAGTTTCTGTATGTATACACATTTGCACAGTTTCCGGATTGAGTTGCTGTAACTTTTTGTATTTTGCTTCCCTTCAGAGAAGTTGGTGATGGAGCGTGGGATTCTTGGTTTATGCCGATGCATAAACAGGTGACGCCCTTAACTAATCTAGCTGTTCGTTATCTTTGAAGCACCAACTAATTGATCATTTCTGATGCATATTGTAGGTTTCAATTGCTTGTGAGAAGGTACTAAAGCTGCATTTGTGTTTTTGCTTCATTGACTGGCTGTTTTTCATTTCCTCATTTCATAGTTTATTCAATGTACAGGTGAAGAACATAAGCGAGCTTAATGACGGTTACAACATAGTTGGAATGTCCCAAGTAAAAACAGAATCTCTTTCGTATACTTCTTAAGTTTCTTTTGAGTTTTCTTGCAAGGGTACTTTGGATCTTTCTGAATCGCGATCTCGTTTCATCAGTTGATATCTTCTCTGTTCTCTTACATGTCTCAGGGAAACATGGTTGCTAGAGGGGTCATTGAGTTTTGTGACGGTCCTCCTGTAAGAGAAATTTAATTTGAATGCCTTCACTTATTCAAAACTTGTTTTATTAATGCAAACAAAGCCGATTTACTCGTTGAAATGTAAAGTATATCAAGTTTGTTGAAGTTTTTTGTGTTCTAGACAAACTTCAATTATTTGTGTCAGTATTTCCGAACGTGCTTTTCATTGTAACTAACTTAAAACAGGTAAAGAATTTTGTATCTCTGGCCGGTCCTCATGCTGGGATAGCTTCAATTCCATTCTGTGGTGTAAGTTCTGCTTCCTTGCCATTCATCCTTTTTTTCTTTTCCTTTTTCTGTTCGGGAAATTTTTAAATTCATTCATATTTACCAATCTGTATAATAAGTACATTCTTACCAATTAAAATGAAGATAAAAGAATTAACGGAAAAAATCATCCGAATGAATTAGAGTTAACATAGAGTTAAAAACCATGTCATTGAGGATCGTCTAAAGTTAATTTTGTTGAGATTAGACTTAATTTGCTAATTCTTCAAATGTATCGTTACTTCAAAACGCGTTATAGATCCAGGATGCCAAGTCTCAAATTTACTGTTTTTTGCAGTCTGGATTCTTGTGCATTCTTCTTGCAGATATAATTGAGCCGCTAGTTTACACCGATTTTATCCAGGTATGGAGTTCTTTAAATTTATTCAACATAGCAGAGAAATAGAGCATTTGAAACGCGATTCTTGGTGTTATTGCAGGAACATATTGCACCTGCTGATTACATAAAAATCCCGACTGTAAGCAGTAGCAAACTTCTCTATTGATCAACGGTTATTTGGTTATTTGGTTATTTGGTGTCTACGTTTATATATTTCTCTAACTTACAAGTTCTCAATCTTTTTGGATAGGTGATATGCCAAGTTAACCGTCTTTCCAAATCTAAAAGAAATTTCTTCGCTTCATATGCGCCAACTTATCATTTTCTTTTATATCTATAGGCATTATTCCCCCGACAAACCTGCATCCGACATCATGTTTATGAGGCTGCGTTTTCGTTCATGTCGTTTTGCAGGACATTAACGGTTACAGAGAGGGATGCAAGTTTCTTCCACAACTCAACAACGAGTTTCGCAGCAATGCAACTTATAAGAAACGATTTGAAAGCTTGGAGAATTTGGTTCTCATCATGGTAAAGTTAGCGGTGTTCTTTCCATTTTCCCTTTCCTCAAAAGTAGGAGAATAAATTACGTCTTTTTTTTTCGCGTGTCTCCAGTTCGAGAAAGATGAGGTCCTCGTACCAAGGGAGACGTCTTTGTTTGGATACTATCCAGACGGTTCTTGGAGCACTATTTTGCCCGCAGAAGAGGTAAAGACATCTGCATTTTGTTTTCCGTCATTAGCAGCACAAAAAGTTGCTGAATTCGCCTCTGCTTGTTCTTATTGTACTTGAAGACGACACTTTATAAAGAAGACTGGATCGGATTGAAAACGTTGAATGAAGCAGGAAAGGTGAAATTTGTGAATGTATCAGGACATCATCTTGAAGTTTCAGTTAGTGACATTAAGAATTACATACTACCATACGTCGTGGACAACAAAACGACACCAACAGAATCACCATTTCTTCGATGGTTGCCATCTTCTGTGGATTTAAACTACATAGTTGATTGGGAAGAGGAAGAAAAGCTTGTACTACATTTGGCCTAATACATTCTATTACTAACATTTTTTTTAGATCGATTTCGCGATTGATTATCTTGTTATTTCTTCAGAAGAGTCTTTGTTAGCTGTGTATTCAGCCTGCAGTGGAAAGTTGAGGAGGAACAAGGACTTGAATTGCCACAGTTGTAACATTTGCTGATACAATTGATGTTTATTCAAATTGATAATTGGTGATACTTGTTATAGTAGTACTTGTTTCTCTCTCATAGTTGTTCTACACACTTTTATAGTTCTTTGGTCAAAATTTATCTTCATAACATAATTTTTAAGACCTTCTACTGGTCCAAAAGACTATCACAATTGACACAACACTTCTCGTTCAGGGATCCTCCCTCGATATTAAATAATTTTAAAAGAAAAGACCTTCCAGTGAATGATGAACGGTGTATCACTTAGTTTTCGTACTGTCGACTAGTGACATGCTTTGATACTATAATATTACTCGGGACATTACAGATCCGCTCTGATATCAAATGTCATGCCCTGGGCCCTGTACTGTCCCACTCTGATACCATAATAAGGCTAAAACGGTGTAGCACTTATTTTCCCGCGTCGATACCATAATAATGCTAAAACAGTGTAGCACTTATTTTCGTATTGTCGACTGGTGACTCTCTAGGCATGTAATGTCACACTCTAATACCATAATGTCATGTTTCGTCTCACAGGGCTGAAAATATGACTAATGAGTCTAACAACACTACAAACACCTACTTATCAATAAAATTCATTAGGACAAAATGAATATTCCAAACCAATATTTAATGCTTAGCCTCACACTTATATATCAATCAGAATTTCAAATTTATCCGGTTCACAAAAGCTTAAATACGGTAAGCATCTCTTAATACATTATTGTCTCCGTTCCTAATTAATTGATACATTTCACCTTTTCACACAAACCAAGCAAATGATTATAAGTTAATAATTACAAAGAAAAAAATCTAAATTACCCCTAATTAAAATATCGTTTGATGTGCACGTGTAAGTGTGGAATGGTTGGAAAAACACTAAAGTATTAAGTAAAGTTTTTTTTTTTTTGATGAATAAGAAATTTTCCATTAATTACAATGTAGCCGAGGCCATTACAATCAAAGAAAAATCTGAAATTACAAGAAAATAAAAGTTATACAATGATTTTAAAAAAACAATGATAACAGACAAAAGTCACAACCAATCAAATTTGGGTGGTTAGAAGATACTAAATTAAAAACCAGTAAAATAAACAAATACATAATCTTCTTCTTCGCAGCATCTTCATCGCAATCTTTGAACCACAGAGGCAGGAGAAACTCAAATTGGAAGGAACATGTCAAATGTTTATCAAATTTTGAAATGTATTCATTAATTTAAAACACCCAAAAAAGTGGAATATATCAATTAATTAAGAACAATGTAGTATTACACAAAATACATAAAGATTGTCAATGATCCCCTTCCGTAAGCGTTTTAAAAATAGGTACCTATAACAATTCTTAAACAATACAATATAATTATTAATTTCTGCAAAACGTGACAAATTTGAAACTCCCTAGCATCATCATACCCACCTTCTTTGAAGTCCCTAAACTATTATTAAAATCCTTTATCTTCAATAAACAATTTCCCCTATTCTGCAACGTGCAATATATGCTTTTCTGCAAATTTCCTAATTCATATATAAATGGATCCCAATCTCATCCCTCAATCAACACCAGTTGAATCAAACCACTCACTCATCAAAAGCTACTAATAATCAGTTCACATAATTTTTTTAAGCAAAAAAAAAAAAAAAAAAAAAAATGTTGCAATTAGAAACAATCTCACTCACCGATCGAGCTCTCTTATCGTTGATTGAAGAGCATCTTCTCAGTGATTCCGAAATTATTCCGGCGCCGAGCTCCAGCATTGACAGCTCATACTCGCCGGAGAACCGCTGGAAAGAAATTTTTACAAATTCCACCGATTACTTATCGAAAACTGTTCTCAATGATTCCGAAATTCTTCCGGCGCCGAATTCCAGCAATGACAGCTCTTACTCAGTCGATTACTTATCAGAGACGATTCTCGACATCGGAAATTACAGCTTTGAGAGCTCGAATTTGACGACGATGAATTGCACGTCGGCAGCGAGTTTCGGAAGCTGCATTTCCGAAACGACCAACAATATGTGCACCGGTGAGGCTGAAAGTGATGAAATATTCACAAATTCAGACGATTACTTATCAGAGACGATTTTCGATGCCGGAAATTACAGCTTTGAGAGCTTGTATTTGGCGACGATGAATTGCTCATCGCCAGTGAGTTTGGGAAGCTGCATTTCCGAAACCACGAACAATCTGTGCGCATGTGAGGCTGAAAGTAAAGAAATAATTACAAATTCAGATGACTACTTATCGGAATCGATTCTCGTTGCCGGAAACCCTAGGTTTGAAAGCTCACATTGTGGAGAAATTAACAGCTCTGCAGAAATGTTGACGATGAATTTCTCGCCGGAAACGTCATCTGAGGCAACGGAAAGTGAAGAAGAATCCGTTGCGGGGACAACGACGGAAGGTAATTCCAAGGATTGGAACCGGTATAAAGGAGTAAGGCGGAGGACGTGGGGGAAGTTCGCGGCGGAGATAAGAGATCGGAATAAGAAAGGAGCCAGAATTTGGTTAGGGACATACGAGACGCCGGAGGATGCTGCTTTGGCTTATGATCAAGCCGCTTTTCAAATGCGTGGTTCCAAGGCTAGGCTTAATTTTCCTCATTTGATCGGGTCCGATATTGCCGGACCGGTCCGGGTTAATCCAAGAAAGCGTTGTCCGGAGCCATCTTCTTTATCATCATCGTCAGAAAAGGGTACCAGAAAGAAGAGAAGAATATCAGCACATTAGCCATTTAGCCTGTGAATGAAGGAAAATTCTGATATAGACCTGGGCTATATGTGGGGTTGTGGACCACTTGGTCCAGAATTAACCACATCACCTCTTTTGATTAAAAAAAAATTAAAAAAGTGCCCTGCACTTGTTTTTATTATTTTAATCAAAAGCGTGATATGGTGAATGTGAGCATAAGTGGTCATACGCCATCTCATGGCCCTGAGTCCACAATGCGAATCAATCGTGAATGAAGGGATTAATTTACAGCGCGGGTTTTTGGATATTCAAAAAAGCCCGGGAAACAGGGAAATGAATTTAGAAGAAGAGACATTTAATTTTTTATGTTTGGATTATTTTTTAATAATGAAAACAAAATGAATATGAGTGAGGGAGGGAGGGAGAGGGGGGGAAAATAGAGCCAGGAACCAACCGTCCCTATACATATACTCATATATGTCTGCACCACTCAAAATTTGTTGTGTATACTTCTTATACAAATTTGATGGATTGTGAATCATTTTCCCTCGAATGCACCCTTAATCCGGACCTTGGACTACGCATAATAAATCTACCCAATAGCATGCACAACCAATATCACTCCAACAAACAATAACAAAAAATGCAGGTAAAAAAAGAACAACAACATGGGAGTCTCAGAAAATCCATAAGATATAAGGTAAAAATTCATTGAAAAACACGAAAATTTCTAAAGGTACTGGGGTTCCTACACCCATCCCTTCCGACACAAAATAGATATATTTATCTCTTGCTATAACAAGGGGTAAAAACCAAACTGTTTTACATTACCCTATACCAACCGCTTTTATTTTTATATATATTTTGTCTGAAATTTTTTCGACACCGACTTTGGTTGTCCCTCGGGAGTAATCAAAAGGCCAAAATATAGACCTCTCAAGTCTACTACCATCATGGATCCAACTGAAAAGATGAAAATTATGGTAAAGGCTAATAATACCTTTGGCTGCTGCATTAAAAAAGCCTAGACCGAACGATATTTGTATAATAACTAAATCTAGGATAAGATTACAGGTTCCTGATGATGCTCCAGGTTTCGAAGCACAATCCTCGCAAAGATTTTGGCTTCGAGTGGGGCGCTTGCTGCAGCAGCTGCAGCGCGAAGAACTCTTGGAGCTCCAGCATTCTGCAAGAGGTTCACGTGATGCACCGCGTGCTTTCCCCCGGGAATGGTAAACTGAATTTAGGAGATTTTAAAGATGGATTAGTTTTCCATGAACAAAAAAAGCGAGTAATGTGAGAGAGCGACTACCTGAAGGAGAGCAAAGGCAGCACAAGCCTTGAGAATGGACGAAGGATTCCTAAGCATAACAACAAATCTTCCAATTTCCGCTCCACTGGGGAAACATGTATATTAGAGACCAATCAAGAGAAGAAAAACATGAACATTCAGGTGAAAAGACGAGATTCATCAGGAAAACATTGTACATGTTACATTTCACCAAAAGCGAATTCTAGATGTCAAGGAAGGTTAGCATAGTTGGCGCAGCACTTCTAACTCGTAGAAATGGAGTATGAGGGATGAACAAACCTGCATCTTAGATGACCCGCTTCAACAATACGAGCTGATTCAGTTACGTGGGTCAATGCAGCCGGGGCTGACGACATAGCAGCAGCAGCAAATGCTTGTTGATCGGAAAATGTGAGAACAAAAGCTTCAATGTGTTTCAAAGCCATTCTTCTCGCCCCATCTAAGCGGACACTCTTTGATGTGCTTTCCGATGAAGTCCCTACCATTGCTACTTCATCCATTCTGCACTCGATATGCAAGACTCTTAAACAAACGTTCGTAAAGTAACAGCTCTATATAGCACCATGTATTGGAAGAAATGTTAAGGACGGTGGACTTGAAGAAACTAACGGATGAGTAAAACAAGGGAATTGCGAAAAGGACAAGCTGAGAATAAAATGCTACCTTCCATCAAACATGTATGCCAATGCCAATGCAGCCATGAAGCGTGCCATTTTTGATACAGATGTAGAACAAAGATTAACTAGAGCGGGAACACCCCCTTCATCCACTATACGAAGAGCATTCCCAGGATTAAAAGCAAGATTCCAAAGCGCTCCAGCTGCAGTCTCGTGGACATCCTGGATGTGAAAAAAACAGCTTAACCACAAGCCAGTAGCCATCATTGCAGAAAATTTCACCAAATAATGAGTTATTACAAACTCGTCCGATGCAACCAAAAAAAAACAGCATCAAGGCAAGCTGACCCTCAAAAAATATGTGGCAGATTATCGAAAGGAGTCAAATTAAGAGGCGAACAAGAAAATCCAATTTCTATATGTGAACAAACCATGCATCAAGTTATGAGTTAACAACCAAACATTTCAGTTACTATCAACTATTCCTCCGCATATTACAGTGACCATAAACAAGAAGTTTCATACAGAAAAGACAGTCGGTGCAAAGTTTTTTTTGAGGAATCAAAGTCAAAATGAACAAAACGTTTTACCTCAGAATCAGATCGTGCCAACGCAATAAGGGGTGGCACGCCTCCCTCTCGTCCAATAGCAATGCTGTATAGGAGCATAACATATGAAAAGTAAGAAAATATGGCAGAAGGGCAGGGGCGCATCATGTGAAAGAAAGAGAGGAAAGCGGATAAAGTCTTTAGAATACATTTGGAAATTGCCTATTCGAAAAAACGCCAAAGAAAGACAGAAAAAAATCAGATGGAAGAACACCAAAATGGGGGCAACATTCAAAATTTGCTTCTTATATCTTGCCAAGATTAATGCACTTACTATACATCAGACTCAACGTCTTCCTTCAGCAGTGCTGCTCACGAGGCCATTTCCTCAATCTTCAAATCGTTTAAATTCTTGACCAATCAAATAAAAATTTTCATCCATCTTTCGAGGAGAAAATGATCTGGTTATTTTAATACGATCTTTAACATTCAGCGTTAGCAGTAAAGAAAATGTTCAGGATTGTCAGCAACATGACTCGGCATGCTTGTATCGAAAGTACAGGATGGATTTTTTTTAACGACTTGCCTCTTTTTTCATTTTTGATTCATTCTAGAAAGGGAACTGTTGAATAAGTTAGTGATATCCGTGGGTGTTTGTTCGTCCAACCCTTGCTATAAAACCCATTAAAACAAGTAGAGAGAGAGAGAGAGAGAGAGAGCATTGTCCTTACCTATTGGTTTCTGAAACCGAGAGACCCCATAGAGCACCAGCAGCTCTCTCCTGAAGGCCAGGTGGGGCATCTGCACAAGAGTTTGCAAGAGCTACCTGAAAATTATATAAGCTTCATTCCTCAATACTTGCAGAAACTTCTAGTCAGGGTCTTAGCCAGTTAAGTTTAACCATAATGATAACTAATCTCCACCGAAAACATATGAAAGTACCACAAAAATGCAAGTTGATTGCAAAATCAGGATTACACAAGAAAGTACATTTAATCAAAGTAACTGCGAAAAGAATGATTCTACCTCAATCCATAGGGAAAAGCAGAAGGTGACAACCATCAAGTTACACGATTGAGATGGAGGAAATAATTGTGCTGGATTTTATCAGAAGTTGCTATATGCACTTACCACATTGACCCTAAGACTTTTAGAGAACAAGGGCATCGGTCAAAAGGGGTATATATACCTTTTGGAAAACGGCAGAAGGAAGCACCTATTGTACTGTTTATGAACATAAAGAGACACAAAGAAGCAAGTACCTTTATTATTTTATTAAACGTAAAGCAAAAGGAAATACCCATATTTTCCACAACACTCACAAGTTTTCTCATTCATTCCTAAAAGAGTGTTATCCTCGATTAAACCTCACATCCAAGTTAGAGACTGGAGGAAATAAAAGAGAATTGAAGTTCTAAAAAGAATTCTGAATTTATGTTAGAAAATAAACTCAACTACCAATAGGCCAAGAAAAATGAGTTTTGAAAAGTTTATGTAGTTAGAGGAAGTTTTATTATCATAATCTGCTCCTGTTTAACACTGCATTTAGAATTCATATTGTAAAATCCTATCCTCGAATCAGGAAGATTTGATAATCAGTTGCCAAAAAAAAACCATAGATTAACAAACACTAAAAGAGTGAATGGAAGTCCTAGCTTGGACTTTGAGTTATGAATCAAGATAGACTAAGCTCAAGAAGAGAAAACGGCTTACCAAGGCTTCAACACCACCAACAACTGCAATTGCTTCTCGATTCCTGTCATCAAATGATAAGTTCCACAATGCTCCGGCAGCTTCTTGACTATATTGAAAAGAATAACAATCAGAGGAAACCAAGCAAAAGTACGAACTAGAAAAAACTAAATGATCTTTTGCGAAAGTATCATTAGCAAATCAAGAGGAGATCTTTTTTGCTGTGGCTTTTTAGCGGGAGACGTGGATTCAAGAAGGATATAAAGTAAGCATTTCAAGAAGAATAAAATCTCGGATGACCACTCCAGATGGCCATAGAGCAATCGAAATTTGCAGGTCAACTACCAGACACCATCATTATCAGATTGAGTGAGCTGCACGAGTGATTCAATGGCTCCAGCCTCTTGCCCAACCGCAGCATTGTTACTGTTACCATCTCCATGAGCAGCCAAATTCGCCAGAGCACGAGCTGCCTGGAAAATAGTACATATGCTGTCAGAACACTACATACATTCATTGTCAAAGAAGGCTACCGCAATTAGCACACCAATTGTGACTCGGAACAATAGGTCCTGAATTCAACACCCCTCTGCCCCGATAAATAAATAAATTCATACATCCATCACATTATTCCAATTAGATACTTTCTTGGCTATCTTTGATTTCAGAAGAGTCATAGCAGTATAATTACTTAAGGCATTGGGTTATATAATCTGGACTCTGTATTCAGCAAATCAATGTATTCAAGCATATAAATCAATGCTTTCAAGCATGCATAGGAAGGCAGAAAAAAATCGTGGCTGGCATTCTTTGATGCAATTGTCTAAGGCAAATAAAGTGGCCGGTATTCTTTTCAAACAACTTTTAAGCTGAGAAATATCTCAGGAAACACAACGAAAAAATTTAAGTGGCATCGATAACAATTTAGATCGACTAATTACCAGGGCAAAGCCTAAGTCTCACAATCATCAGTAGCATTAAAGTTCCTCGAGCGTTTTCATGCAGCAATGAGACTATTTCCATTGAATTTTACAAATTTAACGGTAAATTATGGATGCAGGGAAAAGCAATTTATTATAATGCTAGAAAAAGTAAATACCTGCTCTTGCACTCCTTCCGCCTTGCATGTTCGAGCAAGAGTTACCAAAGCATGTACTCCACCCGCTGTAGCAACCTCCACACTACACTTGTCATCAGCTGCCAAATTAGCCAATGCACCAGCCGCACGCTCCTGTGAACAAGAAACCTGTTATGAAGAGCTTGGCATATTAACCCAATTTGGAAATCAACCTAATACTACATAACAACTGGCATACAGATCTTCATGTACATGTCAGAGAGGTACTTACGAGAACTCCGTCACCACCAATAGACCATTTGAAGATGAGATCAACTAATGCTTTTACACCGCCCGCTTGAGCAATGGCACCCTGTAATTTGAAGTTCATTTAGAAAACCAGATAAACTAAACATAAAATCTCGGGAAAGCTAACGGACAACGGACCTTATGCTCTTCCCCGACTGAAAGATTCCAGAGGCCTCCTGCAGCCTCTTCAGCAACCAACCTGTTCATAGACATTGCCAAACTTACAAGGACATCGATACCTCCTTCGTCGGCAACGGCTTTAGCCACGTTTGTGTTCACCGACAAGTTTGCTATAGCCTATTCAAGTAGTCAACATATTAGATGCATTGACGAATAGAATTAATTGTCAGACGAAAATGTAAATGATTTGCAAAAACATCTAGCAACAAAAGTAAGGTTTAAAAATTTTTTTTATTTTTTTTATTTTTTTTTGTGGGAAAAAGTAAGGTTAAGATTTAACGCCTAACCAAATGCAGCTAATTAAATGCATTACCTTGGCAGCTTCTGACTGAAGCCCCTCAAGCCACGATTTTGCAAGGTTAAGAAGGAGATGTATCCCTCCATCTCTCATGACGGCTTCAGCTCTTCCACCGTCAATACTGGCATTTTCATCATCAATGACTACAAAAGTTGCAAGGCCGGTAGCTGCCCTTTCTTGAACTTCGTCTTGTGTGCTCTGCATCAAACTGAGCAATAAATATGCACCTTGATTGAGCCAGAAGTTATCCAAACCTTGTGGGTTGCTCTCAGCAATACGTAGTAGTGAATGGGAGAGGATCCATTCTAGCCAATTCATAATCTCATCCAATTTCCTGTCCTTGGCCTCTGAGTTTCTCCAGTCAATAAAGACATTCCTCTCCTGTTTTGTAGTATCGGCAAATAGAGAAGCTACTCCTTTGAAAATGTCGGTAAAAACTGCAAGTAGCAGTTTACCTTTATGATTAGTGTTGGAGACGAAGCTAGCGTCCTCTTCAAGGGCTGGACAATATAAAGCACACAAGACCTTCAAGCTCTGTGAACTTGAAAATAATCTCGAGACTGCAACAGGGTTTATATCTGTCCTAGAAACATCTAGACCTATAAGATTAGGCAACTTATCCAAGTGTTGGAAAACTAAATCCCACTTCATACCAGTCGTCCCAGCAACCGAAAGGTAGCGAACTGATAGAACACTTCCCAATGCTTTCTCATCAACACAAAGACAATCAATAAATCCAATATCCATTAAATGAGGACAGTTCTCAGCTAGAGCATTTATGGCTCCTCTATCAACTTCGCGGACACCTGAAAGCCGGATTTTCCGAAGTTGAGAACAACATAAAGCAACTTGCTTTATTGCATCGCTTGTGATCCTTTCACAAAAGTCGGGCCCGAGTTGAAGAGTCTCAAGCTTCTCATGTCGAGCAGCAACAGCCGACAGTGTAGCATCATTAATTTTCCTGCAGTAATCACCACTAATTTCACGTAAATTTCTGGCATGAAGTCTATTGATAGCATCAGCTGATTCAGCCCCACGAAAACGAAGCTTCTGAAGGTCTTGACAACGTGGCGCAAGATGCCTAGCTGCCTTGGTATCCAATTTGTGAGGACGAAGGTCCAGTGCCTGCCACAAGCAAGTAGATTCTCCAAGGGTTTGCCAAGTCCTACATGTCGTCGATAAGCTTGCACGATCACGATAGGTAAGACATGAAAGTAGCTGGATTACAGTATCATCAGGCAACTTGGTCCAATCAACAACCCCACTGTCATCCAAAGCTATACATTCTTCTTCGATCTCCGGGCAATCTACCTTATCGTTTCCTCTCCTTGTTACCTTCCTCCTTACTTTCCGACTCATACTCAATCAATCCACAGACACCAAGGTTCCTAAACCAGTGATGATTCAGACAGTATATCTATTTCCCAAGCTAGTAAACAAAAAACAGATGGATTGTCCTACAACCAAAAACCCGAAAGGCGTTTCCTTTAAATCTTAACCACAGAAACAAGTCTCGACAAACACAACCAAAACATACACAGCTACATTCAACCATAATTCAATTAGATCCCAGACTCCATATAACAAAAGGAAAGACAAATGCAAACATTCTTTTCAACCAGAAGCACAACAAGTATACAAGCAAATGGTCAACATCTGAATGAAGAAAGAAGCAATCTTTCACTTATCTACTGATGAAACAAACCAAAAGCCAAAAAGCCATTTACCTCAAACATCAAAACCCAAATCCAAAATCAAGTAAAACTTCAGTAACAACAACAAAAACATCAAATGATCTTCAACCTCAAAACCCCTAATTCTCAATCCACATTCATGACATAAAACAAGATATCTGGGCACAACCCAGTCTATACATTTACACTTAACAAACAACCCAATTCACAAAACCACACAAAAAATCAACAAGCCCACAATTCCAATCACTGAGCAAAGTCAATCACTTCTTTCACATAAAGCTCAGGTTTTTTTTCACACCTGATTATGAAAAAACATTAAATCTTCAATCTTGATTCAATTATACAAAACAAACCCAATACAAATTACATTCAACAAAGCAACACAAAACACAAATTTAGCCCAGATAGATACCTAGAAAATTCGGTGCTTTCAGATAAAGATGAATAAAAGGGATAGATGAAAAAAGGACCAAAAAATGAGAAAAGAGTCTGATAGAATTCAGGTGGGCATGATGGTAGAGGTTAGATAAAGCTAAGCAAAAGCCAAACCCTCAAACGAAAGCCTCTCTAACCTCTTTCCCTTCAATTCTTGCTTAAATCTGCAACAAGAAAGTGAAAATTGTTCTACAAATTACAGAAAGTAAAGATGAATTCTTTAAGGAAATTTGAGAAGAGGTTTTGAGAAGAAGAAATGTGAGTTTGAGGAGCTAAAATGGGCATTGAAATTGGAAGCCAAAGAGAGAGCAAAATCACCAAAAGGCAAAAAGAAGTATTCCGAGGGAACAAATATATAGAGAGAGAGCATTACAATATTTTTTTTCTCACATTGTCTACACAAAATTACAATTTCAATATTATGTAAATATTACACTAAGTTAATTAGATTTCATTTTTTTTTTTTTTACTATATGGTCTTTCTCCTTCTTTTTTTCCTTTTTTTCGAACGCGAAGTTAAAATTAAATGTTGATTAACTCGAAGATACGTCGTAAATGTGTATCGTAGAGGTTAAACATAAAGTTGCACATTAAAATTTAAATTTGATGAACTAGTAGTTGTTTTTATATGTTCGTCATTCCTTATTATAAGACTTTTATTACATATTATGAAAATTAAGTATGCAAAAAAAATATACTTTGTTAGTTAAAATACAAATATTAATATCTAAATATGACTTATATACCACTAATTTTATTTAAGAGAGTAATATTGATATTTTGATTGAAAAAACATCTCAATTTTTAATTTATTAATTTTCGCAACATGTAATGAAAGTCTTATATTAAAAAATGGAGTGAGTAATATTTGTGAAACTAAGGAGTTGCATTACGTAACATGAATTATAGGTTAGGAACATATCGTGTATGCATATCATAGAAGTTATGAATATTAAAAAAAGTTACACGCTAATTTTAAATTTGATGAACGGCTAATCATTTTTATATGTTAATATTTCTGAGATTACTGAGTTGTAAAGCATTACATAGTATGAATTACAGATTAACTCGGAAATATATCATGCATACATATCATAGAGGTTAAGAAAATACAAAAAAAAATTACACGTTAAAACTAAAATTTAATAGACTGATAGTCATTTTTGATACGTTCATTACATTATATATTTATAAAATTAACGAGTTTCATTACATGCATAACTGATTGTATGAGACTTTTACGTGTATTATGTTTTGTGAAAGTCTTTTATTGAGTATCGTAATAAAACAATGTGACTATTTACTTGTGATGTAAATAAGTTATGTTCTTTAGGTAATAATCTAACGATTAAGTGTTTGAGTCGTAAGTGAAAAGGTTAATAATAAAAAATTTGCTACCTATAAGAAACGTGCATGAATATGCTTTATGACTCTGATGATGCTACAATTAATTAATTTATAAAAAGAGACTAAGAAACATATGAAACTCGATACTACTTTATTTTATTTTAATATATTTTTGTAAATAAGAAATATAAGATAACATTAGAGAAGAAACTATAAAAATTAAGAGCAAAGTACAGAAAATAACCATAAGGCGGTTAAAAATAATGTAACTTCAATTTTTTTAATTAAACCAAGATATATTTTTATGCTCCGGCAATTTCGGAAAAATTCCCTAAACTGGTAGAGATTTTTTTTACGTCGTCTTCGTGCGCGTCTTACAGTCAAGCGATGATCTCTATCATCTTGATGGCTCTAAATCTCTCGATATCACAATTATTCAATAGAATTTTTGGTTCTGACATGGTTTCTTGAGCAATAAATTTGCGTAATACTGCTACTACAACATATGCTAATGTAGAATGGGGAGGAGTGGTAGTTTTTGGATTGTTATTGGTTGACCGGACTGGAGTTGTACCAGTAGTAGGCGTGCCGGAGCGGGAAACGATGGAGCCTGACACAGTTGCTTTGGTTCATAGAAAGGTTCGGGTTGGAGATTTGTTAGATTTGGGATGTCTAGCTAGAGTGGTGGCCATCTAAGGGGAGGTAGGAACTTGGTGATGAAGAGGATTTGAGGTCGCCGACTGTGATATTATCGCGATATGCAATGGACTCCGGCCGACCAGCTGGGTTTTCTTTTGAATCAACAGTGAAGAAGGAATGATGGGAGGGTTGCCGAGGATTTGATCATGTGGGTTGTGACCAGGCTAGATGATTGGGCCAAGCTCCTCTCAATGCGGGCTTTATTTCTAGCGACCCATTCAGTGAACCATTCAATGTTGGACTTTTTTGGTTTTCTTGGATTGGGTTATTTGCAACAGATCCGGCCCAAATTGTTATGGATGGCTCTGTCCAAGTTGGTTCTTTTTTGGGAAAATTAATGTTTGGAGCCTAATCCAAAAAATGACAAGGCTAGGGGTGTGCGTTCGGTAATTCGGTTCGGTATCGGTACGAAATTTCGAAATTCGGTTCGGTTTTATGACGTTTTATTAAAACCAAAACAAACCAAAATTTTATGGAAACCGGATACCGAATACCGAAATTATTTCGGTATGGTTTGGTTCGGTTCGGTTCAGTTTGTACCGAAATTTTGTTCTCAACTTAATAAAAATTAGACAAAAGATAAAATTATAATGCACAATTAAAATAAAAATAATAAACTAAAAATTAAGAATACAAATACAACTCTACAACAATAAAATAACTCATTAAGTCCTCAATAATTCAAGGTATGGGCGAGGATGAACAGGAGACAGACTTAACATTTGGAAATAAATGCAAAAAGTGTATGCTCCCAGAATGTTCATGAAACATATGGATTGAAGACAACTCTAAATAATATTAATAATACTTATAAGTATAATAAAAATGTTTTTTAATAAACAAAATTGATCTATTCGGTAATTCGGTTTTTAAAAATTGAAAATCGAATATCGAACCGAATTATTTTAACTTTTTAAAAACCGAACCGAATAAACCAAAATACCGAATAAACCGAACCATATAATAAAATTTGGTTTGGTTCGGTTCGATATTTCGGTTTAACCGAATAGTGAACACCCCTAGACAAGGCGGAGTTCGCACTCATGAGTTGCTTAATTCGGAATTGTCCGGGATGTAACAGGTCCTGAAAATTCACGACCTAGCGTGTCTCCTAATGACACGTTTTTCTAATAGTTTTTTCCTTTTTTATAATAAAGTCGTTTGCAAACTTCATGATCTATGTCATGTTAGTATTAAGTTTATTTCATGTTTTTAATTTGGATTTACTTCAAGTTTTTATATAAGCAAGCAATGGGGGCGACTGTCTCAAACATGGAGAAGCATCCCTCAAGGCAAAGATTCATTGCAGCATGGTTTCGAATGGAGGATCGGGAGCGGACGTTTTGTTCGTATCTGGCGTGGTCGCTGGCTAACTACCCAATGCAGTTTTTAGCTAATCTCCCCTCCTAATTTTACGTAATTTGAAAGTTTGCAGACAAGTATTCTGACGATTGTGGAAGGCCTCTTGGTTGAACGTGACTCTGTTTTTTGCTTTTTTGGTTATAGAGTCTATTTGTAAGGGTATAATAATGTGTATCTCAGGATATATGTTCTCTATAATTTGCTATGCCCATAAGTCAAGTAATGTTCTGCCTCGCTTGTTGGTTGAACATCCTCCCAGGCTTGACGCCTCATTTCAAAGGGTAGGGGATCCCTCGAAATTCCACATTCCTTGTGTAATTTCTGATATCAATTAATGATATTTAATTTTCCATAAAAAAAAAAAACTTATATTTGTTAAATTACATTTTGATACATCTCTTTATCATGTACATATTTTTGTTACGTCGTTATGTTTTTAGAACTTTTGAATTCTATAACGTTAATTCAAGAACTTTTGACAATACTTCAATTTACTTATGATTTATGAATACTAAATTTTTTTTATACTATTAGTTATAAAATAACATTAATTTTTATATGAAAATAAATGATTAGTAATTGATATGTGTAACATGTGTTTAAATTTGCGAGTGTGCGATATATTATTACTAAAACTAATTAGTGATGTACTAAATTCGTTAGTTTTAGAATAATGACAACATATAAATGTATGCATTATTTTAAGAAATAAACGTGTGAAAGTCAAAAGTAGTGTAACAAATATGAATTTAATAGATATTTTTAGTATCTTTATAATAAGGTTTGATATTAAGAATAAAGTGCAATTTTCCTTTCGAATGATATTTTTTACCAACAAATACTCCATGTTTTAATATGCATATAATTCAGAGTGGACATATAAACATCCATGTTACCATACTCTTAATTTGCATTTATATTATTACAAAAATGCAACATTTTGTTTGTTTTTTCTTAAAGAAAAAAATCACACGCAAATATATTGAGAAGCTAGAAATTATAATTGAAATGGAAAATATTTCCATTTTATATCAAAATATAAGTTACTTGAAATAAAAAAAGATCAATAATTGTCGAACCTAACTTGGATAGCACCCATTTATAATAAAAATAAGCGAATGAAACAATGAAAAAAACACTATGAAATAAAATAAAAATAAAAATAAAATCCATGAGACGAAAATTCTCAAACAAAAAGCCTCAAATACATCATTATTACAATAGTAAATGTGCACCATTTTCATAAGGTTTTATTGAAGTTTATTACCCTAGATTAAGAGTAGTTAATTTTGGTCTCCTATGTTAAAAAGACTTATAAGGATCACGTGACTGTTAGTCAAAGGTTTAGTTAATAATTTGACGTTAAATATGCATGGAAATGACAATTGCATCATTCACTTGCAACTCTTATGTCCATGGAAACTCTCCAAGCTTTAAATTTTCATAATGCTATTATTGAAGGAGACTGTCTTAATATTCTTAAGAGTATTAAAAGGTCATTCTTCTGAGTTGCATTAGACTGGATTGGACTATGTTAAAGCTGGTAGAGTGATCTTTGATTGCTTTAAAGTTTGAGATTTTAGTTATGTTAATAGAATAGCAAATTATCATACCCATAACATTGTGCAATGGGCAAAATTAAATCTTGTCGTAGGTAATGTTGAACCCTCTGCCATTCCACCGTCGACTCTTTGTGATAGGGTGGCACGCATTGTAACTTTGATCCGATTTTGGGTCCTCCTATTAGTTAATCTTTTATTTAGCAAAAAATCTCTCACTTGCAACTGAAAATATATTATTACTCACGTCGATTTAATTTGCAATGGCATTAAATGAAAATGCCAACTATTCCCTCGTACCTACTTTAGGCCCAATTTGGGTAGGTTTTTAATTCAAAAGAAATTCATCTTTTTTTAATTGTGGGTCCCACTATTTTTCTCACAAAAATCAATCTATATACCCTACAAAAAACAAAACAAAGAGAAAAAGTCACGGTCATTTATTTTGTATTATAATTGAAAGCTAAAAGTGTTCGAGCATGCCACATTATTTTATGGAGAAAGAGTGAAACCATTTAAAATAAACTAATCATGTCCTCATTTTTATAGCGAAAGAAGGAAACTGTAAGATATTTAGAAAAAAGATAAGGGTTGCAGGTTCTTTGATTCGCTTGGATGAAACTCAAGGACTTTAAAAGAAACGGTGTAGAGAATTAGAAATATATTAAGATTAGAATATGAGGGAATATGTCTCGTGCTGAAAAGTAAATAAACTAATTCTACCAAGGATGATCGGGGTGAAAATCCTCTGTCCCCATTCCTGTCCCCATCTCTGTCCTCAACCAATCAGAATTTACTATATAAACATTTTTTCCAATTATATATACACAGGGTGAATTGTGATTGGCTGGAGACAGGGATGGGGACAGGAACGGGAACAGAGGATTTTTTGCAGGGATGATCATCCCAAGAATTTAAATAACGACCTAACTAAAAAGCTTGTTGGAATGCAGTAAAAAATCTAACCCAAAACTACTAAGACGGTGCCTTTCGGGTTGTTGAACAGCAAACTGAGTTGCTGTGTACATGAGTTGTGTTTTTTTTACGCTTGTTTCTCCTCATTTTATACGTGAACATGTACAAATTTCTTAACCTATAAGTGATAACTCTAAGAGAGTTCCCTTATTAAATATGCTTATTTGTGTAGCTTATCTTCTAGGTCTCTTGCTTGTTGAAGAACTCTTCATATCCAAGTTATCCCACCGATGAGCCTTTATTGTGCCAACCCCCTGTGTTTTGATAAATGGGTATGTGTGTTCAGGTACACAAACCATGCTTCGATGGAACCATCCTACCTGAGTCATATTTCTGGGTTCAACAATTACCTACCCTCAACGTCTTGAGAAGAACTTTATACCCCTTTTGTTGTCTGTTAATAAGTCCAGTAATTGATCATGAGTATGTTATCTGATTGGCGGACCGACCCATTATTCAAATATCGTCCCTTAGTAAGCTTAACTCATTTGGGCCGTTCTCTTGTGGTCCAACATAATAAAATAAAAAATATATTCAAATTGGGCATAAGCTGCGAATTTCTTTTTTCAATATCCATTAACACTAATTTAGGCAATATTGTCATTGTCGGTTATAAGTAAGGAAGAAATTTGTCAAATTGGTCATGAGACTAGGATTTTTTTTTGTTTTTATGATACTAAAGTGCAATTACTTCTTATTAGGAATAGTAAACTGCAACAAACATTTATTTTTTGGAACCCTTAACCAAAAAACTTTTGAGAGGTAGTTTTGGTTTTTTCTAATGTATATAGCTTATTTATTTTAGTCAACATCACATTTTTTTTTGACGCCCGAAGGCGATTGTCCCCGAGGGGGAAGCGCGGAGAGTACCCTAGATCAGGGAGATTGTAGCATTCCCCATGCCTGGGGAGGGAGCTTAGCCTCATAAAGAGGAGAATATTATTTGCCCCATTGTGCGGGGAGAAGGTGTCGAACTTGGGACCTTCCGGTCCCAAGCCAAAGGCTTACCCACTGGGCCAAACCTTTTGTTGACACATCACAGTTTCTTAATCAAGATTAATTTAGACTCACTTTAAATTGCTCATGCATAGTCGGACTCTTACGTACAAAAATGTGTGACTCAAAACATTTTCAAAATAGTGTCACATGTAAATAGTTAACCCGTGACATTATTTTTAATATTGGTAATTCACTTACCATCTATTTAAAGTAGTTAGGTTAAAATTTGCACAACTATCTTAGATTGTATATTATCTTTTTGATATAGACATAAGAATTATTATCATCAATTGTGATCGGATGTTATTAAGGAAGATTAGCATAGTTAGTTTAACAATTATAAGTTTCGGGTTTGACACCCTCCTACCTGATTATAATAATATCTATATAAAAATAGAAATTGGTGATTAGATGTTACTCATTGATGATGTATAATCTTTTGTACTACATAAACTTTTAAAGAGTTCATGGGGTATGAGTTAAAATTGCATTTACATATCTTATACAAATATATGTGTCAAAATAGTTTCATACAATATTCAAAAGTTTAATACACTAGTTCCATCAACTCCTTGTTATTAAAGTTGTATTCTCTCCTCTGATTCTCCATTTTTTTTCTTTTTTCCTTTTTAATCGTTATAATAAGTATTTAGATTACGAATCAGTCAATCAATTATCAGACTATTGGTTAAACAACTATGAAAGTTTTTATTTTTTCAAATAATTATCTTTACATTTTATATAGTTACACATTTTAATAAGAGTTTATTGCTATAAACTACTCCCTCCATTCCTAAATATAAGACTCTTTAGACAATTTGAGAAAATTAAGGAAGTTGTCATTTTCACCTAAACTTCCAATATTACCCCACATTTCCTTTCTCTCACTAATACATCATAAAAAAAAGAAAGGAAAATGTTGAGGGTATAATTGAAATAAATTGTTGACAACTAATAAAAGAACCTTAAATGACAATTAATTTGGATACCTAGATATCTCTTAAACGACAATTAATAGGGAATGTAGGGAGTACTTTGCAGTTAACTGGTAGAATTGTCAATAAGATCGAATGGCCGAACTCGGCCCTCCCAACTAATAAATTAAGGGTTGAGACAAGTTTGGGCTTCAAAATAGGCCCAACAATTTTTTTTTGGTCAAACTCAGACCAAGTAGGCTCAGCCCTAAATATGCTTAAATTTATTTAATGTTGTGTATATAACAATTTTTTTTTTTATATATATATATATATATATATATATATATATATATATATATATATATATATATATATATATATATATATATATAATCGACTAAAAAATGTTGACCTTTTGTATCTAGTGTTTTTGACTATTTTACAAATAAAAAAAAGAATATATTTGTGTATAACTTGAGGAGAATTGATCCGCTAAACCAGGACGATTTTAGGGGTGGGGCAGTCGTCACTAGGGGTGTTCACTATTCGGTTAAACCGAAATATCGAACCGAACCAAACCAAACCAAATTTTATTATATGGTTCGGTTTATTCGGTATTTTGGTTTATTCGGTTTGGTTTTAAAAAAGTTAAAATAATTCGGTTCGATATTCGGTTTTCAATTTTTAAAAACCGAATTACCAAAATACCGAATAGATCAATTTTTTTTATTAAAAAACATTTTTATTATACTTATAAGTTTTATTAATATTATTTAGAGTTGTCTTCAATCCATATGTTTCATGAACATTCTGGGAGCATACACTTTGTGCATTTATTTCCAAATGTTAAGTCTGTCTCCTGTTCATCCTCGCCCATACCTTGAATTATTGAGGACTTAATGAGTTATTTTATTGTTGTAGAGTTGTATTTGTATTCTTAATTTTTAGTTTATTATTTTTATTTTAATTGTGCATTATAATTTTATCTTTTGTCTAATTTTTATTAAGTTGAGAAAAAAATTTCGGTACAAACTGAACCGAACCGAATCATACCGAAATAATTTCGGTATTCGGTATCCGGTTTCCATAAAATTTTGGTTTGGTTTGTTTTTAATAAAATGTCATAAAACCGAACCGAATTTCGAAATTTCGTACCGATACCGAACCGAATTACCGAACGCACACACCTAGTCGTCACCGAGATTTTTTAAAATACTATTATATATAGTAATTTTTATATGTAGTTCAATTTTTTTTATCAAGTTTGCCTCCATTTTTTTTTACATTTTTTATAGATAAGCCAGTATACGGTTGCAGTTTTTCGCCCATAAAAGACAATTCCTGGCTTTGTGGCTGCGCTTAACCAGAAAATGAAGTGATGAAGTTATGTTATGTTATGTTTCTAGTCAACTAAAAAGATAAAACTATTCATTGATTTGGGACAGACGGAGAAGATCTTTTGTATTTGGTACCGTTTTCGCGCCGGATACAACTTCACCGGGAACACCAGATTTACACCTATTTAGTGGGTCCCGCTAATCTTACATTGCGTTCGCTTAAAGAAGATTCAAAACGATTCCTCACTCTGTATATATATGTAAACGGAGAGCCAGATATTTTTCCGATCATCTTCTCCGGCAAAGTTTGCGAAAGAGACGATGAAAAGAGATGAAGATTTTTCATCTTCTTCATCATCATCATCATCGGCGTCATACTTAGCTCACTTTTGGTCATCGGCTCTGAGAGCCAAGCCTTTGCCTGCTCCGTCGTCGGCTGATGATACCTCCATCCGTACAAACTCCGGTGATGGCCTTGTCCGTCGTCTCGGTTTATTTGATCTTGTTTTATTAGGTATTGGAGCTTCCATCGGCGCCGGAATCTTCGTTGTCACAGGCGCTGTCGCTCGCGATACTGGTCCCGGTCAGTTCAGACTGTAATTCAGCTGGAATTTCTTGTTTTTTGAAATAGTAATTCAGTTAGAATTATTAATTATTTTTTGTATGAAATTGCTCAATTTAATTATTGCAGTTCACTCTCGCTTGTTTAGATATATGCATTTCGTTTCAATTGTTGTATTTTACTGTCGTGTACGTAAAATTCAGCAGTCTGATTAACCAAAAAACTCAAGCGAAATCTCCGAGAAATTGGGACGTTTTCTAGGACAGAAAATTGATGATTTTTATTTTTTTTAATTGTAGATATATTGAGGTTACATGACATTTTGGTTGTAGTAGAGATTTTCTGAAACTGTGTTAAAGTTTTTGGCCTTTTCAATTTATGTGAATCTAATGTTTGCAGTTGACCTCAACCTTTGTTCTGCGTGAATTTGTGCATCTATAGCATATATAGGATTCATGATTTGAATAAATATTGCACATTCAATTATGATATTGCAATTTTCATGTATAGATATAGTTTTGATATTTTTTTTAATAAATTATGCAGTATCTGCATCTGGAAGGGATTTTATTCTTTTAGGAGGTTATTCTGTATATTATGCAAGATTCTATATACTCGGTATCATCCATGTGTTGATGCTGGGGTTAGCAATGCACAGTTTGCTTTTGGACTTGCTTCTAAGTATCTAGGAAGAGGAAAAAGATCGAAAATCAATATTTTGTAAGTTCTTATTTGATCTCTGCAAGTTTACCGCTACTGATCCCAGAAACTTTTTTGGTACAGGAGTCACAATTAGCTTTATAATCGCAGGAGCATCTTGCGTGCTGAATGCACTCTGTTATGCTGAACTAGCTTCTCGCTTTCCTGCAGTTGTTGGTGGAGCATACTTGTATACCTATACGGCATTTAATGAGCTCACTGCTTTTCTTGTGTTTGCTCAATTAATGCTTGACTATCATATTGGTGCAGCTAGCATTGCACGTAGTTTGGCCAGTTATGTAGTTTCAGTACTTGAGCTCATTCCAGCTCTCAAGAACAATATCCCTCTGTGGGTGGGGCATGGTGAAGATATTTCCGGAGTATTGTCTATTAACGTATTAGCTCCGATACTCCTCATACTACTAACAGTAGTTCTCTGCCGGGGTGTTGGAGAATCTTCCATAGTAAACTCCATCATGACTGTTACGAAGGTTCTCTCTCTCTCTCTCTCTCTCTCTGGGTATATGTGTGTGTGCATGCTTGTGACTATAGCTAATGAATGCATCTATCATGATTGTCAGACCAGTATCTAATAGCATCCTACATGCACCTCGTTCTTCACTATAACTGAGAAGCGAATGGCATATCTTTGTGACACTTATTGCAGCAATTAATTGGTGATGTGAACAGTTTGATAGTTTGAATCCTTTTGGGTTTACAAAGTTGTTATTCACCTACAGGTGGTGATTGTTATCTTTGTCATCATCTCTGGAGCTTTTAAGGTGGATGTTTCAAATTGGAATCCATTTGTTCCACATGGTCTTCAATCAGTGTTGACTGGAGCAACTGTAGTTTTCTTTGCATATGTTGGATTTGATGCTGTTGCTAATTCTGCTGAAGAATCTAAGAGACCACAGGTATACACAGATGGGCCAAACTAATGCCTTGTGGTTAATGCAAATCTATATGTAGTTTTAATGTCTAATAGCTTTGTGTCAATTTATACTGCTTTCTACTGTGACCATGATGTAGCGGGATTTACCATTAGGCATAATGGGCAGCCTCTTCGTCTGCATTGCATTATATGTTGGTGTCTGCTTGGTGATTACTGGAATGGTCCCTTACCAATTTCTTGGGGAAGACGCTCCTTTAGCGGAAGCTTTTAAATCCAAGGGCTTGAAATATGTATCTGTTTTAATCAGCATCGGTGCTGTCGCCGGACTGACGACGACTCTTCTTGTTGGGCTTTACGTTCAGGTAAATTCAGTTTAATTTTGGATAAAAAGTGATTCATTTTGCCAATGCTATCACTGACAAGGAGCTGAATTTTCCGAGATGAATAGTCTCGGTTGTATCTTGGACTTGGGAGAGATGGTTTGCTACCATCAATATTCTCAAGAGTACATCCAAAGCGGCGTACACCCATCCATTCACAAATCTGGGTCGGGATTGTTGCTCTAATCTTGGCTGGGCTCTTTAATGTACATGTGCTTTCACATATTCTCTCAGTTGGTACATTGGTATGCCCTTTAACTGTCTTCTGGTTAATTGATTGTGCTTAGTGAGCAGTCTGCATATATGGTATATTATAGCTTTATATGTCAAAGATGCATGTCAACCGCCCATCTCCTTTCTTAGAAGTTAACAAAATGAAAAAAAAGGCGTGAAAAGTAAGGACAGCCAAGTTTCAATTGAAGGTCTAATGATTTGAAGAATAGTGATCTGTATTGTCTAGAAGTTGATCATAGAACTCTAGTTTTCCATGATAATATATTTTCTTCTCATGATGTTAATATCTAGGCATTGGTTTATGTGAAACTAAAATGAGTATTGTTGTTTGTTTCAGACAGGCTATTCTGTTGTTTCTGCATGTGTGATTACCCTCCGCTGGGAGGATAAGAAAACAAACCAGGTTTTTACCAGGCGCCTTTCTAGCAGGGGAGAAGGTCTAATGTGCATCGTCCTCATTGCCTTTTGTGGTTTCACTTCTGGAGTTCTTTATCGCTTTGGTGCTTCTTTTATCTTTCTCATTGTTGCAGCAGTAATTGCAATTCTTTCTGCCTCAGCTCTCCATTTCCGGCACGTAAGTAGATTTTAAAGGATACCTATCTTGATACTTGCTGCAATTTAATGTTTTTAAATATTTGATGTGTTCCCGCCCTTCCTGGTAAATCAAACTTGAATGAGGACTAGAAACTAATGCTTGAAATGATTTGAGCAATTGATCATAGAAACATGCACATTCATACTAGGGATGTAGATGTCATATATATATATATATATATATATATATATATATATATATATATATATATATATATATATATATGTGTGTGTGTGTGTGTGTGTGTGTGTGTGTGGGTTCAATAGAGATCATTTTACTTTTGTCTCTGGATGAGTAAGGGTTGCTACTAGTTCTTACTCCAACCAAAGTTGTGTTAAGAACCTTGTCCAATGTTTATTTTGTCGTAGATTCAATTTCTTATATATATGACCACTCAGGAATTTGGAATATCATCTTTACAAACATGGACCTAATTTTCCTGATGCTAGCATTCTATGAGAACTATCATTTTATTGTGGTGGGATATGGAGTTGGATTGTCAAGAATGTGAACTCAGCCAATACCAAATTTATGTTCTGTTTGTACGAGCTCATCTTACGCCTAAATACCTTTCTTTTTATCTTTTTTTTCACATGGAAATGCTCTTGGTTTCTCTGCAGGTTTATACAGTTTTACCAGGTTTTTCTTGTCCTGGAGTTCCAATTGTGCCAGCTGTCTGTATTTTTGTCAACATTTTTCTCTTCGCGCAGGTTTGCTTGTTTTGCACAGTTCTTGAACCCTGTCTTTCTACTTCAATTTGGTATTCCCAAAAGTTGACTGACATGTATTATTACCTTATTTGTCTTTTTTTCCCAGTTACACTATGAAGCCTGGGTGAGATTTGTTGTTCTGAGCATTATTACAGTTGCTATTTATGCATTCTACGGGCAGTATCATGCAAATCCCATAAGTTCAGATACATCCATAGTCTATCATAGGGCACCTGCAGAAGAAGCTCAATAGCTACGCCTCTAGCAGCCAGCAGATCTCGTAGATGGCATCATCTGCGTATTTGTTTGTAGTTATATTAGAAACTTGATTGTATCACAAGGTATCATTTCTACCAAATTCACAACAGGTATTGTAGTCGAGGGGTTTTTTGGGCAATAGACATAATCAACAATTCTACACCTGCAGAAGAAGCTCAATAGCTACGCCTCTAGCAGCCAGCAGATCTCGTAGATGGCATCATCTGCGTATTTGTTTGTAGTTATATTAGAAACTTGATTGTATCACAAGGTATCATTTCTACCAAATTCACAACAGATATTGTAGTCAAGGGGTTTTTTGGGCAATAGACATAATCAACAATTCTACTAGTCAGATCGTCGATCCTTTCTAACAATTTGATCCGTGCCTCGTTGACTTGCTCTGTCCCAGTGCCGAGAAATCTTGATCTGCAGCAGGTCACAAGGTAGGTCGGTGGGGCATTTTCGTGAGGCGCAGTGGCGGAGCCAGGAATTTGTCATAGGGGGTGAATTTCTTACTGAAAATTTTTAGGGGGGCGGGGGCGAAATACAACATTTATAAGAAAATATCATAAAAAAAATTTTTCTTAAAAAAAATTCGTCGTTTCTGAAAATTTTGGAGGGTCTGCCCTCATGAAGCTCCGCCACTGGCGAGGCAGGGCATAGTATTGAAATAATGCCCCGATTTGCCTCATTGTCATCACTAATAAGGCCAAATATCTCTAGATGAGATGTATTTTACAAGGGTATAAACAACCCATTATTCTTATTTATCTCATATTCCACCTTAAAAGGGTGTGGGGTTTGTTACAAGTGATGTCTCTCAATAAACATGGATATCAACACCAAGATTTCTCAGCTGAGCATTGCTCACAGAGTCTCCAAGCTTCTTCATTGACGCCTTCTCGTTCCCTTGGCAGCGAAACCATAGATACGATAGTCTTGCGATAGTTGCTTGACCAGCAAACTGAAACTTACATGCTGCTGAATTCAACTCTGCCAAAACGCTCTTATCCATTTCGCCTGAGTTGTGTATTTCGTTGTAGCCCTCGAGGTCAGATTCAGTCACTACAACCATAGAGCTATCGTCGAATTCTGCAGGTTCCATTTGCTCTTGGAAATTAAGGGCCTTTGGTACTGGAACCATGGAGCAATCATCGGAGGAGGCTCCAGGGTGTATTTTCTCTGGGATATTCAAGCTCTTCATTATGATATTATCCTCACAAATGTCGGTTTTCTTCATATGATAATAATAGTTTTGAACAGCCTGCAATTTTTACAAATAAACATCCCCCCTTAAGGCGTGGAAGGAAAAAGAGAAAAGGAAAGAAACAAGAATACCCTTGGAGACGAGGCCAGTAGAACCAGTTAGATACCTGCCATTGAGCGGAAGCCAACAGCACCCTTGGCCTGATGGACCTCACATGTTCATATGCATCCTCAGGTGTCATATTTCGGTGTTTAACCTGTGGAGGTACACTATTATCAGAAAAGTCTATCTCCAAGGAAGTCGATCCGCAAAATTTACAAGGCTCTAATGAACAGATGCGTACCAGGTAACATAGGACAATGGTTGTGCTGCGGCCCCTTCCCGCCTTACAGTGAACGTATGTTGTTTCCCCACAAGAAGCTTTTCCTTCACGACAACAGAATCAGAAGAAAAAAAAATAAGACACCGATATCCGAACTCTTTAGGATAACTAAGGCGATGTCAAGACAAGATTCGATCATTTTCACTAGTTGAGGTAAATTGGTTTACTAATCCGTCCAGGTATATATTCTGATAAAATAATGTTCATAAACTAGAAGCCATACTTGAAAGATACTTACCATGGATGAAGTCTACAGCTTGACAGATGTCACCGTATACTGGAGCGAAAAGATAATCTCTTGTAGGAATCACCAAGTGATCAATGTTATTATCCTAGAAGAAAATATTAATATTTTTCATTCATTTCATAACTTTTTTTTGGTGGGGGGGGGGGCTTGGAACCAAAGTAATTGAAAGTAGGAGGAAGCAGCAACGTGGTGAAACATTTTGAACCAAATTACAGAGACTCAATCTTGATTACGAATTGTGTATATCGCCCTAATCAGGGCAGATATACGTTATATACTAAATGCTGCTTCTGATCAAAGGCATGCACTTCAAACATGCCTTGTGAATCTTTGAAGGTGAAGTGGAATAAAATACGGAGCAGGATAAGAAAGTCATGCAGCCCTATCCAACCACCTAGTTATCTACATTGGAATGGTAGGAGAACGGCTTTAGTTTGAAATCTGACAAACCTATCTGTTGATTCTGTTCCATGCCTATGTCAAACGTAACAACACTAAATTAACAAGAAATTCAAAGCACAAATATTCGCTGATGTTTTACTTACATGGTATAGTGACGTTGGGACCAAGGTTTCGTATGATTCATTTAAGGTAACCACTCCGCGGACACCAAGTTCTTTCAAACGAGGAACATCAGCAGGAAATGGAACAGCACCTAACAAAATGAACTGAAAATAGGAAATAAATCATAACTCCAAAGATGTAACACGTATATCATCTTATGTAACCATGTCACTATCACCCGACCATGCGGCGATTATTATATTCAAAAGAGAGAGACAAGGAACGAAAGACAGAAGATGCTGAAGAAGGCTGTCTCGACTTTAAACTCAAGTAAAACCGCAAAATGGTATCAGCTAAACAAATATTCAAAGGAAAAAAAAACATTAACACTAGGAAAATGTCAAACTGCAGAATATGACAACAATTTTAGGCGAAACCTAAGAATTCCAACCAAACTGCAAGATTTTCAATAGTTAACCCTATCCTAAGATCAGACGGGCAATACTTAATAATTAAACCAACCACAAAAGAAAATACATGATCAAAAGTATATGAATACCAATAATATCAATCCTAGGCAATATTTCTAACTCCCCCGCCCCGCCTCAAGAACAATAACACCTTATTCAAGAACTGACAGTTCATATTACCTGAAAATGTTTTTGGACAGTAATCCTAAGAAACCTTCCTAGTTATTACAAAAGGACTACCACAAATACATGGCAAATGTGTGTACTCAATTAGAGTGTATAATACCTCATCAACTTTATCCCACCAACGGAACTCGGCCTGAATCTTATTTCTCACAACATTATAGAGCAATGTTGGATAAAAAAGAGCTCGAGCCCCTGCCCCGACTAAAGCCCTTTTAGCCTCAGAAGCAATAATAGTATCTGAATTGGAATCACCACAAACTTGTTCCTCACCACTCTCTGTTTCACTCTCCTTTAATTCCTCGATATACATCACTCTCTTATAAGTATAAACCTAAATCTAAATTTACAAACAACAATCTCAAGAACAGGAAACAAAATTATTGTACAAGAAAGATAACTGAATCCAGAAATACAATGAAATCAAGATATGATTCAAACAAGAAAAGATACAAACTTTAGAACAATTTAACACAAAATAAGCAAAACCCACAATCCGATACCCTGAAAATCTCCCAGTCAAAACCCACAAAATCCAAGAAAATCAAAAGGGGAACGAGCCCTTGAAAAAAAAAATCAGTTCAAATTCCAACAATTACAAAAATTACTCTTATTTCAACCCAATTCCAATTCCAGATAATGAAAAATGAACTCAATTCAAGATTGCAACATTTCTTTATCATATCTAATAAAGAAACCACAAAGAATTAAGAGAGGGGGAAAAGTGAAGAAAAATAAAATATAATGAGATTTACTAGGATTCAAGAAAGACCCAGAATGGCAAAAGATGGGGAAGTAAAGAAAAAGGGAGCAAAATAGAGGGATTTCTTTTTTGGGAGAACCTGCAATGTAGGACCTTAACAATTTTTGCTTTTCTGTTTTTAGACATAAACTTTATTTTTGTACATTCTTAGACATAAACTATTTACGGGCACTCAAAAATAAAAAAAAATTCAAAAATCCGGCCAAAACTACTCGTTGCTTAAAACGAAGTCGTTTTAGTAAGGGTATTTATGTCTTTTGAGCATTGTAATAATTCGACGAGAAAATATGCAATGTTGGGACCTTAACAATTTTGCTTTTCTTTTTTTTAGACATAAACTTTATTTTTGTACATTCTTAGACCTAAACTATTTACGGGCAATCGGAAATAAAAAAAAAAAAATTCAAAATCCGGTCAAAACTACCCTTTGCTCAAAACGAAGTTGTTTTATTAAGGGTATTTATGTCTTTTGAGCATTGTAATAATTCAACCCATTGTTTGCAACATTTCCACTGCAAATTCATCCATCTCTAAGCATTCTCATCTATTTCACAAGCTCAAACACATCAAAATCATGTGTGGAGGATGAGCAATTTAGAAACCCTTTACGAGACTGTGTAAACTGTGATGGGGATTCGAAAGGGAAGAAGAAGCTTCATTTTGAGCCTTTATCTCATCAATTGAAGAAAAGGGTAGAAAAGACTAGATTGGGATTGGCTTTTAGTTATCTGGTCTTTTAATAATCCCTTTAGAAAAATGGAGAACGAGGGTGGTTCTTGTATTAGGATGACTAAATTTTCTCATAATGTTTGTCATAGATTAGATGCATCAAGATTGACCTTAATTCCTTTAGCTATTCATCAGAGAGACCGAATTGCATGTGCCAAATCTAGGCATGTTATTGCAAATCCTATGAATCCGAAATAACATCCAGTTGTTACTACATTACAGAGGAATCCTACTCCAAACAAGCAGAGGGCTGTGGCGGTGGAGCTGCGGAGGAACCGACTGGTGGAATGATAATGTTCTGCTGTAGGAGGAGGATGGTGGTGTTTAGCCGAAGGGAGAAGAAAGAAAAATGGGTCGGATCGGGTTTGCAAATCGGGTTGGTTTTATTTATTTATTTATATTTGTAATTTGACTATTGTGCCCTCAGTCAAACGATGTCGTTTTACTCAACGGCCAGATTTTGGTCGGATTTTGATTTTTTTTTTTCATTTCTGAGTGCCCGTAAATAGTTTAGGTCTAATATTGTACCAAAAAAAAGTTAATGTCTAAAATAAGAAAAGCAAAATTGTTAAGGTCCAACATTGCATATTCACCCACATATTTGTAATTTGACTATTGTGCCCTCAGTCAAACGACGTCGTTTTACTCAACGGCCACATTTTGACCGGATTTTGAATTTTTTTTCATTTCTGAGTGCTCGTAAATAGTTTAGATCTAAGAATGTACAAAAATAAAGTTTATGTCTAAAAAAAGAAAAGCAAAAATTATTAAGGTCCAAAATTGCAGGTTCTCCCTCCTTTTTTCAGTTAAAGCTTTAAGACAAGAAAGAATGGTTTTTGGGGATGGGGAGTGTGTCTAGAAGAGTAACGTAGTTTCTCTCTAATATAAGTTGGAAAATTCTTATATGGACCATATCGATATGAAGTTTATGGTATAAAATTAGTCACGTCACTCTATAATTCTCGCTTTTCTCTTTTTATAGTGTGATTAATTTTGTATCACATTTTTTAATGGATCTGATCCTATGAGAATTATCCAATACAAGTGTGTGAATGTGTGTGTGAGAGAAATGTGATGGTATGAAGAAAGTTTCTCTCTTAATTAATATTTCCTTTTCAGTTGGCCAAAAAAAAACATTTCCTTTTCTTCCCAACGGTCACAGCTACTGTGTTTACATGTATTGTAAGTTTTTTAACATATAATAAAACACATATTGTATGTATTTTTGCTTTATGAATACTTATATTAATGTTGTAATATGTATTTTATATTGATGAATACATGTCTTTAGACGTATAATCACTAGGAACGAAGTCAAGAATTTGACGTTGAGGGGCGAAAATTGCAACAGTATATCGAACTACATATAAATGCTGCAAAAAAAAATATTAGGGGAGGGGCGAATTTGATAAAATATTCGAACTACATATAAAATTTACTATATGTAGTAATATTTTAAGAAATTTCGGAGGGCGATTGCCACCTCCGCCCCTGTCTTCGTCCCTGCTAACAACTGTCTTACGTATAAGGTGTCTAAAAAATTACAACAGGTATTCCCCATAAAAAAAATTGGATTGTTGAAATTTTTATTCAACCGTCCATAACGGTCAAAATTGTTCAGTATGTATAGAATTTTAACCATTATGCACTATAATTGGACTCCTTTGCCAACAAACTCATCGAAAATGACATTAACGTTTCTGAGCGTGTTGCGAGTAGTAATTCAAATGCAATTGCGAAATAAGTGTTTTTTTATACAAACGGAATACCCGATCGACCATTGGTGTTTAATCTAACACTTGATAACGCGCTAATTCTTTCGTACAGTCACAAACAGTATTACACATGTGAAACAAATGTTCATCTAGTAAAAACTCAATTGTAAGACTAACTCATCAAATAATTAATAAGCCTTATGTATAGATGGACGGAACATTCGTTTCTCAAACCATACTTAGGAGTCAAACACTTGGAACGGAATATGAGTTTTGACGCCCGTTGGCCGAACCCCATGAGCGAGGAGAGAGCACTACCCCATGAGCGGGGAGAAGAGAACCCTAGAATAGGAAGATTAAAGCGTACCTCATGCCTGAGGAATATGAGTTTTAAGACCATTAATTTTATTTTCTATTCCATTTTCGGTTTTAATCACATAATAATAAATTTCCTTCCTATTATGTTTTCAGTCTCAAATTACAATTTTTTTTGTGTTTCACTTTACTATTAAAATTTTCATATCTTTCTTATTATAGGCGACACATTTTTTAAATGACATACTTGACTAAGTGATCAAAAATGAAAAAAAAAAAAAATAATAAAATATAAAACGTGACAAAAGATCTGCACTCAGAAAGAGACAATAATGAATGGGAGAAGAAACAAGACAGAGAAATTTGTTAAGTTGGCTATGTTAATGTGTCATTGGTTTCGGTTACCTGCCTTTGCGGCTCTAACTCGAGAAATTTTATTTTGGTAGGCTACTAAGTTTGATAAGTTACATTCAAATCAATGAGTACAGTACACATAGGAAAGAGAATTGATGTAAGTTTATTTCTTTTTCCTACGTGTACTGTACTGATTGGCTTGGATGTAAGTTATAAGTTAATAGCCTACCAATATAAAACTACTCCTCTAACTCGGGTAGAGAAATAGAATGATTCAAGAATTATGTGGAACTTCCTCTTTTTTTTTTCCTTAAAAAATAAGACACAATTTTTTAATTTTTTAAACCCAAATGGGTGCTGAGTTCATTAAGGATAAATCAAACGATCGTTCGCGATCTCAGACATTACATCAGGTGGAAAGAAAGCGTTCCAAAGCATGGAGGAAAAATTATGGCCCTCGCGAGCAAGATAATGGGCAACCATATTTCCCCTCCGTTTAACAAAAAGCAATGTAACGGAATCAAATCAGGCAAGACAAGAACGAGCATGACTGATAAAATGGCCTAAGGCAGAAATGTCCTCATCCGGACAGCCTAGGCGAGCTATAGTCTCCAAACTGTCGCATTCAATGTAGAAGGAGCGCGACCTCTAAAGACGATGCCAGACTTAAGGCCTTCGATGAAGGCCAAAGTCTCACTGTGTGCCGGACCGATACACTGCTCCAGGCGACCACAAACAGCAGCCAACGGGAACAATTTTTTAATTAATAAATATTTTTTGGGTAAATGCGTATGTTAGGAAAGTTGTTGTTTAGAATTTTATATGTCCACAAATCAAGTTATGTTCTGCCTGACTTGTTGGTTGAATATCCTTTGAGGTTTGACGCCTCATTTCAAATGATAGAGAATCCATTAGAATTCCATCTCCCTCATATAATTTCTAATATCGATTGATATTACCATTTCCTTAATTTGCGGGTTAATACAAAATAGACAATTGTATTTGCTCTTGTTTCCTTGTACTATATTTTACTCAAATTTTGAAATTCTTAATAATACTAGATCCGTTTCAAAATATTTGGCACATTTAGAATTTTTATCCGGATGAAAGAAATGATTGTAAAGTAATTAATATGAAAAAAAAGTTTAAACTACTACTCAATTAATAATTGGAAATTTATTATTAATGATTAGTTGAGTAATAAATTAAGGGTACAACTGCAAAAGTAATAATAATAATAATAATAAATATGTATTGATTTCTGAAACGTGATAAATAAATTGAGATATCACAAAAAATGATATGTTGCAAATAATTTGGGGTGGAGGTAGTAGAATCTTTTGTTTATGTATTAAAAATAATTTGAGATAATTATTTGGTCGTCGAATATTAAATTTGACAATTTATATTAAAAGACTCATTCATCTTTTTTTTAACACGTTAGACAAACCAGATATTCAGTGCATGAAAACACATGTTAATTAAGAGCCAAACAAATGTTCGGAAGAGGAATGTTATAATAATCTCAACGTCAAATTTTAAATTCGACTGTTAAAATTTTGTCCGTAACTTACGTCGCTACGCATCAGGGCCCTACTGAAAGTTAGGTGCAATCACAACCAAGCTTCATTATGTTAAAATGTCTCTTTTCTCCATCTTTTTTTTTTCTTTTTTTTTTTCCAAGGAGGATTATTAGTGTTCCCACTTCCCCTTCCGCATGACTCGAACTCCCGACCTAACGGTTGGAAGTGAAGCGTCTTACCACTTGAACTGCGCTTCGTTGTCCTCTTTTCTCCATCCCTAGTCACTGATTAGCATGTGAAATTGGAGACTTCATAAATGCAACTAGTAATTGCAATCCTAAAAAAATGTACCGAATTTTATCAGAACTCTCAAGTAGTTCAAGTACTGGAATGGGTGATATTTCGGGAAGTCCTGATCTTACATAAGCAAAATGAATCACTATAAAAAAAGACTAATAAACTAGCAAGCACTATGCTTTCTAGCTGAAGCAATCTTCTGAAGCCTAATTTGCTGGCGAAATTTGGCTATAAATTCATCAGCCTTTCTATCAACTTCACTTCCTGCAACATCTTCATCGTCATTAACTTGGACGGCGGCGGCTCGCACATTTCCCTTCTCATCTAAACTATCGTCATCATTTTCAGACTCCGTACTTTCTTCAGATTCAGAGTCACTTCTCGTAAGCTCTTGCTTTTCTATATTCTCGTACTTATTAGGAGGCAATGTTGAGCTCATCGCGGGATGATGAACTTTATCGGGATTTTGTTTTTGGATTTCGTCAACTTGGTCATCGGCTATTTGATTTGAATGATACTTCTCCTTCCTAATCGTTCTAACGGATTTCGCCCTTGACACAAGTTTAGAAAGGTTTGATGATGGTTTAGCATTCGAGCTCATACAAGAATCTCTACTTGGCTTTGCTCTGCCCGAAAGACGTCGTTTTGTAACTATACTTAAATCCTTAGAATCATCATCTTCAGGGCTGTTCTGCATATCCAGCTCCGAGGAAGAGCCGAGGATACTAAATCCCTTATTAGCCTTTGTACTAGTAAATGATAATCCATTGTTCGCGCTTGCTATTGTTGAATGCAAAATCGAGTCACAGGCAGCCTTACGGTCTTTCTTTTGCTCCGTGTTTCCAGGTTTCGGCTCTGAGGGTTTTGCATCCGAGCTGATAGAATCACTGCTACTAAGCTTTCCACTTCCCAACAGATATTGTTCCACACCTCTATAAAAAAATCTCGGGCTCATCTTCAAAATGCTTTTGCCCATCCAGCTCCGAGGAAGAGCCGATGATACTAAATCCCTTAGCCTTTGTACTAGTAAACGATAATCCATTGTTCAAATTTGCTACCGTTGAATGTGACTTTGAATCACAAGCAAACTTAAGTTCTTTCTCTTGTTCCATATTTCCTGTCTTCAGCCTTGACGGTTCTGGGGAAACGGAAGATGAACTTGAGCCCAAAGAGTTGGAACTATTACTAAAAGATGCTGGCTGCTGGAATGATCTTGACTTGAGCCGCGTAGACTCAGATTCCCCTAACAGAATGAGGCCTAGAATGACCGGGACGCTCGCTATTCCCATCTTCTTCTCTCATTTCTACCCTTCCAGACCTCGACTTAAGCTGCTTAATCTCAAATTCCTCGACAGAGTGAGGCCTAGAATGACCGAGAGGCTCGCCATTCCCATCTTCTTCTCTCATTTCTACCCTTCCAGACCTCGACTTAAGCTGCTTAATCTCAAATTCCTCGACAGAGTGAGGCCTAGAATGACCGAGAGGCTCGCCATTTCCAACTTCTTCTCTCATTTCTACCCTTCCAGACCTCGATTTAAGCTGCTTAATCTCAAATTCCTCGACAGGGTGAGGCATAGAACGACCATGAGGCTCGGGATTCCCCACTTCTTCTCTCATTTCTACCCTTCCAGACCTCGATTTAAGCTGCTTAATCTCAAATTCCTCGACAGGGTGAGGCATAGAACGACCATGAGGCTCGGGATTCCCTACTTCTTCTCTCATTTCTACCCTTCCAAACCTCGATTTAAGCTGCTTAATCTCAAATTCCTGAGGCCTGGAATGACCGGGAGGCTCGCCATTCCCAACTTCTTCTATCATTTCTACCCTCTCAGACCGTGATTTAAGCTGCTTAAACTCAAATTCCTCGACAGAGTGAGGCCTAGAATGACCGGGAGGCTCGCCATTCCCAACTTCTCTCATTTCTACCCTTCCAGATCCCGATTTAAGCTGCTTAAACTCAAATTCATCGACGGAGTGAGGCCTATAATGACCACGAGGCTCAGCATTCCCAACTTCTTCTCTCATTTCCACCCTTCCAGACCGCGATGATTTCCACGGAATTTTGGAAGGCTCAACAGCTTCCTCAAACTTATTTTGCAAATTATTAGGCCTCATACCTCTAATTTTCTCAATTATACCTTCATTATCATTCTCAAAAGATCTCTTCAAGCTTGAATTAGCCAAAGTTCTATTAGCAAATTCAAGTTTTCCGGCCCCGGAAACTCTTGATCTTAGACTCCTAACAGGTAAGCCCAAGGGTTTATGCTCCTCAAGATCATAATTCCCATCAGTTACAACCACTAAACTTTCCCCTTGAAAATACTGAGAATTCCAAATTTCAGTCACATTTTCTCTATTACTTTCTAACCCATTTCTAAGTGTTAAAGATCTAATCTTTTTACAACCCTCAGTTGCAGAACTCCCTTTAAAGATTGAATCTTTATACAAATACTGAGAATCCAAATTAAGCAAAACCTTCTTCTCATCAGAAATTCCCCCCAAATTCTCAAACCCATCTTCAAAAAAACCAGACAAATAATTAGAATGTGAAATATCATTATAATCAAATCCAGAAAGATTTCCACTTTCAGTCTCAATTTTGACACTTCTTCTACAGAACAAGCCATAAGAAACAGCAATTCCAATGAACAAAAGGTGCAGAAGTTCCCAGAACTTAGTCAATATACTTTGGTTGATGAAATCTGGAGCTTGTGAAGGGAACAATGGAATAACAACAAGAACAAGCATGATAACCACAGATTTAAAAACCCAACTTGAGCAAGACTTACTTGGCCTAGAAGAAGTCTGAATATTTGGGTTCTTGAACAAATTTGAGGCTGCCATTGTTAAGAGAAGTAGAAGAAATTCTTGATATTATTAGGGAGACTTCATTCAGAGCAAAGGTAAAGGGGTCCAAAGTGTGAAATGGAACTGTGGATCTCTGACAAGAGGAGAAAAAAATTGGGAAAGGAAAAGAAAATTGAAGCAAGCAAGAAATTTCAAAAAGTGGCATTTTATTACCGTTTGTCTACACTATGCTGTGCCAATTTCCCTTCCATAGTTTTTTTTTGGCTAAATAAAAATTATCCATTAATCATAAAATAGCAAAAATGCCCAATTACTGATCGAAAGGGACAAAAAAGAACATACAAGAAAATAAAAGTTATACAATAGTGTAGACCACCGTGATAACAGATAAAAGTCCACACCCTGGACCGGGTAAACACTACAAAAAGTAGAAAAATAAATACATAATAAAATTCTTCGTAGCATCTTCTCCAAAATACTTGAACAACAGTAGCAAGCTCAGTTCCCTTCCATAGTTGGACTTATGTCAATTTGGTTTCGGTGCATAACTCATCGATGTCGACACCGTGACAATTAAGATTTATTTGTATTGTATTATTAGTTTACTTTGAAAAATATACGGGTATAATTTTAGTGATTTTGATGATAAAATATATGTAAAAGTCTAAGATATCATTTATTAATTTTATTAATCTCATCTAAATTTTGTATCTTTTTATCACTTCTCGTTCACACAATATTCAATTTACCTTTTAAATATGTGTTGGAAAGTGATAATTTTAATTAATTAAGATTATTTAATGAGGAGTTGGAAGAAGGGTAAAATTGAAAAAAATTGTTATTAATACTTACTTTAGTTAGAGAGTGGACATTTAATTTGGGGCAAACAAAAAAAAAATGTGAAAAATTAATTTGAGACGCAAAGAGGAATAGTTTGCACTGTCTACATCAGTACCGAATTTTGGTCTTGCTAGATGATTATTGCTAAATAATATTGCAATTTAGCAGGACGAATTTGTCACCTAATTATATAATTACATAGTAAAAAGAGGATTAAAAAAAGTTTTTGGTGTTCAATTGTAACTGAATCACTTAGGAAAGCGATAATGACAGTCCATAAATTATTTTATTATTCTTTTAAACCAATATGCTTTTATTTCATCTTAGAAATTTATATACTTTTATTTTCACAATTTAAATTATCTATTAACTCTGGAGACAGAAAGGTAACAGGCATACATCACGTTTAGTACACTGGAATGTAATGAAATGGAATCTCTTTTCAAATAGAATTGCTTTCCATCCAAAAATAACTTCGGAATTCTCTTTATAGTACAGTGTTTAGAAGGCAAATCCATAATGGAATGTCGATTCCTTTTATGTGTTTGATAAAACTATATTTTAATGTCAGAATAGAATAAAATTAAATACAATATGACCTAAATGCCCTTTTAGCATATACTAACGATAAAACCTAATTAAACATTCGTAACAAAATCTTCTTGAATAACATTGACATTATATATCAAAAATATTTATATATAACTATATATATTGTTCAAACATAAATTTTATTAAAATGTCAACATAGTAATAAATATATCTTTACTCTTAAAATTAAAAATAGATTAAAAACTACTACAAAAAAAAATTATTTATAAAATTACCATCTATTAAATTATACTAAGTGAAAGATAATATTTATAACTAAATATAAATATTTTTCTATGTAAAATGAATGTAATAATTAATTAAAATAGGTGTATAAATGTCAGTTACTATTTATTGATGATTTCAGCTTCTTCTGGAAAGGTCATTCCATAGGTTTTTGTGTGGAATGACCTTTCCCACCTCTTCCTGGAATCGTCATTTCCGTGGAATATCTTTCCAACTTAAATTGGTCAAACCAAACATGGAAATAGAAAAAGAAGTTGGAATCGTTATTTCATTTCATTCCAGCGTACCAAACGTGATTTAGAGTTGAAACTTTTTGGATAATGTTGACAATTAGAGAATGGAAAAATGTTAGTTGGAGCAATCATTTAGAGTAATGATTCAATTGAGGGGTAAAATTGCCTACACGTGGAATAGTAAATTTAACCTCCATACTTGTAAAAGGAAGCCTCACTATTTTGAATAATTTTGATATGGACCTGGCCTACCACTTGATCATGGGGTCATGGACCACTTGGTTCACATTCAGTCACATCACAGTTTTGATTAAAATAATAAAAACAGGTGGAGCCTTATGAGAATTTTTTTTTAATCAAAGAGGTTATGTGGTTAATTCTGGACCAAGTGGCAGGCCAGGTCTATATCAGAATTTTCCCACTATTTTATAATTTTATCCATAATTAAACCACAGTTGCTTCAAGCCCATTGTTTCTCGAAACCCGGTAAAAATTACGTGTATCGTTCTCTATTTTATCAATAAAAAATTATTATGGGTTAACTTTTTTATTAAAAAACTATAACCTAAATTAAAAGGTGGAATCTCCAGAGAAAAAATTAATATATATCTATTTCTTATTAATGGAATAAAAACGGAACATATAATAAGAACAAACAATTTTTTTTTCCCCTCGAAACACTGCCCTTACAATTTGTATCTTTGTGAAATTCTTTTGTAATGCACGCCGACTTTGCATCTGTACATGTGTAGAGACAGACAATTATTTGATGATGTGAACAGTTATATATCACAAAGTTTATGTGAATTTTGTCTGTATAAACTTGAATTTTGTCTATTATATCAGAACTTTTGAATAACCATTTCGAGTTGTGAAATCAGACTATTGTTTGTTTGTGAAGTAGCCACATGAGTTTAAAGTTATTGCGTTTTATTACCCTTGGGTTATAAGAAGAAACTTATGAGTGATGAAAGGGATACTAGTGGAACAACTGTAGCTGAAAAGATACCTTAATTTTGGCACCAAAAAAATCATCTGTCTTTTGTATGTTATTATTTGTGTATCCAACTAATTACAATTCACCATGTATATATATAATTGAAAGAAATATCCACATAGCAAATTCTGATGGGTTGGATATATGAATAGGGACATACACGAGGACAGACGATTTTCACCCATTAATTTTCAGATTCTTAATCTTTCCGAATGGTCTTAAACAACTTACATATCAAAATGGAGGTGATAGTTATTTTGAATTGTAGCCGATTTAAGTGATCTAGTCACGAGATGTCTTGGTAGTCTCTGATATTTGAGAGATCATATCATGATAATTAGCACTGTTAAATGGACTTAAAGTCTGCGGATTAGTCCATAGGATGTCGGTAGCCAAGTGGTAAGGCTATTCCAACGCAGCCGAGAGGTCGGGTTTTAAAAGAGGGCATTTTGGATCCGGATCCGTTTGGATGCGGACTTTGTGGACCGGTTTGTAAAAAATAATAATATATATATTTTAGAAAATATCTTCAAATCTATTCTAAACTAATGAGTCTCATAATTTTGTTTGTTGTTTAGATGTTTTAGTTTATATAAATGTATATATAATTATAATATATGTATAATTTATTTGAATTGTTTTTGTTGCAATCACAATGTTAAATTTTTGTACTTGTAAATACATTTCTATTTCACTATTTATTTTAAAAATTAGATTATTACTTGAATATAAGTCCGGTTCAGTCCCTAATGATAATTCTCGCTCGCACCGAGTCATACCACAAATGCGCTGACCCATATTACCAAAAAATCAGTTAAAGGCCGTGTTACATGATCCAGCCCAAGCCCAACCATTCTTGGGCCTTTTCCACATTTTTTTAATAAATAAATTATTCTTAAGCCCTCTGCTTATAGCCTATATAATTAGTCCTCCGCCAAAGCTCCGACAACCGTCTCCGTCCTCCGCTGTCTGCTTCCGTCTTCTCCACCTTTCCGGCCAATTGAAAGCTATTTGAGCTCTTTACATAAAGTAAGTACTACCTCTATTTCATTATATAAGTTATTTAGGGCACGTAGACAAAATTAAGTAAGTAAAAATTAAGGAGTTTTTTTTAATCAAATTATTAATAATACTCTTTTAATTAGAGTTAGTGTTATACGAGTTAGGAGAGTAATATTGATATTTTTACTAACAAAAGTAAATGGTTAAAAGTGTTCATTATGGAATTAGCAATAACATTAAAAAGTTCCAAAGTCTTGAATCATTGCAAAAAAGGTCCATTCTTTGGAGTGGAAGTTCTGATCAGAAGGAAAATTTCAAGAATTACTTTCTCAATTGAAGACTCTTTGTTTATTAATGCATAAAGCTAACTTTTTTTATTATTAATTTTGTTTTTTTTTGTGTTTTGGAAATTAAGGGTGTTAAACAAATGGGGAAGATTTTGAAGCGAGCTCGAGAGGCGGATGAAGGAAATGAGAGTGATGTTATGGAGAACGGCATTTCATCTGATGTGAGTTGAATTAAGGGTGTTTAACTGATGCTTTTATTTGTTAAAACTTCTACTGAAAGAATTTATTGTCTTTGATCCGTAGGAACGAGACGATGGTTCCAATGATGATGATAACAATGACAATAGTAGTCTGGAAGGAAGTGATGAGATGGACGAGGACGATGAAAATGAAGGTGAATCCGAAGAGTATGTGGAACAGGAACACGAAATTAATGAAGAACGGAACGAGACGGAGTTGGCTCAACTAGCAAAAGATATCTCAATGCTTCAGCATGAGGAGCAGTAAGACCATTCTTAGTTTCAAAAGTTTTGTTATACGCTTTAGAGGAGTCCTAACATGGCATGTGATTGGAGATCTTTGGTTCTATGTGCTTAATTAAAAGGTCCACCATAATTTTCCTATCTCTATGATTTGTTTGGCAGAGATCTTTTGAAGAACCTTAAGCAACACAAAGACGAGGATATTCAGAAAGGTCAAGCAGTAAAAAGTCAGAAGGTATTATGCCTTGCTCTTTCCTGCGCTCTTCAAGTATATTGTTATCTCTTGAATCTGCATCGGTGTCAATTGAACTACATTTTGTCTTAGGTCTCTCTTTTCGTTTTGTGAATAAGTGGTGATGTTGTTTTCCAGAAAGCTAAATTTGATTCTCACATTCGATAGAATTACTTGCTTCTTGGTTTAAACCTGATGCAATTATAGTCTTCTATTGCACTCAAATCAAATGCAAAAATAATGCAAAAAAAGTTTATTTCTGCTAGCATGAAAATATATTGTAGTTGATATTATCATTCTTGAGCAATCATTCTCCTTATGCTTTTGGCTTCCATATTAAGCTATTATTTACCCTGACAATGAATCTCTCTTTGTGAAGGCCCTTTGGAACAAGGCTCTTGAGTTCAGATTCTTGCTGCAAAAAGCCTTCTCAAGTTGCAACAAACTTCCGCAGGTTTATTTTATAACCATCAACACTATTCACAGTTTACTATTATAATGCCAGATTGTAGTTAAAGCAAATTTCCATTCCATGCAGGAGCCAAATAAGTCCTCATTTTGTGCTGTCAATGATGGTGTTGCGGATGCATATTCAAATCTGATAACCTCATCCACAAAAACTTTGGATTCACTATTGCAGTTACAGGAGGTGAGGTCGTGACCATAATAAAGATATCTAGGTCTGCTGTTGCTGTGTACTGTTTTCACCAAAAAATATGTATTTTGCAGGCGTTGCTTGAGAAGAATCCTACAATTACGGAATCTGCTGAAGGTATTAACGGAACTTAGTTTGTAATTCTTCTTTGGGGTGATACCATTATAAGTCTTTGAGCTCGTCTGGGTAGTTGCATTTCCTAAGTTAGTCATCCTTGGACTGCCTCAGAGGCGTGGCTTTCTTTAGCTTTCCAGATCCCTGACCATCATTTTTATCATAAGTTCAGATATATTATTTCTTGATGCAGCACATGATCATCAGTTGATGTAGTTTTTGAAACTTCAGAGTTTTGGCATTCAGTCCTACCCATTTGTAGCATTATATATTTCTAATCTAAATGGCCTTTCTTCTTTCTCTTGTTAAGTTGTTTGTGGTTTACTTTTTGCATGGATTCTGACACGCCACAACTTTGTCCTCGTCAGTAAACTCTGAGAAGCAGTCGAAGCAATTGGAATCACCTGAAATCCCGAGTGGGGACATAGATGAAGAATGGTTAAAAATCTCTAAAATGCACTCAAGGTAATTCTATTACTTTTTTTTCTTAAAAACAAGTGATGACCAATCCAGATGCACCCTAAAGGTCGTCCATGCCTATCCCCTCTATCCATCATGCCCCCAAAAGCAAAAAAGCTTTATGGTTAGTTGATATGATTTGGTATCATTATGGAACCTATGGTAGTTTCAGAGCTGATCTTTTGAAAATACCATTGTTCGGGATCTAGTCTTTTGGAAATTTATATAAATTAGCCAAAATTCTCTGTTATGGTATACATCTCTTGATGTAATTGATTTTGTGTGTGTGTGTGTGTGTTTTTGGTATCATAGGATGTCCTCATTTAGGAATAAATCAGTAGATAAATGGCATAGGAAGACACAGGTGACAACTGGAGCAGCTGCTATTAGAGGGAAATTACATGCTTTCAACCAGGTTTGCTTCCATCAGTTGGCTGATATAAAAGTACAGCAAAGAATATGACCTTATTAACTTTATTTGCTATAGGATATTAGTGAACAAGTAGCTGCTTATATGAGAGACCCAACAAAAATGATCAAGGGAATGCGGCTGAATAGATCTGCAATTACTTTATTTGGAAATAATGTAAGTCTGAATTTTACTGCTTAGCTTTATAATAACCATCTTTTATACTGTTTTGGAGTCCCTTTATTTCGGATATATTCTTCCCCAAAATTTTCCTCCACCTGCTGGTCTCAGTGTGGGACCAGAGGTTCCCATTAGGGTGCTGCGGTTATAATGATTCTTCTACTTTTCTCAGCAGGTCGTGGATTCTACTGGCAACTTTGGAACAGAGGTATATATTAACTTTCGCGTTTCTATTCTATTTACTCTTTGTCTGGGTCAGAATGTTGGGACTTAGGAAACTATATCTTAGGAAAAGTGTTTGAGATGGGCAGAGCAGAAAATATTGTTTGGGTCATCTGTGGGATGAAGTGAATGGTAGTGACAGAACATGGATATTGGCGAGACAAGTGATGTTGCCTTTGCAATTGAGGGTGATATTGAGGTTATTTGGTCCTAAAAGCGGCGATAGTGGCTAGGACTTGGGAGGCAGTATTATTGATGGAGGTGGAATGGCGAGCTGGTCGTAGCCTTCAGGTTTTGCTGGATTTAGAAGGGTCAGACGGGCAAATTACTGTATATGTTGTGCCCTGAAGTACGCAGCATGTAATCTTTAGAGAAGGGGGGTGGGGTGGGGAAGTAGGGGTAGCAATCTTTTTCACTCCACCCTCTCCCTCTTCTTCTTCCTGTATGGGTTGGATGGATGCGTGAATAGTGAGGAGTAGGAAGGATACTAGGCGGGTGGTGATTTTGCTAAGGAGAGTCTCCTATGCTTTTGTTTAACACGTGGCACATGCTGTTTTTATTTTCGTCTTTTGTGGTCCTATGGACAGTAAATCTGAGATGTGGGTACTTTTTCTTTGGTAACTTCTCTTAACACTTTCTCAAATCATTATCGGCGAGTAACAAGTCCAATGTCATATGATCAATTTTTGCAGAATGTATCATTCTGACATATGTTCTATGGTGAGCATTGAAGCAAATTTACTTTCTATGATCAGCTAGAGTTGCTTGAAAGAACTTTTTTCCATGTTGTGTATATAATTCATGTTTGAATAGGTTACTAAAATTGTTTAATCACATCAGAGTGTGAATGGGGACGGTGACCCGGAATTGCTGGATGACTCTGATTTCTACCAGCATCTGTTAAAGGAGTTTTTTGAGACGGTTGATCCAAATTCATCTGGTGAGTTTATCCATTCTTTTTATTATGAAATTTATTGTTATAATTATGTTCTTACTGTCAACTTCTTCATGATATAAGTCATATTTGTTTTTCCACTGGGAGTCGTCGTGGTTGTGGTCTTGTGAATTTTGCAAGCCACTAGTAGTTGCAAGTATGATGTCTTATACTTGTCGAGATCATTGAAGATTCTGAATTCAAATAATTGGCATCTCTAGATTCTGGGAAACATGAATTTGAATTCTCCATTTATTTTAACTCATAATAATCTTAGATTTTGGTTCCAATGTGTCCCTTTCCCTTTCAATTTAGTTATATTCTGAACCTTGACTGGCTAATTTACAATTACTATTTCACCAGAGATTGCATTTTATGCTCTTAAAAGACTCCGAACCAAGAAGAGGAAAGTTGTTGACCGGCGTGCCTCCAAGAGTCGGAAAATCAGGTAATCTGCCAGATTTTGTTCGCTCACTTTTGGACGGGATTACCCTTGAATACTGAATGTATTTTTCTTTTCTTTGTCTTACTTTTTGTCGTGGGATAATTATATGCAGGTATAATATTCATGAAAAGATTGTCAATTTTATTGCTCCTCACCCCATGGACCTTCCACCTATGGCTCCCATGTTGTTTGACAACTTGTTCGGCCTCGAATCGTAGAAAGCTGAAATCTCCATAGTATAGCGAAGGCAGGTGAGCCTAAGAAATTTGATGAAAGTTCAAAAAGAGCTTTTGTAACATTGTATCGACTTTTTCAATTTTCAGTTATAGTTAACAAAATCGACCAAGTTCAGAAAAAACGACAATATGTCTCGTGTTTACATAAATTATTTGTTGGATGGACAAAGTGTCTTTAAAATCTCAATCTTATTAGTCGTATAAAAAATGTCTAGATATCGGTATAAAAAAAAATTTATGACATCTACTGATTTCATTACTTATCTATTATGAACCTCAATATTATGTTCATAACAGAATTATCATGCATTGGTGGATAGTCGAGCTTTGAAGATCCAACTTTGTGACAAGCAATTTACACAATTCAACAGGTGCATATCAATCTTGTTCACCTTCTACATGGATACATGCTTCTAACTAAAACCTCTATACAATCGTACTCTAAAAAAACACCTCTAGAAAAAGAAAGAAAAAAAACCCTCTAAAGATCAATGCATGTGTTCTTATAAAGACTAATTCATGAATGCTCTAATGAAGTAATGAATCAATTTGGAGATTTGTCTGTTTTTCCTTATAGAATTGAACAACAAACTCGAGGAAGTCCCTTCAAGCAAATACAAGTAGGTCCGAAATAACGAGCTGAAAGTCTTATTAGCCACTATATAATTTTTCTTAGAAAAAAAAAATGACCTAATTTCTTCAATCCACGTCAAACATACATTCAAAATTATTTATATCAAACAAAGAAAAGAAAAGAAAACGGTGTTTGCAACTCCACGCGTCCTTTAAACAGAATCAAAACCTAATAACTATACCGTATCCCCAATCAGTAACATTAATAGAGTTACAGGCTTACGAAAAATAAGCAAGCTACCCAAGGTCTGCTGTTTGTACATTAGCGATCCTATCGAAAACCCAACTGCTGTAAATATGCCACCATAATTATATCGGGGGAGCCTGGAAAGGCTGTCCATAATAGGCAGCAGCTGGGTTGGCCGAGGTTGATGTAAATACGGGAGGGTGTGATGACATCATAGCAGCTCCATGGTTACTGCAAGATTTTATAGTAAATTGAACCGCTCGGAAATCAAAAGATGACGGGGGACTACAAACAACAAAAACATGCTGGAACCTTTCTGAATTAAAGCTGGTGTTTTACCTGTTTGCATAAAGTGCATCAGTATGTCCATAGGCTTGCAACAAAGAATTCGCCTGCAAATAACTATTTGCTTGGAACAAACTATTTGGCATTGGTGGACTGCAACAAGCACAAATCAATCTAATTATGTTGATCAATGTCAAATTGATATAATAATAAAAAAACAGAAGAAAAACGAAGTACTTAAGAAAACGTAAAGCAATATGCAATGCGCATGAGGTAAAAACAAATACAGAAAATAGAAAACTTACATTGGCTGTTGAGCACCAGTTTGTTGCATCAACTGGGAATATACATATTCATCAATTCTTTGCTTAGCAAGGCCAACCTGTTAGGTTGAGAAAATTACATAACGAGATACTTTAAGAACACTGATAAATCAAATTGGTGATGCATATAGCTAAACAAGGAGTTCTCATTCTGTTCATTCAAACAAGAGCAAAGCGAAGATTAATCCATCTCTCTAAAACTTGACAGCTCTACTCTATATGTTAGATTTACGATTGCTAAAAGAAACTACAAAATTCAGGTGGGTACTCTTCATTCACTGCAGAAATCCTAAAAACAAGTCGACTACAGGGCACAACATGGAAACGAAACAACCAGCCCAACCGTAAGAAAGTAAACCGAAAAATTAGATTTATTTTTCTACCCCTTTCTTTTGCTTGAGAGAAAAGAGTTTTGGTTGGTTGCGGGGAGAGGGAAATGGGATTTCTTTCTTAACATTGTAATACAGCTATTCTGCCAGAATAATCCAAGGCTACCTGATGAGCACTGCCACCTAAATGGATTTGCCTTTGTGTTCGTTCACCTTTCCCACCATAAACCTGCAATAGCCAAAACAAAGCTCCGTGAATTGAAATTTTCTACTAAATTATCTCATCGCCTCACCAAAAGGAAAAATGATGATAGAATCTATAATAATAATAATAATAATAATAATAATAATAATAATAATAATAATAAAATTCAAAACCAATGGTGTACTATAAGCTCACGCGCCTAAAATTGTTTCGAAATAATAATGCTCAAAGTGATTGAATCACAGTAATAATATATAGATTAAACCAACTGCACTAAGATATATACAGAGAGAGCGAATAAAATGTTGCAAATTGTACATTTACACGGTGTCTATGCTTAGGTTGCACATTTTTTGTTTGAGAGAGAGAGAGAGAGAGAGAGAGAGAGAGAGAGAGAGAGAGAGAGAGAGAGAGAGGGTGTTATGAATGAATGGGGCAAATCTTTATGAAATCATAATTAGGCGGTATTTAACTGAAACTTTATGAAAACATAAATAGGTGATATTTAACGGAAGCAACTAGATTTTAAACAAAATTTTCAACCAAAAAGAGAAAAAACGAATGAAAACAGAAGTATATAATTATGAGCGAGGAAACGCTGAACTTCTCATGCAAACGGCACAGTACACTGAAATAACAGCAGAAATCAGGAGCTAAATTCTAATATCCAAGCAGAGCTTACATATGAAAGCCAATATACCTTTATAGTTGCTCCAGATTCAGTTCTGATCCTCGAAATGTTTGAACCGCACCTTCCAATCAAGCCGCCAACCAATTGTTCAGGAACCATGATCTCCAGATTTACATATTCAGCTGCAAGAGTGGTTGTCCTAAAGATCATGTTGTTATGAGAAAAATATTAAGGTTTCATACAGCAGGATGCAGCCAACAGATTTAGCATTCATTATGCATGCCATGGACAAGATTGAACAACCTGAATTTGGATCCACATATTGATGAGGCTGCCGACTAAAGCCAGGATTTGGATTGATGGAAATTACTTGTTTAGATGGATTATCCCTGTACAACATTAACTAATAAGTATAGGTAAAGAATTTTTAGAAGCTAAAGAACAAACACATAGTGGGGGAAGAAAAAGAAAGAAACAAAAGAAAGTTTATTAAACCTCAGTTGAGATCCAATCTCCACCACAGCCCTTAATACTGCAGCTACATCTCCTGAAATCTGCAATTTTGGTTGTCCCCCGAAAGATGAGAGAAATAATCAGTATAATCCCAAAAAATAATAATAAAAGAAAAAGAGATTGTGAACGCGGTCTGCTATGAGCAAAAGAATGTGCCTAAATGTTTTGTTTTCTATATTTTCTCATATCTTAACCATCTCAGTAAGTGATCCAATACACTGATCAAAAGATCCTCTAACTCACGCTAAAAACAAGGAAACACAAAATTCATTGTTAATACTTAATACAAATATATCCAGTAAGCTGAAGCATTGTGAAAATGAAAAAGCATACTAACAAGCCACCCAAGACTACTTAAAGTGGCAACGGCATCTAATCTCCTACCTGCACTACTCGATCAGATTCATGAGCAGATGCACATAAAGGAAGCTGACTTTGAGCAAGAACCGTGATAGTAGCTCCTGAGGAGATTCTCAATTTATCAATGTTTTGACCATTTACTCCAATTAAACCACCTGCTTGAGAGCCTGCAATCAATAGCCTAATTGTATTAGCAGCTACATGTCCAGCACCAACATTATGTGCCTCGGCATTAGGTTCATCATCCTATCAGAATGCAGACAAATGAACACCACATAACAAAGCTCAGGAATAAGTCAACTCACCAAGAAGCAATAAAATGCATAATAAGCACATACAAGACACACAGCCCATAAATAAGGGTGCCAACAAAAAAACACAAGTGCTATGGTTGTCAAAATCAACAATATATTCAACTAGTAAAAGGACAATGTTCACACACCTTCTCCAAGATTTCTAATTAGTATAGAAAGACATCTCGTTGTTAATTATTTAGAAACAGTTATGACATACTTGGCCAAAATTGGAGAGCAAGAAGGCAACTAACATAAGTTCCTCTGGGTAGAGACTTGAAGGAGTGGAAAGTGGGGAAAGAAGAAAAGGAAGGGGAAGGCAGGAGGAGCAAACGGCAAGAGACTCAGAGGGAAGAAGGGGAAAGGCAAAAATTTGTTTGGGGGGGGGGGGTGGTGGGGGGTCAGTGAATATCAAAGATCAATTTAGAAACATGAATATTTCGTGATAGTTAAACTATTTTACCCCTCAACTTTTCTGTCATTTTAACCTGTTCCTACTCCAGCAAATTTTATATGTTTCAGAGGATTGTAAAATACTGTCCTGCCACCTCAAACTAGAGCTAACCAAAGCTTTATTATGAGAATCAATTTTGCTTCAATACCTTTAGGCTTTACCTATTGCTGACTAGACTAGAGTATTCCGGACTCTCACATTTATGGGATGTTAAAGAAAAAAATGCATGACAGTTATAAAAGGATCACATTCACAGAGGAGTTTCACAGATTTAAAGTTAACTGTGATGAGTTGGCTACGATTATATTTGCAGATTAAATGTGGAAGGAAATTGGTGTAGCAAGTTTGAGGGGAGATTTCCTTATGCAATACATTCTTCTAAAAGTAAGTCACATTACCTTAAGGATCAAACTGACAATCTGATGAAGGGCCATCTCTGAATCACAAAATATGTTATCGCTGTCTTTAGAACTTATGATAATTACTCTTTCTTCATGTCTCTGCAAAATATCAGAAGATAGTGGTAAGTTTATATGCTTTAGTATGCTAACCAATATTACAACAAGAAATAATTAACATATTGAGAACAAGCAAAAAAGGCCCTATATGTGATACACTATTCCCTTATATCAGTCAAAACAAACTTTTTTGTGCAACCAAGAGCTATTCTTCTCTATACAAAGGTCAGCGGAACTAAAGTTTTCTAAAATTCAAAATACATAGAACAGTTAAGCATAATTTAGACGCAAAGAATCTGTAAACAAATCGAGATTTTGGATGGATAGGGGACAGACCTAAACTTTGGCAATAAATGCACAGAGAGGATGCTCCCAAAAGCAGCACCAACACTACAGATAAAATTCTTAACGTTCCTCTCAGACTGCTACACATGTTATCAAAATTCCTACTTTCCTTCTTATCTCTACAAACAATGCTACTCTAATATATTCTTCGAATTGATCAAGTAAACTTACACCTTCCATTGCTATTCTCACCAGATAAATTCCAAAAAACAAATATCAACGAATTTCGAATACTCACAGCAATAGCATCGGCGATTTTGATTGTAGCTTTCGTCTCTTCACGAATTTTCTGAATACGATGTCCTACTCTACCAATAACCTTCCCAATCTGCCTCGAAGGTACCACGATGCGATACAGAACGTCCTGTGGTACTTTCACCCGCCGTTTAGGAGCCGGCACATCATCCGATGTCCCGGCCTCCTCAGCCGCGCTTTCCTCATTCCGAGGACGTTTCAGAGTGTTCGATCGATTTAAATCTTCGATAGCTGTCGTGGAAGAATACGCCGGAACCGGAGTACCGCCGGCCGACGGCGGTAGCAGTGCAGATTGCGGTGGCGGAGGAGGTTTAGGGTTTACAAGGAAATCGTTTTGCTGTTGAGGTTGAGCCATTTTGGGTCGGGGCGATGAAAAGAATTATTTTGTGAATATTGTATATATAATTATTAGTAATATCGTTTTTAGTCCTTGAACTTTTAAATGGCGTTTTTTTTTTTTTGCTAAATAAAGATTTACTCATTAATCGTAAAATAGTCAAAGTCATTACAATCAAAAGATAAAACGCAATTACAAGAAAAATAAAAGTTATACAATGGTGTAAACACCATGATAACAGATAAAATTCCACACCCCGGATCGGATAAACAACACAAAAAAGGTAAAAAAAATAAATACATGATAAAACTCTTCGCAACAGCTTCTCCGAGATCCCTGAGCAAAGCAGTAGTAAGCTTTCGGCTTTCATCACCTTTCTTAGAAATCAACAATCTACGAGACCATGGGCGTATCAACCGTCTCATAGATTGTCTCGGAAAGATGATGAAAAATGAGAAAGGGCCCAGAGCAACTCCGGGTTTAGAGATAAACTCCATATCTGGAAGGATCTGAAGTAGGTCTTGCATTTGTGTCTTGAATCTTGAATAATACTGCTTTGAAAAAATTTCATCAAGATTTACGGCAAAAGAAGGGGTGAACACACCAAAAGTGGAAGGAGGATGGCTAGATCCAACCAAAAATCTAGCCATGAAAGTCAAGAAATGAAGAAACTTCAAGAGGAAGAAAAGAGAGAAAAAGAGGCAGTAGGGTGAGGAGCACTTTTAAATGCCGTTAATAGCTATTATATCATTTCATAATATAATTCATTTTTAGTCCTTGAATATTATTTTGACTTTTGATTTTGGATGTTTTTCATATTCATTTGCTCTAACGTTCTCTAAAGGATCAAGAAAAAAATGACTCGGGCCTTCGTATCAATTGAGATGATTCAATTTTTGTCTCTTCCCAGATATATATATATATATATATATATATATATATATATATATATATATATATAAATGGTTACGAGTTGAGATTTTGTCAATGTCTACATAAGCTCACTTTAAATTTGAAGAAGTAAAGATTGAAACTCATATATTTTCTAAAGAAGGTCCAAACGCATATGCTTGAGAATTATCTAAGAATCGCATAAGAAAAAACACTATTTCTTTTCACACAAATGTTGCACAAAACAAGGAAGAAAATAGATTAAACATATCAATTTTAAAACTAATAAAAATCATATGAACATGAGACGCATTCGTTATTCCAATTTTCAAAAGACCTACTTAAAAATATAAGAACATAGTGAAATTACCTTTAAAAAATGGAAGGTGCTAGGCGGCTAAGACTTAGCCAATTGATTAGCTAGAAACCCAAATTGAAAAGATAAAATGTCTAATATACCCCTCTATCTATATATGAATATATTTATTTTATTTATATTTTTAAATGTCTAAATGTCTATTATACCCCTATCCCTATAGCCTACCCATCATCATCATTGCTGCTATACTGTACATTTGTAATTGTATTTAATTTTTTTTATTTGCTGAATAATTTTTTGGATGTTGTTCACTTCCTACATCCTTTAGAATTATCACATCCATGAACAAAATTACCACTTCATAACATTGAACTAAAACCAAACCTATGAACACATAAAAAAAACTCTTAAAATGAGAATGAAATCATGGCTAAGAAACATCACTAGCAAGTCTTTATGAGTTAATATCACCAAGAACTCAGAAAATATCACCGAAAAATAACACATTTTTTTTGGAATTTTGTTTGCATCAAAATTAAAGTATTCTTTTCAACCTATGAACACATAATAAAAACTCTTAAAATGAGAATGAAATCATGGCTAAGAAACATCACATCTTTAAGATTAGCAAGTCTTTATGAGTTAATATCACCAAGAACTCATAAAATAACACCAAAAAACAACACATTTTTTTGCATCATAATTAAAGTATTCTTTTTGGAATTTAAAAACAGACTAGGTTTGGTTTGGGTTTGGGTTTGGTTTGGTTTCACTTTTGGCGGGAAATGCTCAAAATTTGGCCTCTAAAATAGGCGGGAGAAATTCAAATTCAAATTTTTTTTTTCAAATAATCGTCCAATTCTAAATTTTGGTCTCAAAAATTTGGAATTTGAACATCTCCCGACAATTTTGAAATTCAAAATTTGGAATTGAACGACTATTTGAAGAAAAAAATTTGAATTTGAATTGCTCCCGCTTATTTTAGAGGCCAAATTTTGAGCATTTCCCGCCAAAAGTGAAACCAAACCAAACCCAAACCCAAACCAAACATTGTCCAAGCACACCCTATGACTTTTCTAGAAAAGTCTTCAGATTAAAGTCATGGCCCTATCTTCCCCTTCTTCTTCCACCAACGCAGCATCCCACATCACCCCATGCCGCCTCCAACCGGACTCCCAGCGGCCTTGCTCATGCTTCATCGACACCGGTGAACTCACCGTTTCGCAGTCCGCCACCCTTCTCCTCTCTAGTCATTAATCCATCACCAGAAACAAAATTCCTGCCAGAAACGAACACCGCTCCCTGCAATCCCATAATATACATGCTTCCCGTAATCCGAGGAGTCATATCTGGCCAAACCGAACCAAAGCGCCGGCTGGATACCATAGCCGGCGATACTGAAAACCTCCCTATTTTCCAACTCCCGGTCCATTCGTGACCAGAAATTCGGTCCATCCAAGCCCAAAACTTACCTTTTGCTATATAATTTAGAAATAAAAACAGAAACAAAAGCTTCTGTTTCCTATGTTCCCAATCCTGGTGCAATACGCCGAGGATTATTACAAGAACCAGTGTATCTGGTTAGCAACGGTGATTCCAGAGAGTAAGAAAAACGGCAAGGGTGGGAGCCCATCGTCCGGCTTAGAAGAAACGCGCACAAACGGCAGCGTAGAAGCCCTAGAAATCTAAGGAGAATTCCGAAGTTTTCGGAGCTAGAGAGCATTATCTCAGAAAGACATATATTGATATATTGGTTAAAAAAATACTTTAATTTTCACTATATATGTCTTGAACGACTAATATTATGGAATGAATTGAATACTATAGTTTAGCTTCAATATTATGTTTTTGGATTTTTGTCTTTCCTAGTTTGCTCATTTTCTTGATGTTTGAGATATTATTATCTGGCAGGTTATATCCTAATATGTATATCTAGTTGTTAGAATTCGCCTAGTTTATTTTTTGGCAAACCACATATATTTAGTCTTTCGATTATTTTTGAATCATTACTTGATTAATTTGAGATTTTATATATATATATATATATAAAAGATTCATTAGTTTAAAAATAACAAATGTACGTACATTACAATTTTAGATAAGTATTTTATATCATTTAAAATTTAATGTTATTTTATTAGAATATGGAGGTAAATTTCTTAAGGATGGTCCTAAAAAATGAATGGAATATTACAATACAGAGTTTATTCTTATTTATAACTGGTCCCGAGTTGGGACCATAATTTTTTATTATTACAAGGAGGTTATTCTTATATAGAATATTACTGCATAGAGGTTTTACTGTATATGTGTGTATGTGTGAAAACAATATTCAAGTTTGATTATGATCTAATTAACTTTAGTTTGCAATTACTTTGGAGTAATTTAGTCATAATCGTCTTTTATATTATAAAAAGGTTAACCTATTATGTTAAAATTAGAGAAGAAGCAAATATAATTTACTTTAAATTTATTGGACTTTTAGTTGCTTAAAGTTTTTTAGAATATCTTGATGGTCTTCTCTTTTGGGTAGAGTCCTTAGGAGATTGTTTCGGTCAGTTAAAGCCTCATATGCTCTTGAAATCTTATTGTGACTATCTTAACTAAGTGAATTTAGCCACATTACGGAATATTCCTTTCGCTGCAATAGAAGAAATAATTGAGGAAAATCAAAAGCTTACTGATGAAGAGAACAAGATTGAGGAAATTAAAGAAAAATAAGTGATAATTTGTGTTCGCTGATCAAAGATGAAACCGCATGTAAAGACTATATAAATTGGTGACATAAACGTAGATATCCCTCTAAAAAATAAGTATGAATGTGTGAATTGAAACCCCGTATGGACATCATCATCATCTTCAAGGCTAAATATTAAAGATGAAACTGTGAATTATGAGGAGGAAAACTATGAGATGCCAATTAAAGTTGTGGAAGATGGTCACAAGAGGTGTTGGCGAGGATCAAAAGAAAAACAAGAAGAACAAGGGGTAGAAGAAATAGAATTTTCTTGTTTTCTTATGGCAAACGTATTCAAAGAATGTTATAATTATCTTTTTTTTATTTTTTCTTCCTGAAATGTTGTCCTTTTTGTTTGAGATAATATGAATTTTTTAAATTTTATTTATGATATATTTTAGGATTTCGAGGTACTATATATTTTGGTTATCTGTTTATTTTATAAATGTTATGTAAAATTATAACTTCCGTTTGATGTGCTTTTGCATGATTGACGTCATGAAATAACTAACAACAACAACAAAGCATTAATCTCAAGTAATTTGAGAGAGGAAAGAGTTAAATGACTCACGAGTCTCTTTTGTATCGTATCAAGAATGTCACAGATAAAATCATTGATTGTCGAATTGATCGCGAAATTGGATCCCAATAGTAGCTGTGTTGCCCCCAAAGATGCTTTATAAAAAGCCGGTCCACAAAAGTGAAAGTACGCAGTCCGAATCGCTATGCGGAACAACCAAAATTCTTGAAAATTATGTACTTGCAGAAACGCTTTTCAGGACAGGCGTCCTTAGACACAAAACACATCGTAAAATCATGACAGGTGTCCATTTTAAATCAATATTAACCGTTAAAAATTCAATCTGACGGATGAGAATAAATTTAGGAGCTTGTGAAGTTTCAATCTGTTTTCCTCTTTATGGCATCACTTCATTACATTGTAAAGTTCCTCAACAAAAAGAGTTTTGCTTCTTGAGAAAATTTTACATTAATTTTTGTAGCAAAAAGACCTGAAGAAAAAAGATGAGTGCACCAGAATCATTCTTCATATGGGGGGTTTTGAACTAATTATGTACATCTCTTTTTCATCAGGCTGGGACGTATGACTCGAGCATCAGCTGAGCTGAGACGGGTGCTTTTATCTGAACAACCAAATACGTATACTTCCACTGCTTATCCACCTTGTCCTTGAACATTTCTGCATAAACTGCGCCATTTCCACGTGGTCCACGGATAAAGAAGTTGATCTACATTTCATGGAACGGGCACTTAAAACATTAGAACAGGCACAAGCCAGAGAGCCGGGGGTGGGGGGGGGGGGGGGGAGGGGAACTATTTTTAATTGTAATAAGCATTCAGAATCAGAATCAGAATCAGGAGCAATTACTTCAACGTGCTCAACGCCGTCTTCATCTTTCCATTTCCTGTTTGGAATGCGCTGGCGAGCTGCACGGTTAGCACTTTCTGAACCAAAGCCAATAATGGGCGATCCAATTCTCACCCTAACCTGTAGCAGAGAAAATCTAAACTATTTACACCAAGAAATGTAATAAAACAGTGAAGAAGTTTTGCCATTTTCATGCAACGATACTTATATCAGCCAGAAATGAAGGCAATAAAGGACTTCACGAGATTAATATTCAGGTAAGAACATACTTGGCTATCATTCTGAACCCTATCCAGAGCCTTATCGAAAACTCTGTACCTGTTGAACACAAAAATCGTCTTAAACCGAGTGAACTGAAATAGTGCGAGTAAATGAATGAAAAGAAGCTGAAGCTGAAGCTTTAGCATCTAACTTGATCAGGAATGTGGTCTTACTCTTTTGGTTGAAATACAAGTTCGGTGAGAACTGCGTAGAGCGCTGTACAAGCAATCAATATTCCTCCTAGAATGATCACAGTATAGCTAGCACCTTCGGTAAATGTAACTGGCTTCTCAGGAATGTTGTATGTGGGGGCATCGAATGGATCTTCAACAGTAGATACATCTTTCCTAGCCTGTTAATAGCAAAAAAAGAGGACACATATGTTCATGTTTGAAACAAAACCGGGATGCTTGAAATGGAAATAAAGCAAGACGGTAACATGGATGCTCACGGTCAACCAGTGCTAAAGCAGGGAAATACTAGCGAGGTTAGCAAGGAAATTATCGTTTCAAGGAGAGGGAGCCCCAACCAATAAAAGTGAAAATAGATTCTAGTTGCACTAGCATCGATCGAGTTTCATAAATGCAAACTGGTTTGACACCCGAACAGCAAGTGTTTCCATTGGACCACCACATTAACAGAGTAATTTGAATGCTGTGGAAATGTAACAGAAGATGAAGCAAACAACGAAATCATGCTCTATTTGGTCAAGCATAGTACTGTCAAACGGACCGGTCCAAGTCCGCAACTGACTCTCTTTAAACGGACCGGACCGGACCGGACTTAGTCCATTTTTTTGCGGACCTCAAAATGGTAAGTCCATACCCAGTCTGCTTATAGTCCATGGATTACAGACCGGTCAGCGGACTCTCTTTTTTTTTCTGACAATTTTTAAAGGAAATAATAAAAAAAAACTTGAGATTAATGAATCATAACATAAAAAGGTTATGTTATGATAAAATTAACAAAACAAATCATGCAAACACAAAAAACAAATAGATCATCATCCACTCAAAAAAAAAAAAAAAAATACGCATCATCCAAACTCCAAAGTCCTAACAACAATTAAAATGTCTGAAGATCAAAGTCCAACAACAAATTAAACATTCAAATAATGGAGAGGGAGAGAGAGAGAGAGAGAGGCGCAAGGAAATCGAGAGACAGGGAAGGAAGTAAGGAGAAACTAGGATTTGGATTTTATATAGATTTTAGGGTTAGAAATCTAAAATCTTTGAGACTTTGACATTAGTCACAATACTAATGAATATCAATGAGTCAAATTTTGATATATAAAATTAAAACATAAATTAAATAATATATACGAAATAGTTCGGTTTTGGTCCGTAAAGTCCAGGTCCATTTTTATATTTTAATTTCGCAGACTAATCCACGGATTAATTCGGGTCCGGTCCGTGAAGTCCAAGTCCAAACGGATACGGGTACAAAATACCCGCATTTAAACGAATTTTTATTTTCGAGTCCATATCTAGTCCATTTCTTGCGGGTTACGGATAGTCCGCGGACTTTCGGTCCGTTTGACAGTACTAATCAAGCAGAAGCCATTTGCCTCAAACATCTTTCTAGCTATAGCAGTGATCGACATATAGATTGTAACTTAGTAGGTTTACTGAATCAAAAGTATGGACTGCAGCATGCGTAAAAGATGTGCTCGGTATCAATGTTGGTCAAGACTTGTGAATTTATCTCTATTATGTTACTCTTGCGGACTCAGAAAAGATATTACAGAGAGAACGCAAGATGTATAGAAGCCAGAAAAAGCGATAGCATCCCATCGTTAAAAAAATTCCTCATCCTCGTCACCAGCATATGCCAGAGGACATAGTTGCGCATTTTAGTGATGTTCGGAACTTTGGATTATTAAAGGCATACTTCTCCACTTGTCTTTGAATTCTTAATTCACTAAAATTCTCCTCAAAATTGATAGCGTCCCATGCTCACATGTCGTTTTAAACATAACTTGCATAGTTAAGCAAAGCTTATAAGTTACACAAGTAATTAAGTGAATCCAAAGAACTACTTTCAACATCAGACCAAAGCATAACAGTCATTCACTCCAAATATAAGAAACAACTAAGCATTATAGGTTAGATTCCCATCTCCGGTTTTCTGAAACAAACAAATTCCAAATAAAGGGCAAACCTCTGATCGGTTTTGAGCAGCTGATCGTGATGCTCTTGATGAAAAGGATCTAGCAAAGGATGGCATATTGGGATTCGTTCCATTAGTCCTGGCAAGTTGAAATGGTGTCTGGCAGGTCATCAAATTCCTCCTAATCCACCCCTCTTTCAAAAGCATTGGAAGCCCTAAAGACATTAATCATAGTTAATGGAACATGTAGCAGAAAATGAAGAAGGCCACAAAGCGGAAATTTTGACACCTTTTCCCTCTCTCCTACCACCTGTACATATAGAAATAACAAACCAAAAAATCGCATGTGGGTCAACTCTATGCACTGGGTTTACAATGTGCTACGATAAATAGTTGAAATCCCCTCATTAAGAATCCTCCAAAAAGTAAAACTTTGCTTGCATATATACCTAATGTGGTTAGAAAAAAATCCATTTAATTAGAGAATAGGACGAGAATTGCTATCATCCAGGAAGAAACAACAAGTTTTGGCAGAGCATGTAGATAGCCAAACTACCAAGAAGGCCACAATAATTGGCAACCATGTTTTCTTATATACAACGAAATAGCAACTTAGAAAAGGAGTAATTAAGAAAAACAGTTACTAACCCCCAGCCTCGTGTATGACCTGCAGAATAATGTGAAGAAAAATGATCAATAGAAACTACGAAATAATCTGAAGGACATTGAATTAATTCAAAATAGTCACAGACCTTGGTTGTATGGCCAACACCTCTAGCACAGTTCGAGACAGAACCTAAATTCATCATTTCCTGCAAGGATATAAAGGAGTCAAAGTCTCCAGATGTACACGTTCATAGAATAACAGATTCATAAATGGCAGGACAATGACTAGGCACAGGTGCATTCTCGTTTATGTTGAGTTAAAAAGATATTACTAATTGGGGGGTTATGCTTCCTCATAAATTCAGGGAAAATGGGATTAGTCTCAATCCCCAAAGCCATGCTAGATAATATCGGCCACATTTGTATCCATCTATAGCTTTTTTTTCTTTTTTCTTTTCTTTTCCTCTTTGTGGCCTAGACGTAACGCTTCGGAGACAGCCCCATTATAAGCTCACTGAAAACTACTTTGGACTGAATTTGGTTAGTGAATCATTTTTAAAGCATGTAACTACTCAAAAAACAAAGCAGAGAAGTGCGTACGGATAGTTTCTAAAATGGAATTTTTTTATGATACACTGTCACTATCTCTTACTATACTTAATGAGAAGGATATAAGACAATGACAGAGCTAAACACCCCTTGCCCACTCCCCAAAATAAAGAAGCGAAAATTCACCTCCCAAGTCCCAACATAAAGTTTCTTGCACCGTCTATGATCTAAGAGGGTACGGGCACATTCTTGCAAATATTATAACCCATAAAACCAAAGGAAAGAAGAAATATCCAAAATCCTATACTCGCTCTATTCGAGAATATAAGTCGTTTAATACATTTAATAAAAATTAAAGAAGCAAAAAACAAGGTGTTTTTTTAATCAAAATATCAATATTACTCTCTTGAATATGACGTAATAAATAAGCTCAGAACAGGGAATAAAAAAAAATAACAACTGCATAATAACCCACAAATTATTATAAACAAGAAAATTCTTCCATGAAAACTCCAAACAAAAAAAAATATCGAATTTTGGTCATACCCTTTTCACTAAACCATTGATTGCAGTCTTTTCAATGACTGAAGATGAAAACGGAGCAAAACCCATGTCTGAAACACACTTGGAAGACGGATTCTGAAGAAAATAACTTAATCCATTGCATGATAACCTATTTTTCATCAAAACCCCAGTTTTCCTCAAATGCTGCATCTTTTTTTACAAACTTTGTTTTAGCAAGTCCTGGGCTTGGATTTTAGATAGAAAAAAGCAATTCTTGAGCTTCAATCAATTGATGAAAATTGTAAAATTCAAGATTATAAGTGAAGATAGATATGTATATACACGATTTAATGGGGTTTTTTTCCTCTATGATCCAAAAAAAAATGGAAATTTGGGATTGAAGGAAGGGTTTTGGGTTGAAGGTCACGTGAGACAGGAGTAAGCACGTGACACTCAAGTATCTATAGAATTCATGGGGTAGTGGATTGGGCTTCATGATAAAGGCCAAGATAAAATCCAATTACAAAGTCCAAAGGAATTGGGCTAATTCATACACAAGTTCGTGCGCTACTATACTTGTGTGACTGATCATACCGTCTCCTAACATGAATTGAGTGGAGCCCAAATTTAAAGATATGTCTGACCAATTTATGTAAGGAAGCTGTGAGGCCAGTCTAAGAATAACGATTATAAAATTGAATTTTCCCAAACTCGTCGCTAAAAAAACTTGTATAATAGTGATTTGTGTGTATCGGTTTCTATTTTTTATTGTTTCGAGTTAAACAGTCAATCACTAAATAATTATCATAATTGTTACATGTAGTATCTTAAATCTCTACTAGCAATGTCTTTATATTTACTTTTAACTTCTTTTATCTCTACTCAAGAGCGGGCAAACCCTCTCTTTTTAGAGACAGGTAGTATTAATTACTTCTTTAATTCTCATTTAATTGTCGTTTAATATATATATATATATATATATATATATATATGTTTAACATATATCCTTTTAGACTCATCGACTTACTCTCTTATAATAAAAAATATTTTGTCTAGTGGACTGTCTTGATTCAATTAGTCGACACTCTTTAGTATATACACAGTAAAACAACGATTAAAAAATCACATCGAATTAAGTAATTATAATCCCGTTAATAATGCAAAATTATCCTGAGAGATTGGTGTGAAAAATTTCTAATAGGAGAGATAAAGATAGTGATTAGTGATCCATTTAGCATGGTCCTTCTGCTAATTTTACATACGTAATTCTAGTTTGATAATCTCAAGTCCCGTAAAAGATATTGGATAATGTCCCGTAAATAAAATTAGTGGTATACAAGTCTTATTTAAAGAGTAATATTAATATTTTGAATAACAAAGTATCTCACTTTTTACTTTATTACTTTTCGTTACATGTCCTAAACAATGTGATGTCGTTATTACTCAATGGGTAGTGTTATCTGGGTAGATGAATAAGTTTAAAATTTATATCAAAATCAATAAATATAATACATGTAGATAGATAAAAATTACAAATTCACGAGAAAGCGAATTGATTTTTTGCACCATACGTATTTTACTCATTGGTTTCGATATAAGTTTTAAAGTTACTGATAAAACTACTCATATAGTTAATAGTATAATTAATAATAACTTGTAATAATTTCAAAAAAAAAGCGAAAAAAGCGGGAATAGTGGGCCTATTAGTGGGGGAATAGTGCTAACAACCGCCTTTAACAGTTGTTTCCCGCACAAAAACACGCACAAAAGAAAAACGGGAAGAACAATTTGGAGACAACTGAGAAATAAAATAGTAAAAAGTTGGTAGTGAATGAATGATTAATGGATGGAAGATTAAGATTGTATGATGAAATGATGGGTAGTAGTGATCAGATTAAGAAAGGGCCATGGAAGGCTGAAGAAGATGAAGTTTTGATTAACCATGTTAAGAAATATGGTCCTAGAGATTGGAGCTCCATTCGATCCAAAGGCCTTTTGCATCGTACTGGCAAATCTTGTCGTCTCCGTTGGGTTAATAAACTTAGACCCAATTTGAAGAAGTATGCATTATCAATTTCTTCTCTGTTTTTTTAGTTCTACTAGAATAGTACATTTTTGTTGCATTTGTAGTGTGTTTTTTTATGCAGATTAAGTGTTTGTTTTTTGGTTTAAAAGAGATTTTCTTAGAATAAATTTAGACCCAAGTTGAAGAAGTATGCATTTTAATTATTTGTTTTAGTTCTAATAGTAGAATTTCGGTTGAGTTCAGGCTTTGCGGTTTTGTAACTCAACAATTTTTTGGTTAAATATATAACTATAATATTTATATTTGGCTAAAAATAAATTGTCACCACTGTTCGCAGGGGTTTTCGGCTCAAATCAACATGTACTAGGACTGAAAATACAAGGTAGAAAAGCAAATTCACTCACAAATCATCATAAACTCACTTAATTCGAGTTAGTAAACGAATTTTGACCCACAATTAAGTTTTGGGTTGAGAGGAAGTTAATTGAGTTAAAGAAGTATGAATTATGATTCTCTGTTTTAGTACTTTTAGTAGAATTTTGGTTGCATTTGCCCTTTCAATTGTGTTTCTACTTTTTGTGCAGATTATGTGTTTGCTTTTTTGGTTTCAAAGAGGTTATTTTTACTAATGAAGTTGTGGGTTGTTCAAATGTACTGTTCCTGGTCTCATGCTAATTTTTCTGTGTTCTTCTGTATTTGATTTTGGGCTGTTGTGTAAAATGTTTGCAAATTGTATCATAATGCGGTAAATTTCCAGCAATCTGGTTAGTAATTTGTTTTTTCTATTTTTTCTGTTCTAGTTGGTTACTGATAATTGTTATCTGTTCGTGCATGAATAGTAAATTATGTTGAATTTGTCTGTTCTTGCTTCCTTTTTTCCAACACTTCCTCCATGATTCATTTTGCCAATAAAAGGCAATTATTTGAGATTTGATGAAATTTTTTGTGGGATGTGTTTAATTTATTCTCCCGTTTAGGCCTTTAATAGATTCACTCTGAGGGAGAAATTATATAAAGTTTTCGTCTTTAGAAGCAACTTCATGTCGATGGATCATGAATCATGAATCATGCATGTAATGCTTCTCTATGTTTTCTGTTCCTTTTTCAAAGTGGGGTGAAGTTTTCGGCAGAGGAGGAGAGAGCGGTGATAGATCTTCAAGCACAATTTGGGAACAAATGGGCGAAAATTGCGACATATTTACCAGGTAGAACAGACAATGATGTAAAGAACTTTTGGAGTAGCAGACAAAAGAGGCTGGCTAGGATTTTGCAAACACCTTCATCTTCCTCGTCTTCAAACAACAAGTCTCAGAAATCCAGCAAGCATGTCCTTACCATTCATGATGTTCCATGTCTTGAGGTAACATATTGGTTCAGAGGGCTTAGATCTCCATGACTTTTAACATGCTATATTCTTTCGATTAGTCTTGTTCTACTCTATAAGACATGATCCAGCATATATTCTTTTGTCAAAGTATTTCCCTTTGAAGGATTTGACTCCGCATAGTACATCTTCTAGTGCAATTTCGATGATAAAATATCTGTCACTTGGTGATAGAGTCCTAACGTGATAGTAACTTGCGATATGAAAATAACAACTTCTGATGTTTGGCAAAATCTCTCTCCTTATACTGCACTGGAGTTTCCTTACTGGAAAAAAGCCAAATCCCTCTTTGGGTAAAAACTTTAGTGCCCCCCCCAAACCATGTTATTTTGGAAGGATGGTTGTTAAACACTGTACTTGTATTATATCTTGAACCCTAGTTTGTCTAAATTGGTTTAGGAATTGAGTATACTAGTTTCATAGATTACCAATATGAAGGATAAAATGCAGAAGAAGGTTTTAAATGTGTATTAGAGATTGAAGAGTTTCCTAGAGAAGTACTTTTATTTGCATTGTTCTGTTGGTCTCAGATTCTTGAAATATGTCTCTTTATACCTTTCAGGGACCTAAGTTCAGTACATCAACTGAGGAAGAATGGTTATCCAAGTCCCAATCCTGCTCTTCATCTTACATCGATAACTCTGAAAGATTCAAAATGGTGCCATTACCAGACCTCGTGAATGCAAAGCCACTTTACTATGAGCCAAATTTGCTTCAGCCTGAGTTCATCTCCATTGAGAAGAAACCATGCCTTGGCATTGATCAGTCACTAACACAGCTCCCATTTCCTCAGATACCTCTCCAAACAGACTTTACGGTAAACTTTGATATGGTTACTGGATTTGGAGATCCTAACTCTTTGGCAGGTTTTGGACACGCGAATTCATCTGAATTAGGCCAAATGCAGCAGTTTCCGATCATGCCAACATGTTTCGGAACAGAGAGAAGAAGTTCAGGAATTGTTGTGAAGAAAGAAAATGATAATCCTCTAACCCCAGATAGCTTTATGGATGAATTCCCAATAGATATGTTTGATCATATTGATTCCCTTCCTAGCCCTTCTGGTTGGTAGAAGCTCAATGTTGTATCTTAGGTTGAAGACTGCTATGTAGTTCAAATTATTTCATTGTATTGTAATATTTGGCAATTGACAGTTTTACTTGCTTCTTTCTCACAGTTCATGTTCTTTTGTATTGGAAGGAAAGCAATTTAGTTTTCCAGGAGTTTTGTTTAACACCGGCACCATCTCAGTTATTCCGTTTCATCTAACAACTACATTTCAATGGCTGTTTATGGGAAAATTCGATCCTAGACCACCCTTGTGTGACTGGCCCCACAGTCTTCTCATATGAATAGAACGAGACCTACCTGCAGATGCGGGCTCCCTCAATTCATGTGAGGGGCTGTGGGACTAGCCCAAAAGGACGGTCCTAGGATTGAGTGACCCCTGTTTATAAACAATTAAAATAAGTTAATTGTTGTTCCTGAACAAGTGTTCTTAAACAACTATCGACTTTTTTTCAACCTTTGAATCTTTTTTTTTTGCTGAATGAATCTTTGAATGATCGAGATTGTGCAAGTACGAAAAAAATTACTGTCAGCACATGAGCCAAATTGGAGACTTGAAAGTGTATAGCATAGGATCACTGCTGCAAATTAAGCTTCTAATGGGAGTATTCGGAAAACCAACTTCCTTTTCTTGCCTTTGAAGGTTTGCCAAACCAACCCCTAAGACTAAAAACAAAGTTTACCAAGACTTGTCCAAACTTCAAAACTCAAGCTTTTACAAAGATGAAATCATGTATTATTGAATGCATAACAATATTCTGCGCGAGATAAATTAATCGTGTCTACAGAGGGATGAGCCAATTGCAAATGATTGCAGCGATAAATCTCTGCTACGCCAGCAAATGGGGCGTAAAGAATTAAGCAGTCTGGACCTCATTGAACAGGATGCCAGAATGGCCTACGTATGAGAAGTCGCCAGCAGTAAATGACTGGTTTTCACTGAAGAAGATAGGTCTCTTGGCGTGCACGGATCCACAGTAGTCTAGATCATAAACAACAGAAGCCTGCTTGAATGAAGAGAATGCAGTGCCAACTCCTTCTCCTACATAACGTAAAGAGAAGAAAGAAATCATTGAACGCATTAGGGAAATCCAAAGTCGCAGAACTGATGAACTCATCGTATGGAACATAACAAATGAGACAAGTAAGATATTCAGATGATGCAGCATAAAGTTTGGTTTGTGTTATATAAAAAAACATATGATGATACATTCCGGTTTAGTGCTGACACAGTTTGTTATTCCTTAACAGCTATCTGTCCGGTTTAGTGCTGACACCATTTTGTCCGTTATTGCCAAAGGTTAGGCGTGTCCTATCCATCTCCCACCCATACCCTCAATTATTGGGGACTTAATGGGTTATGTTGTTGTTGTTGTTGTATTCCTAAAAAGCTATCTCAGTCGTCGGATCAAACAACCCGATTGCCTGAGATTGGTTCAGAACAGTGAACCTCAGTACAAGAACCAGAATGATGATAACCATTAAATTCCATTTTTGAAATATTAAAAAGGGTACGGAACAACCCGCATCCTCCTTAAAATTCCACAAATACAAATACGCAAGCAAGAGAAGATTACACCTATTAAAAGAAAGGATTTGAGGAACTGAAGAAAATGTGCTTCTTCCCCGAAAACCAGCAGAGGTTTATTTTATTTGTTGTTCTGCATAAAGTTCTTATCCTGTCCTGCTCTATGGAGTTCCAATAGAGGGTTTAATCAACAATCATATTTGATGAATAAAGTTGCAGTAGAACTGTAATGAGATATTGGCTAGAAAGAAGCTTACCGTGTGTCACAAGCAACAAGTTCTCTGAAGGATACTTATCGGCAAGTGCTTTTATAACACGTAAATATCTAGTTCGAGTCTCCGTCACTGTCTCCTCCCATTTTGGCAGCTATGTTCAAACAAAGACAGAAATAATCATAATTAACACAGGTTAAAAGAATGATAATAATAGTAAAGGGTTTTAACAAATACCTCACTATACACAGGCTGGTGGCTCCGATCTACAGTTCCAGCTGGTAGGGACTCTTCGCAATGAGAGACGTCAAAACCAAAGTCGCCATCCTTGGGAGCCATTTCAGGTCTTATGGCTATTGAATTCATCATTTCACACAATCCATACTCGACAGATACCTAAAGTATAAGATAGTGGCTAAAATTTATGTCAACGAAGGATATGCTGCTACAAGAGCAAAGTAGATGATACTACCAGAGCAAGGACAAACTATGGATGAGGAAAGACATTGCTTTTCTTCCATTTTTCCTTGGGGTGGGGGTGAACAAATAAAGTGAAAACTAAACAATTAAGAGAACATAACAAACAAGGGGAAACATATTTAGCTAAGTATAGTCAACTAAAGTACAAACTCCGACTCGCAAGAACATTCAAGAAACACAATAATAAGAACAGTTTATAGTGCAAAGTTGGCATCATAAAATGCATTCTCATTTGTGGACTCAGTCAGGGAGCCCTGCAGAGATAAACTAAAGATTCCATACACTAAAAAGTCCTAAACAGAGCTATTCAAACACTCCATATGTATGTAACCCCCCAAAAAGAATTTAATACAAGTATTTAATAGTGAAATTGGCAGATTCACAGGATGATATTATTGCAGAGAAAATGCCTTTAACTATTTTCACTTTACTCCTTCTCTCCAAAAACTTTTCTCATCTTTTTCTATGCATAAACTATATTTGTTCTACGCTTTGTCCCAATTACGGAATTTTAATGGTGGTATCCCGCACAAAATTGCACGTGCTAGTCATGTGCAGGCAATTTAAAGTGCAAAATTGTCCATTCAGAACCATTTAAGTTGCCAGCATATGACTGAGACGCCCAATTTTGTGCTGGATTCTGTCATAGAAATCACTAATTAAGACAGAGTAGAAAGAAAACTATGACGAAAAAGTTTTTGGACAGAAATAGTAAAGTCAAAATAGTTTAACAACATTTGAAGCCATTTTTCTCTAATATTGTATCCAAGATTTCGCAAAATGCTACTCCTCTGTACGAAAATAAATGTCAATTTTCTTATACATTCTCGATAAATTCTAAAAAAAATGCCACTATTTTTTTTTCGTGTATATGATATTGATATGCATGGATAATGGTGTATACAAGGCCAAGATTATAAGCATATTATGTACTCACACAATTTCATAATATAAGTCGGGACACGTAGCGAAGATTAAGAAAGAAAAAAATAAGGTTTTTAATCAAAATCATATAAAATAGAGTAATTTTATATGATTTTGATTAAAAAAAACCTTCTTTTTTTTTTCTTTCTCAATTTTAGCTATAGTCATGAACGTCTCCTATCAAGGAATGGGGGAATATTAATCAAAATACTAATAATATTATAAAAAAAAACAATAATCTTTTGTCCCAGAAAATATTACAGAATATTTATAAAAAACAAAAAATAACCTTGATCTTGTTGGAAGGATTAATAGTGGCATCGGAAGATGAGGCCATGGAAGTGGGATCATAGTCAACGGCGGAGATGGCGGCGATAACTTCATTAGCAGTCTGTAGACACCGGAGAAATGGGGAAACCAGAACCCGATTGATCGAGAAATTAAACCGACCCATAAAATTCCGACCCTCTTTGAAAGCATATGCTTTACCATCATCGGTCAACGGTGGGTCCCATCGCCGGGAAGCTCTGGCAGCCCATAATGGCTCTGCATTATCTCTCCGTTCGCCGTGTCTCATTACGACGACGTGTTGATCCACCGCATTTCCTAAATTCCGGTCACATTCCGATTGCCCCATTTCGATAAAAAAAAATTCTCTTTATAAAATCAGGAGAAAGATACTCAGAATTTAAATCTGGAAATAAATAAAATATGGATTTTCTGGGGAAGATTTGGGGAATAAATAATGGGGAAAATGTGGAAGAAATCGAGAAAATGATGGGTTTGGGAAAGTTCGTGGAAGGACAATTGGTTTGCTCGACTACGAATACGATAGATCGATAAGGTCGTTAGTTCGAATTAATTAATTAACGACTTTATATGACAGCTTACTGTATCTCCCCTTGTGGAGTATTTATGAAGCGATTTTATATTACATTATGAATTTCAGTCCGGTTCTTATGCGAAATAGTTTTTTTTCGCATGTGCGGAATAATATCAGCCGTCGGATGATATTTTGAACGGTCCAGATCTGGAGAGAGAAAAGTTGCGGCTGGACTTAAAAATTAAAAAAAAAATCTCTCTCCATATTTGAACCGTTAAAAAATCTCATCCGACGGCTGAGATCGTGTCCCGCAGTGCGAAACAAAAATCTATTCCGCATAGGAGCCGGGACGTATGAATTTATTGTGTATACATTATAACTAAATTAGCCGAAATATATATATGACAATTGACCTTTCTTTAATTTTTCTAAGAAAGGGTTATTTGTTTTCACAGAATAAAAGTCTTAATAACTCCATATTTTTTTTGACGCCCTGAGGGCGATTTGCTTTCGAGGGAAAGAGCGGAGAGCACTGCTAGATAGGGAGGCGTAGCATGCCTCTATCGCCCAGGGAGGGAGCTTGGCGCCACGAGGAGGAGAATTTGTTACCCCACGAGGAGATACGATGTCGACCACGGGGACCTCCAGTCTACATGGCCAGATAACTCTTACTACTTGGGCTACCCGATTCCTATGTCTTAATAACTCCATAATAAACATAACTTTCAATAAATAATTTAATTTCATAAAGTGACTTTTGACTTTCTCAGGAAACCAAAAAGTCTAAGAGTTTATATATTTTATTTATTGTTATTATTATTATTATTATTATTATTATTATTATTATTATTATTGTTGTTGTTGTTTTGTCGGTTAGGAAATTGAAGAGTTTTTCCTTTTTATAAATAGAGAAATTATATGAGCAAATATGTCATGTCTTCTTGGTTTCAATAGGTAAGAAATTCATTTTAATAAATGATAAAAATCATGTTTTTACTTGATATATTAATTTCTATCTTTATGAACATACATCTAATAATTTTGTTTTAAAGACAAATTATTTTTTAAATAGTAAGATAAGAGAACATGTGTTTCAATTTCCAGAACATGTTTTTGTTGGTTGAAGGCAGAGATCTTGCCACTTGAAAAATATGGGGTAATAAAAAAATTTGAGACTTGATTCAATTCTTTTCTTGCCTCTTTTTTGTTTTTTTTCTATGTAATTATTTTTTTTTCTTTTTTTTCTTTTGCTATGTAATTATTTTCTTACTTTTATTTGCTTGAGAATGAGGATGGAGAACATAATACGTTATAAAGGGTGAACATTTGTTTCTTTGTGCAGGTATAATGGCTCTTAAAGGTTCCCAAAATAAGCTTCTTGAAGATTAGTAATTAGAGAATGGGCGCAAGGGGGTTGACGGGAAAGGGGTGCTAAGCAGCTCTTTAGTGGCAGAAGGGAAAAAATGTAGGTTAAATTTCTTGGAGGAATTTTTTTTTTTTTTGTATTTTGTATTTTGTTATGTTGATTTCATTTGAATACATATTTTATATAATATGTAGAACATTTATAAAATATGAAAGCTATTTTGTTTTCTAGAAAAAAATAATATTTATGATGATTTTGTTCATATATAAAAATAATGAATTAGCAAGTTTATGAATAAAAAAGTATAATTATTATATCTTATCTAAATTTATTTTGAGACATATTATTATGAAATTATTGAATATAACAATAAAACATTAAAAACTACAACAATCAAACTTGAAAAAATTCGCGCAACAAACCTATTTACTTACAAAAAATTATAGGTGGATGAGTTGATATTTTCTATTTAAAAAAGAAAAATTGTCAAAAAAGGGAAAAAAAGAGAAGAGAAAGACCATTTACTTACAGACCGGTCCGTAATCCGCGAACTATAAACGGACTTGGTATGAACTTACTATTTTGAAGCCTGCAAAAATAAAATAAAAAACCAACTAAATCCGGTATAGTCTTTTGGCCTACATAGACCATTGTCGTGTCGTTCTTCTAAAGTATTGAATCCAAAATCCACGAGAAATTGAAAATGATTTTTCCAAATTCTAGAGCTCTGTCTCGTATCTTGTGTATGAAGACATCCTCCACACAATGTCCATATTTCCTAGGATAACATTTAAAATATAGTCGCAAGATAACATCACAAAATTAAAAATCTTGATATATAAATATAACGATAATAACATCTAATGCATTCATTGAATTTGAAACATTAAATAATTTCAAGGTGACAATTTTTGAATTTTCATAACCAAAAATGTTATTTTCAAAATGTGCCGAATTTTTTTAATAAACTTATTTGTATAGTATACTTTTCAAAATAATCAACTTTCAATCTTGAAAATAGAGTAACCACGAAAGAAAGGCCTCTCGTCTATAAATATAGGCTTCCATTACTTTTTTTTAAGTTCGATTAGACGGTTGCCCCATATAGGGGAGAGAGAACTACCTCATACGAAAAGGAAATAGCCCTAAAAAGGAAGATTAAAGCTTGTCGCACGCAGACAGAGGTATCGAATCCACGACCTCAAGGTTCAATTATTTTTTTTCACTCGTTTCTATATCACCGATAGTTGCCCTTTACATCAATGGAATTCACCATAACCATATCAGTAATAAAAATATGCTGGAATTCTTAAATTTGAAATGAACAAAAACATAAGAAAGATACTCCCTCTATTCTTATTTAATTGTCATTTAAAAGATATATATCTATTCAAATTAATTGTCATTTATATGTCTTTTATTAGGTGTCAATAATTTATTCCAATTATACCCTCAATATATCTTTTATTGGAAAATTGAAAGAGAGGGAGGAAGGAAGGGGTATTATTGGAATTGTGGTGAAAAAATTACTATTTGTTTGAGTTCCTTAATTTTTTCAAAATATCTTAAACGTCCTATATTAAGGAATGGAAGGAGTAGAAGATTTGCAAAGTTGTCTCTCTTTTCATTTTGTGGTGATGTGGCCAGTATTAAACCGTAAGGTCCAATGGACCTTATCCATATAAGAATTCTCTCTTTTTATTATACCATTGGCCACTAAGAGCTTCTCGTATTTTGGTAAAAAAAATTTGCTCATCGTATATAAAAAATCCGACAATCCAATTTTTTGTTAGGGCGAACACCTATTTTGATTTTATAAGACTATTATATAAAACAATTGTTACATACATTAAATCAAGTTCTTACTAAAAGAGAATACATATGGTAGAAAATGTAACACAAAAAAAAAAAAAATCTGTAACTCGGGAATAAAAAATATCAATATATTGATTTTTTTGTTATTTAATAATATATCAGTTCTACGTCATGAGTTTGACCAGTACCTTGTTGACCTGCTTATTGGCACACCAATTATATAATTGACTGTCAGCCAAATCTAAATCACTCTAAGAGAAGAATTCATTAGTACCTCTTCTTCTTGTTCTAAATCTCAAGAACACCTGAAAATACAGCCAAGAGAAACGATTTCTCTTCGTTTGGAAGCTTCAAAGAGAAAACCCTTCTCAAAGGTACAATCTTTTTTTTATAATCTTGGTTTGGATGTATTTATGATGGATGTTTATGTTTCTTTTAGGTGTTTATTTTGATTCACAATTCGTTTTTTCGAGTCTTAATGATCTTGAATTTTTTATTTTGGTTATAATTCGTTGTTTTTTTTTTTTATTTTGTTCAGCTGCAAAGAATCAAACTTTCCCTCTAATTTGTTCGTTTTGATGGAAAATTTCATGGGGTTTGAGAATAATTGAGATGGTTGCTATTGGTTAAGGGGAATAAATGAACTACTTTTAGGAACTGTAATTGATGTTTCATCTTGGGGTTTGTGTTTACTTGCATAGATGTGATGGTTTAGTGTAAGAGTAATCTTCTAGTCTATGTCGAATTTAGTGGTCATAAAATATGGTATGGCAATTTTGATTGTTGCAGTTCATAAATTCACTGTTGACGGTAAACGTGTTTTTTTATGAAGGAGAAGGGTATAGGAGAGTGTTTAGGCATTTCAAGAAGCGGTTTCAGTTTTTACTTATTGTATAGAATAAAAGGGTTCTAAGTTACGTGAATCGGTGAATGTATATGGCAATGCTTAGATATTCTGAACTGTGATCCTTTTCGACAAATGAACATCTGTATTTAAAGAATTTCATTGTGAATAGGTTGAAGTTGAAACATGATTTTATTATATTTCTTAGTGTGGTAATAGCGTAATGATAGCGTTATGCCTTGAAAGCAATTAGATTTTGTTGTGCAGTGTGATTCGGAGTGGGTATTAGTTGGCAGCTTAAGGTCTTTCTTTTGAGGGATGTATGGACTTTTGGCGTTGATTTCTCTCTCTCAAGTTGGGTTGAGTTTATTGATATTACTTATTATTGGCGTATTTAATTTAGTATTAAAATTCATGCTATGTGACAGTTATTTCAGATATTGGGCTAGTTGTATCTTGAGTAGCTTTTTTTCCGTTCTCTTTGCAAGTTTGCAGATTTCAGTTTTGTTTGCTAAACAATTAGTTTATCTTTTACAGTTTAAAAAACTCCCATCATGTTTGGACGAGCTCCGAAGAGAAGTAATAACACAAAATACTATGAAGTTCTTGGAGTTCCAAAAAGTGCAAGTCAAGATGAGCTCAAGAAAGCATATAACAAATCAGCCATAAAGAACCATCCTGACAAAGGTGGCGATCCTGAGAAAGTGAGTGTTCATCCCCGCTTTTGGCTGTTCTCTGAAGAATGGCTCTGTAGTCTCTCTTAACCTTCTTGAGATGGATATTATTCAGATGATTATTCGATCTATAGTTCTTAAGCAAACAAATTGTGATAGACTGATAGTTACTTTGAGTTCTTTTACGCAGTTCAAAGAGCTGGCTCAAGCATATGAAGTTCTTAGTGATCCTGAGAAGAGAGAAGTGTATGATCAGTACGGTGAAGACGCTCTTAAAGAGGGAATGGGGGGAGGCGATGGCGATTTTCATAGTCCCTTTGATATATTTGAGTCATTCTTTGGTGGGGGATTTGGCGCGGGCTTTGCTGGTGAGAATTCTAATATCTTATATCTTATTTTGCAATCTCCCCGAAGGTAATTTGTTTTGTGCACTTCCTAAGATTTGAAACCCTAAATTTTAGGTGGTAGCGGCTCTCGTGGTAGGAAGAAACAAGGTGAAGATGTGGTTCACACATTAAAAGTTTCTTTGGAGGATTTGTACAATGGAACAACTAGAAGGCTCTCTCTTTCACGAAACGTATTGTGTCCAAAGTGTAAAGGGTATGCCTATGCCATCTAAGTCGATTTAGTTTGCATGTTTTCATTTACTGCTGCATTCTGAATCTTGTCGTTAAGTGACTCTTATGGAGCTGTTTGATTAGCATGTGGAGTGTTTCCCCTAATTCCGACTGAGGTATGGATAGTAATTTAAACAAGTTGAGACTCAATTATTACCGATGGATGGCCGTGGACCTTTAATATTTTATGAATTTCCTTTATAGGACCAAAAATTTCCTCGTTAACAGATAGATCAAGTGTGCTTAACCATGCAAAACTTAGCTGAAGCCTCTGCTTTATGTAGTTCTCCATTTCAATTTTGCTTTTGGACTAGTTCCAATGTTCAAAACAAAATGACCTTCAAAGTGTTTAGGTGCATCTTCGCCTCACTTGAGAATAGAATTTGTGTACTTAATCTGCGTCCACGAGAAACAAGTTCCAGAATTGTACACCTAGCAGCACCAGAGTTGAATATGATACATGCCTTGCATCTTATGGCTGCCAAAGACATCTCCAAAATGATATAGCAAGAATAATTGAGCCAACGTAAGCATATCCTGTAATCATGTCGGAAATTGTTACTAAAAGTTTACTTGTGTTCTTTATACATCAGGAAAGGTTCGAAGAGTGGAGCATCTGGGAGATGTTATGGATGTCGAGGTACTGGTATGCGGATTGTTACGAGACAGATTGCACCAGGAATGGTTCAACAAATGCATCAAGTTTGTCCAGAATGCAGAGGCGCAGGTATCTTTAATCTTTATGCATGTTTTATTGATTTTCTTCCATTGATTACTTACCGACTTCCCAGCATCTATGTGAATCGTGTGAGAACATGCAAATTAGAAGAAAAAGGAAGAACACGAAGAGGAATTATGAATGATGAAAAAATGACTTTGTATCCTTTTCTGGTTGAAACAGGAGAGGTAATCAGTGAAAGGGATAGATGTTCTGAGTGCAAAGGAAGCAAGGTTGTCCACGAAAAGAAAGTGCTGGAAGTCCGCGTCGATAAAGGAATGAAACATAGTCAGAAGATTGTATATCCAGGAGAGGCTGATGAAGCTGTGAGTAGTATTCCCTACTTACGGGCTTTCCATAATTTATCGTATTTTGTTAGTGAAACAGAGCATGAGAATGAATATTTAAGTATTCGCGTTGGTAGTTTTACTTGTTCTGTAGTTATTTATAATCAGCAAATAATGACGGGATTCTTACAAATTCACTAATTTGCAGCCCGATACAGTCACTGGGGACATTATCTTTGTATTGCAACAAAAGGAACATCTAAAGTTCAAGAGGAAGGTGGATGATCTTTACGTAGAACATAGCCTCAGCTTAACCGAAGCTCTTTGTGGGTTTGAATTCGTCCTGACTCATCTTGATGGCAGACAACTTCTTATAAAATCAAACCCCGGTGAAGTTATCAAGCCTGGTAAGAAAAACTCACATTTTGTGTTCATGCGCGTGTTCTTTATTTCCTAGCAAGAGATTATTCTGTTCTTATGCCATCGTTCATGGCTTGTTCTGCAGATCAATATAAGGCAATAAATGACGAGGGAATGCCACAGTACCGAAGGCCATTCATGAAGGGCCGCCTATATATTCATTTTAAAGTGGAATTTCCAGATTCTGGAGCCCTTTCTCCTGAGAAATGTATTGCATTCAAGACAATCCTCCCAACAAATCCCCTCAAACGCTCATCTGATATGGAGTTGGATGAATGCGAGGAAACCAATTTGTACGACGTCAACATTGAGCAAGTGATGAGACAGAAAGAGTATCAACGCCGCCAAGAAGCATATGACGAAGATGATGACGACAATGAGCCAAATCTGCGTCGAATGGCATGTAATCAACAATAAGGAGGTAGTATATGTATAGCTATACATACAAAATAAAAATTACAATATAATATCTAAATCGTTCCGGGTTTTGTACCAGTAGGGGGGGATTGGAGGGGTGGGGGGTGGGGGTGAATCTATAGCCTTTGAATATGTGCTGATGGTTTCATTTGTTATTTTATCAGTTGCTAGTGTTGTAGTCTATTAATTAGGTTATCCTCAGATTCATTTATTTTGATTTAGTTCTTTATTAAGATGATTTACTATGCAAAAGTGATATGCTTCTTTTTAGGCCATTTTGGAGAAATTCTTTTGTGAATGTTTGGTGGATGGTCAAATGAGCCACTTTAAGGCTAGGAATCTTCTGTAGGGAATCTTCTGTACATGTTCGATGTATCATTCTCTCTTCATACTAATAAAAAATTAATGTGTTAGTTTTTTAATTAAAAAAAAATTATAATCTAGAAGAAATAGTGGAACTCATAAGGCAAAAGTAAACATGTGATAAATATCTATTTGTGGGGATAAAAAATGAGATACAGAATGTGGACAGATGATTTTTTACTCATTTTAAGGGTATATTTTTGTACTGCTAGTCAGACATGATTGACTAGCATTCCAATCGGTAGTAGTTACTAGTAAAACTAAGAACGATTGAGATGCTAGTCGAACTTAGAATTATAGCGTGTACCGGCTAATAAGTCATTGTCTTAATTCGTTACAAATATCTATTAGCAGATACTATAACTCCGAAATAGTTATTTTGTAGAGAATATGTGCCATTCGGAACTTAACCGACTCGCTGCCACTCTGAGTTGGACTTCCATTCCAATGGACGAAAAAAGAAAAAGAAAAAGAATTGAAAAGTTTTCTTCTACACAATGATTAGCACTGTCAAACGGGCCGGTCCGGTCCAGTCCATCACGGATTACCCTAAAACGGACCGGAGCGGATTTGGACCAATTTTTGCGGACCAACAAAATGGTGGTCCAAGCCCAGTCGATTGAAATCATGAGCCAACGGGACCGGTCATGAGACCACAACTGATCGATTTCAAATTTTTTTTAATGGAAAAAAAATGGCAAAATCGAAAAAATAAAAATAAATCGAGTGTTTTAAAACAAAATCGAGAAAAATTAAAACAAAAGCAAAAAAATTAAACACAAATCAAAAAACAAAATCACAAAATAAAATAAAATCATCAAATAAAACAATATCATAAAAAATAAAACAAAATCGATCAAAATAAAACAAAATCGGAAAAATTAAAAACAAAATCAAAAAAATAAAACTCAAATAAAAAAAACAAAAAAACAAAAAGCTGAAAAAATCAAAAAACAATTTCTTGAAGGGAGGGGTTGGTGGGCGGGTGGGTGGCTGCTGAAGGGAGGGATTGTGGTGGCGGGTGGGTGGAGGCTGAAGGGAGGGATTGTGGTGGCGGGTGGGTGCGGCTGAGGGGGGGATGGCTGTGGTGGCGAGTGGGTGGCTGCTGATGGGAGGGGCTGTGGTGGCGGGTAGGTGCGGATGAGGGGGGAGGGTTGTGGTGGCGGGTGGGTGCGAGTCGAGAGCTCGAGAGTGAGAGAGAAAGAGAGAAGTGATTTAGGGAGTTAGGGTTTTGGTAGGGTAAATTTTTAAGAGGGGTATATATAGTATAGTTAATTTGGTATTGGGTCGGGTTATCGGGTGACCGGTGGTCCGTTTTTAGTCCAGTGTCCAACCCGGTCCGGTCCCGCATTAGTCCCATGGTCCAAACGGAGCGGGCTATTTTGGCCCGCATTTATATGGACCAACTTATACATGGTCCAAATCCGTCCATATTTTGCGGACCACCGGCCCTTTTGACAGTGCTAACAATGATGGAGGGAAAAAGTTAGGGGTGAGCACCGAATTCGAATTGGCCAATTCGGCAATTTGAATTCGATTTTTTCATTTTTTCCTACTTTAAAAAACCGACCGAATTCAAAACCGAATTGGAGGGTATATTTTTTATTATATAATGTTTAATTATATAATAATAATATTTAATTATTAAAAAATCAATAATAATATTTAATTATATATATATATATTTTTAATTATATAATAATAATATTTAATTATTAAAAATTCGAATTCGAATTCGGCACACCAAATTAAAAAACAGTCAAACCGAATCCGTACCAAATTCGACCAATTCGAATTCGGTCCTGACTGAATTACTGAATTTAAGCCGAATTACCGAATTCGGCAAAAATCGAATTTGCTCACCCTTAAAAAAAGCATTGGTTTCACGAAGTATAGTATAGTATATCTCAAAGGGGAAGGTCTGACATGAGCGGATCCTCCTCTCACATACATTTAGAGAGGACTCACCTGCAGAGTAGATTTCGTAGGCCTTCATATCTCACATGTACTCACAAGGTTCGCCCCACAGCGAATTTTTCCATCTCAAAGGCCAGTAGAACAGTGGTACAATGGCTATTACTATTAGGCCTGCAAACGGATACGGAATTGTCTATTTTGGATCCATATCCATTTTTAATTTTTTCTACCATATCCGTATCCATATCCTAGCGGATCCAAAATATGTATTACCAGATCCGCTGATTTGGATCCGAATACGGATATGGTAAAACTTGTTTAAAAAAGTCCAATTATAATATAATTCACAAATAATTCTACGAAATATAATATAATACAATACATAATCATATTGTTGTTTAAAGTTCAAAATATACAATGAAAGAAGCCTAAAGCCTTTTCACCATACTGCAATTCGAACACCAAAATACAAAAACATATCTTTGTAAACGAGAACCAACGAAAGAAAAATATTTTACACGCAACTTAATATACCTGCGGCGGTGACGGTGATGGTGACGGGAAGGAGCAGAGGCGAGGAGTAGGCGCCGGAGAAGGTAGAAGAGGAAACTGGAAGAGAGAGAGAGAGAGAAGAAGAGGAAATAAAGGAAAGAAATGGAACGGCGTCGAAGAAGGTAGAAGTGGTAACGGGAGAGAGGGAGAGAAGAAGAGGCTGTGATGTTAGGGTTTGTTATCTCTTAACCCTCAAGAATGTATATATACAGGACTAAAATTGCAATATAAATACTTATCACATAAATCCTATAAAATACTTATATTACAAAAAAGTCATAAATCCTATAAATCATGTAAAATATATTGTTTTAGGGAATATATATTGTTTTACCTAAAACGGATTCGGGTTTAACGGATACGATTTTTTATATTTCATATTCGTAACCGTTTTATTCCTCTTATACGCACTCGGATTCGGATGCTGGTATATTGGTCTAGAGTTCTTACCATATCCTAAAAATAAAATCGGATTTGAGTCGGATACGGATAAAAATCCGACCCGTTTGCAGGCCTAATTACTATGTTCAGTCGAAATCATATTTTCTTTTTCTTTTTCGTTTTGAGGATAAGTTTCAATGGAAAATCATCCAATAGAATCCTCTAAAAGACTCATAATTAATGAGTTATAACAAATTCAGTCATGTTACTTCGGTAAAGATCTTCTATCTCATTTTGTATTTTTACTCTGCGTTCCATTACTACAAAGCTAACATGTATCAATACTATTAATTAAAAATTTATAATTTTTAAAAAAAAATGAATACATGACAATTATTTATTAGTGATGGGGACGAGACATGAATTCAGGACATAAGATTTTTTTCCCGCTTAAGTTAAGAATCTTTTGTCTCTATATCTCATTCTCTGTCCCATCAATAAGAAGTTAACATGTGTCGATTTTTTTAATTAAAATTTAAAACTTAAAAGAAATAGTGAAATCTATCGGAAAAAAGTAAACACATGTCAATAATCTATCGATAGGACAAAACACGAGACAATAACTTGGAGAGAAGATTTTTTTTCCCAACAATAAAAAGGAAGAAAAAATTATTTAAAAACATTTCACATGGCTTCCACTTTAATTAGTCAACTTTAGTGTAAAATTTTCAACTTAAAAATCATTCTGAAAATAACACGAAACTTTTGAATATTGTGGCCTCATGTACCAATACATATATTATGGGTATGTCTGAATTGAGTTTTAAATTGAGATTTTGTTATTAATTTTAAATCAATTTTAAATTGAAATTAAATTCTAAATAATCTAATACTTCTTATTTTATTTTCAGACTCTAAAGACAATTTAAATCTTATTTTAAATTTTAAACCAAAGTCAGACACATATATTTCAACCTCATGATCTCATGAACATCATGCATATATTATGGGTACTTACTGTTGGAATATTTTGAAAGTTTGTGGCTGCCAAAAGAACACCAATTCCAGATTATTATTTTTTAAAGTTTGACTGGGCGGTTATCTTATGAAGGAGAGATAAAAGTGCCTCATAAGAGGAGAGAATTTTAGAAAGAGAGATTAAAACATGGCTCATGTATAGAGAGAGTATCGAACCCACGGCCGTGACCTTGTGATCCAATTCCAGATTATGATTACTCAATTGCTTTCATTATCAAACAGTAAAAATATTAAATGCCAAAAGAGGCTATCCCATAATTTAAATTCTTTATTAGTCAATTTTTCTGTTGTGTTGATCAGCATTGAAAAAACAGGGAGGGCAGTCGCCCCCAAAATTTTTAAAAATCATAATTAGACATAGTAAATTTTATATATAGTTTGAAATATTTGATCAAGTTCTCCTCCAATATTTTTTTACAGTTTTTATATGTAGTTATGAACTTCTGACATATTGTTACAATTTTTCGTCCTTAAAATAAAAATTCTGACTTTGTCCTGCATGGACTTATATAACTAGATTTCCTAATCACACATAAATATATAAAAAACAAGTAAACAAAAAAGTCTGACAATCAAATTCTTGAATTGTGTGCTTGAAGAAAATAGTAAAACTCTAAAAGAAAAAGTAAGATACATGTCCATATATTTACGATTGGAATTAAGGATTGGATGGAAAAAAGTATGTGAATATTTTCAACTCGAAATAATAGATATTAAATTCAACATTTTTGCTCTGATTACAATAAAAACTAAAAAAATAAAAAAAAATTTAAACGTTATTCTCGAGGTGTATGGATGTTCTATCAAACCCTCATCAAAATATGTAACTTTTACAAAATAAATAAATAAATAATAATGATGTTTTGTTTTTTTTACTTCTTTCAAAAGAAATGAATTAACATTTATTGAATTAATTAATTAACACTAAACCAATGTCATTTTCAGTCATCACTTCAAAATGAGACACGTACTTATATATATATATATATATATATATATATATATATATATATATATATTTCGCCCCCAAAATTTTTAAAAATACTATTATTTATCAAAATTTTATATGTATTTTGGAAAATTTTATCAGTTTCGCCCTCCCAAGAATTGTTTTGCCGTTTTTATTACTCGATCTCTGTAGTTCTACATCATTGCAGTTTCGCTCCCTCAACACCAAATTTACTAGCCTCGTATATATATATATATATATATATATATATATATATATATATATATATATATATAAATGCTGACTATAAAACGAATTGAAGGAGAACTATTAGGCAAGGAGAGAATGAGTGGGTTGTTCTAAACCACGAAAATTCATATATTTTCTCAAAAGTTTTGGTCCCAAATCTAAATATTCTTTTTTTGTTTTTGCCAAGTGTTTTTCTTTTTTCAGACAAACAAATCTTAAACTATATATTCTTTGGTTTATTTGATGTTTTTTGGTGAATCTTTGATTAATTTGATGAAAAGGAGTTAAAGTTCACTGACCCATATTATGAAAACAAAAACATTATAAAGGGGATGAATAAATTTAAGGGTAAAAAGCACTGACGCCCCCTAAACTATTCCGTTTTTTGGTTTTTGACCCTCAACTAAAAACGGTCAAGTTTTACCCCCTAAACTATTTCGGTTTTTGGTTTTTGACCTTCCATCCATATTCTCCGTTACATAATAACGGAAGTCCAAAAAATGGGGGCATTTTGGAAAAATCATATCATTCATAATAAATAGAATTAAATTTAAGGGAAAAAATGGCCTTTTCAGATTTTTTTTTAGAGGTTGAAATTTACAGTTGGTGGTTGGAGAAGAGGAATGGTACCCTGCTTTCGGCTTTTTCTGTAATTGTTCTCACCGGCGACTTCTTCTTTCTCGTCAGAATAATAGGTTTTTTTTTTATAAAAACAAAAAATTTACGATCTTATACAGATTGCCCAAAAATACCCCCATTTTTTGGACTTCCGTTATGAGGTAACGGAGAATATGGATGGAAGGTCAAAAACCAAAAATCGAAATAGTTTAGGGGGTAAAACTTGACCGTTTTTAGTTGAGGGTCAAAAACCAAAAAAGGGAATAGTTTAGGGGGCGTGAACGCTTTTTACCCTAAATTTAATTATTTTTCTTTGTTTTTGCCAAGTGGTTGAATAATTTAATTCGATTAATTCCTCTTCCTCCTCATATTTCACGTGTTTGATGTTTGATGTGCGTGGTCTAATCAGACAATGATATTTTCCTATGCGCAACATCATATTTTTTGCATATAAGAATCGCATGAGTACACTCATTCTACATCTCAGAACAGGTGTCTTGAATTAGAACATATATTCTATTTTAAATCAATCTTAACTGTCAAAATTTTAATCCGACAGAAGAGTATAAGTATCGTACGTGCAGAACTTACCTCGTTCCGTACTGGAGCCGCTGCGATTTTTAGCGGTTTACCTCTGGGGAGAGTACTCTAGAACGGTGTCATTTCATAATTGAAGAATATTTTATTATTTTTTATATGTGCTAATAAATTTTAATTTTTTATTTTTAGTAGTGGAAATAGTTATCTGGAAACTCAGTTAGTTGAATACAGGAGCGGATCCAAAATCTAGAATTACGTGTGAATTACGTAAACTTAAAAAAAAAAAATCAAGGGGGATTACATTTATATAGAAAAATTCTTTTAAAAAGATGTTAGGAGCGCAGCCACCATACTTTAAATGGGGGTGAAAAATCTCTGTCCCCATCTGTGTGTCCCCGTGTGCCTAACAATCAGAATCTACTATATAAATATTTGTTTCAATTATATATACACATGGTAAATTGTGATTGGTTGAGGACACAGAGAAATACACAAACTGGGACAGCGGATTATTTGCCCTCTAAAAATACACTTTATACCTTATATTCTTTAATTTGTAAAATGAAATACGTGATAACTTTTTAAAAAGTAACACGAAAATTGAGACAGAATTTGACATATACATGTATCAAAGGCTAACGTACGTGACTTACATAAAATAGGTTTTGGAATTAAGCAAGTAGGATTAAAAAAAACTCATAATTCAAGTTACGCCTCTCTGAGATTTTTAAAAATACTATTATTTATCAGTTTCGCCCCCCAACACCCTGGCTTCGTCTTATCTACATGAGATGCAAAATATATTGGTAGGCATTTTATGTTTCCGGTATGTATTTCGTTCTCTATTTCGACAATCATCTATTCGTAGGTATAGAGAATAAGACACAAAATCGAGACGGATGATTTTTTGCCAGAATACATGGTGCAACATTTCAAGCCAATTATTATCTCCTCAACTGGTAGTGACATAGGGAGCCGGAAGAGGAAAAAAAATCGTTTTGCGGCACTTAAGTAATTTTTCGTAACAATTATTCTATGGCACCGAAAAATTAATATTATTATAATGATCAATTATATAACAACTTGATAAAAAAAAATTAATACAGAGTGATATAAATGATGAGGACATTTTGAAGTCCGACTGAATGGTTGCTATATGAAGGGGAAATAGAAGTGCCTCACAAGAAGAGAAGAGAATTTAGAAAGGAAAATTTAAAGTATACCCCATATATGAGGAGGGTATCAAACCCACGAAGACATAGCCCCACTGGGTTATGAACCTTGTGATGGCTTTTCAGGTTGAAGGAGTGTTTTCACATTTATATGCAAGAATTAATTAATAATTGCCACTTTGCAGCAGCTTGAAAGGGAAGTTTGAAAACAACTTGTTAACCAAAACTATTTTTTACTCCCACCCTATAGGAATTGAATTGAATTTCTCATTTTCTATAGAAAATCGATATTTCATTTCGAACAGCTAGTTAACCATTATTGTAAAGTAATAATAGTATTTCATTTTTTGGGAAAATTCTGATATAAATATGGTTATATGAATTTTGTAGTTAAGAATTAACAATTGATGATAACGAGTTAACAAAATCAGTCTCTCTCTTCACACAAAGTATTCTGAACCACAAAGTATTCCATTTTTATCCATTCCTGGTACTGAATATGAAAATTTCGAATACGACTACATAAGTTATCATGCTTAAATATCCATCATAATAATAAGAAGTAATTTTTAAAAATGTTAGAGACTGTTTGTGCCTCGTCCCATTAGTTCTGACTATGTTCAGGAAGGTGAGTGTGGAACAATCAGTTGTTTTTTTTTTTTATCTAATTCCTCACTCACAGTATTTATTTAGCAAGTCATCATGCAAGACACTGATTATATGAATGAGGCGTGAGACCGAAATCAATAAACCAGTGAATCTCCATTTTCTCTATGTCCATGCGTATAAAGATAGAATTATTGGTCGAATAAGAGTTATGTTTGCACGTACATACTCTTTATGATCCAAGTTTTCAGTACAATTATTGGAATATGAATTTTTGACTTATTTACTTTTCTATGATTGTTGGGGTGGGGGATGGTAATTACTTTTGGGTCTATTCTGTCATGGACCAGGTTCATTGGATCATGCGGTCCAAATTTGACCAAATCACTGCATTTCCTTCTCTCTCCTCATTCTGCAGGGATGTGGCCAAATCTGTACTAGCGTAGCTCGCATGAGCCCTAGTCCCATATCAGATATTTCCTTACTTTTGGGAGCAAATTCAAGTACTTTGACATGTAGCTAACAAAAGTACGGTATTGTTTCCACTTTTTGGCTTTGTCCTCTTTCTGCTGAAATTAGACATTTTCGGACCAAAATTCAGCTCCCGCTCCTATGCGGGATAGCTTTTTTTCCCGCACGTGCGGGACAAACTATCAACCGTCGGATGAAATTTTTTAAAGGTTCAGATTTGGAGAGAGAATTTTTTTTAATATTTTAAATTCAGCTGCAACTTTTCTCTCTCCAGATATGAACCGTTCAAAATCTCATCCGACGGCTCCGGTTCCGCATGGGAGCCGAACTGCAAAATTCAGTACTTGATAATACTACTTTCATTCCTTAATATAAAACTTTCAGATCATGTTGTAAAAATTAATGAAGCAAAATTTAAAACATTTTTTTTAATCAAAATATCAATATTACTTTCTTAAATATAAATAGTGGTATACAAATCTTATTTAAAAAATTAATATTGATATTTTTACTAAATAAATATCTTATTATTTATTTTCTTAATTTTTGTAACATATCCTGAAAATATTATATTAAGTAATGGAGGGAATATCATTTAACAACTCCGAGCTTGACCGGTCAAGGACACACTAGTATTAGAGTTCGAATATTTTTAACGAAAAAAAGTCTTGTATGGGTGAATGGTGTCATATTCAAGCGTTCTAAGGACTTATACACTAGTCTCGAGTAATTCTCTTGTCACTCAGTTAACCGAATTTGGATTAGTCATTTAATTATTATTATTTTTAAAACATCCAAATACACCATGCCATGTTCTTAGACATACCCTTCCTATTATTATTATTGAAAGTTAAAAACAAATTAGATAAGAAAAGTTAACATTTATTAAAGAAAGTATACTTGTTATATTCATTTGTTGCCCTCTCTATGACATTAACATTCACACATAGAATTTATCGATTTTACTTTAGAAATAACTGTCCATACAATTGAATTGTGTGTATTTATATTGGGCCAAACTCTTCTCTGATAAGATCCACACATTATCTTTTAAAACTTTTTACTTTTAGGCAACTTAAATAGTCTGAAGTCAATTCAACTTCAAGTTAAATTTAATCTATTTACACCTTTAAAATTCGATTATACTGCAAACTGAAAGAGTATTCAACACATGGAAAATATTTTAAAATTAAACTATTATTATAGTGTGTATTGGACAAATGAAGAAATCACTATTGATAAGACTTTTAATCCGACGAATTATAATTAATATGTCACAACGAGCTAGAATTCAATGAAATAAAAACGAAAAAAAAAGAAGAAGACAGAGAGAAGGAAACAAAAACTGGTTTAGTACTATTGAAAAAGCAGTGATCAAGTGGGTGTTCTAACAATTAAGATTATTAGATATGAAAGGCCCCGAGTTAGGTTGTATATTTAAATGAAATATTTTCGTGTTATATAGAAAAATAAATTAAATAAAAATGGCTCTCTAACTAGTAGCTACATTGATGTCACTGCCTTTCTAGTGGCATTTTCCAATAGTATTCTAATCAATAGTGGGGACATAAACCTCCTATTATTTAGGTATATGAGACAAAGTAGGCGGCTATCCATCACCAAAAGAAAAGGACAAAGGAGGTTCACTATTGGCCAAACGCAATTCAGTGTGAAACATGTATTGTTCTGTACATATTTCGATTGTTGATGTTTTTTTTAACAGTTGGTGTATGCAAATCGACGTTGTTTTGATAAATAGTTGTTATTTTTATCGGTATTTGGTCACTACTTGATGACTGAATAGCGACCGAATATATATTGGTTTGAGATGATTAACGTCACTAATATGGGCAACCATTAAACGACGGAATAGTGTATGCATGGTTTTCGGTCTCCATTCGATCGTTAAGTCTGTGACTGAAAATTTCGGCCGTTATTTTCGGTAGCTAAATAGCTGTTTTCTTGTAGTGAGAATACACATTCTTTGTACAGTTATGAACAATATTAGTACATATGCAGAACGGAAAACTTATTTCCAAGACATATGCATTGCATAATGTCTCACTTTATTTTTATAAAATCAATCTCTCTTGCATTTAAATATGAATCCCATTTTTATAAGTAGAACCAAAATGAAAGTTATATAAAAATGAAGTAGGTCATTATGCAATACATATATTCCTAAAAATAAGTTTCTCGTGCAAAACAGATGTTAAATTGACAAAAAAAAAAAATTAAACTCGTCTAATAATTAAAAAAAATTCCGCACATACAAAAAAATAACATTTGGCTCGCATTGAATCCATTTTACTCAATTAGCCTTGGCCACAGCTTGCCCCATTGCATGAGGAGGGTATCAAATCCACGAGCAGACCCTTGTCCCACTGGGTTAAGGAACCTTTAATGTGGTTAGAGCCAGCCAAACTATAAACCAGAATATTCTCTTAGGGCTTGGAAATAAATATTAAATTCTTGCCCCATTTATGTGGTTAGAGCCAGCCAAACTATAAACCAGAATATTCTCTTAGGGCTTGGAAATAAATATTAAATTCTTGTTCTTCCTGACATGTATTTGGATTAGTTTTTAGTTTAAGAATTTATATCTCGATAATTGAAAAAATAAATTAAAAATACGAGATTAAAAATAAAAAAAAATTTAATTGAAAATTTTGTCAAGAGTGTTGATGCCCAAATGCTCATGAAAATAGATAATGTCAACTTATTCTATCACCACATGGACCAAGAAATATAATTTCCATTTCTCTCTCTCTCTTTTTCCTTTTTCCATTTTCTTTCGGTTAAATTTAAATTAAGGACAAGTGGATTGTTTTCATATGCATCATAGTATGTATAATAATCCGTCAAAAGAGAATTATGTACCTCTGATAGTATCATGTATAATGAATAATCCATCAAAAGAGACAATTATGTACCTTTGATTGTATCAGTGGCGGCTAATAGGGGTGCAAGCTGAGCGATCGCACAGAATCCCAAAAAATTCGGGGCCTCAAATTTTTTTTTGCATATATATATATACTCTTAGCAAAAAATCTGGGGCCCCAATTTTTTTTTTTGTTTATATATATATATATATATATATATAGCAAAAAATTCGGAGCCCCAATATTTTTTTAGGTTATATAGGGCTTTAATTTAAAATTTAGCACAGGGCCCCGAAAATGTTTGAGCCGCCCCTAGATAGTATCATGTATAATATAAGCTCATTAAATTAATAACGTTGAATTAAGGAAAATTTATTAATTTAGAATACACTAATTCAAACTTTATTGGACCCAAAAGCATGTGACCCATGTGTAACTTGGTACAATACATGAATTTAATTTTTGCATCATTAAAAATGTTTTCTTGCAATATTTATTTTTTTTCTATTTGTTACGAGTGTCCCATAGAATCAAGTATGCATTGTAATAAACTGGTAGGAAATTTTATTATTATGTTGTATTTGTCGCTTATAAGATATTGTTAATCTGAAATTTTAGTCTAAGTAAATTTTATAGAATTGCATATACAACCGGTTTAGATATAATATAAGATATGATAGTTTAAGGTTACAATATTTTTAGGGAAATTAGCCTATTTAGTTCCCTCAGTAATTTTTTTTAGCTCGTATAGTCCCCTAATATTTAATTTTAGCCTGTAAAGTCCCCCAAAAAAATTCATTCAACCTGTAAAGTCCCCCAGAAATTTTCGTTTAGCCCGTATAGTCCCAAATGTTTAATTTCAACATGTAAAGTTCTTTATCTATTGATGGGCTGCATATAGAGGTTCCACCACCTCTTCTGCGGCGGAATCAGGGCAGCCCCAAATGCATGTCATCTACCTTAATGAGCGGGGGAATAATTATCAGTTTCAATCAATAAAATTTACAAAATACAAAAAATCAGTATAAAAATGGTTATAAAAAGGAGACCCCAAATTCTATTGCCCTAATTTGGAGGAACCCATTTACCCTAAGTCCTTTGCATAAGAGGTGGTGGAACCTCTATATGCACCCCGTAAATAGGTAAGGGACTTTAGAGGCTGAAATTAAACATTGGGGACTATACGGGCTAAACGAAAATTTCTGAGGAATTTTATAGGCTGAACGAAAATTTTTGGGGGACTTTACAGGCTGAAATTAAACATTGGGAACTATACGGACTAAACGAAAATTTCTGGAGGACTAAATAGGCTAATTTCCCATATTTTTATTGATCAACCAATAAAAAGAGAAAAAAATTACTTTCGTAACTTGTAGAGAAAAAATAAATAAATAGTTGAGTTCATTGTCTACACTCCTAAAAACAAAACCCACATGAATGTTTTTGTTTATAACAATTATTGCTTTATAATATATATATATATATATATATATATATATATATATATATATATATATATCTCTTAGCAAAAAATTCGGGGCCCCAATATTTTTTTAAAGTTATATAGGGGTCTTAATTTAAAATTTGGCACAGGACCCCGAAAATGTTTGAGTCGCCCCTGGATAGTATCATGTATAATATAAGCTCATTAAATTAATAACGTTGAATTAAGAAAAAAATTATTAATTTAGAATACACTAATTCAAACTTTATTGGACCCAAAAGCATGTGATCCATGTGTAACTTGGTACAATACATGAATTTAATTTTTGCATCATTAAAAATGTTTTCTTGCAATATTTATTTTTTACCATTTGTTACGAGTGTCCCATAGAATCAAGTATGCATTGTAATAAACTGGTAGGAAATTTTATTATTATGTTGTATTTGTCGCTTATAAGATATTGTTAATCTGAAATTTTAGTCTAAGTAAATTTTATAGAATTGCATATACAACCGGTTTAGATATAATATAAGATATGATAGTTTAAGGTTACAATATTTTTAGGGAAATTAGCCTATTTAGTCCCCCAGTAATTTTTATTTATCTCGTATAGTCCACAATATTTAATTTTAGCATGTAAAGTCCCCCAAAAAAATTCGTTCAGCCTGTAAAGTCCCCCAAAAATTTTCGTTTAGCCCGTATAGTCCAAAATGTTTAATTTCAACATGTAAAGTTCCTTATCTATTGACGGGCTGCATATAGAGGTTCCACCACCTCTTCTGCGGTGGAATTAGGGCAGCCCCAAATTCATGTCATCTACGTGCTTAATGAGCGGGGGAATAATTATGAGTTTCAATCAATAAAATTTACAAAATACAAAAAATCAGTATAAAAATGGTTATAAAAAGGAAACCCCAAATTCTATTACCCTAATTTGGAGTAGCAATGGCAAGTGGGTTTGGCCCACCCGCGCCCTGCCCCGCCCCGCCCCGTTTAACTCGGCCCACATTCAGGGACGAAGCCAGGAAGTTGGTGTTGGGGGGGCGAACTTGCAAAAAATTCTTGGGGGGACGATAAAAATGGCAAAAAAAATTCTAGGGGGGCGCAACTGATAAAATTTTCCAAAATACACATAAAATTTCGATAAATAGTAGTATTTTTAAAAATCTTGGGGGGGGGGCTTCGTCATTGCCCACATTTGGACCCGCCTAAACCCGTTATGACCCACGGGTTAAGTGGGTTTTACAAACGAGGCGGGTGGGTTGTACATCCAAGAAAAATCGACCCAGCCCGCCTCGCCCCGTTAAAAACCCACAACCCGCCCCCGCCCCGTTTCCCCCAAACCCGTTTAAACCCGCACCATTTAAACCCATATTACCCCCACCCCCAACCCACTTAACCCATATTACCCCAACCCCTATAAATACTCACTCAAATCCCCTCAACTCACACCAAACCCACACTATCATTTTCTACTCTATTTTCTAAATAGAAAATATGGACAACATTTCTCCTAATTCCTCTACTAGTGTTAGGACTAGGAGGACTTCCAAAATTTGGCAAGTATGGGTATTTAATGAGGAAGTTCTCAAAGGTAAATGTACGATGTGTGGGTATGAAATTCGTCACGAACATGGTTGGGGGACGGGAACAATGGTTAGACACATAAAAAATAAACACCCGAGTTGTTATGATTAAATTGTAATTTTTATTGTACTTTTCATTTTAAATTGTAATGTTTGTATTATTATGTTGTTTTCATCTAAGCCCCCCTTATATGTAAGTCTTATTTTGTTATAAATAAAACCGGTATGACTTTTATCTATATTTATTTTTACCAAAATTTTTTTTTTAAAAAAAACACCCAACCCGCTTAACCCGTCCAACCCACCAGGTTAACCAGTGACTCGGCCCACTTTTGATGGGTTTTTCAAACGGGGCAAGGTGGGTTCGTCATTTTCATTTTTGGACCCGCTCGCCCGCCTCGCCTCACCCGTTGACTGGTCAACCCCGCCCCGCCACTGTTCACTGACTCGCCCCGAACCCGCCCCGAACTCGTCGGATTAACCCGTTTGCCACTGTTAATTTGGAGGAGCCCATTTACCCTAAGTCCTCTGCATAAGAGGTGGTGGAACCTCTATATGCACCCCGTAAATAGGTAAGGGACTTTAGAGGCTGAAATAAAACATTGGGGACTATACGGGCTAAACGAAAATTTCTGGGACACTTTATATGCTGAAATTAAACATTGTGGACTATACGGACTAAACGAAAATTTCTGGAGGACTAAATAGGCTAATTTCCCATATTTTTATTGATCAACCAATAAAAAGAGAAAAAAATTACTTTCGTAACTTGTAGAGAAAAAATAAATAAATAGTTGAGTCCATTGTCTACACTCCTAAAAACAAAACCCACATGAATGTTTTTATTTATAACAATTATTGCTTATAGTAAATATGTTTGTCCTTATTCTTTTATCTCCCTCCATTTCACAATATAAGTGATTTAGCATGTAACGAAAATTTAAAAAAAAACAAAAAATATGTTATTTTGCTAATTAAAATATTAATATTACTCTCTTAAATAGAATTAGTGGTATACAAATCCTATTTAAGAGAGGGTAATATTGATATTTCGAATAACAAAGTATCTTACTTTTAATTATTTAATTTTCATTAAATTTCTTAAACAACTTTTATTACGTAATGGAAATAGAATATTCAGGGGTGTCAACGGGTTCGGGCCGGCTCACATAGCTCGAAAAAAAGTGAGCGTGAGCTTAATATTCAAGCTCGAATTTTATGTGAGTCGAGCGTGAGCGTGACCCTGCTCAGCCCAATTAAAGCTCGCACCCGAATAAGAATAATATAATTTATAAATATTATATATAGTACAAATTTCTAATTAAAAAACTTATAAAAATTGGCTGTAAAACCCATCATTTCTTTTCTTTCTTTTTCGAATCCTATATTTTGTTATATTTTTATTAGTTTATTTTGCTATAAAAATTAAGTATCATTGTATTATGTATATGTGTATTCATGTCAAGATTTATTCGCATTACTCATTGTATTCTATTAAGGGTAAAATATGCCTACACCCCCTAAACTATTTGGCTTTTTATTTTTTGACCCTTAATTAAAAAAATCAAATTTTGCCCCCTAAATTGTTCAAACGTGCTAAATGTTCCGTCCATTTTTTCAATTATATTGTGACAGATGTTAAAACAAATGAGGGCATTTTGGACAAACCATTTTAAATCCTAAAATCAAAAAAAAATCAAAAAAAGAAATTCAAAACAACCCCTAAAATATAATTCTCTGCCGTCAACAGCAAACTTGATATACCATTCCGATCATCTTTATAACTCGCTAACCATATTTGCAGCTCCGACAACTTCGATTGCCGTTCATGACTCAGCTGACTACTTGTTTCAATCTTAATTTTGACAATTTAATAAAATTGTAATATTTAATTAAATTGTAACAATTTAATATGGTTTGTCTAAAATGCCCTCATTTGTTAGAAATTCCGTCACGATGTAATGGAAAAAATGGACAAAAGGGTCACGTTTGACACGTATGAACAATTTAGTGGGTAAAATTTGACATTTTTTAATTGAGAGTTAAAAACCAAAAATTCAAATAGTTTAGGGGGTATGAGCACCTTTTTACCCTTCTATTAATCTTGTTGTAAGATTTTTTTTGCTAATATAAATTTAGCTCACGATACTCATGAGGTTAGCTTGAGCTCACATTAAATGTGAGCTCAGCGTGAACTCAAGTTTTGAGAGCTTTTTTGGGATGAGCGTGAGTTGAGCTTTCCAATTTTTATGTGAATTGAGCATGATTTATTCCAAGCTCAATTCACATAATTCGATTGACACTCCTAAAAATATTGACGAGTTCGGGAAAAGTCCAAATAAAAATAAAAAATGATAAAATAGTTGATCTGAAAGTACACATATATCATATCAAAATTGCCACATGGTTAAAAAATTAGCTGAACTGTAGTCCTCGTCACCTAAGGCCCCATTATCCATTTTTTGTTTATTTGTTTTTCCACTTTGATTAACCGGCGGGCAAGTTTGGTGTTTTTATTTTGAAACTAATTCTAATTTAACTATTATAGTCTAGTAAGTCTGATTTTTACTTAAAACTTAAGTTTAACCTTTAAAACTCTTACGTAACACCAACAACCAGGATAAATAAAAGATTAATCTCACGAGATTGAAAACCCTCATAAGTACTGTAACATCATAAAACATCTACCACTTCCTTTATTTAAATCATTGCTCAATTGTTCTGAACAATGCATGATTACAATGTGTTTTGTTATTAAAAACATAAACCAGACATGCGTTGTGCTTCGAAATGAAAGTTCAAAAAAATGTGTTTATTTCAATGCATGGATACAAAAATCAGCTCAAACCGATAACAAAAGTCCATTTTTCCTGGACTAAGCCGCCCGTTGGATGGGTCAAGCTTAACGTTGATGGTTCATCTATAGGTAACCCGGGTAGGGGGGTGGAGGCGGACTCATTAGAAACAACGACGGCCACTGGGTTAAGGGGTTTTACCGAAATTTGGGTACCTGTACTAATAATACAGCAGAATTGTGGGCTCTTAAAGACGGCCTCAAACTTGCTATTGATATTAGTGCTCAGAAGCTAGCAATAGAGCTAGACGCTAAAGTCGTGATTGATCTTCTGTTTAATGCTGATGTTAGTACTCACCCTTCGTCTGTGCTTATTTCTGATTGCAGGGCACTTCTACGGGAGATACCGGAATTTAGTGTCTCCCATATCTACGGGAAGCCAATACATGTCTTGATTGGCTTGCAAAAAAGTCGGAGAACGTCTTTCATCCTCTGTTTATCTTTCTTTTGACTCTTTACCCTCATTTGTTAGCCACTTAGTGGCGAGGGATGCCAGTGGGGCTTTTTTGTAATAGAGCTATTTGAGATCACTCAATCCATACCCAACCTTTTGTTAGCTCGATAGTGGCGAGGGTTATGGGACATGAGGTATCGTTTGATAGGACCTCTTGTAACACTTTTGCCCCTATCCCTACGGGCTAGGGAGTATTTGCATTTATATATTTCTCTTTAAACCAGAAGGCTTACAATACCCCCCACTCAGACACCCCCCCTAACTCTCTATTTTATGTGCCATCTGGCTAAGTAATATGTGCCATCTTTCTAAACACTCAATTATAGCCACCTCTTACTTGGCAAAAAAAAAAATTCTAGCCACCTCAATCCATAAAAATCTAGCCACCTCAATACCCTCATATCAAATGGACCAACAAATCAACCCAGGGAGTCCAAATACTCATGAAGACTCCAACTTTTCTTCATCTTCCACCTCTTATTCCTCCTCCAATTCCAAACAAAGAAAGACCAAAATACCCCCCAAAACCACTAAGCAATGCTTGAAACAACAAGGGCAAAATGGTCATATCAATAATAATGAAAAAAAATGAAGATCAAAAGCACCCAACTTATAGAGGAGTCCGGAAACGCAACTGGGGCAAATGGGTATCCGAAATCCGAGAGCCGAGAAAGAAATCAAGAATCTGGCTTGGAACTTATCCAACGGCTGAAATGGCAGCTAGAGCACATGACGTAGCGGCTTTAGCCATCAAAGGTCACTCGGCTTTTCTTAATTTCCCTCATTTGGCTCATCAACTTCCTTGTCCGGCTTCTACTTCAGCTAAGGACATTCAAGCCGCCGCCGCAAAAGCCGCAGCCACCGCATTTCCCGGTCAAAGTCAAGAAGACGATGATGATGATGAGCCGAGCCAAGCCGAGCTACCGACTTCTCATTCATCATCTGATTTATTATCACAAAAAATAATATTCAAGAATCATCAATTTCTCAATCTACGGAATATGATGACACGTTTATCGATTTGACGGATCTTTCACTTGATTTCACCGCCGTTGATCATATTGATGGATATAGTTTCTATGGCTCGTCATGGCAGCTTGCTCCAGCTGATTCTGGATTCCAGCTCGAGGAGCCATTTTTATGGGAATGCTACTAGACCTGGAACTGTATTATAGATTTGACTCATTAATACTGGACTTATTTTGTTAAAAAAAATCATTAGTTAGTGTGCAAGTTTGTTCTTTATAAATGTTGGTAATTCTCCCATTCTTGAGCTGAAATTATGCCCAAGACAAACTTTTAAAATGTTTTTGTCAGGATAGTGGAAGGAGGGAAGAATTCATATTTGAAAAAGGAGGGAAGCTTGGGAGTGTAATTGGAGCTTTGTCAATTTGGGGGGAAAATTAGACATCAAAACGATGTCGTCCTACTTATGAATAATTAAAACACCAAACGGTGTCGTTTTGATCTTCTCCTTCCTTGTCACTTTCCGTACTTCCCCGCAGAACAGAAGTAGCAACCACTATTTCACCTTTTTTGCTTTTACCTTTTGATTTGCTCACAATGAATATTCAAGGATCGACTATTGACCTCTTGCCCATTGTCAGAAGAGCTGAGCTGGAGGGACATGATTCATTTTGGGAGCTGAGCCCTAGCTATAAATAAAAGTTTTTTTTTGGGGTAAATAATTATAAATAGAAGTTTGCAACAAGGAAGAAGCATTCAGATAATTTAATCCAAAATGGCTACTGCCATTTCCTATTCTCTGTGAGTTCCTTCATTCTTTATCACTTTCTATACCTCAATCCATCTATTTCACTCTATTTCTCTGGTTATTGATTCACATTCATCTGTCCAGGAGGAGCTGGTTGCTTGCAACTTTGGATTGGATAAGTTTGCTTCTCCTTACTTATCATTTTCAGTTTATTAGATTATTAATGGAAGTAGAAGTGTTAGCAATCTGCAGACAGTGATCTTGCTTTAATTAATTATATGTATTGAGACTTGATCGGGTTCTTAAGCAATATATATATATATATATATATATATATATATATATATATATATATATATATATCATCTTTCCAGTTTGGTTGTTTGAATTGTTGGTTGTTGAGGCATTGGCCTATTAGCTGTCGTGTGTGTTTAGATTGAGTCTGAAGCTTGTGATCTCCCTGCTGGGACATTACAGTTTTCAATTTCACCGTCAGATTGTCAAATGTTTGTGCCTATTGTTGTTCAGATTTACACTCTAAATGTTCAGCATCGGGAGTCACTGAGATGTATTTAATCAGAATTCTTGACCCAGGTTGATGCGAAACCGAAGTACAGATACCAAGGTTCGGCTTAAAGGTCCGATCTTTCTCTATCTCGAACAGTTTATGGGGGAATATAAACAACCTTTCTCCCGCAAGATTGAATATCAATGGGGGCTAAAACACCACAATAAGTATAAACCAAACTTATTGATACAGTAACTCAAAGATGAATGAACTCTAACATAGAGAATCAAACACAAAGTAACTAAGGAATAACCTTAAAATATCATATCAAGTCTAAGTTACATGGCTGCCGAAATCTCTATTAAATAGAGTATTTCGGTTACAAGAGAACCAATCTAACTCAAACTAGGAAAAGGGAAATAAGAGTCCTTGAAGAAGTAGAACTCTTGAATAACAACTTGCTATCAAGTAACTACCTAAACAAGAAGAGTCCTAGTAGATATGGAACTCTTAACAACTAGAATATAAATAACTACCAAATCTATGAAGAGTCCTAGTTGCATTAGGACTCTTATTAACCAACTAATTAACACATGGACAACATGTCCTTTATTATAGCAACTACTTAAATACTCTAAATAAAGTAAATAACAAAGCTGGAAAAACAATTAAAGTCTAGCATAGACTTTAATTGTACAAAGACTAAAATGCCCTTTAAAATTCGTCCCAATTCTGGACAGCTTGTTGGGCCAACTTGCACGACGATTTCGGATGTCAAGAAGGCAGAATCTAATCTCGGGTTCTTCATGAAAGTTGTAGATATGCCTCTTATATTTAATATGCAACTGGAATCAGCTCCATTGGATAAACGGATAGAAAGTTATGACCATTCTGCCAAACTGTTGTAAAGCTGTCCAATCCCTTATCATCTTGTATGATTACTAAAATACCCTTCTTAGCCTCTTTGCTTGATAGGGCCTAATTGTACACTTGTGAACTTGAGAGGCTGCCTCGTATAACATTCCTAGATGTAACTTAGCATCCTCTTTATACTTTAGAACTCGGGTCAATGATGTAGATAGTTGCTTCATGTCCCTTGTTCTAAGTCTCGTGCTTAGTCGATGTATGTGTTCCTTTGACTTGGGCAACCTTGAGGTTGGTACCGTATCATTCATGGCTGGTACCGTATCACAGGTTGTCATCAAACGTTGGAGTTACCAATTGACGTTTTCGCTCAAGATGTTCAGCACTACCCGTGAGTGGGTTGTATTTTGAATCCAACATTGGTTACTTTTGGGGAGTTATGGAAAAGGCCACTGGTTTATCTCTCCAGCGAATCAAATTAGCTAAAGGTGTGCGTTCATGAGCCCAGACTAAAGTTTCAATCAATTCCTACCAATAACCACGCCAGGAAATTAAGAACATAAATCCAGTAACCCAAATAAGATGTCCAAATAAGAAGAATTTTCGTATTTTGCTTGCTTTCGTACCTTTAGAGAAGATTGAATCAAAGATTCGAAAACAAAAGGTTTCAAATTAGAGTTAGGCCTGAATCTAATTTTTAGCACTCAAGCTCCTCTCAAAGCTGCAACAGTAATTTATTCACTAGCACCAAAATCATGTAAGAAATATATTGATCCACTACAAATATATCAAGTTTAATATACAGTTTTCCTAGCCATTGGCAATCATGTGGATAAATTTACTAACCCCAAAAGCAAAAAAAAATTAAAAAATTAAAAAATCATGTTATGTGGTCTCAAAATATCATCCAAAAAAATTGGATATTCATGAAATGAATGATTGAATTTTGTTTCTTGCTACTTCAAGTTCACTTTTAGAGTTGCTTGTTGTGAAGAGAGTAGGTAGGTACCTTTCTAGTTTTATGAAATCATGCAATGGTAAATATCATAAATTTACAAGTGTTTTTGTATAAATTATTATCCATAATGTGTAAATATGAAATGATGTTTATATATAAAAGTTTATTTTTTTTGTTTCCTATGAAGGGATTAATGGAGACAGGGAATTAGTTTACTCCAGAATTACATTACCATTTCTATCTTTAGGTGTTCATTGTTGGATTCAGCACCACTTATATATACACAGGGTGAATTGTGATTGGTTGAGGACAGGAACGGGGACATGGAATTTTTTGCCACAAATACATATTAAGACCCGAAAAATAGAAAAGGATAAATTAGTCTCATACACTAAATAACTTCACTATTATATGTACAAATAGCCTGGAGGAAGAGTTTTCTATTTCGTCATGATTTCATCTATTCGAGACTCCGAGCCCGAATTACACGGGCAAGCTGTCTCGGATTAGGGGTAGACATGTCTTCACAATGCATAATTTTGTTCTGTCAATACCACACCGATGCAACGGTCTCTCAAGTTCTGTATAATTGAATCATATCTCCCCTCTAACTCGATCGCGGCTATAATGTAAAACTCTATGAATTCAGTACACATTGAACATTTTTTGTAAGGGTTATATGCTTTTAGACAGATGTTTCCTTCCATGTAATATGTTTTCTCTTTTGATTAACATATATCCCAAGGCATTTAACACAAGTGGGCAAAAACGCCTATTTGGTCCTAAAAGATGTTTCTAAGAATCCTTTGAGTCCCGAAAGATTTTTTTTCCCTTTTAAATCCCGTATGTATTTAGGAGTTGTCCTTTAAGTCCTTCCGTCCAATTTTCTGTCTAGATACCGTCAAGACAGTCATGTGCCTCACATGTGAGTCATTTTTAAAGGGTATTTCAGACATTTCAACATATTTATCTAAACAAACAATTGGGTACTCAATTGTTAAACAAAATAACTATAAGTACTAAATTTAAAAAATAAAAATATCTAAACTCATTCTCTCCCCCACCATCTTCATCTTCCTCCGCCCCCTTACCCCACCACCGTCCACCACCCCCTGCAACCATGGATATCCAATACTTCACTATCAGTCTCAATACTGAAATTCCACCTCTCCAATACTTCACCAGTGGCCTTACTCATAATCACAAGAACTATCCTCTGTAACTTCCCAGCTTCCAACCACTCGAGGTCCCAATTCGATTCGATAATATATTCGATGAAGGTAAATAAAATACCATCCAAATCAAGCATAAAAATTAGCTAATAAAATCAAGAATTACCTGAAAACTGAGAAGTCAAGTTTGAAATGAAGGTTTTAACACCTTCATCTTGAGTTAGTAACATTGGTAGCCCATATTTCTTCACTTTTGCAAAACTATCTTCAGGATAAACTCCCCTATTATATAGAATACTAAAGCAAAAAAAGAAAAGAAAAAAAAAGAAGAAGCATATTTTAGCCCTTGTTCATAACATCTCACTCCATCCTAAAATGAATGTACACTTTTCTATTCATTTCCTTTCCAAAGTGGACATTCAATCTGGGACCAAGAGACTAACATTTGAACAAAAAAATCAAGAATCTTTAATGTGCCTATTACCTGTTTGCTGCATAGCCTGAAAGAGGGGTTCCACAGAAAATTTTCCAATCAGACAACATTTCGATGATAAAAAAAAACCCCACAAACCCATAACAAATTCAACAAGAAAAAACTCAACTATAGATAAAAATTACCGAAGAATTCACTGACGATTGCTGCAGAACCACGAAGAGTGATGATATCTTTGGTGGCTAATTTTGAAGCCATATCTTCTATTGAATGCTCTTCTTTTTCCAGAATTCGTAGCGAATAATTTATGGGTCTACTATGAGTTTAAGGAAAAGGGTTTTTGTTCTTGATTAATATAAGGTAAATTTGATGTAAAGATATTTAGTGGGTGACAGAATATGAAGAGATGGTATGGGGTTTTGACGAATTAACGGCTAATCTTAGGGGTTGGTTAACGGTCAAATTTCATATCCATGGTTGCGGGGGTGGTGGACGGTGGTGGGGTAAGGGGGCGGAAGAAGATGAAGATGGAGGGGGAGGGAATGGGTTTAGATATTTTTATTTTTTAATTTATTTAAATTTAGTACTTATAGTTATTTTGTTTAACAATTGAGTACCCAATTGTTTGTTTAGATAAATATGTTGAAATGTCCGAAATACCCTTTAAAAATGACTCACATGTGAGGCACATGACTGTCTTGAAGGTATCTAGACAGAAAATTGGACGGAAGGACTTAAAGGACAGCGCGTAAATACATACGGGATTTAAAAGGAAAAAAAAAATCTTTCGGGACTCAAAGGATTCTTAGAAACATCTTTTAGGACCAAATAGGCGTTTTTGCCAACACAAGTGTTACAAAAGTATAACACATGTTTACTCCAAAAAATATGTTATTCAACGGTAAAAAATATTCAGTTTGTATTAAATTTTTTTGTATTCAGAATCGTAAGCGGACCACTCTAACTTATTTTCTCTCTCTAAAAAGTGAAAATGAATTGAAAAAGAAAAAAAAAACAGTTATGTATGTCCTGATCTTTTTAACAAAATAAAGATTTCAATTCAGAAACTTTCTTGTGCTTGATATGATACTTTCTTACGTTGTAAGAGTACAAAGATACCATTAATCCGTGCATGGACCTCTTGTGAATGTCGGAATATCTTTTCTAGCGATAGGAATTTTCTGTCCCTTTTCAGTTTTGTTTCATATTGCATTAAAAAAAAAATTAATGTGTTATTTTTTTAATTAAAAAATTATGACTTAAAATAAATAGTGAAATCCGCAGGAAAAATATGAACACGTTTCAGTTATCTATTCGTGAGGATAGGAACGGAACACAAAATGGAGACTAAGGATTTTTTGCCATTTTCTAATGCTTGCATGTTTTTGCTTTTGGTAAATACGTGAAAGCATATTTGCTCCTTAATTTGAACATCATTAGCATCTACATTATGATAAAGATATTAAAAAAACGACATATTTATGGGTGGTATACAAAAACATATTTCTTTTTAATTAAATATATGCTCATGTCACCTTATGGGCTAAACTAGATAACACATGATTAATTTGACCAAATAGTTGAAAGATTAAGGGGGGTGTATTCAATCCGAATTTTAAAAGATTTTAACTGATTTTCAAAAGTCTACGGATTCTGCTGACTTTATGGATTGTTTTAACTCTATGCAGAGTCTACGCAGATTCTATCAGATTGATTTATCAGGAATTCTTTTGATTTATAAAGTCTATAGATTATTTGAATAACACCAAGAAATAAAGAAAATACTGATCCAGTGGTGTATTATACAGATCCAGCGGTGTTGAATATCCAAAGTCAACATACGTTTATCGATCCTTTTTTTTTATGAATTAAATCATTTTGTTAAAAATTTAAAAAGTTTGGTGATTGCCTTTGATTTTTTTTTTTAGAACACGTAACTGTGGCTTTTTTTGATTTATTTGTTCAAGGTTTTTATAATTTACTTACTGATATTTTTTTCTTTAGTTTAATTAAGATATGTTTTGTGATGGGTTTTGTTTCAACTCTTTTTTCCCTTTGATTTTCTATTTAAGAGGAAATAAAATCCATGTTTGAAAATAGAAATTTGTTGTTAAATAGAGAAGAAATTGTTTACTTTCTTTAATTTCTATTTGAAGATGATTAAGAAGAAAATTGTTTGGATATTATAACAATAAATCTTGTTTTTGGGAAATAAACATTTCATATTGAGTTTTCTAACGATATTAAAAAAATCTCATTTTTTTTTAGTTTGGATTTCTTTATTTTTCTTATAATTTTAAAGAAATGAGATAACTAAAAAAAATTGTAATCAAATACATTTAATTTTAATATTAATGAGAGAAAATCAAAATCTTAAGGAATTAGAAGAGATTTCACAATACACATTTAAGCCTAGAAAATCCATCAAAATCCTACCTTTAATGAAATCTATGAAAATCTATAGAGTTTTGAATACTTTTAGATTTTAATGGACTTTTTAAAATCTAAATTGAATACCTCTAGATTTGAATAGACTTTTTAAAATCTAAATTGAATACCTCTAGATTTCATTGGACTTTTTAAAATCCAAATTGAATACCTATAGACTTTCAAAATCCTTAAAAATCCTATAGATTCTACATTGAATACACCCCCTAAAAAAAATTATTTTCTAATATGAAACTTATGAAAAAGCCCACACTATATACATAGCACCAATTCAAATATTATTGGGAAGCAATATTAGAGAAGACATCATCTGCAAAAATAAAAGTAGAGATTCACCATATAGGTGAAAAGAAAAAAAGAAAGAGTATGTTTCTTTTCTCTTTATTATTGAAAGATGAAAAGAGTATATATAAAGTTTGATTGGATTAGGTCTCAATTTGAGATTACTGTTCTCAATCTCAGACTAGTATCAAACTTAAATCAAAATTTCCATGATTTAGTTTTTTAAATTTCATTCGCATACTCAATATAAAAAAAAATATAAATTATAATTTAAAATATAAATTCATACCAAACTCAATTCAATTACATTCATAATCAAGAAGAGAGAGCAAAAGAAACCACATATGTCCCCATTATTACACTTAAGTGTCTTATGAATCTATAATGAGAAGAGAAATGTATGAAAACTATGGGAATGAGGAATCTTATGAACTTCTATAAGGTCTTTATTTTAAAATATGTGTTTTTTCAAGGGGCCCATTTGTGAACAAATTTTCTTAATATTATGAAGTTGATGGAGTATTATATATTTTTGGGATGAAAAACGTATGTATTCGTGTATGTTCTCATTCATATTTCTAACAACTCAGAATTCGTCATGTGGACATTTTTGTTAAGAATAATAGAATTATTATAGGATTCTAGTAATTACCTATTTTAGTCTATTACAATATATTAGAGTTAGATTTCCTTATTTATTTAAAGTTACATTGTTAAGTAACTTTTTTCTAAGTTGGATTTTTTTTTGTATTTATATGGGGAATTTCCCTTATTCAATTAATCAATTCAATATATTTTGATTCCATATTATCTTACATGGTATCAGTTGATCAAGTTATTTCTCTGACCGATTGCTTATTCTTGAATCAATTCATTGATTCCATATATTCTTACATATGACCGAAATCACCTTCACTGTAAAATATTTTCAAAATCAGCCCTCCAATTCACAGTCAATTTGTGATTATTGTAGAAAATTTGGTCACAAAAAAGAGAGTTAAGTCAAATTGGAAGAGAAAAGGATGCGGAGGCGGATAGAGTTGTGGGGCCGAGGACCACGGCGTAGTTGCCAGGTGGTCGCCAGTGTGCTTCCAATTCAATCAATTTGAATTCCAATCATGTCAAAGAACATATTTTTGATGAGTTTGAAGATCAATTTGCTGTGGCCAATAGAAATCAAGTAGCAGCGGTTGATTTCTCAAATGGCGGCAGACAGAGTCAATGTATTGGTGGCGCCGCCAAGTTGTGCGGGTCAGGTTTTTGGGCGACGGGTTCATCTTTGGATCAGGTCCAAATATCACAAATAGCATTTGATGTAGCCAATTTATTAAAGGGAGGTAAAAAGGACGTTGCAATGTTTGGTAAAAAATTTACACTACCATGAATTTTGGATGGTGGCGCTAGTCATCATATGACTTCTGATATATCTATCATTGAAAATTTGCACGTATTTTATTCACCTATAATTATTTGTTTACCTAACGGAACAATTTTTATAGTGAATTAGTTTGGCACAGTCAAATTTAGCCCGGATATATTGTTTCACAAAGTCCTTTATACTCCATCTTTCACTTGTAACCCTATATCCGTCTCAGAATTGACAAAGCAATTACAATGCTATTTTGTATGTTTTGATGGTTTTTGTTTTGTACAGGACCCAATCCAGAGGAAGATTTTGGCGAAGGGTGTTGTCTATGATGGAGTTTATCGGCTGACTGACATAACACCTCAAAGTACAATGGCAGGGGTTGTTCGTGAGCACGACACTTCTCAACTATGGCATCGGAGACTCGGTCATCCTTCTTTTTTACTCTAGTTAATTTACCATTAGAAAATAAAATCAGTTCGTGCCAACCAACTAATCCATGTGATATTTGTCATAAAGCCAAGCCATATTCGTTATTCTTTTCCAAATAGTATTAATAAAGCATCTAAGCCTTTTGAACTCATTCATTGTGACCTTTGGGGAAAATATGTTACTCGTTCACTAACAGGAGCACATTATTTTCTATGCTTAGTAGACGATTTCTCACGTGCTATTTGGGTTTATTTGCTTCATGACAAAACAGATACTAGGCAAGCCTTTATTGATTTTCATAAAATGGTTCAAACACAATTTAATAGGGTTATAAAAAGAGTTCGGAGTGACAATGGCTTAGAGTTTATTGGTTTACGAGATTATTTTGTAGATAATGGTATTATTCACGAAACATCATGTGCTGGTACTCCCCAACAAAATGGGAGAGTAGAAAGAAAAAATCGCCACATCTTAAACGTGGCTCGTGCCTTAAAATTTGAGTCAGAATTATCACTTCAATTTTGGGGGAATGCGTTCTTATAGCCACTTATCTTATAAATACGACTCCTAATGCCTTACATAAAGGCAAGACACCTTACAAAGTACTTTTTGGAAAATCACCTTTATATAATCACCTTCGTATTTATGGATGTATTTGTTATGTTCGTATTCCCACCAAAGATAAATTTAGTGTGCGGTCTGCTAAATGTATTTTCTTGGGTTATCCCATGGGTCAAAAAGGATGGAAAGTCTACGATTTGTAATAAAAAAAAATTATTATATCTAGAGATGTTCATTTTTACGAACATATTTTCGCCTTAAAAGTTCGCATTTTGACTGAAATTGATTTCAATTTTGATGAATATAATCTCACGAGTCCAGAAGATTTACAGGGCAGCCCAACTTCAGACCCCTTATCATCATGTAGCCCGGATCCAGGAAATTCTTCCAATCAATCTTGGGCTAGCCCACGAGTCAGCCCAGTCCCAGAAGACCCGCGGACCAGCCCAATTCCTTCCTCGCTGGTCGCCCATTCGGTCCCTGAAGACTTGCGCACCAGCCCGGTTCATCCGTCGCGGTTCATCCATCCGACTAATCCATCTCCTGAGTCGCGGTCACGGCGTAGCCCATCTCCTAAGTCACGGGCTAGCTCCCCACAACCCTTCTTAGCCCAATCTCCTGAAATCCAGCCCATCCTTCTGGATTCTACTAGACCAAATTCGCTGCCACCCACCCAGCCCAACTCCCAGTCCTCTGTCACCCAGCCCAACACCATTCACAGAAACAAATCCGTCCGTTGCCACCCGATCTATCCCTTGCAGACCCGGTGCCACCAATACCACGTCGTCGATCCGAACGCCAAACCAAGACACCTAGCCATTTAAAAGATTTTGAGTGCTACGCCGCTGCTGATCTCTCACAGACAACACTATTACCACAAAATTCCTCGGGCATTTCTTATCCTCTCAGTCATTTTTTGACTTATGATAATATTTCCCCTTCTCACAAATTATTTTTAGCCTCCATTTCTTCTGGTTTCGAACTCAAAAATTATTTTGAAGCCATAAAATATCCGGAATGGCGTGAATCAATGAGACAGGAATTAGCCTCCCTTGAGAGTAACAATCAAGGTTGTCAAGATCGTAAATTTGACTCGGAACGGAAGGGGTCTAAAAAATCGTAAACACGAGGATCGTAGCACGGATAGGAAGATCCGAAAAAATTATTAAAATAATATTTTATGATAAATTTATGTCAATAATACATCATTTTATATGTGATTGAGCAAAAAAAAAAAAATGTAACAATACTTCAACGGGAAAAAATAATAACATCAATAGAACTAACAAACTAAAATTAAATCACATACTAACCAGTGATAAACTTCGGAAGCAAACCAACAATTTATGAGGTCGTTTACTCCAACAAATTTCATAACAACAAGTGTATCTTTCTAATGTTTTAATCTAGCAAACCATTCAAGTAGTTATTATTATTTTCCTTTCCAAAAAAAAAAAAGGGGGGCAAAATTGAATCGTAACAGATCGTACGATCTTTTACGATCCAACTTTGATGCGATTTTTAGTGCGATTTAACTCGATTTATACCCTTTGGATTTGACAACCTTGGTAACAATACTTGGGTACTTGCTCCTCCTCCTCCTGGTAAAAAATCTGTTGGTAGCCGTTGGTTTTATCGTATCAAGTACCGATCTGATGGGTCCATTGAACGACCAAAATCTAGATTTGTTACTAAAGTTTACTCTCAGTTGAGGGGGAGAATTTTTTCGAAACATTTGCCCATGTTGCAAAGATGACCATTGTTCGGTGTCTTTTGGCTTTAGCTGTTTGTCAATGTTGGTTTCTTTATCAGATGGATGTCAATAACGCCTTCCTTCATGATGATTTAAAGGAAGAAATTTATATGGATCCACCTTTAGGTCTTTATTTGCCTCAACCAAATTTATATTGTAAGCTTCGGAAATCTATTTATGGTTAAGTAAGCGAGAAGAAATTGATTTTCCAAATTAACGAATATTTTGAGAAAGTTTGGTTTTAAGAAATCATCCGTTGAGCACTCTCTTTTTATCTACAAACAAGGAAATATTATTTTGGTTGTCTTGATCTATGTTGATGATATAATCATTGCTGGCAATAATCTACAAAAATGCAATGAGTTAACAGAAGAGTTAATAGCTATTTATAGCACTAAACTATTTACGAATTTCTCTTTATAGTACTAAACTATTTTTTTTATCTAAATGTCACTAAACTATTTACGTTTATCTAAATATGTCACTCAACTATTTGCGTTTATCAAAAAATATACAACCACCCATTTTTGGGTGTTTTTTGGCCAGCGATGTCACGTGAGTTGCTTCAGAACATGAACAAAGGCGAAAAGGAAAAGAAATATTGGAAACGTCGGGCCATAACTGCTTAATTTGACAGACCCGTTTGCCCTTGCAACAACAAATTAAGCAGTTATCGCCCGATGTTTCCAAGATTTCTTTTCCTTTTCGTCGTTGTTCATGTTCCGAAGCAACTCACGTGACATCGTTGGCCGGAAAACACCCAAAAAATGGGTGGTTGTATATTTTTTTATAAACGTAAATAGTTGAGTGACATATTTAGATAAAAAAATAGTTTAGTACTATAAAGAGAAATTCGTAAATAGTTTAGTGCTATAAATAGTTATTAACTCGTTAACAAAAATTCTCAATACTATTTTAAGATTAAGGATCTGTGAATTCTTAAATATTTTTTGGGAATTGAAGTTGCTCATTCTTCACGTGGATTGTTTCTTAATCAGTGAAAGTATGCACTAGATATTCTGACAGAATGTGGTCTATCTGGAGCAAATCCCAGCAACACACCAATTGAGTTACAACATAAATTATCTGATGAAGATGGTGAAGTTTTTGGCAACCCAGGACGTTATAGAAGACTAGTTGGAAGACTACTTTATTTGACTTTCACAAGGCCTGATATCACATATGCTGTTAATATTCTAAGTCAATTCATGCAGAAGCCTAGAGATAGACATTGGGAAGCAGCAATCAGAGTCGTTCGATTTATCAAAGGTAATCCAGGCAGAGAAATTTTATTACCAAAGAATAATCCTGATTTGAATTTAATTGCCTATTGTGACTCTGATTGTGCAGTATGTCCAATGACAAGGAGGTCTATTACAGGTTATTTTATCAAACTTGGTAATGCTCATATCTCTTGAAAGTCCAAGAAACAACAAGTTGTATCGCGTTCTTCTGCGGAGGCGGAATATCGATCCATGGCAAATACAACTAGTGAATTAACTTGGCTTCGTGAATTATTCAGATTCCTTGGTATATCACTTAGCCCAGCCAAACTCTTTTGTGATAATCAATCGGCCATTCATATTACCACAAATCTAGTTTTTCACGAACGTACCAAACATATAGAAATCGATTGTCACTTTGTTCGTGAGAAGATTGATAAAGGATATATTGTGACTTGTCACATTGGTACACATGAGCAATTAGAAGATATTCTCACGAAAGCCTTGATTCAGAAGCAGTTCGATTATCTGGTTTCCAAGTTGGGTGTTCTCGATTACACACTCCGACTTGAGGGGGAGTGTTAAGAATAATAGAATTATTATAGGATTCTAGTAATTACCTATTCTAGTCTATTACAATATCTTAGAGTTAGATTTCCTTATTTATTTAGAGTTACATTATTAAGTAACTTCCTTCTAAGTTTAGGATTCTTTTTTGTATTTACATGGGGAATTTCCCTTGTTCAATTAATCAATTCAATATATTTTGATTCTATATTATTTTACAATTTCTTCTAATTATATATACACATAGTGAATTGTGAGTGATTGAATATAGAAATGAGTACATATACGAGTACAGAGGATTATTTGCCAAATTTTTGTGCTAGGACCCATACTCTCCGTTCTCCTTCGAGAAAGGGTATTTTGAGAGTGAAATGGGAACTTTGCCCCCAATGATCCCGTATTAAAACATTTTAATTTACTCCCCGAGTTTAAGTTAAAATAGCGATTTAACCCCAAGAATGTAACATGCTAATTACAAAAAAAGGAGGACAAAATCGAGACTTATAATATATGTATGTATTTCAAAAAAGAAGGGAGATTGAGACTTTTCCATGATTTAATTAATTATACATCACATCACATGTAACTTTTTTTTGGGCGAAATAATTCAATTAATCAAGTCTATATTAATTATATATGTGCAAATTTGCTCTTAGTGAACTATGATAGCTCCATTTTTGGTTAATTATACAACTGCTTGCATGATTTTATGAGAAAAATATGTTTAAAAAATGACATGACAGGAAACAATCTAAATAGTTCTAAATGAAACTTAAAGGGATCTATTCTGAAATTTAATTTACTGCAGAGGCCAAAATAGTAATTTGCCTAAATGAAAAACAGAAGGAATATCTTTGCAAAAAGATCCAACTTTGTAAAGTTAATGGCCAAAGAATGAACCATTAAAAGAAATTATCTTTTGTAATCATTCGGACAAGATAGGTATTTCTTCCATTCCTCAATATAAGTCGTTTAGGATATTTTAAAAAAATTAAGAAATTCAAACAAACAATAATCTTTTCACCAAAAATCCAATAATACCCCTTCCTTCCTCCTTCTCTTTCACTTTTCCAATAAAATATATGTTGAGGGTATAATTGGAATAAATTATTGACACCTAATAAAAGACATGTAAATAACAATTAATTTGGATACATATATACCTTCTAAATGAGAATGGAGGGAGTAAAACTTTTTTTTATTACCGCAATTCGGATATTTGACATTAGTAATTCGATAGGAATTTGATACAAATTATGGCATGTTGTGAGAAAATCTTGTAAATCTGTGATATCAGTTGCTTTCAAGATGTCTCGGTCTGCAATCTTACTCTCAGCAAGCTGTGATGTGTTGTAGGTGTGACCAACTAAGTTAGAATGGTCAACTATGTGTAAAACTAATTTGACAATACTATATTTTATTGAATTTTATTGATAATTTTATTGAGTTTATGAGTAACCTAGAATACAAGTTTACAACATCTTCACCCTTTAGATTGCAAAAGAGTCTTCTTCAGTGTTTTATGTACTGGCGAGGGGCTCAACTCGGTATTATCATGCCCAATTTTTTAACACACTTAATTAATTCCATTCTACATTTATTTTTTTGAAGGAAAAAAAATACATTTTTGGGTACATAGATAAATCATTAAATTTCTTGAACAACAATTAAGATATATCTTCATCTTGAGCAGATCATAGAAACCATACTACATAATTAGTTGTCTAAAGATCCCTACAAGGCACACTTTAACAATGATCCAATAGCAATAGATCTACACATGATTTCTCATTTTTTACATTATTTTGTGCATAAGAGTATTTTATTTTATTTTGAAATCACTTTTCTACATACTACTACTTGTCATACAAATAAAACAAATTGTACTAAGTACCATTGGCTAATTTTTTTCTTGGCTTGGGATCTTATGCTACTTCTACCTTCTTTAGAGGGAACATGCAATGTGGTTTAAGTCCTTTTAGGTGTTTTCTAATTAATACTCCAAAGAACAAAGAAATGAATAGGGGAGTTGCATGAGAACTACACATTTTGACCAAAATAAATATAAAAAATAAATAATGTAGGGGTAAATTAGGCAATAATGGCACAATTCTCGTAAAAAGACATATTTTGCAACAAAAAATAACTTCTAAAAAGACTTATATTTTGAATTGGAGGGAGTATCTCATATGTCCTAAATGTTATTGTCCACAATTTTATTTTCAAGAAAAAAATTATTATTATCGGGTAGGGAATATCGAAGTCAGAACCTATATTTGAATGAAGAGTACTAAACCAACTATTTTGTCCACAAATATATAAGTTAATTACTTTTAAAAAGAAAAAAATAGAATGAAATAACATGTTTACAGATAAGTTAGGACTTCGGGTCTTCTAGTACATTCTATAGTACACTAATGATATTGCGCTAAGTGTATTAACACCATTGGTACAAAGTGAATGTGAAGGTTTAAACTAATCACATCATTCTATTTGTAATAATATCATTGACGTACAAGAATATCTAATTTTCGTGTGCGTGCGGGGGGTTATGTTACTTTTCTTCTTTCTTCCTCCCCTTATATGTTTGGAAAATGTTTTGTGGCTAAAATAAATCAAATAAAAATTGGCTAAAATGAGGATAAAATTGTAAAAAATAGAAACTAAATATTATTGACCCACTGTTTGTAGAATTGTTTTGAGGTAATTTACACTTTTACCCTGAATTTATCCAATCAAGTGACTAAAATTTAGTTGCCTATCACTACTCTATGTTTTTTGTCTACTTATCAAGGGTTAAGAATCCTCTATCCCAACTTGTGTACTCATGCATGTACCATCAATACGAAATTGACACGTGTCAATTTTGTTAATTAAGAAATCTATAACCTAAAAGAAATAGTGGAACCTGTAAGGAAAAGATATCTTCTCTGTCCACGTGGCAAAATTTTGAATGGTGGGTACATGCATGGGCAGTGGCGGACGCAGACTTTAAAGGTAGGAAGGGGCACAATCAACACTGACAAAACAAATTTATAAAGCATATACGTGTTTTCATACTTTGATAATATTCTATAATTACATCATTCTCGATAGTACGTGATACATGACTGACACCAACAAAATGCTCTAATACATGCAGAGACGAACTTGCCCCCGAGATTTTTAAAAACCATACTAGATATAGTAAATTTTATATGTCGTTCGGAATATTTGATCAAATTCGCCCCCAACATTTTTTTGCAATTTTTTTTATATAATTCGGTATTGTTGCAGTTTTTCGCCTCCGCAACTTAAAAGTCCTAACTTCGTCCATGAATACCTGCCCATTCTTCACATAACGAAATACTACCGACATTTACTTCTTCATTGATATATCACGGGATTCATCAATAAGAATAGAAAACAAGTCATCACCAATATCTTTAATAATCACCATATAGTAAAAATTTCACAAGATTTCAAATTTTTACACTTAAGTTTGTTAATTTTTGTTTTTTTTAATAAACATCATAGTCCCATTACACATTTAAGCTTGATAAAATTTTAACCAAACTTGCTAAGATATAAGTGGTGTTATTCCTATAATGCACGAACCACAAAATTTAATTTCAAATCGAAAACTGACTCAAAATGGGTATATTAAAAAATATTTACGGCACGGGGTATTACAGAAACAAAGCTAAAACTAAAAAACAAAAAAAAATAAAAAAATAAATTAGGGAAAATGCTGCCCCACCATAGGTCCACCAATGTGCATGGATACACAATTTGGGTACAAATGATTTTTTGCCCTTATCAAGTCCCTTACCTTACATATTGGAATGAGAGTTGAAAGAAGTACATGTAGTCATATGCTTCCAATTCTATAGTCCTTTTGGTTCCTTTCAAACTTTTGAATTATTCATATTCATGGCCCTTTGATACAGAATTATTTGTCCCTAAATCATGAAGGTTGGGGTTCTGGCCCTCATTTGAGACTACCTAGGATTTGAGATTTTCATGTGGTGGGAGAGACTTTTTATGTAGAATGAATAGTAGTGATGTTAAAGAATCTTAATCCTCCTTGTAAGCTCTTTTTTCTTTGGTGGGGGCTTGATGTGAATCTATGTGGGTGTATGTAAAGAAAGATAATGTGCTATATGATTCACTATCATTTCGAAATATTTATTTTAGTATAACAAGTTCGGTTGCCAAAATGGTAGTCGTAAGTGTTGTCAGACTCATGAGTTGCACTTTGATCCCCGCGGACACGAAGTGTAAAATTGAATCAGAATGTAACATTATGATATCAGCACATTTGGTTGGTTTTAGGCTAAATATATTTGGAACGCTTAATTTAATGTACCTTGATTGTTCGAATTGAATGTCATTTTTGTAAGAGAAAAAAATAAAAATTAAACAAATTGATATTCGAGGAAAAGTGATGAAGACTAAAGAGTCCCTCATGCCACTTATATATTTTAGGATGGCGAACAAGAAACTAAGGGAAGATTATGTCACGGAGTTAACGATTTTCAACAAAGTTTAACGCTGCACACACCTTAGTTAAGGAGGCTAGCGAGCGATTCTCACAATATTTAAGTGAAATCACACAAAAACAAGAAAGCAACGAAAAATAAAGGAGACAAATTTTTTACAGGCGATTCCCAGCCTTGTATTGCAACATAGATTACAAGGAAACAATCATTATTGCATAATATAAGGTGATACATCGAGACACTATTTATAGTACAAGTTAAATGGACGAGTTGGTTACACCCCAATCAACAATAGGGAACACTACCCATGATGCCTCGAAAATAGGAGAGCTAGTCAATAACTGTCATGAACCTATATGGAACAGAAAAAAGCCCAACTCTACTCAAATTATATCCTTCTTGAGGCCCTGGTTGTCCAGAAAAAGATCTGTGGGTCCTTCACTTTCATTACATCGATGTGGGTCCTCCCGGCCTGGCCTCTCTTGCTGAGTGGAAGTATCGCAGGCAGCGAGGGGATAGACCGTTTCGTTTGCAACTGACCGATGACTTCACCCCAGCTCCCGAGTATGTAACCTGGCTAAGCTTACGACCTAAGAAGGCATTCCTTCATTCACTGCAAGTAGCTTCCAGAACGTTCCGCTACTGACACTTGAAAAAACAGCTTTCAAGGTCTCATCGCTTCGGTGAATCACTTGAGCCCTGATACATTTTCGGTGCCATGGAGTCCGAGAGCAGGCAAAGCAGTCTCAAGTATATGGGGGGAAGCGCTTCCTTTATAGATAAATAGTAGCTGACTGTTAGCTAGGTCCATGTTATGCACATTGCCACAAGCCAAGACTTTCGCCCATGAGCCGAGTCCCACAAGCCAACTAAAAATTAGTCAAGGTCACCACAGACCGAATTTAAGTACACAGCGTTTCTAGTCTACTTGCCCTATTTGGCAATGGCAAGTGGGTTATCTCACCCCGCCTTTCCAAAACCCGCCCCATAGCCAAACTCGTTTAAACCTGCCCTGCCCCGCAAAATATTGGGTTTGAGAGACGAGGCGGGCCGGATTAGGAGTTCCCCTCTTTTTTTCTTTTTCTTTTTGGGTTAAAACTCCAAATTTTACCTATAAATACCTCTCAAACTCGCACCAAATTCACTCTATCATCTCTTACTCTATTGGGAGGTTTAGGCTCTAAGCCCCCCTCCTATGTAATTTTATTTTTGTAATTAATAAAACCGGTAAGGGTCCATGTCAAACTCTCTCACCGCTACAACCTACAATGTGACTTTATCTATATTTATTTCTCACTATATTCTTTTAGTTTTTTCTCCTTAATCTTACTTTAAAAAAAAAAAAACCTTAAAATCCACCATGAGGAGTGGGGTTGGGACTTCGAGAATTTTTACCCACCCCGCCCCACCTCGGTCAACGGTCAAGCCCACCCCGCCCGCACCGTCACTCGTTCAAACTTACCCCGAACCCGCCGTGCAGTGCCTCCCCGTTTGCCATTGCTAGCGCTATTGTTGAATCTAATATTGTATGTAAACCATAATAGCTACACGAAAAGGGTGCTTTCCATTTCAAAGCAATTGTATATGAAGATTCAGTGATATGATGATACCCCTATGGTTTGCCCTAAAGATGCTGTGCCAGACAACAGAACATTCAGGTCCAAGGGCAAGTGAACTTTGCTACCTTTCTATAGCCATGTTTGAAGTAATAAAGAAGAGTGGCTTCTACCTATCAAATATCTGCCGCATTCGATCCAGAAATGCACAAATTAACGACCCTTATAAGAACCTGAAAATTCAAGGAAGCCCTGCAGACAGGAACATCATGGAAATCAAACAAAAAATCTCGTCACAAATAATAATGAGTAAAAGCTACTTACTGTTCTCTTGTACAATGAAATTTTCTACTGTAAAGGAAATTCAAACACAAATATACTAAGCCGTATAAAAGTAAGAAAATTTACGATAAGTAAAAGTACACAATACCAGATCTAACACTCGACTTGGACTTATATTAATTGCAATGTCATAGGTGGACCGCGAACTTTACATGATCATCTGAACATCTACAGCCTAGCAGTGTATCAGTTTCTGAAACTTTGCAAACAACAAATAGCAAGGGGCCTAAGTTGCTCCTAGCATCATCAAACGAATAATAAAAAAATTTAAGAGTGGCATACGGTAAGGAGACAAAACTATATATACAAAAAACAAAAAATCTAGAAGCAAATGTGGCAGTACAATTTACAAGAAGAATAAAAGTGTTCATGGAATTGCTCATCTCCTCCTCCGCCTACAGACTTACAGGTTGAAAATTAGCCGCATAATTCCTCGTTAGATGTAAACTGGTTTGACGTCATTAACTCCAAAACTTGCCGAACATACTGGACACTTTCGGTGACGGGATTTGATAATCTTTTGAACACAGGGATGGCAAAACAGATGGTAGCATTTTGCAATAACCACCTGAATACAGAAAAATCATAATTTGATTACCATATAGAAGCCATAGAAGCACATTTAACAAACAACACAGTCTGTATCAATCGGATTGGGCTCCTCTCCACAAAATAAAATACTAAAGTGATTCCCAACGCAATTCGGAGACGGAAATTTTGCAAACTTTGGTGGGGATTCCATCACCAAGTGGCAAGATCTCCACCATCCAATTTGCATTGGAGGAATAAATGGATCGGAGAGGATCCAATTCCAAATCAAAATAATACCGTACAATTTAAAATAACATCAAGTAGAACTACTACAGCAAGATAAAGAAGATACCTCTTTTCGTCTATCAAGGCAGATGCTGCACTTGAGTATTTCCCTGTATTCTTTGATTTCTTGTCGCATCTTATCAAGAGCAGTTGATACCTCCGTGTCTGAACTTAGCCGGGCAGCCTTTGATCTCACAAATTCAAGGTCTTCTTCTTCCCTCTTCCTCGTGAACCTAAGAAACAATCAACATTGCTACAATTAAAAGATGATCGATGGAAATGTTGGGCTCATGTGCCGGCATAAAATCAGGAGTTTCCAACTTCATCCTCAACTAAAAATGTTATGCGCGTATTCTTATTCATCTTCAGCTTACTAATAGGTCTGAAAAGCTGCTCATTAAGAAATGCTTTTTCCAAAATAGGCTTCGTGTCTAAATTACTTGAAATAAAAGTACCGTGTTAGAACCTTGACAAAATTTGTTTAACCAATTTTCAGCAGCTACATAAAACAGAAAGAAATAAGAACAAGGACCTAGTCCTAGAACTTCAACCAAGAAAAAGTACCTTTCATGTTCTGTTTCTATCTGCACCTCAGCAAGCCCCACTCTGTTTCCGTCAACCTTCAACTGTGTTTCTTCAATTGTTTGCTTCAGTTGCGCAGATGATTTGCTCACATCTACCATTCTTTTTTGGCTGTTTTCCAGCACATTGGTGCTTCTCACCCTAGTATCAGCTAGTCTCTGAATTTGATCGGAACATATCTTCAACTGCAAAAGGAGTAATTCCAGCTCAACATTTTCAAGAGTAAGAAGCGCATGATATTATGAAGGGAACTTGGTATACCTGATCTTCAATTCTTAAAACTTTCATGTTATGACAGTCAACAGCACCATTTGCTAGCTGAATTGCTCTTTCCATGGATTGTTTCTCCATAAGCAGGCTATTTCCAAGCTGCCTTGCCTGAACTCCTTCTAAATAGAGCTGCAATATAACCCAAGACAACTTGTTTTTACTTTAAGCAAAGAATTAGCAAGCGTTAAGTAAATAGTGAACATTATTTGCACACAAGAAAACAATAAATGATGTATGGAATAAAAAATACTTGTCTGGCTCAACTTTGAGAAACAATAAGCCTAAGTACTACTTCCAACAAGAAAGAGCCAATAGAGCGGGGACAGTGAAGAGTTCCTGAAGGTGATGGGACACTTCCATCATGGAGAACACAACACCAAAAAGATCATTCTGCCACTCGTTTCCAGTATAGTAAACAGCAGGAAAGTCTATGATGGGTCTACATAATATTGTCCCGTAAACCAGATTAAAATTATTTGACATTATGCTTCTTAAAAGTGTGCACCACTAATGCTCTGGATGCTGAATGAAAGAAGCATGGTGATGTGCACATAAATCAAAATGGTTCTAGGGTCTGCCTTCTCTGATGCCTTTTGGCTTTGATTTGAGGGCATGATTCTGTAGCAAACGCGACGGCATAGAGGACCATTGTTACATGTGTATTATATGAGCAACCACTTTGTGCACTTGTTGCCAAAGGTTAGGTTAGTCTCCAATACATCTGTTTCAGTGGTATCCTGGGATCAGCCACTTTGTTTGACAAAGGTTAGGTCTGTATCCCGTCCATCCCCGCCCATACCCCCAATTATTGGGGACTTAATGGGTTATGCTATTGTTGTTGTTGTTGACATTATGCTTCTTAAACAATTCCAAAGGTGACATTTCAGAGAGTAAAGATAGATAATTCAGTATTGAAAAGAGTTCTGAACATCAACAAACTTAGAGTACTACACAGCATACCATGTTCTCCTTGTCTTCTCATCTAAATGTTTTCATTCAACCTAAGCACTAAAGCTACAAAGTTCGATAATGAAAGAAACTCAAATGGATAGTAGACCAAATCAGGCAAAGCTGAAAAATCAGGCCATTAAACTTCGAAACTGCAAAATAAACAGCAGCTAAACAAAAGAAAACCCATGTGGAGGAATGTGTGAGAAGTACAAGTCTCTCCAGAAAACAACCAATAAATTAAGATTATTTAAATAAAATACTAGAACCTTACCAAGCCCAGTTAAAATTTGAGAGATATCTCATGAAGATTTGACAAATTGCTCATGCTTCAAAGTAGCAAAACCACCACCTTTCTAGGCATATGATTCGAGAAAATAAACAGGCTTGATTTTTCATAACTAAATCACCTTTATATTGTAGTCATCTCTCTCAGTGACTTGTTGCAACAACTGTTGGTTCTGAGTTTGCATATCATCATAGGCCTGCCCAATAGTCTGGACCGAAAAAACTAGATTATATATTTCTCAAACGGAAGATAGTATTGGATTTGGATGATGTTTAAAATAGTAGTGAATAACCTCAATTTCAGAAAGATAGGCATCTGTTTCTTCATCTTTGGATTTGGAAACTTCTGAAAGTCTTGATGTTTTCCCTAAAATAGAAAAATGTTCATCATCATAATAGATTCTTCCGCAAGATAATAGAAATGATGATACAGACGGAAGTGCACCAGTCAAAATAAATTTCAGTCTCTTTCAGCCTGAAATACTAGCTTTAAAAGAAGGTTTCTAGTAGGTATGAGCCTAGTGCATACCACATAAAATGATGCACCAATTACATATCCAAATCAATCATTCAAGAACCAAAAAAAATTGTACAAGGTGGAGTTACAAATAATAGAGTAATGAAATTCTCCAGAAATCAAAAGATCAAAAGATTTAGCAAACTAAGTGGTAAAATAGTCACTTATAATACCTACCTTTTAGAAGTATCCCAATTCTGTCTCAGCTCAGCAATCTCAGCTTCAGTAGCAGCTAACCTTTGCTGGGATGCAGCCTCAGCTTCAATTGCGGATTTAACCCTGCAGCTCCAGTTTGTGGTCATCCAAAGAGAGCTTCAAACTCTGAACACGAGCCCAAGCCTTGAACTCAGAATCTCTAGCTTCAACCACGTCCCTGTACTCAAATGTCAAGATTCTGATCAGGACTTGTATGACTACAAAAGAAAGCATGGCATAATTTAATGTTTCTCCAAAAGATATTAGTCCATGAACGTGGAGGAATGTGTGAGAAGTACAAGACTCAGTTCCTAGAACAATGTCATTCATAAATTTAACAGCGTTAATAGGTCAAGCATTGGAGGGATTTATTGAGGATAAGTACACAACTAATAGAACATAGTTGATTCCTGAATCATACTTTTCAGGTCTTTGTACTTGGAGATTTCACATGTTCCCAAAAAGCACCATGCCCCACATCAAAATGCGGAGGCACAATACAAAGTTCTTGCTGTAATCTACTAAACATGTGGGTTCCATCAAGCAACCCTTAACTGTTCTATTTTTCTCAATTAGTTGTCAAGGAATGGAGGGTTTCTTGAGAATAAATAGAAATGGTAAACAATTAAAGTTGCTTCCTGAATCATACTTTGCAAGTCTTTTTACTCTGAGATTCACATCCTCTAAAAAAGCACCAAACATCATACTCCAGACGAGAATATGGCAGGAAAATACAAAGTTCTTGTTGCAGCGCTCATGAAGAACTAGGTCTACAGTCTCCCCAAAAGGAGAGAGACAATTCTAATGTATTAAACCTATGGGCTCTGTCATCAAGAAGCAACCCTAACTATTCTATTTTTTCGATTAGTTGTCAAGCAGCTCTAGTCCATTTTTTTTAACCAATAGATGCACAAACCAGAGCCCAGCACCTATTTTTCACACTTTACACGCGTATTTTCCCAATATGTTCTTCTGTTTACCATTTCAACCTTATAACAAGAAAGAATAGAAATGCAGCCCCATAGGCACCCCATTTAATCTAAAAGCAATACTACTCATGAAATGTACAGCACAATGCTCCACAGAGATGAATAGCCATTTGGCACGATAGAACTCATAAAAACACAGAAACTTTACCTCCCCTCTTTGTACAATAAGGCTACTCCAAGAAAACAAAAAAAAACAAAACATCCTAGAAAAAAACACAAACCTTGAAGAGAAAGCTTCACGCTTGAACATTCTAGAAAATAGCTTTATCTCCTTGTCACTCGCGTTCAGATCATGGACCTGCATGAAGAAATTGTTAGTAGATATCTTGACTCAACAAATATAACCACTTAACTTACAGAGTCTTCATACTTCAAAACTGACAGCACCCACCATCTTAAACTAGAAATGGAAAACATTATCACCAAAAAGTCATTAAAATGCAATCTTGACCACTTTAACACTTACGTAAATATCTCCTAGCTTTTGTTGCCAGTAAAAATTTCCCGTACATAAATATATATATATTCCTATTCCGTAAGGGGGTCATCTGCAGCAAAATACTGAGAGATTTAATACATATTTATGTGACCTCCAACGACGGTTGTTAATATCATCACATAGAGACTTGTTTCGCCTAATTGTGACCAGTAAGGTAAGTGCACTAGTATCATACATTCTGATATAGATTACATACGCCGCCGCCGCCCTTCAAACACACACACACATTAAATACTTAAATATCTAAGCTGTAGGCATGACCCTCATTGTGCAACTGTTATTCCTTTTGCAACCACCCCTGCTCCCCACCCTTTCTCCTTTTGTAAACCTCAATGATAAACTTTTTCTAAAATAAACAAATGGGACAGAACAGATCCTTAAATTACAAACTACCCAACTTGGCCGTTCTGAAAGTCCTTTAATCACAATATAGCTCCAATATTAAGGACCAAATCAGGCAATAGCATTGCATTAATTGTTCAAATCAACTTGATTACACAAGCACCGGTAGAAAGATTAAAACACTACAGGGGTCTTAGCTCCTGCCGTGTATCAAACATGAGAATAGAGTAAAGGTCTCTATAGTAAAAGTTACGGAAAGATATCTTACTAAGCCTTGCATCTTATGAATTTCAGCAGCTTGCTCAGATGATCTAGAAGATAACTTCTGCAACTTATCACCCTATACAAATTAGAAATGGAAGGTGAGGTTTAAATTTTTACCTATATTGATTTTCTTTTCTCTGTCATCGGAACAGGGAAGTAGAACATTCAACAATATAAAATAATCACCTTCCGCTTGAGGATTTTCGATATAGATTTGACATCTGCTCTTAGAGTATGAACATCTGCAGCTGACTCTTTATATATACTTAGTTGACTCTGCATAGTGCCCATTTGATCAGGAAACGAAGAAACCAAAGTCTTGAACTCCGCAATGATTTCTTTCCTACCTAAAAAATTATTTATCAATCAACAAAGTCACAAAGAATAGTAAAGGTAATACTATGATCCGACTAGAATTAATTAGAAAGAAACAATGAGTGGCTTCTCACCGGGTCCTCTAGATGCTTCTTCCAGCTTGGCTTCAATCAGATTCTTTTCCTTTATCTGCTTCTCTATCTCTTTCTCCAGCTCACTGACTCCGGAATCAGAAACAGATGCAGATTGATTGTAAAGATCAACCAAATCATTTTTCAAATACATTTCTTTCTCTCGCAAGGATAGACTATCTCTTTCAACCTACAAGCAAAAATGTGATATTCAGTCAAAAGACAACAAACTATTAAACCCAGAAGAAACGAAGGCTTAATGAAACTACCGACCAGTTACAACCTGAAGTTTATCGAAAAGGTCTTGATTCTGAATTGCATTTGCTTTAGCCTTAGCAAGTTGATCTTTTAGGAGGAGATAAGCTCCAGACGAGTAGATGCATTTGAAATTCTTCAGAATATTCTACCAAAAAAGAAGCAAATAAATGCCAAAATAATACAGTTCAGAAACAGAAGAGCAACAGCTAAGGAAAAGAAATAAGATAAAGAAGTCAGAACCAAACCTGTAAATTGCACAACTGCTTCAATATGTCTATCCTTACTTCATTTAGATGCTTGAGCTCTAGTAGTCGAGAACATGACTGATCCTGTAAACAATCAAATGACTGGATAAATAAACAGCTGCAACTTTACCAAACATCAACCGAAATGAAACCAATGTGGATTACCAGTAGCTCCTTGAGAACAGATTCCAGATGATGCAACTCTTTATTTTTATCCCTAGCCTTATCACTAGCAACAGGCCTATTACCCGGATTAAGAACAGGGAAAAAATCCCCTTTAGTGGCATCTTTCTCTTCTTTTAGAATTGCCAGAGTACGATTGCTTTCTTCCAGTTCTGAAACAGTACTCTCCAACTCTTCTTCACAAAAGCAACAAAAAGAGACCAGTCAGTATATACAGATTATCAATCACAAAAATGTATAACACTACTAACAGTTAGATTCAATCAATGTCGGAGCAAGAATAACCCAAAAAAGATTAAAAAGCTTTTCGATAAAGCAGCTATACCTTTTAAATGCTTGAGCTCAGCTTTATTCTTTGCCTCTCTATCCATATGGTTTTGCAATTCGCCAGTCAACGATATGTGCTTGATAAAAAGATTACTAATTTCCAGTCTCAGTTTCTTAACTTCTGTCTGCAACTCAATAGGTGTCCCTTGCTGACACAACCCTTAAGTGTAAAAAGTTTGGGGTGGGGAAATGAGCAATCAAGTATAACATAAAAACAAGTTGGAAAGACTCCATGTGCTTTATGAAAATACTTAATCTGACTCACTATCTTCTTGAGTGCTGAAAACTGAACTTCGTAATTTATCCGCCAAAAGACACTGACTCTCAACGGAAGCAGCAATGTCATGCAGCATACTCTTCATCTTTTCAGCTTCTTTAATTTTGTCTTCGCCAAGATTATCTGCAGTTGTGCTGGTGGTAGAGCTACTTTCAGTTGCACCCGTCACCAAAAGCCTGCTGAGGAAACAATCCTCTAAAGCAGAAGCATCCTTTGAAGAAGAAACACCCTCTAACAAACAATTAATCAAACAATATCATAAGTTCTCAATTTAACAAGAACTAGTAATTAGGACTCGTCAAAAAGTATATAAGAATTCAATGCACCCTGTATCTGACAAAAGTTGTGAAAAACGAACACGATAAGAATGGTTCATTTAACCTTAGAATTGCAAATGGCCAACCATGAAAACCAAAGACAATAAAAAGGGAAGACTGGTAGAAGAAATATTATACAGAATAATGCTTATTTGAAATAAATGGAGATTTTAAATACATTTTCACTTTTACAAGAATAGAACTACTGCAGATTTATAGAAGGATAATTATAATGAGTAAGGGAGTAGATGGGAAATTTGACAGTGCAATATATCACTGTGAGAACAAGAAGCCAATTAGAGTATACACCGGGGATCTGGATATTCAATGGGTGATAATATTATATCAGTATATCTACAACTGTAAACTTAAGATATTATACATGCATGACAACATTTGAAAACGCCACGAATAAACTGCCTTCAAACATAGATATAGGTAATATAAATACATTCAGATTCCCCTGATAGATTAGGTAACTGAACAAAAAATCTCCACAAAAGTTCCAAATATTGATGATACATATAAAAGACAGTTTTTTTTTGGTGGAATATAAATGACAGTTTATGACAGCAAAAAATCACATAAGTGGAGTTACGAATAGTACATTAGCATCTATAAAAAACAGTGGAGCATGAGGAACAATTATCAAGGGCAGGAAACAGTACCAGGGAGAGTCGGATATTGCTCATGGCTTTTGTCAAATTGGATTTTTACTCCCTGGTTCACATAGCATCAAATTCTTGGTAATACCACAACGTGCTTCCAAGTCATCAACTAACTGGGACAGGGAAAACTACCATAAGAGTCGCAAAAGTCACTGAGCAATTAAAGTTACAAGCTCTAAGAGTGACAAATCATTATAGCTTTTTCACCTAAAATTGAAAATGCAATAATATAAACACCAACATAGAGATGGATACCTCTCCAAATGACTTATTGACCAATGCTAGATTGTTCTCGTATGGAAGTTGTTTCTCACGTAGCTTACTAATTTTTTCCTCCAAACTAACAATCTCGATCTTCTGTGCTTCTAACTTCTGTACAAGCTTCTGATTTTGAAATTGAAGCACTGCTGTATCAAGCTGCAAAATGAAAAAAGTTGAACAAAAAGGGGTGAATTCATAATTATTAAGCCCAAACATTGCTCAAACCTAAGGAGAATCTAAACTGCAACTTAACAAAAGTGATTAATATAGATCAAATTCGGTACAAATTGCAACATATGTAGATATAGTGAGAAATTTAAGCAAAACCCTTGATAGAGTTGGGAACTTATCCCCAAAAAAAAGGAAGCTCCATGCAAACCCCAACCTAATTCAATCTTACAAGAAATAGAAAAAATAGAAGCTCGCTCCAGAGATTCTATCAAAAAATTCAGGACAACAGAAAATACATTAAGAAAGAAACTGGTCCACAATTTACCCAACCCTAAGAACACATTTCCAACAAAAGCAACCAATACAACAATAACATAACTCATTAGTCTCCAATAATTGGAGGTATGGGCGGGAATGGATAGGAGACATAACTAATCTTTCGCAATAAATGCACAAAGTGGATACTCCCATAATAACAAAATGACTGCTTACAGAATAACACTGAAACAGTAGTCCCTATACCGAACAAAAGCAACCAATAAAAACCCAAAAAAAAGGGAAACTAAAAAAGTTCACCTTTTTATCCTCAGATAAGGGAGGGAAGAGCTGCTTCTTGGCGGCAGCGGCAGCGGCAGTAGGTGATAAGGAGCTAAATTGGCGACGATTTCTGTCGGCTTCACCTGTGCTCCCCATTCTACTCAAGCAAGAACCCTAGAATTTACTAATTCTCTAAACTATACTAAACTACCATTAAAAAACACAAAAACCACTGAGAAATTTAAAGAACTCAATTCTTCAATTGCTCAAGCTATTTATCAAATTCATCTTTGCATATATATACATGCATGATTCCATATAAATTTGTATTCAAAATACCTAATTCAAATTGATTAACAACTACTGGACAGCGAAAAATGAGAGAAACAAAAACCCATAGGATTTCAGAAATATCAGAATCAGTGGGTTTCGATTATTATCAAGAAAAAATATTCGGATTTGAGTGATTCTGTTTTTTTCTTCTCTTCTTGAGGTCGCCTGAGAAGTGAGAAGTGAGAATTCTCTTTTTCTCTCTCCTCCCCTGTCTTTTCTGTTGAGAGATAAAGAATTAACTAATTTTAAAATCATTATTTAGATACACTGGATCTAGTTTTTCAAAGTCTCGTCTGAAGTATTCTCCAGAGAAGGGAATTAGTCATAAGTTCCTCTCACATTCGGATTCAATCCCCTTCTGGGAGAAGCAGGACACGACAGCACCATTGTCAGGACCGAATTCCTCAAGATGAGTCCGGATTTCAAATCTGAAACGTGTCATGATCGTGTTATAATCTCCCCCGCTCCCCATATTCAGTCACCGAAAATTTAGCCGGACATGGCTCTGATACCAATATACCTAGTAGTTAAAGAAAACATTAAACTAAGAGACGGTCTTTGGTCCTCCTAATGTACAGTACAGACCATTCTGTCGCATCCTGAAGCAGAAGATCATGGAAGTCCTTATTTAAATTTCCTGAAGAAATAATCACAGTCCTCAGAGGAAATTCGGACTCGAAACACAAACTACACTCACATACACTTTGGTGCCATCCGCTTGGCAATCACACTCCATGTCAAAAAATTATTTGTGGAAGAAGGTGAATTTTAGACATATCACCAGGGATATATTTGAAAGTTCGTGATTGTGAGGATTTATCATATCATTTCTTTCTTAAAATTTAGCCGACTAAATGATATGAAATAAATTATTCGTCTATTCTATTTGATTTAACAAGAATTTCTATAAAATACTATGATCATCGCTCTCATAAAATATAATACTCCCTTTATTTATTATAGAAGTAATTCTAAATAGTTTATTATAAATTAAGAAATGAAAAATCAATCAATCCCTCATTATAATAAGAGTAATGTTAAAAAAAAAAAACCTTAAAATTGAAAAAATAATATATATTTGGAGAAGAGATAAAAGAAACTAAAAATACCATGTTAAAAAACGGAGGGAATATGAATTATTACTCTTAGAGCGAGGTCCGAGATCAGGATATATTTGGAGTGACTTACATCGCAGAATTGCAGAATTTTTTTATTAGCAAGCTACTATGCTAATGAATATGAACCTAATTAGTAGAGTTAAATACTTGGATATTAGACAACAAACAAGTATTGTTATATTAATGGAGTTTACATCCCTAATGGGACACGACTTCAATAATAAGTATGTAAATTTGTAATGATATGAAAGTATACTTATATTTTGAGACAAATTAAAATTAAAAGTGTGCGTCTAATTGAAACGGCCACGGTACAAGCAGAGGACGATTTAGAGCCTTGTCGAATTACTAAAAAGTCCTTCCCTGGTGGTGGATTTTATTTAGCAGAACAGCATTCCTCCCTCCTCCTTTTGTTGCGTCAGCATCCACTGGGATTGTATTTGGACTCAAATTGATGTGGGGCCTTAAAATCATATCTAGATTGGGCCTTTAAATAGAACCAAAATTAATCAACAGTGGGCCATATCAGTTTACAATTTATATTATACAAGGCCCATGGGATATTAGCTCACTTAAATTATTATCTGGTCCCTCGCGGTAACTTTCAATTTTGTCCTTTAAGTCGGTAAAATATCTCAAAGCAGTCCTAGAGGTTAAAAAAGGTAAAACCATGAAAATATAAAAAAAAATTAACTTTGAATTTCAAGTTAGTCTAATACAGGTCAATCAATTCTAGGACCGTCCTTATGGAACTAGCCCACAGTACCCTCACATAAATTGAGCGAAACACATATCTGCAAGTAAATCCCGACTGTCCAATACACCCAACAATCAATCTGCTTTATACAATAGCACATTTTCAACTTCTACTAATATTCATGAAAACTATATTGCAACGATAACATGGAAAATTAATTAATGATAAACCTTATAGTAAACTTGTTTCTTTTCAGGTAAATATCCTACAGAAATAATACAAAAAATTACCATTAGATTCTTTTAAGAGAGATCACTATTAGTTTATTCATCATCTTTTTTTCTCTTTTTCTTTTTTTGGGGAAAAAAAGTTCGGGTGGGTTCGATTTCGATCACCACCACGGATCAGGACAGGCTTTATAGATCATAGGTCGCTTACAAGGGTATTTACAGATCACCCACCAACACAGCCCTCAACGTCGAGCAGCGGAAATTGAACACTTGACCTTTGTAAGTATGTGTCAACTCCTTACCAACTGAGCCAACCTATGTTGGTTTATTCATCATATTTGTTTGCAAGTTGATGTATCTTCTTCTGTCCTTCATCAACAAGCAAAGCCAAGAGTGCTTCACATACTTGAGAAGCGTCTGCTTCTGATGGATTATCATTCAATGATGAATACACCATCCAAGCGTGATCCAGCTTCCGCTTAGGCCGGACTACAACAGAGCCTGGGACCTCAGCATCGCGACAAGTAACCAAACCGTCACTCTTTTCACCATACCTAGTCTGAAGAATCTGGGCACAAGCGGCCATCACAGCACCGAGAGGCATTACCACGGGCAGTGTAGCTGCCTGGCCGGAAGAAAACATAGGTAATTCTGCATGTGCAACGCGTGATAGAGTGGCCAGAACTGCCGGAGAAACGCTAGCTTCGGTATGGAAGGAAACAAGTGGGAGTTCTTGCGGCAAAGGGTATTTCTTTAGGAATTCTTTCCTCTTGTAGTAAGTTAGATCTTCAAGTGCTTGCAAGTCACCCTAAAAACAACTGCCAACATTAGAGCATCTCTATGTTGCAGAAAATAATGACACCCTTTTCCGAAGAACATGATTAATCAACCCCAACTTCAGCCCTAGATTACTGAACATTATTTTAGATTGTATAATTAAAACTCAAAGATAAGATCATAAGAGAACATTAAAAAAAGGATTAAGAATAAGATAAGTACTGAGATACCTTAATCACTTTGCAGATTAGGATCTCCATAAGCTTACGCATATTAACATAATCACCAAGCTGTCCCTCCCGCAATATATCAGAGGCAATTGGACTACCACCATATGGACTCTGTGCTAATGCGAGACCTGCAACCTTATCTTTCAAATCTGTCCAATACATGGAAAGAGCAGCAGCCGCATCTATTCCACCTTTGCTATGTCCAAGGAGTAAGACACGCTTCCTCGAGCCCCAATAGATTTCTTCAATGTAATCTTTTATCTCTCTCGCATTTTTTTCCACTGAAGCCTGAATATCTCATGTTCAGTATGTAAGACCGAAAGGAAATATAGCTGCAGACAGAACAAAAAGTTGAAACATACCTCACTGTGGATTTTGGCAATATGACAGGTGAGGCCCATTTTGGAGAAACTTGTTTTTGTACCTGTAAAGTAAAGAGGTCCATGGTTGCTGAAAAGACCTGCAGAACACATGATTCAAGTATCTCAACCATTCACAGCACAACTCATTTTGTGGAACGAATTAACCCTGCAACAGTATTTTCTGGAACAATGATAATTATTTATTATTCTTAAAAGGAATGCTTAATGCCAGGTCCTTGCAAACTATCAATCGATCTAAATCTTTTACATCCAGTACTTGCATAAGTTCAGCCAAAATTGATAAAGGAAAGAACTTTTTCTTCTATGAACTTCAAATGCTTGAAGCAAAGGCAAAACTGTGACATCTTGGCTGCAATATTTCACCTCTTTACATGTCACCGTTGAGTACCTAACAGAGCATCATGCTGCAATTTAAGGTCCGCGATTCCTCACTGACTCAACTCTCAGGAATGCAAATTCTATCTAGGAAGGGGGCTCCAAAATGTTTAGTACAACTCTTCTCGACAAGCAAAAATCCCCTAAAAGATTTTGACTTTTAGTATCCTAATATGTTTCCTGGGAGGCACATGACCTTATTGATGATAATGGTTTCAAGGTATTCAATTTTTCAACAACTGAAGACAAACAAGAAAGATATCACCTTCCTTGGTTCTGATTTGGCAATCCACAACAATTAGATAATGAAATTACTTCACATGATGACTTAAATTTAATTTGTTTTGGTTGAAACGTTGAAATAAAAAATCCCACATCGACTGCCTAAGGAAGTTCATCTCACTTATAAGTTCATGGGCTAACACCTCTCAATGTCAATTGGTTTTGAGAGGATATGGAGGCCCATGAGCTATTTTCACAAAACTTTTTCTAGGAGCAGATTTTCTTCTTACCTGGAACCAGCAAGTAAACCATTGAATTCGGCAATCTGTGCAGACCATGCCTGACAAGAGGAAATGCAAACAAAGAAAACTTCTATAACCCGAGCAATGAAAATACTCATATCCATAGTAAACATCAGCAAGCCTTACCTAATATCATCCAGGATTTCCATAAATCTTTCAGTACCATCCTCCACGGGAGGCATATGTGGATCACGCTGCATCCAACCAATGTCGTCGGCTGAGCCATGAACTGTTTTCCTTACTCGTTCAATAAGGCTGGAAGGATCAGCATCATCATCTTATTACTTTTGTTCAGCATATTTAACTAGAACTCGACGCCATATGAACAATATTTGATAGAATTTGAATATAACTTTTCCATGCATAAAACAAAAAGAATGAATTCATCGTAGACAAAATCTAGAAGTTAGTTGGAATATAAGGCTGCAAACAGGTGCACAAGTAATCTGAATTTATTACTTCTGAACATGAGGGTAGCGTTCTATATCTGGTGTCATTCAAGAACATCTGTTTACCAATGTGCTTACTCCAGGAGAGAAGTGAAAAGAAAGGAACGGAAACAAAATACAAATGGCCCTGTCCTTGGATACAACGGAATGAAGATTGAAAAAGAAACCCAGAGAAGAAAGATACCCTCATCTCACTTTTTCTTGCGCGCACATAAATTGGAGGATACAGGGTTAGAAAGCCCAAAAGAGACTACTTAGGGCCACAGTTCTGTTGTAGAAATAACGAGTCAGGAAAAAGAAGACAGACAAACGAGGTAAAGGTGTCAGATAAATAATTGTTTAATATCTTTTCGGCTCCCCCGGCCACCAAAAAAAAAAAACCAAACAGAAAAGCTTAACATACAGAAACTTGAACCTCATTCCCTTGGCGGATGATCATAAACTCCCTCTTTAATTCTCATTACTAATCAAAACATTGCAAGAGTTGAGCCTTAATAAGCAATTCCCACAAAAAAAATAAAAAATAAAAAAAGCCTTATTGCTCCCTTATTTTACACAAAGGGCAAAATGTTAGCACTATGCCAGTAAATAAAACCAAGTTAAATAGCACAAAGCAGATCCCATAGAATCATTACCCTTGAAAAAGAGAAATCCCGCTTTGGTTTCTATTAGAAGAGTTGGTATTTGAACGAGAATTCTGAGACGGGTTTCGAGCAGAGCTTCTAATTGTTCCATCATGAACAGATGGAGCATGAAGTGCTGAGCGAGATGACTCAGAAAAAGAAGCCCTCCCCCTCGAAGATGCATCATCCCGAGCAAAAGATCTAGTTTCTGCAGACACAGATGTCACCAATTCTTGTCCATCAGAGAGTTGCTAGTTACCAGCATAAGATGGACAAAAGTGCTAACATGTTAAGGAAAACTCAAAGGCTAGCGCAGACAAGGCAGGGATGAATATTCTTCCTCCTCCATATTGTATTGATAACATTCCAGATTAATTAGCATTTCCACGAATCTCAGACTAAAGAGAAAAATAAAGGAAATTCCAGCCACCGCGACTTTGCTGGTGTATCCAGCCTAAGGATAAAGAGATAATTAAAAAAAGGAGTTGCGAGTGGAAAATCTCACCAGAAAAACAGCTTGTAAAGTATGAAGTTGTTCCTGCCAGATAAGAAGCAGCGTCATTAAAAGCTGGTACTGAGGTAAAAATCTGGGGAACAAGCCCAGCATTTCTCAACGCATTACTACTTGCCTGAAAAAGAGAAGCAATTCCTAACTTAGTCTGGAAAAAACCCAGAGAGTATGGAAAAATTAGCTTCCTAGAAGGTTAACAGTGATATCCAGATTAACACATTTAATGGGTTATGTTATTGTTGTTGTTGTATTTAAAATGTGGAAAGCAAAAAAAAAGATAAATAAATAAATGAAAGAAAACGTAGCTTTTATCTCTAGATAAGACAATCAAGAGCTTTAACATGTAACCTCCAATATGAAGTTCATATGTTCAACATTAAAAACCCCTTTTTACCCTAGTAAATCTTATTGCATAGTACTTAATGGCCGACCACAGGATTGCAATAGCCAAAGAATTAAAGACATTGAGCAAGGTCCCAAAGAGAATCCCCTCTGATACACACCTTTTCGGCATCATTCACTAATAGAATTTGGAGACCTTGAGGCATGCTATCATGCATCCTTTTATCCAAAAGAGGAGAAAATGGGGCTTCTTTTGGTATCTGCTTTATTTAAGAAGAAGGTAGGAAAGCAATTCAATATGAAGATCTTCTAAGGCATCACATAAAAGTCCAGTAAAGTATCAAATAGTGTACAAGAAAATATGAAGTCCTAATACCTTAAGCCAAATATACTGAACTAGTAAATTCTAATGAATTCCCATGCAAGCGTGAAGGCAGTACCACATTTCAGGCGGCTGGTTACGATACGCTCTTCCAGAAAGAGCTCACTTAAAAGATCTGTTATGTGTTCCGCTGACAGCTTACAAATCCTAGAAGTCTCTCATAAGGAGGTCACTAAGCTAAAGCTTCATAACCATATTCATCAATAATGACAAGAGAATCCCAATCCACCATGCTAAAGTGGCGCGGTCTCCATTTTGGAGCATCAATTTTCCTATCTCCAACGCATAATTTAGTCAATGCCAGACTACAAAACTTTTCCCCAGCATGAAACATTAAGGACAAAAAAAAAAGTTACGGCAACAGGAATTTACTTCCAACCATTGAGATCCTTGCCATTATGTTGAAATAACAAATTATCATATTTTTTTAAGTGGTTTTAGACAGGTTTAAGAAGAATAACGATTTATTTATTCTGTACTCTAATATGTTACCCAGTAAACTAGGTTCTGCAACTACAAACTACGCATGCAAGTAAACTTCTTGCATCTAAAGTACAGTAGATACACAAATAATTCATGAACAATTGAGCAGAAAATTATTAAAAAGATACAAAAAAAACATAAAAGCAAAAAATCAATGAAAACTTTGTAGAGGAAATACCACTAATGACGCTCTGCTAGATTCCACATCGTTTTGATTTCTATCCTCCATAACTGAAAGTTTGTTGCAACACAAAAACAGCTAAACAAAAATACCAAAACAAATTCATAAACTATACAAACAAACTAAGTAAATTTATGAATTCCTTATATATGAGCTATTTCATGTCCATTTTTTCCATTTCCAAAGCAATCGCAATATTATCCATTTCTTAATAAAGCAATATGGAAAATTCAGCTGATTCCGAATATAGAATATTCTGCTACTATTATAAATTCAATTTTCATAACGAAGGAAACCTAATAACAATGAGAGAGACGTATAATATCGGAGATGAATAATTCCATTATGCGAAATAATCAGTAGCAATAGCATATACTAATAGGAAAATGATTTACTCCTAGAATTTTGGGATAGAAATCCTAACCCCTAAATTAAATTAAGCGTGTTAAATGACTATCTTACCCCCTACTGATATAAGGTATTCACCCAACTATAAGGGCAAAAATGTCCAAAAAACTATTTTAGTCAATCTTTTAGTCAATAATTCTAGCAGCCTAGTTAGGTACATACTAATAATACTTAGTAAAATGATCAATATTTCTACTAGTTTTAAGTAAGTACCGAAACTTGTAGCTAAGAGCGGGACGCCGGAAGATATGGTATCGTTGATGAAAATGAAGGCGGAGGACGACGGGAGCGGTGGTGGTGGCGGTAGATATATTTGGCGGTTACAACCAGGGGATAAGGATTAAGGATGAAGAATAATTATTAACGGCGTTAACCGTCTAAACTGCTAGTTACTCTCCACCTGTGTATGTCTCGATTTTTGTATTCAATTTGGACCCCGGTTTTTTTTTCTTCAGTTGAACCCTCTAAGATTGGAATTCTAACTATTTGTCATTTTTAGTTCTTTCTTTTCTCTGGCTCCGCCTTTCTATTATTTTTTCTTTTTTAAATAAAACTCTTTCTTTTCCAATATTTCACAAATTATAGTTTCTCTTTTTTTTCTTATACGCGAGAAACTATTTGACCAGTTAGAATGTTAAATTGGTGGATTTTGTTCCTACACAATTTCGAATTTGATATAAGGTCTCTAATTATTGTTTTTTAATTTTATTGTCTGAAATTAATTTTTGATGCGTATATACTTACTCAATCCCTAAATATAAGACTTACAGGACACGTAGTAAAAATTAACGAAGCAAATATTAATATGTTTTTTAAAATAAAATACCAATATTATTATCTTAAATATAATTAGTTCCATACAAGTAGGAGTGTCAATCAAGCTATGTGAGCCGAGCTTAAGCTCATTCACGCTCAGTCAAGAAAAACTCACAAACATTAAACTCACGCTATCCGCTCAGCCCGTTTAAAGCCCGCACCCGAATAAAGACAATATAATTACAAATATTATATATAATGCTACATTTCTAATTTTAAAAAATAACCTATAAAAACTGGTTGCCAAACCAATCGTTTCTTCTCTCTTTTTCAAACCTTATATTTTACTATCTTTTTATTAGTTTATGTTACTATAGTGATTAAATATCATAGTATTATTTATATTTGTATTCTTGTGAGAATTTAGTCTAATGACTCATTATATTCTAATATTCTTGTTACGTGATTTTTTTTCTAATACAAATTTAGATCATGAGAGCAGCTCGAGCATGTTAGCTGGGTTCGGGCCGCGACACCCCTACACACAAGTTCTATTTAAGATAATAATATTAGTATGTTAATTAACAAAACACCTTGGATTTTGCTTGCTTAATTTTTGCTACTTGTCCTGAAATGCTTATATTTAGGAATGGAGATAGTAATGTCTTTCCGTCCAAGAAGTGATGTGTGCACTGAAATTGGAAAACAAATGAGTAGGGGTGTCAATTGAGCTTAGCTCACATCAAAATTGGAAAGCTCAGCTCCCGCTCAACCCGAAAAAGCTCACATTTTAATGTGAGCTCACGATCGCCTCACGAACTAAATTTATATTAGTAAAAAAACAAAAAATCCTACAGCAAGAATAGTATAATACAATGAGCATTGAAACTAAATTATGACAATAATACAATGATACTTAATTCTTAAAGAAAAATAAACTAATAAAAATATAACAAAAGATAAATACATAGTAAGGTCAAAGATTAAAGAATCTATCTAAAACGTAGAGAAAAATCTTTCTATAGACTAAAACAAAAGAAACGAAAGTCTCATAATTGTAAAAACCTTATATAGACAAAAACAATAGAAGCAGAAGTTTTAGAGTTGTTTGTTAGGCTAATAAAACGAGTCTTATATAAAAAAAAAATAAGAGAACCCATGCACTTAAAATTATAACAAATGATAAAATTGCAAATTGCAAAAGAGTTATTTAATTCCATTGTTGGTGTCAAATCCAATTTCGACAATCCCATTGAATTCTTCTACAATATTTCACTTTTTATGGTGATTCAACTCTACAAAAGAAAAAGGAAACATAAGTAATAAAGTAAGAAGTATTTATGAAGAAAAAATTAATTTAGACAACTAAAATAGAAAAACTAAGTAAAAAATAACCTACAAAAGTAGAATCGAACTCTTCCTCATAATCAGTCCCTTTTCGTGGACTCCTAATCCAATCTTAACCACAAATTAATCACTCAACTGTATAGAGAATGAGTGAGCTACGAAATTGATTAAAGACACGACCCTCGATGCTAAAAGCACTCTTAAACATGGCAATCAAACTAGCGAGTTGACTCGTAGGATCGTACGATCCTACGAGTTTTAAGGGGTCTTCCGAGTTAGATCCTACGTAGAATCGGTAATCAGGTAGGATCGGTGTAAACTCGTAGGATCAGACTCAGACTCGTAGGATCGGTACGATCCCACGAGTCACTCAAAACTAAAGTCTTTAATTTTATTTTATTTTTGCTGATACACTTTATATTTTCTATTTTTTTTTATCATTTCTTATACTTAGAACTGATACTTGAAGATGTATACAAATTTATATATCTCAGGAGATATTTGAATCTTAATTAAAAATAGAAATTACGCACATTTTACCAATTAAATTAACTCCGGTTGACTTTTTTGCTGAATACTTAGTCATTAAAAATGAAGTTTCGCCATTTGAATTATGTTTCAGCAACAGGTAAACTCTTTGCTTTCAAATTATATCTCGCTTCTTGTTATTGCTAGATTATTTTTTTAATTAATTAATTAATTATTATTATTATTATTATTTTGTCTAGACTAGGAACACTAGTTTCAATTGGTATATTGCTATCCTTACTTCCAATAAATATCTCCTCATTCTCCTCTTTCATTATGTGAATTGATATGGAAAGTATTTGGTGATTGACTATTTCAATTCTCACATTTTCTTTGAAAAATTTAGTTGTTTCACAATAATCTTAACTAATTTTACATAATATTTTTACATTGCCTTTATTTAATTTTGTTAAGTTCAAATTAAATTTAATAAACATGTTTAATTTTAGTACATGATATTTGTACTTTTATCTTTATAATTAATAAACATGCTAATAACTTGAATGATTTGCTTTGAGTATTTGATTATTTTCTTCTTATTTAAGACACTTTAAATTTGTGATTGAAATATTTTTCTAAGAGTACATATATATTTTCAAATAATTTTTTAAATTGAGTAGGATCTACGATCCTCATATTCCCTTCCGATCCAACGTAGGATCGCGAGTTTGACTGCCTTGCTCTCAGATGCAACCGAACTTACAGGAATTGATAATACATCTCTTGACATCATAGACAAAATAGGGAATTTAAGAGCATTTATTTTCCAATAATACAAGATAATAAAGTCTTCATCAACACTACCACTCTTTGTTGGGTAAAGTTTTTTTTGCAAATAAACATCTAGTTCACTTTTACAATGCATCAATTTTCCTCTTCACTAAATTTAAGGAATTCTTCCATGAATGCCAATTAGTATTATTATTATTATATATATATATATAATATTTTAATTATATTATTGTTATTCGGTTCGAGCTTTTTTCGGGTTGAGCGGGGGTCACATAAAATTTGAGCTTAAATATTGAGTTCAAGCTCACATTTTTTCGAGTTATGTGAACCGGGGCCGGCCCGAACCCGTTGACATCCCTACAAATGAGTCAACACTCGTAGTTTTATGGGCATTTATACATTACTTTAAAAATATCCACCCCACCCACCACCTCTATTATTCTTCTTAAACTCACTCATATACCCACCCACACACCGTGCTGAACAAATATTGGCTGTCAAATCAATAATCTGATGACTGAGATCATTTGACTTAACACTTTTTCATAATATGTATTGAGACCCAAATGATCTCAGTCGTTATATTTTTTATCCAACGACCAATATTTGTTGTACACGATGCGAAACAAAACATGTTATGCACTATAGCCAAATTGATCCCACCTCTCTTCTTATTCAACTCACCCATAAACCCATCCCCACCCTACCTCTATTATTATTATTCTTCTTCTTCAACTCATTGATAGAGCCACCCCGAGGAACTGTCACAGGTCGTCTCTCGAGGGTCTTAGACGCACCGTGATTTGTGCGACCCGTGACAGAACCCCCACCCCACCTCTATTATGCTATTTTTTGGGTGCTTAAAAGAATTATACCGTACAATGTCTCTTGACAAAACAATGCCTTCCAAGTCCTAGTGCTTGTTACATGACTGAAACTTGCAGTCATTTAACCTGAGTTGGTTCAGTCATGCCCAAATTATAGCATCTTTACAACAATGACCATAGAACTCTATAGACAGTTTTAGCATTTTTATTTGAACTGAAGTCTGAGGTAGAAGGGAAAACTCCTTCACGGAAACCTATCTGTACAAGTTCTATTTCTCTTCTTTATTCAACAGAGGTAGCATAGGGAAAAAGAATCATTAATTAGCCTTTATTTGAAAGTGAACAGTTAATTTGTGACAGATTCAAAATGAAATATGGACATAATTTGGGGACGAAAGGAGTATTAACAAATTACTCTCTTCGTCCTTAAATTATCTGTCCACTTTGACAAATGCACGAGTATTAAGAGTTTTATGGTAAAATAAATCTAAGTTATCCCTCATTAATTTGATTAATCTTATTTAAAATTTATGTATTTCTATCTTCTTCCTCCCAACCAACATTCAACCACCTCCTAGATGTGAACAGTTAATTTGGGATGGAGAGAGTAGTAATTAGTTGCTCAATTAAGTGGCTTAGTGAGTATTCTGAAAATATACATAACGAGTAATTTGCAGAAATATTCATTATTTTATTTGTAATAACTTTATCCTAACTTTATTGTTTTTTGAACTATTTTAGTCTCATATATATATATATTTTTCTTTTAATGTTTTTGTGTCATTATGCATCAGAACACCACCAGTTTCCACGATACGAGCAATAGCCATATAACCAGATTCTGCCACATAAAAAATAAAAATATAAAAAGAAAATAGATATGAGACAAAATAAAAAGGATTAAGTTTTTATACAAATAAAACAATTTGGGGACTGTTTTGGTAAATTACTCAAAACAAAAAGAACATGGACCTTTGTGAATTAACCTCTTTAGCTACTCAGTCTATCTCAGCTTTCCGCCATGGATGTAACCGCTTCAAACTCATACAGTATTTCTTCTTGGATCACATTAGACAAGGAGTAGAATTCATTCGTTCTCTTCGACAATGGAAATTCTAATTTTTTCAATATTGAGATTTCAATTTCATTTGGAAACCAACAAAATCCGAAAGAGCAGTGTGGCGGAGGAGCGATCGCCACCGCCACTACGACTACGACAGCCTTCAGCTGCTCCGCCGACGATTTTCTCCGTCAATTAGAAAAAAACTTCACCACTAGTATGCAAGTTCATCCGCATAATTTTTTAGCTCTCATATATTGGATGTTCCTTTCTGTTAATTGCAATTTGTATGATTTATTCTTCGGCGTTTTGCTTATTAAAACTTTTTCCGCAATTTGTATGCAATTTCTGCTGTTTCTAGTTTTTGTTGATGGAGAGAAAAAAACACTCTCTGTCGTGTTAATTTTTTCTGCAATTTCTGTTGTTTTTTAGTTTTTATTGATGGAGAAAAGAAAACACTCTCACTAAAGTTCATTTTAGTATGTATGAAATGAGATTAGACAGTTATGAAAGATATAAGAGAGAGAAAACTATTGTAGTAGTGATATTGAAGTAATAACATCTAAATTTCACTAGGATCAATAGATCTGGCTACTCAAATCAGTAAAGTACAGGAAATGTCTTTTCTAAGATGAGTTAAATTGTAATGTTAATTGCATATTCAGTTGATATCGTATCGTAGTAGCATATAATAGTTTAGGAACTTCAAAACTTTAAACGGCATATCAATCACAATATTTCATCTCAAATTGGGTTGAAATGCTCTCCAATTGGAAAAGGTTTTGTCTTTTCATTGATAATTTTCCTTTCTTAGAGTATTATTTAGAGTTCTTACACTTCTCTATCATGAAAACTTGAATGGAAATGCAATTGATTGTTAATTTCTTGCTTTTGGCGTGTTCTTTGACCAAGAAATATCCTAAAATGTTTCCATTTATTTTGCTGGGAATATTTATTTTGTATATTAGATGCAATCCAAGTTGTAATGCTTTATGTTCTCAATTTAACACAAGTTACTTGGTTAAATTAGATTTCTTTTTCAGCTATACAAACAAAAAAAAAATTATTGATCCGGCCTCTAATTCTAGTCAGTTCTGTTATTTTGCTATTAGTTCGTGTATTTCCTTCATTAATGAAATATTCCTGCTAGCTCTCTGCCTTGCTCCTCCCTTTTCCACTGGTTACTTATCCCCCATCCATGTCCCCGCTTGTTCTTATCCTCACCATCACCAATATTTCTCAATCATTCCCTCCCTGTATTAGTCACTTGTTTCTTGTTTTGATATGAAGGTTATCTAATCGGGGGAACTGCTTTCTACAAGAAGCAATGAGCTCAATTTCTTGATGAAATAAGAAGAAAAGTGAGAGAATTCCAAACTTAAATTACTTATGCCACTAAATTTATGGAGATCACTAAGCGGTGGATATTGGTTATAAATCGTACTAAAGTTGCATATCTTAATCTGTGGATATATAATATGATGAGAATTTGAACTGACCAGCGGCTTACTTTTCTGTTTGTTCCCTTGTTTGGCATCATTTTCAAATAGATGCAAATTCAGAAATTACGGGAACTTGTATTTCTAGCGCCATATCTAAACTAGAGAGAAATCTTTTTATGAGCTTAAAGAAACTAAAGAACTCTAACTATTGCGTGTTTTTGTGTTTGAAAGACTCATACTAGGGCTTAGTTTGGTTGGAGTGGGAAGGGGAAGTAAATAGGGAGGGGAAGTTAATGTGGAGGTAAATGGGATATTTACCTCGTTTAGTTGGAGGGGGAGTTGGAAGGGAAGTAAATATGGAGGAGGAGAGGTCCCCTTCCACATCAGAATTTTAGCCCCTCAAATTTTGGAGGGGTTGGAGTGTAAATGAGGTTGAAAGGCCACTTTTCAATACAATCAAATACTACCCTTCCACTTATACTAAACAAGATGGAAGTAAATGGTACCGCTCCCCCTCCCCTTCCCCCTAATTGAAGTAAATGGTGCCACTCCCCCTGCCCTTCCCCTTTCGCGAACCAAACAAAGCCTAATAGCGACTGAATGACCAAAAATAAAAGATGCAACATTCCTGCCCCCTACTTTTAAAGCATGTCTTTTGAATTAACCTGTCAACTATTTCTTCGGATACATGCTCTTCGACAGTCCAGGTTAAACAACAGAAATGCTTATTTGCATTCAGGAGGCGGAAAGTTTTCCAACTTCAACACTTCCGCTTGTTTGCATTTTCTTTCGAACGGAATGATTTGCTTCAAGATTTTCTTTTGGTAATGTTTTTGCTAATAGTTCACAAATGCATGTTGTTGGATTTATCCCATACATCTGAGGATGAGTTGAAGAAATTGGAGTTAGAATGGAGATGGGAAAAATCTTAGATTTTTTACCTATTGTGGTGAAGGGAAATTTTTTGGGTTTGTGGTTGCCTTTTCTTACCCTATAGCTTATTTATGACTTTCATAGGGTTTTTCCCCCCTAAATTTTGTCACTCCTTTAAGATTGATGTCAGGTTATGGCCTCACATTTTCATATCTTGTAAGGTACCAGCATCATATGTGCATTACTAATGTGAATAGGGGTACTTTCTACATTGCTAGATTCTTGATTAAATCTTTTACCTTCATTTAACTCTAGGAAATGAATTATTCTTGCATAAGATATGCACACTTGACTACATTGTACGGTGCAGTTGCATTTATCTTTTCATCATTGAAATATGTATAATGAATGTAGCACATGTTGGACAGTGACATAAAATTCAAAGGTGTTCGACATGTTTCCAAATATTTGACTTTTATAGTTTAAGATTTGAAGTACCCAAAACAATCAAAATGTCAGGGCAGACTTGCTTGAATATTTGGTATTTTACAGGCATGTAGTCCATTTTAAAGTCTCTATGCTTCATAGCCTTGTGCTGGAGGAGGGATATAGATGTAAAATAGTCGGTCTTTATTGATATTTAGCCAATGTCTGAAAAGTCTCTGTGCTTCATGACCTTCTTCTAGTTGAGTAATGTAGAAACAAAGTAAACGGAGGACATTTATTTCCTGGATTGATTTTTATTTGGAAATGTACATATTTTTATTCCAGGTCGTGCTTAGCACGATGGTCAAGTGTTTACTTGCTATTCGCTAGGTCACAGACTCGAACCCCGGAAATAGCCTCTTTGTGAAAAATAAGGGTAAGGTCTGTGTGCATCGGGACTTTCTCCAGACCCTACTGATGCTTGAGCCTTCTGCACTTGGTACACTTTTTTTTTATTCCAACCAAGCTTCCCTTATTTTATATTGACATAGAAGTGGTTTTCTTGTTAATAAATTGACCTATATAGCCATGGGTAGTAAAAAGGGAATAAGGTTCTCAAATAACCCTACCTATATAAAGGAAATAAGGTCGATACGAAATCACAAATGTTCCTCGGCCGCGGGAATTATTTGTGCGCAGATCAAAAACAGGTTTGGCTTCCTTCTCTCCGCCCACCTTTCTGTAGGCTCGAACAAAATCGTTTGTTCTCTCCTAGATTGGTAAGTAGTTTTAATAGAAGAGTTGAATTTTGCTTGAAAATTGGAAATGTGTACTTCCCACCCTTCTGTTTTGTATCATTTCAACTGCGATGATTTCAGTTCTGTTAAGCTTGAAGGAATTAAGTGTTCCACATTTATTGCATTTTCAAATTTATCATCTGATTCGTCTGACATAACACAATTCGTTTGATATCTGGTATTATACCTTAATCAAGAAAAAAATTGTTAGCTTTTTGCTTATAAAGAAATATCTTGGGAAGGGGGAGGTAATAAAGGATCTGATCAAGGATGAAAGTGGCGTGGGTGAACACTGGATAGTTTTGGAATGGATGATGGAAGTTTCTTTTCCACCTGTGTTGTTCTTGGGGTTAGATTTAAATATATGATGTCGTTGTTCTATGCTTTACCTTTAAATGACTATTTGGATAGAAGTATTCCTGACTTCTCAATTTCAATTTTGTTAAGTAACCTATTTTCCTCAGTTCTTTTGTTAACTTATTGCACCTTAATGGAATGTTTATTGCACTTGCAATTTACGATAGTTCTCTTATTATAACTGATGAAAAATTATTGTCTGATATTTTGTGATTTGTGATTGTGAACACAAAGACTTCTAACCCCTGTCAACCTTGTATTGGTAAAGTATGTGGACTCCTTGTTTCCTGTTCAGTGTAGTCAAATTTTGATGTAAATTCTATGTTTTGGATTTAAAGTCTTGAGCATGAAAACTGCCGATGTGCTTAACTGTGAATGTACTGGTTTTGAAGGATTTATCCCATTTGTGGTTGATCTTAGCTATTTGTGTTTCTGTTGCAATCTATGTTACATGGACTCTTTGGTTTTGCCTGCCACACCCATGTTGGGGCGTGTCGACATGGGTGTGGGTACGGGATTCTTGTCGGATATGATACAAACACATTGGGTACTTTGACCGAGGGCATCTCCAATGCTTATTTTCCCCATCTTATCTATATAATGAGGAGGATATTAAAGATGGTGACTGAGCTTTTACACCATGTTTGCTTTCATGTTTTGGACTTTGAGTGATTTTGTAATGTTTACTAATTGTTCTGAATTAACGTGATAAAATAAGTCACTACTCTTAAAGTTTTTATTAAACTTATTGCTTATTCACATACCTGTGTCTGAGTTTTTAGAAGTGTCCCCGTTTAGAGGTATAAACACTTGACACCGTATCCGACACCCGTACGGCCATACCTGAGTCAAGGTAACATAGGTTGCAACATTACTGTTTTGGGCTGTCGAAGACATATGCAACTTCTCCTAGCTTGATAAGTTCCTTCAAACGTGCCTTCAATTTTTTTTGAAGATACAATGAGGTTTTGAGGGGTTAATCACATTTCATTGATAACAACACAATGAGGTTTTGAGGGGTTAATCACATTTCGAAGAGTTTATGGTTGCCCCTTCAGAGGCACTCAACTTCAAAGTTCCATGGGTACTTTTCATTTTCTTCTTTTTTGTCTTTTATGATGCAGGTCGAAGTAGAATATCTTCGTCTTCCTGTAGATAGTGGAAGAATTCCTTGAAATCTGGAGTTTCAGCTCTAGGAAATAGCCCAAACAAAAGTGGAAAGAGAGAACCTAGTCTTAAAAAACAACAACCAGTTTAGACTTTAGAAGGTAGAAAGAATAAGTGTTGTGGCTATGAACAGTATCCCTGACCAATAACTTTTCTGGAAAAAAGGAGTAGAGAAAGAGGGAGGAAGAAGAAATAGGCAATGCCTAACAAAATAAACAGTATAACTTTGAATAAATCAGTGCTGAAAAAAGACCAATTACACAGTAAGACTCTTATGTCCTAACACAATAACAACTTCAAATAAGACTCAAAGACTAACAACAAATTAAACAAGTAGCCTAAGGAGTATATTTCTGCAAATCCAGCGATAGATAAAATGACCGAAGTACATTAACGCCTAAAAGACTAAATTACTGAATTGAAGCAGCTTCCAATCACCACGGATGTTTTCGTAACTAGATTGTTTTCTTCTTTGCATAAGAATGGTTGGTTTTGTGTCTAAGCTTCCAGAGACTATCATTCTTGTCTAACCATTGGATGGCTTCTCTATCACGAAAGCTTTAGTGAAGCTTGAATGTATCTTGGAGCTTTAAAATGATCCACAGTTAATTGGACAATCTGAGACACGTAATAGTGAAATACAGTGGTACTATTTGCATAATTTTACCAAGTCTATTATTTGATTTAAGTAGACTCTGATGATTCTAGCAAGACCCTTTCATCTGCGAATTCTTTTTTCTACTTATCCGTTTCCTGTTTCGTTTGTGTTTGTGGAATGCTGCATCTTAGACATTTCAACAATATGTTGGTTTTTCTATCTCATATCGTTTGCCTATCTGTAGTTTTCTTCTGATTTCATCAATAAATTGTTTGAAAAATAGCAGATATTCCAGAACAGATCAATCTCGAGGGATAGAACAGATTAATGCACCCATGTTTCATCTAGATATCATAATTCAAATTCTTCTCTGCCTTCCTGCTGAATTCCTGTATGATTGCGGAAGATTTGTTTGTCAGGACTGGGCAAGTATAATCAGAAATCCTTCATTCATCGAGGCACATTTGCTTAAGTCGAAAGGCGGATTACTCTTCCGAAGATCAATGCTACCATTTAATGCACATTTTCTTGATCTACAAAATGGGAACGAGACAGAGCTAAGATATCCTTTTTGGGATCTACCTTTAGTTAGTTGCAGGGGTATATGTCTGTTTCTCATACAAGGTTTAGATCATGCTTCTTATGACAAAAGAAGAGAACCTTCTGCACCTCTTTATGTTGTGAACCCTATCACAAGGCAGTTTCAGTTGTTACCTTCTCCTGGCAATGGGTTCTACAAGTTCCTTCATATTGCATATATTGAGCAGTCTAGAGAATTCAAGGTCGTGTGCCTATTTTCGAACTTTAGTGATTCTTGGTTGGTCTTTACCTTGGGCATTGACATTTCATGGAGAATACTTAATGCGATGAATAATGAAAATTATTTGACGATGTGTTTTAGAAGTATTTCAGTTGCTGTTGGACAATTTGTTTATTTATCTATGGTGAGAGTATTGTAGTAATCAGCCTTCACGATGAGAATACTTGCTCTGTTCAATACCCAAATGGATGTACTTCTAGGGTATATTATCTTCGGCAACTAGGAGATAATCTATGTTGGATTGTGTATGAAAACGGGGAGCTGCAGGTGTGGATGCTGAGAGACCTAGAAACATGTGAATGGGTTCGAGTTTCTTACATTGAAAAAGTAGTAGCGAGAATGGAAAGTGAAGTTGGTACTTTCTTTGCTATGACGTGGTTGGATGACAGCCGCATCTTTATAATGGAAACGATATGGGGTTCAGACCATCAATCCTTTATAACGTCGTTCAATGCTGAAACTGATATTAAAGATTTCATTATTTGGGCAAATCAAATACCTGAGCCATCTGTAATCCACACCAACAGCCTTGTTAGGTGGTAAGCATGCTTTCTTGGTCTTTTCGATGCTTTCAATGTTCTTCTCCTGATCAATGTTTACATTTTGGTAAGATGGTTTGAATTTCAAGTACAGTCCAGTCAAATTCCGCCAAGTTTTTGAGATTTTCTGGATGAGTAAAACAGCAATAAATGTAGGACTCCCGCCAAATCACAATTCCTCAATTTGATGCATTTCCAATAATTTTAGCTTAACAAAAAACATAGCTGTATTGATTTTATGTTGTTTAGTTGTAGGTTAAATGTTTCCAGGTGTATGTCCAGCCTTACAGTTCTAAGTTCTAACCTATCTGCTCTCTCATCTTGCAGGTAGCGCGTTTTTTTCCAGTGTCAGTGGAAGAAAAGGCTAGCCCTGAATCGCTGTTGTGGGTGCGAGAACCACAATATGTTTGGGATGAATTCTTTTTAAATTTATCTGAACATCTGTTGAGGCTTTTTGTGATCATTGAATCCAAATTTGGGTTTAACTTTTGGTTATATTGGTGACATTTATTTACCATCTCTTATGTTCTGGGTGATGAAAACATAATCTCCTGTGGCCACTGGCGGAGGCACAGTGGGCCCCACCAGTTTTTTACAATTTTTTTTTTTTTTTTTTTTTTTTTATAAGTTTTAATTTTGTTTTTGTAATACCTTATCCCGTAAACATTGTTTATTGTAACAAGTTTAAGTGTGTAAAAGACTATAATATTTATTTAATAAAAAAAAATTACTATTAAAAAAGGGTGAACAAAAGTGTGTATAACTCTAGGTAATCCCTTTAATGCTTCTTCAATGAAAATGAGGCAAATTTATGGGATTCAAGATTTAAGTTGGAAAATTTTTCTTGATGTAATTTTTTTTTTTAAGTTTATGAAGCACTGATCAGTAGAGTGAAAAGACTATATTTTCCCCCCTCCCAGTTGGTCCCTCAAGCAATAAAAGAATGGTTCTCTCGCACTGGCGGAGCCAAGGGGCCACTTTTTTTCAAATTATAGTTTTAGTTTTGTTTTTGTAATCACCGATCCAGTGAACATTGTTTATTAGTACTTTCATTTTGAATCACTTTACGATTTAAAATTAGATTATTTAATTCAGTGAATTATAGGAATGACACCACTTATATCTTATTAATTTTGGTTAAAATTGTAACAAGCTTAAGAGTGTAAGAGACTAAGATATTTCTTTAATAAATAAAATTTACTACTAGAAAAGGGTGAACAAAATGTGTGTAGCTCTAGTCTATAAGATTTCATCCAAAAATTTTTTTTTGGCTCCGCCAATATTTATATGCTTTTATGAATTTATTGTGTCAATGTTAATTGGGACCTCCAAAGAAAAATTTCTGGCTCCACCACTGCCTGTGGCTTCTTTTTTCCTTGTTTGGGGGGAAATTTTGATATGGACTGTGGTTCAGATTCATACAAATCAGAATTAAAACTATCTCTGTACTGATGTTGATGAATCTGTACCAAATGGTCCATATCAAAATTAACCTTGTCAGCAATAAATTTGACTGTTAGATTTCTAACAGAAGGTTAATGTTGTGAAATTCCAACATTCAGATGGGCATAATTGAGCATTTTATAAAATGAGAGGCATGATAGCAAAAATGCCCTAATTTGAAGTGCATAGTTGTCGCTAAAACTCCTTATATTTCAGTTTATATTTGTATCAAGATATTTTAACCCGACTCATTTGATTGCAATTTAAAAATATTTTAGCTATATCGTTGAGAATTTTGAAAACAAATACTGGGATTGCGACTGAATAATTTCCTATTTTTCTTCTGAAAATACATAATTTGATTTTATTATATTTCAATAAAAAGGAGAGTGAATAACTATTTTGATCACTAAATTATTTACGCTTTACGATTTTGTTATTCAACTATTGAACTTATATCGCAAACCATGCAAAATATTGGTAACTCTTGAACTTAAATTGGGAAAGAAATTGAGCCTTTAACTACCAAATTGCTTTTTTTTTCTTCGCAAGATTGAAAACAAAGGACAACATTGGAAACTAATCATGGGATTCATCTAACAGCAAAAAAGATGGCAAGAATTTAGACTCTCATCAAATTATATGATTTGTTTGCTTTTGTATGTGTTTGTTTGGCAAGTCCTATAATAATTTTATTCTTTGCTTCCTTCTTTTAGTTTGTAATAAGAAAAATTAGGAAAGTCCCAATATAAGCATGCCTTCATGTACATTGTGCTTTGCACCAAACTCTCTGAGTACAACTATGGTGCAGAACACGTTTTTTCAGTAAATAAGAAACAATTTTACTTGTTGTGTATCGTTGAATATTGCACCAAACTCTCGAGTACAGTTATGGTGCATAACACATTTTTTTCCAGTAAATAAGAAACAATTTTGGCTGTTCTGGATCATTGGATTAAAAAAAATTCAACGATCCAAATTTTTTTCAGGTCACCTATTATAATTTTCAGATACCTGTTACGTAAGACAAGTGTTACATGTCTAATGACAGATTTTTATAACAAGAGAACACATGTTACCCGCCTTATGATATATGTCTGTAACGAAAGAACACATATTGCATAAAATTTAACACATGTCAAAAAATATGTAACACCTGTCAAAAACGTATTACATATGTATTGAAAAAACAACGTTTTGCACTATAACAATAGTTAGCCACACTCTCAACCTTGACTTTAGATTTCAAGCCAT